>CP106727.1:129124172-129734727 GCA_025506655.1 Gossypium rotundifolium
TAGATCTAAGAGTTACTCAATCGTGGGTTTATCGACCCGCAGTGTCTCCATGGGGAGCACCGGTCCTGTTCGTGAAGAAGAAGGATGGGACCATGCGTATCGCATAGATTACCGGCAGTTGAATAAGCTGACGATCAAAAACAAGTACCGGTTGTCGAGGACAGACAACTTGTTCGATCAGCTTAAGGGGGCGGCGGTATTTTCAAAAATAGATCTAAGGTCGGGATATCATCAACTTAAGGTGAAGGACGCAAATATCCATAAGACAGCGTTTCGGACTAGATACGGACATTATGAGCTTTTAGTAATGCCATTCGGATTGACGAACGCCCCAGCTGCGTTCATGGATATGATGAACCAGGTTTTCCAACCCTATTTGGATCAGTTTGTCGTTGTGTTTATAGACGACATTCTGGTATATTCCAAGTTCGAGGAAGAGCATGATGCGCATCTCTGGGTAGTGTTGCAGGTGTTAAGGGAGAAGAAGCTATATGCCAAGTTTAGCAAGTGTAAATTTTGGTTGAAGGAAGTTGCATTTTTGGGTCATGTGGTGTCTGCGGAAGGTATAAGGGTGGATCCTCGGAAGATTGAGGCAATGCTAGATTGGAAACCACCTAAGTCTGTGGCTGAGGTTCACAGTTTCTTGGGGTTAGCAGGCTACTACAGAAGATTCATAGAAGGGTTCTCATCAATAGCAGCACTTCTGACGAAATTGTTGGGAAGGGAGGTACCTTTCGTGTGGGCGTATAAGCAGCAGGAGAGTTTGAGAAGCTTAAGAGAGTATTGACAGAGGCTTCGATTTTGATTCAGCCAGAAGCAGGGAAAGATTTTGTGGTATATTGTGATGCTTCCAATACAGGATTGGGATGTGATCTAATGCAAGACGGGAAAGTGGTCGCTTATGCGTCTCGGCAATTGAGGTCACATGAGGTTAACTATCCGACGCATGACCTAGAATTGCTCTAAAAGTGTGGAGGCACTACTTGTATAGAGAAAGGTCGGTGATCTACACGGACCACAAGAGTCTGAAATATTTGTTGACTTAGAAGGAGCTGAATTTGAGATAGCGAAGGTGGGTGTAATTGTTGAAAGACTACGACTGTTCAATAGAGTATCACCCGGGCAAGGCAAATGTGGTGGCAGATGCCCTAAGTCGAAAAATAGTGTCAGATCTGAGGGCGATGTTTGCACATCTTAGTCTTTATAATGATGGAAGTTTGCTAGCAGAGTTACAGGTGAAGCCGACATGGTTAAGTCAGGTGAGAGAAAAATAGTTGGTAGATGGGGAACTAAGTGCTAAGCTACTGCAAGTGAATGGGGAGTTGGAAGACTATGGTGTAAACAGTGATGGAGTGCTGTGTTTTTGAGGCAAGGTTTTTATGCCTAAGGATGAGGAGTTAAGGCAGAAAAATCTTCGGGAATCATATAGTAGCCCTTATGCTATGTATCCTGGAGGAAGTAAGTTATACAGGGATCTACGGGATCAGTTTTGGTGGCCTGGTCTTAAGCGGGAAGTTACTGAATTTGTAGGGAAGTGCTTAACGTGTCGAGAGGTTAAATTTGAACACCAAGTCCGTCGAGATTGCTTCAAAGATAAAGATTCTACAATGGAAGTGGGAGAGAATTACCATGGACTTCGTTAGTGGTCTTCCTCTTACGCCTACTAAGAAGGACTCGAGATGGGTGATAGTAGATCGGTTGTGAAGTCTCCAAATTTCATACCGGTCTTGGGTTGACTATTCTCTGCAGAGGTTAGCGAAGTTGTATGTAGCAGAAATTGTGAGGCTGCATAGGGTGCCAGTGTCGATTATTTCGGATAGGGATTCGAGGTTTACGTCTCGATTTTGGAGGGCATTGCATCGAGCACCTGGGCACTAGGTTGGATTCAAGATCGGCATTTCATCCATGAGACGGACGGCCAGTCTGAGCGGGTAATTCAAGTGCTAAAGGATATGTTGAGAGGTTGCGTGATAAACTTCAGAGGAAGCTGGGGGGAGTTCTTACCTTTAGCGGAGTTTGCGTACAATAACAGCTATCAAGCAAGTACTCGGATAGCACCGTACGAAGCACTGTATGGACGGAAGTGTCGCGCTCCTACGTGTTGGACAGAGTTGGGAGAATGTCAGGTTTTGGGTCTAGAGATTGTAGCAGAATCGGAAGAAAAGGTTAAGTTAATTCGGGCACGATTGAATGAGGCCTCTGACAAATAAAAGTCGTATGCAGACCTCTAACGGAAGGAGATAGAGTTTGCTGTGGGAGATCAGGTGTTTCTAAAAGTTTCACCGTGGAAGAAGGTGATGAGATTTTGTCGTAAAGGAAAGCTAAGTCCCAGGTCTATAGGACCTTATCAGGTTTTGAAGCGGGTTGGACCAGTAGCATATCAGTTAGAGTTGCCTTCGGAATTGAAGTAGATGCCCGATGTGTTTCATGTTTCGATGCTACATCGTTACCGATCAGATCCATCTCATGTGGTGCCAGTTGAAAAGGTGGAGCTGAGACCAGATCTGTCCTATGAGGAGGAGCCGATTCAGATTCTGGAATGGGATGTGAAGGTGTTACAGAGGAAATCAGTTCCTCTAGTCAAAGTGTTGTGGCGTAACCATGGATCGGAGGAAGCTTCGTGGGAGCCAGAGGAAACAATGCGACAGCAATACCCTCACTTATTTTAGCCAGGTAATTTCGAGGTCGAAATTATTTTAAGGGGATAGAACTATAATATTCGAGATTTAAGGGTTATGCATTTTCACTTAAATGTATGTGGTAGCAAGCTTGTGTGTGATTTGAATGTGTTTTGGGGGCTTTTAGAACCTTGGAATGTAGGTAGAAGCCTTAGAAAAATATTTGATTTTAAGCCTAAAAAGGGAACTAAGGGAGCTAGGCCTTAAGAAGTTTAGTGCGTGGCTTAGGACACGAGAACTGAGCTATGTAAAGTGGCAAGGGAGGCGCCAGTTAGAGCACAGAGCAGTGACGCCACAGGGAGTGTGAAGGGGCCTAGATTCGAGTAACGCAGGTGGCATTTTGGAGCTTTTATTTTTCGACAAGGAGGTGTAGTGGTGGACGGCACAAGGACTCTGAAGGGATGAAGTGTAGATTGGGTCAAATAGCTCAAAATTTTGGCTAAGTAGGAGGAAAAGAGGGGATTTGGATGATTGAAGAAGAGTTGGCCTGCTAAGGGACTTTGGAGGGGGCATATTCAGTCATGTTTAGGGGAGCTAAGCGCCGAAATTGCTTAATATTTTTACTCATCTTTAGACCGAAACTCTTTTCTTTTCTCTTCTCTTCTCTTTTCTTCTATTCTCTTCTCTTCTCTTCTCTTTTGTTTGAAAGTCTAAACCTACCCTCTCAGTCCTATTAAAACTGAAACCATACAAGACTTCAACCCTTTCTCTTCTTCTTTGCACCGATTCCTCCATTTTCAAAAGCCGAAAGAACTTTTTTCATTTGTTGAGATCATAGCCGAAACACCATAAACCCTCAACCCTTTCTTTTATTTTCATTTGCCTAGAAGCCAAATAACCCTCTTATTTCCTTGAGTGTTGGCCGAATCGGTCAGACTCTATTCCATCGGGTCTATTAGTTGGTAAGGGTTCTTCTATTTCAATTTCTCTCCTTTTCCCTTTGATTAGCCGAAATCAAGGACACTAATCCCTATATCTTTCTGGCCGAAACCATGAAGGGGGATTTCGGGTTCCATTTGTAGCCGACGGCAGAAGGAGATCTTTCGGGATTTGAGATTCAAGGTAAGCAGAATGTAATATTCGGCCAAAGGCCATATTATTTTAAAGATGGTCGATTCTAACTATGGTTTTTAGGGGGGAGTTCGACAGTGATAAAAGAGGAGTCTTGAGATTTAGATCTATTCCGATAAGGGTTCTAGTGTTTCGGATCTGTCTCTCATTCGTTCAAAAGCCGAAGGCTAATTATTTTTGTGTGCTAGTGCTTGGCCGATTGCAAGGGAGGTGCATCACGTAGCTTCAGGATTTGGTTGGAAACCAAATCAGCATTAAGGTAAGGTGTTATCTTCAAGCGACATATCCTTTAGGATTTCTAGTTGAGCCGAATAGACTTTTAGTTACTAACAAAATATTGGCCGATTGTAGGAAGGGGGAAGGCAAACGTTTCGGGATCTCGTTAGTTTCGCGTGAATTCTGAGTTTTGCTTAGATCTACGAATAATCGGTGTGTAACCCTACATTACTTCCCGATAGATTAATGGTAGTAATATTAAACATGTGATTATGAAAATCTGAGTAACATGGCTAAGGGTACCATTCAATGGTACAAAGGCATTCGTGCACGTTACCCCTAACTCTCGATTAATAATGTTATAAACATTGATATGGAATATGTGTGATTTCATTATGACTTTGGGGTAAGATACATTGCATGATATCTGAATAATATGTATGTTGCATGGGATTATGGGTGATAATGATAAAGGGAAGTGTTCCGTGGTTTTACCACATTATCCGTTGACTTATGTCACATATTATGAATCCGTAACTCTGTCACATTATCGGTGGCTATGCCACGAATATAAGGGCGATGTGCGCTTGATCGCGATGGCGCCTTCGATGGTGTGTAGCGGATGGAGGTCGATTTAGTAATCCCACGGTGTGATTGGCGTGCTGGTGGTGTGTAGAGGTTGGATATCTGGGTGGGGTTGGGTTGCATCATTGCTTATATTTGTTATATGTGATTTGATATGCCTTAATCGTTTGGGAGTCTTTGTTGGTTGTTACACATCGAGTCTGCATGACTCACCCTTCGTGGGCTAACATTTTGCAGGTGATACTCGATAAATGGACCGGGTCGACAGGGACTTAGTGGTGGCCATGCTCAGCTCAGCATTTTCGGGTTTCTTATGATTAAACTTGTCATATTTTTTTATTAAATTTTTTTTTTTGAGATTTATTTTGGGGTTTGTTTTGTTGTAGTATGGCCATTACTATTCAGCTCTTTCACGTATGCGTTTTAAATTTTTATTCTATTACGATCGACATCAAACAAATGGTTAAACAATTTTTCGTAAAACAACTTCAAATGTTTTGACACCTAAACACCTATGATTTTCAACTTATTGATAAGCTCTAAAATTTGGTATTTCTTCCAACTTGAAATTTTTGAAACATGGAAATAACGTTTTAATGAAATACAAACTTTAATAACAACATGGTTTTCAACTTGATCATAACACAAATCTATTTTCTTCAAAACCAACAATTTCTGTAAGATGACAAAATGAGATTTAGCTATGTTTTACTCAAGAAGCATGCCAGATCCGGTCAGGGTTTGTGGGTCAGGTTTGGGGTGTTTCAGACGCAGAAACATTATATGATGCATGGAAAAGTTATAAGGATCTCCTAAGGAGAAGCCTACACCACCAATTACCTATGTGGCTTCAAGTCCAAACTTTTTACAATAGTGTGAATTCTCCAACAAGGCAAATGATTGATTCATCAGCCGGTGGAACTCTGAATAATAAAACTCCTAAAGAGGCTTACGATTTTATTGAGGAGATGTCGTTGAACACCTATCAATAGAAAATTACAAGGGCTAAACTGACAAAATTAGCCAGAGTTTTTAACATAGACGCAGTGACAATGTTGTCAACACAAATGTAGTTAATAAATAAAAAGCTTGATAATTTATGTTCTTCACAGGTACATTCAGCCATGCAATGCGAAGCAAGTGGGAATGTGGCGAATTCTGAGTACCCACCTTACCAACCAGGAGCAAAAAATGAGCAGACAAACTATATAGGTAACAATTTCAGATCTAATAATAATCCTTATAGTAACACTTACAATCCAGGTTGGAAGAACCACCCAAATTTTTAGTGGGGAGGACAAGGAAATCAAAGGCAGCAATCTCTTTCAAATTACCAAAATCAACCTTATCCACTGGAATAGAAGCTGAGTCTTGAAGAGATGTTGAAAAAGTTCATGGTAGACACAGAAGCCCGTCTTCAAAGAACTGATACAACGATTGATAACCAAGGAATATCGATTAAAGAAATGAAGGAACAAGTCAGGGAAATCACTAGGTCAGTGGGACAACTCACAAAGCTTGTTTCAGAACGTCAACAAGGACGTCTACCAAGTAGCACAGAAATAAACCCAAAAGAATAGATACAAGCCATCACATCTCAAGAGGATACAAAGGTTGACAAGCCCACCCCAGTACAAGAAACCAAGGAAGAAATAGGTAAAATTGAGGTAGCACAAGAAAAATCGGTTATTAAAGAGTACCACCCTCGAATACCTTATCCCGAAGCATTGAAAAGAGATGATTCAGAGGAACAATTCAGTAAGTTTCTAAAACTTCTAAAGAATTACACATTAACTTACCTCTTCTTGAAGCTCTTTTCCAGATGGCCGACTCAAGGAGATTTTTAAGACAGCTCCTAACAAACAAACGCAAAATAGATGAAGAGCGCCATGTGGAACTTAATGCAACATGCTCAGTAATGCTACAAAACTAACTACCGCAAAAATTAAAAGATCCAGGGAGTTTTACGCTTCCAAGTTTAATTGGTAGTTGATTTAGGGGCAAGTATAAATGTCATGCCTTATACAATGTTTAAACGACTAGGTCTAGGGAAGCCCAAACAAACTAAGATGAGTATCCAACTTGTTGATAAAACTATTAGAATTCCTAGGGGCATTATTGAAGACGTTTTAGTAAAAATTGATAATTTTTTTCCCAGTAGATTTTGTTGTTTTAGACATGGATGAGGAAATTTCAATCCTTTTAATTTTAGGAAGACCTTTTCTTGCAACTGCCAAGACTAAAATTGACGTTGCCACAGGAGAACTCTTACTTCGTGAAGGAGATGAATCAGTCAATCTTCAAGCTCTCGACTCAGCCAGAACCACAGAAGATGAAGGTAAGAAAGTCGTTTCAATAGATAATCAAATTATTCAATCTCCCTCGCAGGAAACATCACGAAGCATCAAAACTGAGCTAACACAAAAGCGTATGATTAAGTTTTTAGAAGAGCAGAAGACATACACCAAAGAAAAGCCGGATCCACACGAAGTAAAACCTAAGGAACCACCAGAAGAGCTCATAGGAACATCAAATCACTTTGAAATAGGAGACCAAAAGTTTGTTAGACAAAGCCGATTTTCACATCACTTCAACATACTTGAGGGCAAAGGGAGAAATTTTTCCCAAGGTACACGAAATCTTTCCCCACAACACAGTCGAGGTAAGTAACCCAAAATTCAAAAAATTCAAGCTAAATGCTTCTCGACTCCAACTTTGTCATGAAAATAAAATCGCAAGCATGAGGGAAGATATTCAAACCTTTAAACCTCCCCGAAATTTTCAAACATGAGGACAGTCTAACTTAAGACTATAAGCAGCGCTTCTCGAGGCAACCCAACATTAACACTATTTATTTTCAAATTTGTTTTCGTTTCTTTTCTTTCCATCTTTCTTTCCTAAGTATTTAGTTGGAAACTAACACAAAAGTACAGATTTCCAGACCACACAGCCTTACACACGGCGTGTCTGTGGCCGTGTGGACCACCGGAATTGCCACACTGACAAGAGCAAGGCCGTGTAAGTCAGTCCAACCACTCCCCAATGTCACGATTCCAACCACCCTGAAGCACGGGTGCCAACAAAATAAGCATGGGCGTGCCTCTGAATCGTGTGTGGATACTGCCTTTCTCGAAATAGGCGTGGCTAACTAAGAAACGGGCGAGTAAGAAGCAATACGCCATTATCCACGTTTGTGCTAGGCAACCGTGTGAATGGACACACCCTCAGCACACGGACGTGGGAACAAGCTAATTTAAAATTTTATTTAAATCCCCACAGCCTTCCCTTCTCTCCTACATTCCTTCTTCCTTCTCTTTCTTCCAAATTTTTCTCTCTATTCAAAGAAAAGGTCTAAGACTCTTGAGCAACACAAAGATCATGCCGAAGAAACGTAAGCATCATCTCCTTAGGGGAAATCGCAATATGAGTTCATGCAGGCAGCTTCACTTAATTGACACGCCAAGGGTCTCAGAAACCTTTTCGGTTCTATTTTTCTTTTCTCGTCTCCTTTATTTTCCTTATCTATACTTCTTTTCTGCTTAATTTAATTTATTCTATAGTAGTTTCTTGGTTTTAGGATCTAAAGGCTACTAAGGAATCACACACCACAGCCTTCGAGGTCACACCCACTTCCCAAACCATCCAACAATAAGGGCTCCTTAGTCCATTAGTCTTTTCTTTCAAATTCAGTTTTCTTCTTAGTCTCCTTCTTTTTATTTCCTTAATCTTTAAATTTATTATTAGTATATTATTATTATTTCTCTAGATCTCTAGGCTATATCTTCACAGGCTACCCAATTTCTTCATCTAGCAAATTGCTTATCAAGAGCCACTCCACCAAGCCCATAAAAAACACCATCACGCCACCAAAGATGCGTGGATCATCCAGATTTTAGGGAGTATTACTTTCCCACTTCTCTTTTGATTTGGCACATATATTTTATTATCTATCTTTGTACATTGAGAGCAATGTACATCTTAAGTGTGGGAGTAATAGTGCCTAACTTTTTGCATAATTCTCAAATCCTGAAATTAGTCTTGATTTTAAGTATATTTCTCATATTACTAATTAGGATGAAGTTTCTAATGATTTATGATTTTTATTGATATGTTTTAGAGTAAGTCATAGTTAATTGTGCATTGATGATTTAATTTGAAGAATACTAGAGAATCGAGCATGATAAGTCTACTTTCTAAAAATTAAAATTGATAGGTTGTTGAACTGAATTTGAGTATCACCTTAAAGTTCAAATTTTATAAGGATTGATGTCAAAACACCCATAATTTTTTGTGAGATTTTGAGCCTTATAGAGCATGTACCTTTTTCATGCTCACTTTAATTGATTATGAGTGTGTCTGTAACACCCCAAACCTGGCCCAAACACTACAACCGGATCTGGTATGTCACTAAGGAAATTTTGTAAAACATGTCACATTTTCAGAAAAACATTTTGGTAAAGTTTAACCTTTTATTAGGAAAAATTTATAATTTATAGTTTTAAATAAAATGCCTTTATGAATTAAAACCCAAATTTAAATACATGCCTTAGTTCAATTAAAAATAAAATTTAAATAACTAAAAGTAATAAAAGCCCGTAATAAAACAAAATATAAACTGGTGGCCCATGGCCTTATTACAATGAGATTTAAAATCTATTAAATAAGAATATAAAATATTAAATAGAGTCTTTTGCTGGATCCAAATGTTCTTTTGCATGGCCACCTTGAGCTCCTCTCCAGCCCGATCCGATGCACTAAATTCTACCTGAAATGTTAATTAATTGGTTGAGTTGTGAGACTCAGTGTGCAACCCTCATGCACCATTAGATTTGGGCCTTAGCCTCATAAAACTAAAATAATCAGAATTAATATACATAATAAAAATAATATGCATGCCCAACCCAAATCCTAGGTTTCCATCCGCTACACGCCCTCGTACCAGCCATTCACACCATTGGGGATTTTTACAATCAACCCACACCGCTACATGCCTTGATGGCAGCCGTGCTACTCATCATCAGATCATGGCCGTAGCCACTACAACAGATCATGGCAAAAGTCGCTACAACAGATCACGGTAAAAACCGCTACAATAGATCACGGTAAAAACCGCTACAATAGATCACGGTGAAAACCGCTACAACATATAACTTCCTCCTTTCATCAAACCCAACCCATGCAATCACATAAAATCAATATCCTTATATCGTTTAATTAGAACATTCACTTACCTGATGATTTGTTTTTACCCTCTTTGGGTTTCCTCTATTATGCCCGGATTTTGGCATTTATCAAAACATATAAGACTTATAATCATATATTAATCAAACAGATCTAGATGGTGGGAAAGTGTTACACACCTGATATCACGAAATCCAATATTCTTAGTCGATATCCTTGTTATCCCGATCTACAACTTTGCTCAAAAGTCGGAAAGATGTGAAAATAGGGCCTCTCTATATTCTACCATGGTTAGTGTTCTACCCGATTTCATATATTTATAAATAAACCAATCTCCTTACCTTGAAATCCCGAAAATAACACGACTTGAGTGTTACCGATATTTGACTTAGAGATCTAAGCGTTGGACTCCTCTTCAGATCCCGAAATGCCAAAATAAGAAAACCCTTGATTAGTCACTAAACGACCATTCACTAGGGACTTTGAAAAGTGAAGAAATATTGGAAACTCAAAATCAACACATACCTATTGTTTTCTTGATTCGCTGGCAGACTTTACTAAAAAATTCGGCAACTTCGGAGGTGAGATCTAAGAATTTCGATTTTAGAAGATTTAAGAATTGAAGAGATGGCTAAGAGATTTGGCCAATGAGTATTAAGGATAAGAATAGAATAATAGAGATGTGATTTTGGCTTTTAGGGATTAGAAGAAAATAACAATAGAGGTTAAAAGATTGACCAACCAAGAAATTTTAGAGAGGAAGAAAGGGTGAAGAAAATGGTGGTTTTCGACTTTTGAGAGGAAGAAGATGAGAAAAGAAAATAAAAGAAAGGCTTCCAAAATTTCACAGACACCTCCTCTTTATATAGAAAACCGATTCCTCCCTTTAGTAGAGATCGATTTTCACCAACACCGCCACACATGATAGCTCTTATCCCTTTTCCTTATCTTAATCTATTATCTCCTCAAAATAGTCTTTATCTTTATTATCCTTAAAGACTAAATCCCTAAATAATAGCATTTATCTGCTTATTATCCACATAGAATAAATATAATAAAATTCCCAAAAAAAAGCCTTGTGTCAGTCCACTTCCCTAATCCCTAATGTCAAATTTAACTAACTTAAATTAGAAGCTTTGGGCTCCTTAAAACTTAAAATTTGGGCCCCTAACACTTAAATTAACTCATTCCACATATTCACCCATTAAACGCATAGGCCCAAAAATTTTGGATGTTACAGTGTCAACTTTGAACTGTTATTCTAGAACTTGCCTCGTTTATACATGTCGAGACCACATTAATGATTTGATACACTGAGATGATAAAGGCACCTAGGTTTTAACCCGTTCACTACGCTAAAAAGCCTACTCATACAAATTAACCCCTAGTGAACCCCAATGAATCCTAACAACCTTTCTATTGACTCACCCACTAATATTAACCAAAAATCCCTTTGTATTTGTTATCAACATTCCTTTGACTACCTTTTATCGAGAATTGATTTGATCAATCGCCAAATTAGGTTTTTTAAATCACCAAAGTTCCTTCTATTATGTTTAACTTAGTTTGTTCTTAAAAATAATAATAATAACAATAATTTCAAGTATATATTCAATATTAGTAGTATATAAAAGAGCTTAGAGCATTTAGACTCCAATTGTTGAAAAAGCTCATATTAAAGTATTATCAAAATACTCCTTACTATAGAGTAATTATCAATAGTGATATTATTAGTTTTCATTCGAAGACAATATTCATATTTAGTTCAATGTTTCTAGTTAGGTAATTTTTCAAGTCAGACTCGATTATAACCACTAATAAAGCTTGTATCCACACCTTTAACCCTAGCCCTGTTACAACCCTGATTAAAGACCTTTTGATTTGTGTATCATCTCATATACAATGGTGGAGATTTGGTTTTTTAGGCAAGCCTATGAGATTAACTTTTCAAGTTCGACTTAGAGTACTTATTTCTTGAAACTTAAACACTTCGAGTGATTTGAGTGAATCTTCTGTGAGGATGTCAATCCTTGTCGGTTTTGAATTAAAGGAAATTACTTAGATAAGGGGAGACACTTATGTTTTCATGCTACAAAATCATGACTTATCTCATTTGAAACTTTAGGGCTCTTTGAATTAAATTATCCATGTATAAATTATCTATGAATTATGATAAGGAATTATTAATAGGAATTATGAATTATGGAAAGTTCGTTTTAATTGTAAGTTAAGAATTTTGCTTGAGGACAAGCAAAAGCTTAAGTGTGGGGGTATTTGATAAACCGTAAAAGTAACATATTTTAATCCCACATTTAGTATGCTTTTGGATGAATTTATCCTCTATTTATGTAAAAAGGTGCTCTTAATCCTTTCTTTTCATGTCTTATACTCAGGAGAACACCTAAGGATAAAAAGAACGTAAAACAGGCTTAAAACGGATCAAATTGGGCCAACCTAAGAAGTCAACATGGCCTGGGCTTTATTCCACACGGTCGTGCCTTGCTATCCACCTAAAACATGGCCTGTCACCAATTTAAACGGTTGTGTCTCATTGACAAAAAAATCCCAACATGGCCTATCCCCAAATTGCATGGCTGTGCCCCAATCGACAGACCCGAAGCACGGCCTGTCCTCGACTTGCACGGACGTGCCACTGTCGTGCCTAAATCAACAGAATAGAGACACGGGCTGAGCCTCAATTTACACGGGCATGCCTTAGCTATGCCCCTGCTACGGGAAAGAGCAATTTCACTCGGAATAGGATGCTTGGAGCCCAACAAACGCAATCCTAAGTCTACTCAATCACCTAGGACGAATTGTACCTGAATTATGAGTACTAAAGAGACAAGTAAAGCATTCCAAAAGTCTATAAAAAACACCCCAAGACGGCTATTCAAGGGGTCAAAGATTGAGAAGAGTTTTCTGCCAAGCCTTACTCGTTCAGGGATTGTCTTGAAGATAGCCAACTGATCCATCTCGCAGAGTCAGAGTTCTACTCAAGACGGAGGATCTCCTCTTCAATTTCTTGAGGGGTTTTAGGGATTTCTTATGTTTTGTTTTATCTTTTCTCTTGAGATGTTTTCTTTTTAGTTATGAACTAAACCCTCGAGATACGAAGGGATGAAACCTATAATGATTTTGTTATTTAATTCTTTTAGTTTATATGATGAATACTTAGTTTGTTCTTAATTATGTTGCTTAAATTTATCGATGTGCTTAGGTGGAGGAGGAATAGACCCTGCCTAAGAGTAGATCTAGCATAATTAAGCGGAATTGATCGGGCGCCTAGAGATAGGGTTACAAGATTTTGCCGGATTAGGGTGAAACGTAATATGGGAGTCCATTGATCAATTTACTGCTTCCTTAGGGGGTTATTATAAGAGAACGAGAGTTCCACTAATTAACCTAAGGTTAGACGTTATTCACTTCAAGAGAAGGTTTAATATAGGTTAGGGAGTCTCACGGATCAAGCTAAGTAAAGAAATCATATGAATTGAAAAGGTAGATAATAAGTGAAGTCATAGGTGGATTCTTCCCGAAGGTATCGTCTTTATCAATTGAGTTTTCTTCAAAGTCTTTTCCCAAAGTTTCGTTCTTTTATCTTTGCATTTAAGTTTAAGTATTTCATTTGTTTTAGATTAATAAACCAATCAATCCATATTTTAGGCTAAATAATAGAAAGAAAGTGAGTAGTAGTACTTTTAGGTTCCTTGGATTTGATAACATATTCTTGCCTGAGCTATACTACTGTTTGATAGGTGCGCTTGCCTCTATCATTGTCGCAGTCAGTCTACAGGTTCGATCACTCTTTTAGAAATATTAAAACTAGATTGTTTTGCAGCGATCACCTTTAGAATACGAAAGTGACATTGAAGCTACCGCTCTCAGGAATTGCAGAGAAACTAGACGAGCTCTAGACTAGCAAAGAGAAAAACAACAAGAAAGATCTAATCCTACTAAAGGGATGGATGAAAACAATCCACCGCCAAATGTGCAAGAACAGAATGCTCCACGTACTATGTATGATTATGCTAAACCTAATTTGACAGAGGCAGAATCTAGTATTGTAAGGCTTGCTATAGCTACTAATAATTTTGAATTAAAGCCTAACACAATACAAATGATTCAATAGTTTGTTCAATTTGATGGTTTCCAGGACGAAGATCCAAATACTTATATATCTAATTTTTACAATTACGTGATACCTTCAAAATAAATGGCATTTCGATGATGCCATACGTCTTGATTATTCCCTTTTCATTAAGGAATAAAGCAAAGCGATTGGTTGAACTTCGTTACCACGGTCAATCACCACATGGGATCAAATGATCGAAAATTTCTTTTAAACTATTTTCCACCGGCCAAAATGGCCAAATTTAGGAATGACATATCTTCTTTTGTGCAGAATGACATAGAAACATTATATGATGCATGGGAGAGATACAAGGATCTCTTAAGGAGATGCCCACACCACAAATTACCTTTGTGACTTCAAATCCAAACTTTTTACAATGGTGTGAATTTTCCAACTAGGTAAATGATTGATTCTTCAGCCGGTGGAACTTCAAATAACAAAACTCCTGAAGTGGCTTATGATTTTATTGAGGAGATGTCATTGAACACCAATCAATGGTAAATTAGAAGGGCTAAACTGATAAAATCAGCGGAGTTTTTAACATAGACGCAATGACAATGCTGTCAACGCAGGTGGAGATGATGAATAAAAAGCTTGATAACTTATGTTCTTCGTAGGTACACCCAGTCATGCAATGCGAACCGAGTGGAAATGTGGCAAATTCTGAGTACCCACCCTACCTACCAGGCGCAGACAACAAGCAGACAAACTATATAGGTAACAATTTTAGATCTAATAGTAATCCTTATAGTAACACTTATAATGCAGGTTGGAGGAACAACCCAAATTTTTTGTGGGGAGGACAAGGAAATCAAAGGCAGCAACCTCCCCCAAATTACCAAAATCAGCCCTATCGATAGGAAAAGAAATCAAACCTTGAAGAGATGCTGACAAAATTCATGGCAGCTACAGATTCTCATCTCCAAAAGACTGAAGCAACGCTTAATGAACAACAAAAATCGATCAAGGGGATCGAGAATCAAGTTGGAGAACTTACTAGGTTAGCAAGACATCTCACAAAGTTGATTTCTGAACGCCAACAAGGACGTCTACCAAGCAACATAGAAATAAACCCAAAAGAGCAGATCCAAACCATCATAGCTCAAGAGGGTACAAAGGTGGAAGAGCCCACCTCAGTACAAGAAATCAAGGAAGAAAAAGGTAAAATAGAGGTAGCACAAGAGAGACCAAAATCGGTAATCAAAGAGTACCAACCTCGTATACCTTACCCCGAAGCATTGAAAAAAGATGATTCTGAGGAACAATTGGTAAGTTTCTAAAACTTTTAAAGAAATTACATATTAACTTACCTTTTCTTGAAGCTCTTTTCCAGATGCCCGACTCAAGGAGATTTTTAAGACAGCTCTTGACGAACAAACGCAAAACAGATGAAGAGCACCATGTGGAACTCAACGCAACATGCTCGAGAATGCTACGTGAGCAGACTACCACGAAACTAAAAGATCCAAGGAGTTTTACGATTCCATGTTTAATTGGTAGTTTAACTATTGATAATGCGTTAGCTGATTTAGGGGCAAGTATAAATGTCATGCCTTATACACTATTTAAACGACTAGGTCTAGGGAATCCCAAACAAACTAGGATGAGTATTCAACTAGCTGATAAAACTATTAGAATTTCTAGAGGCATTATTGAAGACGTTTTAGTAAAAATCGATAAATTTGTTTTCCCAGTAGATTTTGTTGTTTTAGACATGGATAAGGAAAATTCAATCCCTTTACTTTTAGGAAGACCTTTTCTTGCAACTGCCAAGACTAAAATTGATGTTTCCACAGGAGAACTCATACTTCGTGTAGGAGAAGAAACGGTCAATCTTCAAGCTCTCAACTTAGCCAAAACAACAGAAGATGAAGAAGAATCACACCAAAATAAAACCGTAAGATCGACAATTTAGAATAGTAGAAGATACACACCAAAGAAAAGTCGAATCCACATGAAATAAAACTAAAGGAACCACCAGAAGAGCATCAAATCACTTTAAAATAGGAGACCAGGTGTTGTTAGACAAAGCTGATCCTCACATCACTTCAACAGACCTGAAGAAAAAGGAAGAAATACTCCTTCAGACACACGATATTTTCTCACACAAAATAGTCGAGGTAAGCAATCCAATATTCGACAATTTCAAGGTAAATGCTTCTCGACCTAAACTTTGTCACGAAAATAAAACTGTCAGCAAAAGGGAAAATATTCAAACCTTTAAACCTCCCTAAATTTTTCAAAGTCAAGGACAGTCTAGATTAAGCTATAAACGAGCTCTTCTCGGGAGGCAACTCGAGTACTAACACTATTTACTTTCAAATTTATTTTCTTTTCTTTCCTTCTTTCTTCTCTCAACATTTAAACTAACATAAAATGCAGATTCCAGCCACACGGCCTTACACACACACCAGTGTCCGTGGTCATGTGGACCATCGGAACCACCACACCGATAGAGCGGTAGTGCAAGTCACCCACCCACCCCAATGTCACGGAGCCAACCACCCACACCACGGGCAGCGACAAAATAGCACGGCCGTGCCTCACGACCGTGCTAAGATACTGACTTAATGAGCACAGGCAAACCACGCCCGTGCATTCCATCTGTGCTCACATGTTGGTCTTTTAGGAACGGGCGTGCCAATCGACAAACGGGAGTGAAGGAACAACACACTCCACAACACGGCCGTACGATGCGGCCGTGTGAATCGACACACCCTCGGTACATGGGCGTGGGAACGTGCCAGATTTGAAATCTTATTTAAGTCCCCACAGCCCTTCCCCCTTTTTCCCATCTTTTTTCTTCCTTTCAAATTTTTCTCTCTGTTTATAGAAAAGGTCCAAGACTCTTGAGCAAACACAAAAATCATGCCGAAGAAACATAAAAGGTAAGCATCATCTCCTCAGAGGAGACCTCAAAGTGAGTTCATGCTGACAACTTTAGCTAATTAACACGCCAAGGGTCTCCGAAACCTTTTTGATTCTTTATTTCATTTTTTTCTCCTTTATTTTCTTTATTTATACTTCTCTTCTACTTAATTTAATTTATTTCATATTAGTTTCTTGGTTTTAGGTTCTAAAGGCTGCTAGGGAATCACGCCACTTCCACTATCACCAACACTCCACAGCCTTAGAAATCATACCCACCTCACGAACCATCTGCTAATAAGGACTCCTTAGTCTATTAGTCTTTTCTTTAAATTTTAGTTTTCTTCTTAGCCTCCTTCTCTTTATTTTCTCAATCTTTAATTATATTATAAGTATATTGTTATTTTTTCTCTAGATCTCTTGGCTATATCTTCGCAGGCTACCTAATTTCTTCATCTAGAAAATTCTTTTCGGTAACCACACCATCAGGCCTATAGAAATCACCATCACCGCCACCAAAGACGCTAGGAATCATCCAAAATTCAGGAAGTGTCACTCTACCCCTTCTCTTTTGATATATCCCATTACTGTCATTATTTATCTTTGTACATTGAGGGTAATGTACATCTTAAGTGTGGGGGGATAAAAGTACCTAAATTTTTGCATAATTCTCAAATTAATGCCTAATTCTTCATTGTTCTCAAAATCTTGAATTTTAAACATTTTCAAAAGTATTTTTTCTCATATTACTAATTAGGATGAAATTTCTAATGATTTATGATTATTATTGATATGTTTTAGAGTAAGTCATAGTTAATTGTGTATTGATGATTAAATTTGAAGAATACTAGAGAATTGAGCATGATAAGTCTACTTTCTAAAAATTAAAATTGATGGGTTGTTGAACTGAATTTGAGTATTACCTTGAAATTTGAAATTTATAAGGATTGATGTCAAAACACCCATAATTTTTGTGAGATTTTGAGCCTTATAGAGCATATATTCTTTTTCGTGCTCACTTTATTAATTATGAGTGTGTCAACTTTGAACTGTTATTCTAGAACTTTCCTCGTTTATACATGTCGAGACCACGTTAATGATTTGATATACTGAGATGATAAAGGCACCTAGGTTTTAACCCGTTCACTCCACTAAAAAGCCTACCCATACAAAGTAACCCCTAGTGAACCCCGTTGAATCCTAACAACCTTTTTATTGACTCACCCTCTAATATTAACCCAAAATCCCTTTGTATTTGTTATCAGCATTCTTTTGACTACCCTTTAATCGAGGTTTGATTGGATTAAAGTACCGAATTATATTAGTTTGGTAGTTACATTTATCATTTATGATGTAATATTTCAGTTTGTTCTTAAAAAAATCCAAGTCTATTCAATATTAGTAGTATATAAAAGAGCTTAGAGCAATTAAACTCCAATTATTGAAGAAAAATCTTGTATTAAAGTATTATCAAATTTCAAGTGATGAAAATACTCCTTATTATAGAGTAATTATCAATAGTAGGTATTATTGGCTTTCAATTGATGTAAGTACTCATATTAGTTCATTGTTTCTAGTTAGGTAATTTGTCAAGTCAATCTCGATTCTAACCTTCTAATTCAGCCGTATCCACACCTTTAACCTTAGCCCCATTACAACCTTGATAAAGACCTTTTGATCTGTGTATCATCTCATATACAGTGGTGGAGATTTGATTTTCAGGCAAGCCTATGGGATTAACTTTTCAGGTTTGACTTATGAGTGCTTATTCTTGAACCTTAAACACTTCGAGTGATTTGAGTGAATCTTTTGTGAGGATTTCAATCCTTATCGGTTTTGAGTTAAAGGTAATTATTCAGATAAAGGGAGACACCTATGTTTTCGTACTACAAAGTTATGACTTATCATAGTTAAATCTTTAAGACTCTTTGAGTTGAATTATCCATGTATAAATTATCTATGAATTATGATGAGACATATTCGATAGGAATTATGAATTATGGAAAGTTTATTTTAATTGTAAGTTGAGAATTTTGCTTGAGGACAAGCAAAAGCTTAAGTGTGGGGGTATTTGATAAACCATAAAAGTAACATATTTTAATCCCACATTTAGTATGCTTTTGGATGAATTATCCTTGATTTAAGTAAAAAGGTGCTCTTAATCCTTTCTTTTCATGCCTTAAATTGGGCCAACTCAAGAATTCAACACGGCCTGGCCCAAAGCCCAAAGCCTCATAGATTACCTAGAGCACGATCGTGCATCATCGATTTACCACACATGGACGTGCCTGGTGATCTACATGGTCGTGTCCCAATGGACAGACCTGAAGCACGGCCTGAATCCTAACTTACATGGTCGTGCCATGGCCATGCCCAAAATGATAGAATCAAGACACGGCCCAACCCCGATTGACATGGGTGTGTGCCATGGGCATGCCCCTGCCGCGGGAATGAGTAATTTCACTCGGAATTGAATGCTTGAAGCCAAACAAACATACTCCTAAGTCTATTTAAACACCCTAATAGTAATTCTACTTGAAAGAGGTACTTAGGAGCCAAGTAAAGGATCTCAAAAACCTATATAAACAACCCAACGCAGACATTGAAAAGGGAAGGTTTTTTTCGCAGAGGCTTTTGCCGAAGCTTTCATCTTTTAGGGAATCACTTGAAGATAGCCAATTGATCCATCTCAAGAAGCCGAAACTCTATTCAAGATGGAGGATCTCCTCTTCAATTCCTTTAGAGGGTTTTAGGGATTTCTTATGTTTTATTTTATCTTTTCTCTTGAGATATTTTATTATTTAGTTATGAACTAAACTCCTCAGATACCTGAAGGGGATGAAACCTATGATGGATTTTGTTATTTGATTTCTAAATTATATGATAAGTACTTAGTTTATTCTTAATTATGTTGCTTAATTTAATCTGATGTGCTTAGGTGGAGGAGGAATAGACCCTGCCTAAGAGTAGATTTAGCATAATTGAGTGGAGTTGATCGGGTGCCTAGAGATAGGGTTATGAGATTTTTTTGAATCAGGGTGAAACCTAATATGGGAATCCATTGATTCATTTACTGCTTCCTTAGGGGGTTATTATAAGAGAACAAGAGTTCCACTAATTAACCTAAGGTTAGACGTTATTCGCCTCGAGAGAGGGTTTAATATAGGTTAGGGAGTCTCACGGATCAAGCTAAAAAAAGAAATCATATGGTTTGGGGGATAAATAATAAGTGAAGTCATAGGTGGATTCTTCCTGAGGGTATCGTCTTCATCAACTGAGTTTTCCTAAAGTCTTTCTCCAATTCATTCTTTGTCTTTGCATCTAGTTTAGTTTTTTTTCATTAGTTTCATAAACCAATCACTCCATATTTTAGGCTAAATAATAGAAAGAAAGTGAGTAGTAGTACTTTTAGGTTCCTCGGGTTCGATAAGATATTCTTGCCTAAACTATATTACTGTTCGATAGGTGCACTTGCCTCTATCGTTGTCGTAGTTAGTCTACAAGTTTGATCATTCTTTTTATAAATATTAAAACTCGACTGTTTGACATGATCACTAATCCTTCACGAGTTCCCCAATTTCTTCATCTAGCACAGTGACTGTTGGCATCCACCACAGCACCACCGCCTCCTCCTCCAAATCAGGTCGGGAATAGTAATCCCAAAAAAATTTAGGAAGTGTCACTTCTCCCCTTCTCTTTTGATTTCAGTACACATGATTATTTATCATTCTTTGTACATTTAGGGCAATGTACATCTTAAGTGTGGGGTAAAAGTGCCTAACTTTTTACATTATTCTCAAATCCCTGAATGATATCTTGAGTTTGGGTATTTTTCTCATTTTACTAATTAGGTTGAAATTTCTGATGATTTATGATTCTTATTGATATGTTTTTGAGTAAGCCATAGAGAATTGTGCATTGATGATTTATACTTTAAGATACTAGAGAATCAAGCATGATAAGTCTATTTTTCAAAAAATAATTTTTAGGTTGTCTACCTGAATTTGAATATTACTTTGAAGTTTGAAATTTACGAGGTTGACATCAAAAACACCTATAATTTTTGTGAGATTTTGAGCCTTACAGAACATATATTCTTTTTCATGCTCACTTTTTGATTATGAGTGTGTCAACATTGAACTGTTATTCTAGAACTTGCCTCGATTATACATGTTAAGACCACATTTTTTATTTGATATACTAAGATGATAAAGGCACCTAGGTTTTAACTCACTCACTCCACTAAAAAGCCTACCTTCATAATTAACCCCTAGTGAACCTCTTTGATCCTAACAACCCTTTTTACTGATTTACCCACTCTATCGAGAATTGATTTGATCAGTTGCCTAATTACTTTATTTTAGTTGATAAAGTTTTTTTCTTACATTATGTAAATATTTTATTTTTTTTAAAAAAATAAATATATTCATTATTAGTTCTATGTTCTAAGAGTTACATGTTTAAATTCAACATCTTGAAGAAGAAGCTCATATTATTAGTATTTTAAATTTTCGTGTGATATAATTATTCAAGTTATTAGTTCATTTTTCAAAAGTTAGGTAATTTGTCAATTCAATCTTGATTCTAACCCTCTAATTTAGCCTTTTTCCACACCTTTAACCCAAGCCCCGTTACAACCCTTAAAAGACCTTTTGATTTGTGTATCATCTCATATTACAGTGGTGGAGATTTGATTTTCAGGCAAGCCTATGGGATTAACTTTTCGTCAACTTATTAACTTTTTAGGTTCAACTTATGAGTGCTTTTTCCTAAACCTTAGACACTTCAAGTGCTTTGAGTGAATCTTTAGTGAGGATGCCAATCCTTGTCTGTTTTGAATCAGAGGTAATTATTTAGATAAAAGGGAGACACCTATGTTTTCATGCTACAAATATATGACTTAGAACTATTTGATTCTTTAGGAGTCTTTGACTTAAATTATCCATGTATAAATTATCTATGAATTATGATAAGGCATTGTTAATGAGAATTATGAATTGTGGAAAGTTCGTTTTAATTGTAAGTTGAGAATTTTGCTTGAGGACAAGCAAAAGCTTAAGTGTGGGGGTATTTGTTAAACCGTAAAAGTAACATATTTTAATCCCACATTTAGCATACTTTTGGATGATTTATTCCCTGAATTATGTAAAAAGGTGCTCTTAATCCTTTCTTTTCATGTTTTATACTTAGGAAAGCACCTAGGGATGAAAAGAATGAGAAACGGGCCTAAAATAGACCAAATTGGGCCAAAGAAGAAATCAACACGACCTGGGCCCAAGACCACACGGTCGTACTTCCCTAATTTACTCTAACACGGCCTGGACCCTGAAACACATGGGCGTGTCTCTTCAGCAGACTCGACCACGGCCTGAAATCGATTCACACGGGCGTGTGCTATGACCATGTCTCTGCTATGACCAAGAGGAGTTTTACTCGAATTTGGATACTTGAAGGTAAAGAAACACATTCCAAAGCCTATTCAAACACCCTAGTAGGAATTCCACTCATATTAGGATACTTAGGGGCCAAATAAAGCATTCCAAGAGCCTATATAAACACCTTAAGCATAACCTTCAAGGGGGAGCTAGGCCAAGGAGCCAAGCTAGAAAGGTCAGATTTGTGGGAATCACTCGAAGATAGCCAGTTGATCCACCTCAAGAAGCCAGAATTCTACTTAAGACGGTGGATTTCTCCTTCAATTCCTTGAGGAGTTTTAGGGATTTTTTATGTTTTGTTTTATCTTTTCTTCTGAGATATTTTCTTTTATTGTTATGAACTAAGCCCTTCAGATACCTAAAGGGGATGAAACCTAAGACGGATCTTGTTATTGTTTTTTGAACTATATGATAAATACTTGATTTGTTCTTAATTATGTGAGCTTAATTCTTGTGTTAATATTTCCAGATATTGATTCAAGTTGGATGTTCTTAGGTGGTGGAGCAAAAGTCCCTGCCTAAGAGTAGATCTAGCATAATTAAGCGGAGTTGATTGCGCGCCTAGAGATAAGGTGACTAGATTTTGCCGAATTAGGGTGAAACCTAATATGGGAGTCCATAGATCGAGTTAATACGATTCTAGGGTTTTTAATTAGAAAGCGATTTCAATTAATCAACCTAGGGTTAGATGTTATTCGCCTCGAGAGAGGGTTTAATATAAATTAGGGAAACCTACGGATCAAGTCAAATGAATAAATTGTCTAGTTCAGTGTTAGATAACAAGTGAAGTCTAGGTGGATTCTTCCTAAGGGTATTGTCTTAGTCAACTGAGTTTTCCTAAAGTTATTTCTTCGACTCATTCTTTTTGTCTTTGAATCTTAGCTTAGTAATTAGTTAGTTTTAGATTAAACAACCAATCACTTAATGTTTAGGCTAAATAATAGAAATAAGGTTAGTATTAGTACTTTTAGTTCCTTTGGGTTCGACAATCTAGTCTTGCCTAAGCTATACTACTGTTCGATAGGTGCACTTGCCTTAAGTCATTGTCAGAGTAGTTTCCAAGTTCGATCATTCTCTTTATAAATTTTAAAACTTGACAAAACAACGATCACATCAGCATCGAATAAAGAAGGTCGCATGTAAGACCATGTCTAGGACATGGTATCGACACCATTTAAGGAAGGCCTCATGATCGTGTCAAACAGTTGAGCTTTAATATTTAAAAAAAGAATGATCAAACCTATAGACTAACTATGACAACGATAGAGGCAAGTCCACCTATCGAACACCAGTATAGTTTAGGCAAGAATATCTTATCGAACCTAAGGGAACCTAAAAGTACTACTACTTACTTTCTTTCTATTATTTAGCCTGAAATATGGAGTGATTGGTTGATTTATCTAATACTAAATGAAATATTTAAACTAAATGCAAAGACAAAAGAATGAATTGGAGAAAGACTTTAGGAAAACTCAGTTGATGAAGACGATACCCTCAGGAAGAATCCACCTATGACTTCACTTATTATTTATTCCCCAAACCATATGATTTCTTTACTTAGCTTGATCCGTGAGACTCCCTAACCTATATTAAACACTCTCTCGAGGCGAATAACATCTAACCTTAGGTTAATTAGTGGAACTCTCGTTCTCTTATAATAACCCCTAAGGAAGCGATAAATCGATCAATGGATTCCCATATTAGGTTTCACCCTAATCCGAAAAAATATCGTAACCCTATCTCTAGGCGCCCGATCAACTCCGCTCAATTATACTAGATCTACTCTTAAAGGGTCTATTCCTCCTCCACTTAAGCACATCAGATTAAATTAAGCAACATAATTAATAACAAACTAAGTACTTATCATATAATTTAGAAATCAAATAACAAAATCCATCATAGGTTTCATCCCCTTCAAGTATCTGAAGGGTTTAGTTCATAACTAAATAAGAAAACATCTCAAGAGAAAAGATAAAACAAAACATAAGAAATTCCTAAAACTCCCTCAAGGAATTGAAGGAGAGATCCTCCATCTTGAATAGAGCTTCTAGCTCCTTGAGATGGATCAACTGGCTATCTTCAAGTGATTCCCTAGAAGATGAAAGCTTCGGCAAAAGCCTCAGCCAAAAGTCGTTCCTTCAATGTCTGCCTTGGGTTGTTTATATAGGCTTTTGAGATGCTTTACTTGGCTCCTAAGTACCTTTTCAAGTAGAATTACTATTAGGGTGTTTGAGTAGACTTAGAGTATGTTTCTTTGGCTTCTAGTATCCAATTTCGAGTGATATTGCTCATTCCTACTGCAGGGGCACGCCCATAGCACACGCCTGTAATTGTGATTAAGCCGTGCCTTGATTCTCATCATTTTGGGCACGACAGTAGCACTGCAAAAGTCGAGATTCAGCCGTGCTTCAAGTCTGTCGATTAGGACATGGCTATGTAGATCGCTTGACACGCCCGTGTGTGGTAATGAGATGATGCGTGACCGTGCAACTCGTGAGTTAGGTTGTGCTCTAGGTAATCGGCGAGACACGATCATGCAGGCTTTGTGCACGGTCGTGTTGATTTCTTGCTAAGGCCCAATTACTCCATTTTAAGCCCGTTTTGTGTTTTTTTTATCCTCAAGTGCTTTCCTGAGTATATGACATGAAATGAAAGGATTACAAGCACCTTTTATATAAATCAAGGGCTAAATCATCAAAAGCATACTAAATATGGGATTAAAATATGTTACTTTTATGGTTTATCACCTTATGTAAGTCCATGTCAAGACATGGCATTGATAAGTTACTATAATGCAAGGATACCATGTAAGACCATGCCAAGGCATGGTATTGGTGAGTTCATAAGGCAAGGATACCACGTAAGACCATGTCAAGACATGGAAATGGTAAGTTTCAAAAGGAAACACCTAAGGAAGATCTCATGTAAGTCCATGTCTGGCACAAGGCATCGACAGCAAGCTAAGGAAGCCTGTGTAAGACCATGTCTGGGATATGGCATCGGTACTAAGAGGCAATCCCATGTAAGACCATTTTTAGATATGGCATTGGCATCGAGACACATGTTTGATGAGATTAGGTATCCTCTGGTATTTCGAGAAATTCAATGGGCAAAAAGCATAAAAAAAGTGACTAAGAGCAAAGAAAGTAAAGTTGATGATGAGATATGTTATATAAGAATAATAGAAAATTCCATTTAAGTTAAGGAAGGTAGAGATTCAAGTTATTATATATAGTAGTTTAAGTGCTAAACTATGTAATGAGTGATACAGGTACCATGAGTAAATACAAGTTAAGGTAACCCTAATGTGATGGGTAAGTATGATAAGAGTAAGTATGAGTAAGCAAGCTTAAGAACTTGAGATTTATGTATTCTTGTTTCATGATGAATGAATTTAATTTGAGCAATTTTGTTGCTACATATGATTTCATGCTTACTTACTAAGCTATATTCTTACTTCTCTCTTTTCATTCTTCTTTGTAGTATCGCCAAGCTAGCTCGGGGATCATAGAACGTCTGAGCTCGGAACATACTATCAATTACTATTTTGGTATAGCAAAGTTGATTTATTTTGAGTATGGCATGTATAGAAACTTGATCATTTTGAGTTATGTCATAATGGGAGCCAAAGTGTTGTCTATTAAGGTTATTCACTCTTTTGTATATAGTCAAAGAAATTGGCCAATATTTGTTAAGTTTCATATCTCGATGATGCTAAGTTTCTGTGAATTCTATAAATGATGTCTTAGGGATTTTACACAATGCATTATTGCTATGCCATGTGTTGCTTGTGTTGGAGTATATGTGTTCATATTTCAGGTGACAATTGGCTTGGAAAATAGCCTTTTAATTGTCCATGGGTAGACACACGGGCATGTGTCTAGGCTGTGTGTGACACACAGTCAACCCATATAGGTGTGTTGATAGGCTGTGTGTCCCATGCATTTTAATTGTGAGGATTCGATTCATCACACGAGCCACCACACGGGCATGTGCCTTGGTCGTGAGCTATTAAGGGTTTGATGATGTCATAAACAGAGAGCTCCATAGGTGAAGGACACGGGCGTGTCTAGGCTGTGTGAGGGACACAGGCGTGTCCCACCATGTGAAATTTCTTGTAGGTTCAAAAGAAAATAAATTTCACATGGGCTTGGGACATGGGCGTGTGAGATCACACGGCCTACCCACATGGGCATGTCCCATGTCACACGGGCGTGTGACCCCTGTTTGAGTAAAAGTTTTCAAAGAGTACCAGAGTTTCCAGATGAACTCTGAAACGTCCCGAAAGTAAATTTAAGGTCTCGTAGACTCGTAAGTAAACTCATAATGTACACGTTATGATTAAGAAGGAAAAGTTTTAAGTTGAAACGGAATTTCATAGTCCGAAATGGCATGTTCAAGTAAGGTTAAGTACGGTAATGCCTCGTATCCTGTCCTGGCGCCCAGACATCATGTAACTTAACTCAAAACCTAAAGTAAATCTCGAATCACGATAAAAAATGATTGACAATGGTACACCAAGCAATCTGACAATCTCAGAAACATACAATTTTGCCAACTTTTTGAGTGAGTAATCTGTACGTACAGGGATGAAATGTGCAGACTTGGGCTAATCAATCAATTTTAACCAAAATTGCATTTTCTTTCTTGATGATAATGGTTACCCTAACACAAAATCCATGGTGACCCATTTCTATTTCCACTCGAGAATCAAAATAGGCTGTAACAACCCAGATGGAATCTAATGTTTGGATTTTACCTGCTGACACATAAGGCATTTTGATACGAACTCAAAGATCCTGTGTTTCATTCTCGGCCACCAATACATTTGTTTCAGATCATAATACATTTTAGTATTGCTCGGATGTAACAAATAAACACTATTATGAGATTCATTTAAAATGTTTTGTTTCAATTATGAATCGTTAGGTACACACAATCTGTCACAAAAAATAAGCTGCCATCCGTACCAAAATTGAAATTGGCCATCTGACCATATTTGTAACAGCCTGCTCGGCGAAGTCTCCATATTTGGTTACTATTTGGCATATAAATGGTAAATTAAGATATATTTGAGTAAGTAAAGTATTTTTTCTGGCTAAGTATAGAATTTTGTATACTATGCCATTTGGCGAGATCCTAGTTTGGCGAGCTCTAAGGTTTGTCAGACTCTTTTATTAAGTATATGTCCAACCTAAAGGCTTTGGGCGAACTTGTTAAGTTCGTAGTTATTTAGAGTTGTTTATTATCTTTGTATGGTGATTTATTTAGTCCAGTTGAAGTCAAGTTAGAACAGAACTAGACTATTGTATATGATAAGACCTAAATTTTGTTAAGTGCACTTAATCACGTGAATCAAGAGAGTTAGTGAAATTATCTGATTTTTCCACTAATCCTTGCCTCTGTGCTGAAGAATATAAGGATAGCGGTAATCTTTCTAAACACTTTTTACGTTTTCTTCTTCTTGATTTCCTCTGAAAGTCTATGAAAAAAATTAAGTTTAGAGAACTTCAAAGTCACAGTATCTAGCTAACATATACGTTAGTACCAACTTACTAGTAATTACTGATGAACCCTTAGGTTGTCATTGAAGTTATTTATGTTTTTTTCGTACTACATGCATTAATGTTAGGATGGTGTGTAAGGAAGAAAATTCTTAATTTTGGATTAAGTGTTGTTGATTCTTGCATGCATGTTTGATAGATTGATGATCTGATATGCATAAATATATTTATTTTAGCACAAGAAGCTAATGAGGGTCCAAGTGATAAAGACAAAAGAGCTACTTTGTATATTGCGTTAGAATTTCTGGTAAGTTCCTTCTTATTTCCATGTATTGTAAACTTCTTTTTAAATAATTCAAATAAGATAAGTAGTCCTCCTCTGTAATGGATGAAAGGTGTATATGTGGATAATGGATATCAAATGTCATTAGTCTTAGTTCAGTTTGTCTGTGATATAAAGTAAGCGACATTCTTCATGCTTAAGCCACTACCATCTTCTTCTACATGTATGGTATGATCTGATCTAGCCTGTGGTGATGGAATAGAAGAGATATGTTTGATTAGCCTCTGGTAAGGCAACTATATTGCAAACTGGATTGACAGATCATGATAAAACATGTTGTTCTAAATGAAAATGATATAAGGTGTTAAGAGGGTGAACGTATGAAAAGGAGAATTTATGATATGCTTCTGATTTTGAATTCTAAATTCGGATAAGTGGCTAGCGTGAAGATGGGTTTTCTAAGTTATGCTAAATTGGCGTACAGTATGTACCCATGTGTTAAGTAAGTTGGAATGCTTAGTATGTTTGTTTTTTATATACGCCATTGGGCGTACTATGTTCATCGTATGTAAGGGTCTCTGAAAAGTTCAGTTGTGTTGTAAGAAATGTTATGTATGATTTCTTCTTGGAACTCACTAAGTTCATATGAATTTACTCTATTACCTTTTCCTCCTTAGGCTTGCTAATTGAAGGAGACATTGTTAAAAGGACTACGCTAGAGTGTTGCTGCTATTGTGAGCTAATTGTTTTGTTTTGTATCATGCATAGCTCTTAAGGGTGGTGTATAAATGTATTTTGAAAATGAATTGTATAAAGAACTTCTATTTTGAAAAAACTCTATCAATATCTGGATTTAAATTTCTTTATTTTGTTTAAGAAGTTAATATATTTGAACTTATATGCTAAATGGCTTGAACATTATTTCAAACTGTTAATGATTTCATTCAAACTTCAGGAAAGCCACAACTATCATATATTTATGTGTAAAACTTTGAAATAATTTTATAAAGCTTCTACCAAATTGTTTTGCTCTAAGTTAGTTCGATTTTGAGCAGTGACACATCAACCTCGGATCCTATCATATGGTCAAGTTTGGCGTGTTACAATTTTCAACCATTTTTCATTTAGCCAACAAATTCGGATCATCAATTTACAACTCTTAAATTTTCTATAAAAACAAAGGCTAGCCCTCAACTTGGCTAGAATAGATTCGTCACGCTCAATTTTTGGTGTCATGAAGCATATGCGATAACATTGTCGTCTTGCATCAGAACACATCCAAAACTACTCAATGAAGCATCAATGTAAATGACAAATTCTTTCCCGGATTTAGGCTGAGTTACCACTGGTGCCTTTGTCAACATAGTTTTTAATTGTTCAAATATTTGCTGGCATTTATCAAACCACACAAAATTAACATATTTCTTTAATAGTTTCAACATTGATAATGCTATTATCAAAAAGTTCTTAACAAAAGTTCAATAATATCCGGCTAAACCCAAAAAACTATGTACCTCAGAAACATTTTGTGGAGGCTTCCAATTCAAAATAGTAGAAATCTTGCTCGGATCACCTTCTATACCTTCCACTAAAATCACATGACTAAGAAATCCAAAATTTATAAGCCAAAACTCGCATTTTCTAAACTTTGCATGCATTTTTTTCACACAAGGTTTGTAATATGGTTTTTAAGTGTTGTGCATGCTCGAATTCATTTCTAGAATAAATTAGAATATCATCAATAAAAACAACAACAAATATGTCGAGATGTGGCTAAAAAGTCGATTCATCAAATCCATAAATGCTATAGGGTCAATAGTTAATCTTAAAGGCACTACTAAAAACTCATAATGTCCGTAACAAGTTTTGAATGTTATGTTCGGCACATCAACATCTTTAACTCGCGATAATAACCAGATCGGAAGTCTATCATTGAAAACACTGTAGCACATTTCAATTGATCAAATAAGTTGTCAATACCAATGGATATTTATTCTTTCTTCATTTTTTGGTAATCTATACACAATATCATCGATCCATCTTTATTTTTCACAAATAGTACAAGTGCACCCCAAGGTGACACGCTCGACCGTATAAAACATTTGTCCATCAATTCTTGCAACTAAGCTTTTAATTTTGTTGGAGCCATTCTGTATGAAGCAATCTCAGGCACTAACTCTATAGAAAATTCAACTTCTCGTTCTGGCGGTAATCCTGAAAATTCTTTAGGAATTACATCGGTGAACTAAAAAACTTTCAGTACCTGATCAACTTACATTTCTGGTACTCTAGAATCCAGAATATAAGCTAAAACGCATCACAACCTTTTCGGATCAATTTTTGTGCCAAAAATCATATTCGAAACACAATCAGATTTATAATATTTAATATAAATTAATTTACCATTCTAACATCTTAAATCAATTTGTTTCTGTCTACAATTCACTACAGCATTATGTACTGTCAACTAGTCCATTCGCAGTCAGAATGAAAGTCATAGCCCTGAATTCTCAGTGGGCACTATTTGTAAACTAGATCAACTATGACACTTTGACCTAAAGTGTTCGTTACTTTGACAACATAATCAATTGATTCAATGGGTAAATTCTTTTTATTACTAACATAGTGCATATATATATGAATGTGTTGACCCAAGATCAATTAATGCATACACAGTAACATCAAATATAGAAAAGGTAGCAGTAATGACATCAAGAGTGAGGCCTCCTCTTGTGCACGAATTACATAAGCTTTGGCAGGATCTTGAGCTTCATACTAAATCGATGTGTCTTTTATCCCGCTAGCGCTGGATTACTTCCCTTAATGTCTGCAATAGTCCATCCGATTTTGTTTTTGTGTGTCCTCAACATGCTTAATAATGCCCTTTCTTATTCTATGGACAATCCTGCGGTAATAATTACAAGCAACATATTTTTCTCTCCCAAGTAATCGTATTTCAGATGATCAAGTTAAGGTTTTAGTTCTAGAATAGGTGGTTTGATAATTGAAGGAACCATTTTAGTTATAGTTGGATTTACATATTCTGGTTGTTCCTTTCTTTGATGCCACCAGTTGAGTTGAAGGACTAATTCATCGTTTTCTTGTTTTGGATCATTAATAATTTCCTCCTCTGTCTCATCCTCATTCAACTCAATTGATTTCAATACTTCCATTTTTGAATTATTGGTTACTCTTTCTTGGGACGTACTCTCTGCTACTTCAACAGTTTCTATCTCCCGATTCACACCCTATGTGTGCTCATTGCTACTAAATCTTTCCAATAGAGCGACTATTCCTCATCCCATTTTTGACCAAATACTTCCTCCAGCTATGATATAAAAATTTTGTTTACTTTGTCCATCCAATCCATCGTAGAAATGTTGCAATTGTAGTACAAGGTTAATACCTCTTCCCAATATTAACCGAATAATCAGTTTAAATATTTTCCATGCTTGTCCCAATTTCTTAGTAACATCTTGCTTGAATTTAAATAACTCCTCGTATGTGCTGATTACTATAGTTATTGGTACAACCTAACATAGGAATAATTGTACAAATTCAGTCCAAGTAGTGATAGTGTCTAGAGGTAGTGTAGCTAACTAAGCCTTTGCTTATCCTTCTAAAACAAATGGGATTAGTAACAATTTGATAACTTCTATTGACACATCAAAATACACAATTGTACTACATGTGTGCTAAAAATGTTAGAGGAAAATGATGGGTCCTCATCTTTGTAACTGCTAAACCTAATATTTGAATAAATCCATGTTAGTATTGCAAGGTTCAATTCAAAATGGGTATTCTTAATAACAGGTTGAGTAATACTAGGCTTTAACCAGTTCATGTCAATGGGAACTGCCCTTAAGACCTACATAATCTTTCTAAATTTAATCAACAAATTAGCCAGAAAGAGGTATGTTACATGTTAAGTTTCATGGGGTTATTCTTACAGACTTCCCTTATGGTTGTCTTGTCGCAAGTTTCATAACTTTGCACGAGCGCTACCACCATGAACAAAAAATAATTATTAGTAAAGAAAAATAGAAATTAATAAAAAAATTAAAATTGTATCTATAATTTAAAATTTTCTTAATTATTCTATTAAACGTAAAAACTAAAATTAATTTAGTGGCATTGCCTCCATGGTAGGTAATGGTGACAAAAACTTGATCGCCTCCGGGCGTACTAATGTCTAGAGTGTAAATCCTGCAACCAAATATTATTGTTAGGCAGTTTTTGCAAGTATACAGGTCAAGTTGTAATATAGACTTATACAACGAAGTATTGGAGTACTCCAAAGATTGTACCCAAGGGAGTCGAAACTAAACTAATCCTAACTCTTACTGTAACATCCTAAAAAGGGCCTATGCATTTTCGGTTTAATTGTATGAAATGACAAGTTTAAGCACTAAGAATAAATTTTGATATTTTTGGAAACACTGAAATGCATGAAAATGGAAACCTAAACATTTTGGAAACTTGAACATTTTGGAAACTGAACATTTTGGAAACACGAACATTTTGGAAACTTGAACATTTTGGAAACCCGAACATTTTAGAAACACGAAAATGTAAGAAAAATGGCAAGTTCTGAGCCGATCGAAAATTTTAGGAAACTTAGAAATAATGCTTAATGACAAATTTTAAAGTTCAAAATAGGAAATAAGGGCAAAAGGGCCTTAAAAGAAAAAGTTGGTGAGATTTGACACACAATCGGGCTTGGAAAAGTGGCCTGAAGGTGTCACTTAAGGCTTATGGAAATGGCGCCATGTGTAAGAGGAATGGGCCTGAGTTCGAGTCACTTGGAAAGCAAATATTGAAGGTTTTATTTTGCTTCCAAGGCTAGGGGTGGACGGCACCTATTTCTAGAAAAGGGAGGAGTTTTATTTCGGTTAAAACTTGATAAATTAAGTGTTAAGTAAAGGATTTTCTCTTAATAAGATAATTGAGGAGATATAGGATGGATTAAATACTTTTAATTAATTAAGATGATAATTAAAAGATAATATTATCACATGTGGGGAGTGGTGGCCAAGTCAAGGACTTTTGGTCTAGCAATTTTAGTTAAAAGAGGAGAATTAAGGCTATTCTCTCATCTTACCTAAGCTTGCCGAAATTTTCCTAGCTTTCTCCCCCTCTCTGCCGAATTTTCTTTAAGCAAAATCCATTCTCTCTTCTTCTATTTTCTTCTCCGTTTCTACTGTCAAAGCCAAATCTTTGTTGATTCTAAGTAAAGGAGCAATCAACTACAACATCAAAAGGGTAAGATCTGTGGTCAATCAATTTCTATTCCTTTCTTTTACCAAAAATTCGGGTACTAATCCTATTAGCAAATCTTGGCTGAATCTACAAGGGGTCTCTCAGGTTTCCACAATTATCGAATAAAAAGATCAAGGATCTAAGGTAAGAACAATTAATTCTTGTTCTTCTAATTCGTTTAATCAAGATCTAAGGAAATAACCTCTTTTATGTCTCTTGGCCGAATATCAAAGGAAGAGTTTCGGGATTTCAGATTCAAGGAATTTAAGGTGAGACACATTCGGCCAAAGGCCAATTAATACTTATTGAAGTTAGATCAGATCTAACATATGAATTTTAGGGATTTCGACAGATATTCAAGACAAGGGAAACTTTCGGGATTTGGAAACTATAAGGTAAGTACATGGATCCAATCGGCCAAGGCTTGTTCTTGATATTTGGAATTATTTTCCATTTACTCAAAAGTTAAAAACTGACATAATTACCTAATTTAGTGACTAGCCGATTTAAGGAAGGAATACTATCAAAATTCGGCATTTGATTTACAGTCTTTCAATTCGGCAACAAGGTAAGTAATACAAATCCTACTTGGATTTGGTTTTTAAGCCAAATAGGTTGTTAATATATTTTAATGGTTGGCCGAATATAGGATCTAAAGTTAGATCGGGATTTTCGAGATCTCAAGGAACCTATTAAGCAAATCAGGTGTGTACGCACACTAACTTTCGATATTTCATATGGCAATTATTTTATTATATGATTATACGTGAGAATATGAATATGGCTAAGTACCCTAATGTGGTACAAAAGTACTCGTGCACGTTTCCTACTTCGATAGGATTATGAAATATGTTATTTTATAACATGTGAATATATGTATATGAATATGAAATTAAGTATGTTATGCATGATATATATATTTTTGGGGCATTGGGATTTATGTGGAAGGGAAGAAGGTGTTGACTTGATCTCACCAACGTTATATGGTGACTACGGTCACAACATTTTGAATATGGTAACTCGGTTACATTATCTGAATTTGGTAACTTCGTTACATTATTTGAATATGGTGTCTAATGACACAAACTATATATGGCGATGAGCACGTCATTGCAATGAACGCCTTTGATGGTGTGTAGCGGATGGAGGGTTGACTTAGTAGTCCCACGGTGTGACCGCGGTGCACGGTGGTGTGTAGTGGATGGACCATTAGGCTTGGGTTGGGTTGCATCATCATTTATTTTATATGAATGTGAATTTGATATGAACATGTATGCCTGATTTGTTGAATGTTAGTACTGTGTGCACATTGAGTCTGTTCACTCACCCCGTCGTGGGAAATATTTTCAGGTGATGAACAGTGTCGAACCGGGACGGTAGACCTCGAGGTGGCCATGTTCCAATTGAAGATTTTATTCGATTTGGACTTTATTATTTGTTTGGGTTTTACTTGATGTAATAAGGCCATAAGGCCCAGTGGATTTTTCTTATTCTGCTTTACTTTAAATTGTTATGTTACGAACTATTATGACTAAAGTTAAGCCATTTTTTTTAAAACCCTAAAAATTATTTTGTCACCTTAACTAAAATTGGATTTCCAAGATTAATTAAATGGGTTTCCAATCTAAGCCCAATTCACAACAACATTTTTTCTAAATATTTTACAAATTTTCTCTAAGTAACGAAAATCTTTGAAACCGGTTTACTTTAGGAACATACCAGATTCAGTTCAGGCTCGTGGGCCGGGTGTGGGGTGTTTCACTTACGTCAATAGATCTAATTAGTAATTTAATCAAATTATATTACTATGAATCCTAAATTGATGAAAAATCATAGTTTATAAAAATAACTAAAATGCATAAAAATAGGAAAATAATTTGTTGACTTTATCAATTTTAAGGACGAAAGACTAACTCGCTTTAGTGGTCATAACTAACTCCTATTTTGGGTTCTATTCAATCAACTAGTCATTAACCTAGAAGGATTTCTCAATCTTCCACTAAACTAATGAGTCAGCAATAACTACTTATCTCTCGACCTCATGGTCTAGACTGAATTGGGGTAATGTGTTCACGAATAGGCAATATCAATTTTGGGTTCATTCCTACCTAGATAACTTCCTAGGGTTGTTAGGTCTAGTGGTTTTAAGTTCTTCCTATCCCAACCAACTGATCCACTAAGAAACCCTACATAGAAGTTAATTACTCCCAAGTCCACTCATTAATCTCCCATAAAAGGATTAGATCCTCATGGGTCTAATAAACATCATAAACTTGATTGAAAAGATGAAAATAAATAAAAGATCAAGAATAGAGTTTAAGAATAATCCTGATATATTTTGATAATCGTGTTAACAAAAATCCACAAAGAGTTTATAAATCCCCAAATCGAGTTCCACGATGAATGAAAATAAATACTAGAATAGAATTAAAAATGAAAAAAAAAAACTTAAGTGCAAAATAAACTAAAGAAAACTAAAACTAAAACTAAATGAAGTCGTAAACTAAAACTTGAATAAAAGAGGTTTGTGAAGTGTTTAGAGTCATCTATTTATAAGCTTAGGGTTGGTCATCATTCATTGACCTATTTCGGCTAACATTTTTACATTAAAGTTTGTTGTGCAGACTAAAATGCCCTAGGCTCATTAATTCTCCTCGTCAAGGTAGTGTCACAACACCCTCTGGCCTATGTTGGGACACTGATGGTAGTTTGTGAGATGAGGCTTGAATAGAGCTATGTCACAACACCCTCTGGTTCTGTCATGACACTGAAGGCAGTTTGCTCTTTTGAGTGTCTTCTCACTATATTGCGACATTGGCACTCTGTGTTGCAATATCGCAGCTAGTCTCATGTTCCTATGCCTCCGAATGATGTCCTGCACACTCATCGAATACATTAGCCTTCCTTTAGGCCTAATTTTTATCCCCTAAGGTCATACAAATGTCTCAAATTACTCTTTTTATTATTTATTAACTAAATATGAAAACTAAGTAAAAATATAACTAAATTACTTTTATACGAGCTCCTTAAGTATGGAAAATGGTTTAATTTGCTATAACGAATTGTGCAAATCACTCATCCTCTTAAAATTAAATTTGGTAAATTCATCAAGTCCATCTCAAAAGGACCACCTAAACTCTACGATATTAACCCATTAAAAGTAAGAAACTCAACCTCACATATCAGTGAATTCATCAAGTCCATCTCAATAGGACCACCTAAAACCCACCTAAAACCTAGGATATGAATTCATTAAAAGTGAGAACTCAACCTTATGCATGTACATCATTTGCCACAGGGATAGGTAAAATGTACACTATTAGTCTTTCCATGGTTTCGTTTGACCACATTACACTTAGAAAACTAGGTTATGTATCCACCATGAATTCCTTAACTAATAGGCTTAAAACCCATCCTCCTATATGAATCAAGAACCATTTTCCTACTTAATCCTTTGGTTAGTGGATCAACTAGGTTCCTTTCAACCCTTATGTACTCTAAAGAAAATGATTCATTCTTTATCAAATGTCTCACAAATTCATGTCTTATTCGAATATGCTTCTTCTTACCATTGTAAGCTTGGATCTTACCAACGAAAATTCCTACTTGTAGATTCCTATTAAAGGAATAGTCTTATGAAATTTCTCATACCATTGTCTTATGAAATTTCTTATACCATTGTTTTGGAGCTTGTTCGAGACCATACAAATATTTTTTGAGTCTACAAACTTTATCTTCCATACAATGTGCCACAAATCTTGGAGGCTACTCCATGTAGATCTCCTTGTCCAAATCACCATTAAGAATATTGTCTTCACATCCATTTAATGCACCAACAAATTGTGAATGGAAGATAAAGCATACAAAACATGAATGGTTAAGATATTAGTCACATGAAAGTATGTATCAAAATAATTTACTCCAAATTTCTTAGTAAACCCTTTTACAACTAATATTGCCTTATACCTTTGTATTGATCCATCTAGTCTAAGTTTCTTTCTAAAGACTCATTTATTTCTAATAGGTCTAAAACCTCTATGCAAGTCTACTAGTTCCCAAGTGTGATTAGACATAAAAGACTCTAGCTCATTATTAATGACATCTCTCTAAAAAATAACATCTATTGATTTTATGGCTTCATAGGTTTTTGGATCTTTATCTATAAAAAATGCATGAGCAATAGAATCACTTATCAAGTCTAAATCATTAATCTCAGTTACAAAAGAAGTAAGGAAACCAAGTCTGAAACTAGTGGTAGTCTTTTACTCTTCTCATGTTCAACATCATTATTATAAGCGTCTCTATTATGTGTACTTGGAACGACAAAAATGTGCAAGTGTATACAATCGCAACAAGTAATAAAGTGACAAGTAAATGTCGAGTTATCATACCCACAGGGACTGTAAAAAGGAATAGTTATGAAATTGATTTTAAAACACTTTGGTGATGGAAAATATTTTGGTTTAAAGATGATTAAAAACTAAGTAAAAAATTAAAAATAAAAAGGTTCTAATGCACAATTTCAAATAAGGTTTAATCAAGATGATATAATTGTATTGGATTAATTACATTCCTTTAACGTAGAATTATTAAACTTATGTTTATACTACTACGAACAAATTCACAGCACTCAGTAATTTGCTAACTACTTCTCATACATACTTATTAAATTAATCAATCTCTTGAACATTTTTCAATTTCAATCCAAGCGATTAATCAATCTTCACAAGCATATAAAAGATCAAATGAGGTAACAAAGTATTTCTACCTTGAAACAGTTTAATCATAATAACCTTGCAAGTTATGCAAGGCATATGTATCGCTGAATACAATGCTAATTTAAACTTTATCTACCTTAGAAGAATAAACATGCACTGATTAAGTATTGTGTCAATTAATTACAAATTCAATATGATTTAATAATTAACTCATTATTTATCTAACAATTAATATTGCAAGAATAACTTAGGCATGATTTTACTTAATCAAGCATCTTACCGAGGCCTACAACAGCACAAACACAATTTTGATAATTCAAGCGGGCAAAATATAATCAACCCAACACGGATTAAATTCAAGCTAAATTGATTAAAATAACCATTTCAATAGCATAAATATTCATAAACATGTTTGTCAAAACAACAACGAAATTTAAAGAGATAGGGAACAAGAAACAAATTCGGTGTTTCTCCTTGGCTTGACTGATTGCTATGTTCTTCGTTCTCCGTTGTCCTCGGCTATCAAGGTGGTTTATGAACACTTTAATTGCTGCTCAAAAATGTCTGATGAGGACCTCTTTCCCAAGAGAGGAAATCGACACTTGAACAAAAGGGGAAATGGAAAGGAAAAATTGAGAGAAAGTGAGAGAGGAGAAGAGAGAATGAGAGTGTAAGTGTAAGGGATGAGTTGAATGACCAGCAACGTGTGGCTTTTATAGCTGACTGTGGCCGATAAAAATAGAAAATTCCATCAGCCAAAGAGACCCCCTGGCCGGCCACACACATGGCAAAGTTGAGAGATTCAACTTTGCTAAAAATAGCCTGGGGAAAATCCATAAAGCCACATTTTTTGGAGGGGTGTGAATGCAAGGTTGAAAGTTCTTCAAGGGCTTCTTTGCAAGATTATTTAGTCAGCTAAAATTCTGGTTTAGGTCAGCATATGGATGGTTCTGGGCAGCCCAATTGGTGGCTGGTTCAGTTCGAAATTTGGTTCAACCAGTGCAGTTCAACTAGACTTTTTTTTCCATAATTAATTAATAATAATTTATTTAGCCCAAACTAAATTGGGAATAAATTAAAATTAATTATATTATGAATTAACACACATTTTTGGACCATCTTAGGCTGGAAATAAATTTTCCTCGATACTTTAAATTGCTTCTCGGTTTTATTCTTCGAACAGTGCCTGCCAAGCCAATTTTTGGCCTTTGTGCGAATTTGTCGAAAATAGTCAAAATTAATCAAAATTAACTCTAAAATTAATTAAAATTCATCATGTTCATATTTTTAACACAATTTAATTATTTTATAATATTTAATTATTTTTTGACAAGAATTTAACCGAAATAGCATGATTTTAAGTTAAAAAGGGCATGTAAAAACACATAAATTTTCGTGTTTCCACACCTCCAAACTTAATTCATTGCTCGTCCTGAGTAATGCACAAATTTAAAAAGAACTTTCTCGGAAACACTTTTGAAAAACTATTTCAGAACAACAGTCTTCCCAAAATCATGAAATCAATATACTTATGCTCAAAAACAAGAAATTTGATAACTATGCTACTCAAGTATATATATCGTTCAAATTAATCTCAACAATTACTACAATAACAAATTTAGACTAAATGTTTCTTAATAAAGACATGTTAATCCCTAACAATAATCCCTACCAATTCGATTTTAATCCCTTATTCAAAATTAAACTGCAATCATTAAGCTTAACTGATGTCTTAATATGTTGAACAGAGCAATTTCTCTTCACTAATGTAGGTAACATTGGAACTTTGAATCAATAGGTCTTTAACAAGGTTGTAACGTGGCTAGGCTTAGGGGTAGGTAAAAGATAGATAATTTTAGGTAAAAAAACCCCTAGACTCAGCTTGTATCGGACCTTTTGAATAATTACCTTCAATACATCAACTTTTCTTTCCTTTTCACATGCTCTTTAGTGCAATTTACTTTAAGTATATATGCTTTTTATTTTTTTTTTTTTTTTTCGAGTATTTTATTGCATGTACTACAATTTTTAGAGCATTTCATACTTCTTTGCAACTCCCCCAAACTTATTTTCAAAGAATACTCTGAATAGTACTGAGTCTAGTGTTTGGGACATTTTTAAGATAATTAAGGGAAGTGATGGCTAACTTTGTAAGGGTTCAAATAAAACTACGCCATAAAGTCTCAAAGTTGGGTTTCAAAGGATAAAAATTTCATCATGGTTGGCTTGAAAGGCTCAAAAGGACCAAACAACAGTTGCCTAAATCATTTTCAATGGTCCATTCTCCCTAGGATTTCGCCTCAAGAAACTACTATGTCAATTCTAAAGACTTAAACTTTCATGCATGCCTAACTTTCCTAAAGAACTAAAATTTTATGGTATGATTTGCATGCTTTATTAGAAAGACATTTCATGTCATTATTAAGCTAACATAACAATTTATTGAAATAATCAAACTTTATTCATACTTAAATTTAGCATACTTAACAAAATTCAAATTTATTGAACAAAAATATATCATATTCATAATTAAAAGAAAAATTTTATTCTCAGTGGAAATAATTTCAATTTTCGGTCCCCCCAACTTTAAATGAACAATGTCCTCATTATTTAAAGTGAATAGATACTATACACCAGGTAGGATTCCAGAAAAGAAGAGGTGAGTCAATTTGACTGCTTAAGTACCAAGCTATTCCTAGATCCAATCCTAGACATGTATATACCTATTGCCACACTTTAGACTTTACTACTTGTTCATATTTACTTTTGATTCCCATCTCTTATTTTATTGTGCAGAAATAAAAAATTCCTAATTAATCCTAATCCTAAATTAACATAAGAAGAAAAATAAAGTCAAGATCCCTCCCTTTTATTTATTTGCATATCCTTCCAAATTGGACTCATCTTTTGCTCCATCATTATTGCCTTTGCATGAATCGCTTCGCTCCTTCTTCGATAATGGGCTCTATGGTTCAAATATGAAATCTGGAAATTCAGGTACAAAAATAAATGGATCATTGTATATTTTCTTAAGAGCACTTCTCATCGAGTCATCCCTTATTTTTGAGTATCTCCAGTAAGCTTGCTGCTGCCATTGCATATGTTGCATTAGGTCCATCAATTTTGACAACTCATCTCAAAGATTTGGGCTAGGCGGTGGATCTCTAAACATTGAAGTTTCAGCATCAAGTTCCGCTTCTGGTTCTACTGATTTCGCCTTATCGAGTATTCCAAATGATTGCATCGTGGGATCTTCTTCTTCTTCAGGGTACTCAGGATCCTCACTTTCTTCAACTCGTTACTGTAGAACAGAGTCTCCGGCTATTCGGTATAGGTCCCAGTCCGTGATTGTGCCTTGGGTGTACCCTGTCTTCTTTATATTTGCAACAATTTCAGCTTTCAAGCACAGAATAGTTATTGTAAAGGGGAAGTAAGCAGGGCCAGAACGTCTAACAGCACAATTTTGCATCTCCCTCAAGATGATATTTCCCATATCAATGGTCTTTCCAGTTAAAATCGAGTTTAATAAGACCATTCGATCTAATGAGATTGTAGTCCCATGTGAGCTAGGCATTAGGCTAAATTGGATGAAATAGAACCATACCTTCGCGAGTGGTGTCAAGTATTCTCTCCGACAAGTGTGGATTCCTTGTTTTGACACAGTCCAATTGGAGCCTTGAACTGTCAGTTCCTCGAGAATTTCTTGCAGAATTTCAAGCTTGATATTGCTCATCAAAGATGAATATTTGTCATTCTCGAAATCAGATAATTCAAAGAACTCATTAATAGCATTTGAATTAATTGGTACCTTGATTCTGGGAACTGGAACTTATGTCATCTCGCTTGAGGTTAAATTCGCATAGAACTCACGGACTAGCTCCTCATCCACACTAGGTCTCTTCTCACAAAATAGTTCCCAATTGAGGGCTTCGGCAACTTGACGAATATGTGCCATAAAGTCTCTGTAGTTGCTTTCCTTCGGTGTGAAGCCTTTCTCAGGATGCATCTGTTGATTTTTAAAGATGCTTTCGTATCTCACTTTGGCTTCAACACAATGGAACTTACTTTGTGTTTCGTCGACTTGGGTAGAGGCACGAGTTCTCTTGCAAGGCATGATTAACCTGATCATAAGATGGAAAAAATTATTTTCTCAAAATTTTGATTAATAAAAATTATTAATAATTCAATAAATTAAAAAATTAAATAATTGAATAAAATTAAAATTTTGAAAGAAAATTAGGTCTTACCACATTTTTTGTGAAAATATAAGAACTCTAAAAATAATTATGAAGGAAAATAAATGGCAATTTGAAGGAGGTTGGAAGGTTTGGTTAAAGGGGTTGGTGCAAGAATGGTGTGCCAATCAAGTGCTTAAAGGGCAACTAAGCACGTGGCTAATGGTGCGGGAGTAGGCAGCAATGTGCACCAGAGGTTGATTCGGTAAGCAGTAGTGTGCAGAACCTTCCGCAAGCTAGCCTGGTGCACTGGGACGTGTGTAGGTGCTAAATGCAGGGGCGAAACATGGCTGGCATTCTTTGGGCGAGGAAGCGATGGCGTCTTGTGATGGGCGATGGAACGATTCTGTAGCAAGGGTTGGTGGGGCGTCTTTGGTCAGGCTTGGCGTTGAGTGCTAGCTAGGCTTGCGGCACTTTTGGGGTTTTGATTCTTTAGGGTTTTGAAGATGGATGAATGGAGGGAGAAAGGTTGATGGTATTTATAGAGGGAGAAATAAGATTTGTACTAGAATTCTTAGAAAATTTTAATGATAAAAAAAATACTTAAGTTCTAATTCTACTCAAAGTAAATAACAATTAATAAATAAATATATGCATATGAAATTATCAATCTGTTATTAAATTATTAAGATAAACATAAAATATAATCAAAATAAAATTAATCCTAATTCTAAGCTAAGTTGATAAAAATTAATATATAAATTATAAATAATATAATTATATATTAAAGTTTATCAAATTATTAATAATATTAAAGATATTTATTCTAGATGCTTTTGAAAATATTCACAAAGAAAGGCACCTAGTTTTTTTATTATTTAAGAAAAGAGTGACTAAATTTTAGAAATAATTCAATTAAGTCCCTAGACTTAATGAAAATTTAAAATTGAGTTGCAAATTAAAACTTGGATCAAAATTGACCCTTTTATTTGAAAAACTAAAATTTATTTTTCCATTTAGGGTAATTTCTTAGAAAATTATGTCAAAATAAATTCCGTGAAAGATTGGAGGGTCACAAACGGTCCGCTTAAGTTCCAATCTCCTGATGTAATTTATTTAAACATACTAAACCCAAAAATATACCATAAATCATTTATTCAAAAAGAAAAACGAAAAATTAAGTATCTGATAAAATGAACGAGATTTTATCCCGTTCAATTTTATCTCCCTAATAATGTTTCAGGCGCTGAGCATTAATTTGGAAATTACCTCCTTTACCTTGAAGTTCAACAACTCCATATGGATAGACTTGGTGAATTGTAAATGGACCGGACCAACGTGATTTTAGCATACCTGGAAAGAACTTCAATCTAGAATTGAGCAATAAGACTTGCTGACCTGCTTCAAATTCTCGAACTCGAATGTGGTTGTCATGCCATTTCTTGAGTATTTCTTTAAGTAATTTGGCATTTTCATATGAGAACATTCGGAACTCTTCTAACTCATTGAATTGGAACATTCGTTTCTCTTTCGCGAGCTTAGGATCCAAATTAAGTTGTTGAAGAGCCCAGTAAGCTTTGTGCTCTAACTCCAATGGTAGATGACAGGCTTTCCCAAAGACCAACATATAGGGTGACATCCTAAAAGGTGTCTTGTATGCTGTTCTGTAAGCCCATAAAGCATCATCTAATCTTGTGGACCAATCTCGTCGGTTCGACCAGACTACCTTCTCAAGTATACCTTTGATCTCCTTATTTGCCAGTTCAGCTCGCCCTTTTGTCTGCGGATGGTAAGCTGTTGCAACCTTGTGTTTCACTTCGTGCTTGTCTAATAACCATTTTAACCACTTGTTTACAAAGTGGGGTCCTTCATCACTGATGATAGCTCTTAGGGTTCCAAACCTTGTGAAAACATGCTTCTGTAGAAACTTCATCACAACCTTAGAATCGTTTGTCGGATATGCCTCAGCCTCGACCCACTTAGACACATAGTCTACTGCTACTAGTATGTACTTGTGACCACAAGACGGAGGAAAAGGACCAAGAAAGTCAATACCCCATACATTGAACAACTCTACCTCAATGATGTTTATACGAGGCATCTCATTTCTGTTGGTGACATTTCCAACCCTTTGACATCGATCACAGCTCTTCACGTAAGCATATGCATCCTTGAATAGTGTTGGCCAAAAGAATTCGACTTGCAATACTTTGGTAGCTGTACGTGTACCTCCGAAGTGTCCCCCACTTGGAGCTGAGTGATAGTGGTATAAAATCTTTGGCATTTCATCTTCTGCCATGCATCTCCTGATCATCTGATCTGCACACTTTTTAAACACATATGGCTCTTCCGGAAATAATACTTCACATCGTGAAGAAACTTTTTCCTTTGTTGATACATCTTATCAATTGGCATCAAACCACAAGCTAAATAGTTAGCAATATCAGCAAACCAATGGGTATTATGGACATGATTTACCTTTAGTATATGTTCATTTGGAAACATCTCCTAAATTAGTATAAGAGGAGAATTCCCTTCTTGTGGCTCCAATCTGGACAAGTGATCTGCTATTTGATTTTTTACTCCCTTTCGATCTTGAATTTCTAGATCGAACTCTTGAAGTAGAAGTACCCATCGGATCAGCCTCAGCTTAGCATCTTTCTTCGTAAGTAAATACTTAATTGTCGAGTGGTCTGTATAGACAGTCACTTTAGTACCTACAAGATAAGATCGAAACTTGTCGAAAGCAAACACAATAGCAAGTAACTCTTTTTCTGTTACCGTATAATTCAGTTGAGCTCTTGTTAGAGTTCGACTTGTGTAGTAGATGGGATGAAAAACTTTGTTCCTTCCCTGGCCCAAGACAGCTCTAATTGCAAAGTCACTTGCATCACACATTAATTCGAATGGCAGATCCCAATCTGGTGTGACAATGATGGGTGCCGTAACTAATCGATTCTTCAACTCTTTGAATGCTCTTAAATATTCATCATCAAACTTGAATGTTTCATCCTTCTCCATTAATTTGAACAAAGGTTTTGCAATTTTGGAGAAGTCTTTGATAAATCTACGATAAAAATTGGCGTGGCCCAAAAAGCTCCTAACACCATTTACAGATGTTGAAAGTGGGAATTTCTCAATAACGTCTACCTTTGCTTTGTCTACTTTGATCCCATGTCTCATTATCCGATGCCCTAGAACAATTCCTTCTCGTACCATAAAATAGCACTTTTCCCAGTTGAGTACGAGATTTGTTTCTTCACATCGCCTTAGTTCTTTAGATAGATTGGCTAAGCAATCATCGTAAGTATCTCTGAATACTGAAAAATCATCCATAATAACTTACAAATACTTCTCAACCATGTTAGTAAAAATAGACATCATACATCTTTGAAATGTAGCAGGTGCATTACATAAACCAAATGGCATGTGTCTAAATGCAAACGTACTATACGGGCAAGTGAATGTCATTTTGTGTTAATCTTCTAGTGCTACTGTAATCTGATTATACCCTGAGTATCCATCAATAAAATAGTAGTAATCTCATCCTGCGAGTCTATCCAGCATCTGGTCCAAGAACGGTAAAGGAAAGTGATCTTTCCTAGTCCCCTTGTTTAGCTTCTGGTAATCAATCCAGATTCTCCATCCCATAACAATTCTAGTCGGTATCAACTCATTGTTCTTGTTCTCTACGATAGTGATACCTCTCTTTTTTGGCACACACTGGACCAGACTTACCCATGAACTATCTGAGATGGGATAGATGATACCCGCATCTAACCACTTGATGATCTCCTTTTTTACTACGTGCTTCATGATGGGGTTCAGTCTCCGTTGGCCATCAATCGTCCCTTTTTTCCATCTTCTAAGATAATCTTGTGCATGCATTTAGATGGACTAATATCGTAAATATCGGCTATGGTCCATCTGATGGCCTTATTGAATTGTTTCAAAACTAAAATAAGTTTCTCTTCTTACTTAGTGGTCAATTCTGCTGAAAAAATCACAAGCAGAGTAGAAGCATTACCTAAAAAAATGTATTTTAAATGAGAAGGTAATATCTTGAGTTTTAATTTAGGTGGCTTCTCGATCGACGCTTTTGGTTAGGAATAGTCCCTCTTTTCTATCTTCAAATATTCAAAACGGGATTGCATTAAATCCCCTTTGATTAGCTTCTAGCAAAGCTAAGTATTCATCCTCCTTTTCATCATTTAGGGGATCCGATGTCAAAATTATTTTCAGTGGGTCCTCAACATAGTTGAGTTCCTTCTCCACTATCAAATCCTCTAAATCAGATGCTGCAGAGCAATTATTAATTGTGTCAGGAAATCACATAGACTTAGAGACGCTAAATGCTACCTGATCATCCTGAACACGTATAGTGAGCTCACCCTTTTGCACATCAATAAGGGTCCTTCAAGTTGCTAGGAACGGCCTTCCTAGGATGATTGGTACTTCTTTTTCTGCTTCAAAATCTAGAATTACAAAGTCAGCAGGAAAGATAAACTTATCTACACGTACCAATACGTCCTTGATTTTTCCTTCTAGATGTGCTAAGGATCGATCTGCTAGTTGAAGCATAACTGTGGTTTGTCTAACTTCTCCTATCCCTAACTTCCTAAATATTGACATAGGCATCAAGTTTATACTTGCACCTAAGTGACATAATGCCTTACCACAATATGTTGCTCCAATGTTGCACAGTATGGTAAAACATCTAGGATCCTTCAATTTTAGGGTTAGTTTGTCTTGAATATATGCATTGCATTCCTTCATCGGAGCCACCGTCTCAAATTCTCCAAGTCTTCGTTTCTTAGACAAGATATCTTTCATGAACTTGACGTAGTTCGACATTTGCTCAAGTGCTTCAACCAACGGGATGTTGATGTGAAGTTGCTTGAGTACGTCAAGGAACTTCTTGAATTGAATCTCCTGCTTCTGCTTTTGAAGTATTTGAGGGTAGGGTGGTGGTGGTTTCATTACTGGAGCTGATCCTGGTTGATTGGTCTTTAGTGGCAATTCTGCATCTAACGAAGTTGTTAGTTGATCAGAATTAGCTGGTCCTGAGGTTACTTTGCCGGGTTTTGCAGATTCTGGTTCTGGTGAAATTAGGATTTCAACACTTGGTTGAACTTCTTTTGAATCTTGAGCGTCAGCTGGCTCCTTTTCAACTTCAACAGTGTTGGGCTCTACTGTCTTTCCGCTCCTCAATGTCAATGCTTTACAATGTTCCTTCCCTGGATTTCTCAGATTCTCCATGTCACTACGTGGAGCATCTTGTGGTCGGTTCTTGAGTTTAGTAGCAAGTTGACCCACTTGATTCTCCAAATTCCTTAGATGGCATCATTTTTCACCATGTATGCCTTCAATAGATTCTCTAAGCTATTGGATGGTTCTACTTGGGTTTGTTTTTGAACTTGTTGGGGAAGCTAGGCGGTTGAGTTGGTCTAGGTTGGGCGTAAGTGTTACTGGTTTCAGCCCCTTGGTTACTCCAGGAAAAATTCGATTGATTTCTCCACGATGAGTTATAAAATTTGGATTACAGTCCTTGCTTCCCTTGGTTTTGGTTCTAGTTACCCATGTAATAAACGGATTTGGGGTTAGATGGACATTCTTCAAAAAAATGTCCTTCCCTGCAATACACATAGGCTATATTCTTAAATTGGTTAGGTGGTTGGGCTGCAAAACTGTTAGACCCATTAGTGGTAAGATTCTTAAGCATTGAGGATATTGAAGATACCTGAGGTGTAAGTGAAGTGAGAGCATCCACTTCATGTATTCCAGTGACTCGTCTTCCTGACACTGTTCGATTGGTTGGCCATTGATAATTGTTGCTGGCAATCCTCTCAATAATTTCATAAGCCTCATCATAAGACTTAGAAAGGAGAGCACCATTAGCAGAGGCGTCCACTACCATCCTCGTGTGAGCGTTAAGACCATTATAGAATGTCTCAAGCTGAATGCAATATGGGATTCCATGATGAGGGCACTTTTGTAATAACTCTTTGTACCTTTCCCTTGTCTCATACAAGGACTCATCATCTATTTGTTGGAAGGAAGTGATCTCATTCCTCAACTTGGCATTCTTGCTCGGTGGGAAATACTTCATGAGGAATCTCTCGGCTAACTCTTGGCATGTAGAAATGGAGTTCGATGGCAATGAGTTCAACCTGGCATGAGCTCTATCCCTTAGCGAATATGGGAACAGCTCGTAATGCATCTTCGAGTACTCCGACTAACTTGAAAGAATCACTCACTTCCATAAATAGTCTTAAGTGAAGATGAGGATCTTCAGTAGGTGTTCCACTGAATTGGCCCACAATTTGAAGCATCTGGAACATGACTGGCTTCAGCTCGAATTGTTGTGCCTTGATTTTGGGTCTCCTAATACCTGGATTAAGATCATCAAATACTGGCACAACATACTGTCGTAAAGCTCTATCCCTATCATCAGCAATAAGGATAGGATTCTGAGCAAGGTTTGCTCTGTTTCCTTGATTCATATTCTCGAAGTTCATCTCTTTGGTCCTTCTTTGGTTCGCTTGTCTTCTTTGCTGTCGAAAGGTTCGTTCTATTTTAGGGTCCACAGCACGGAAGCAGAGCTTGATTTCTTCCTAAAAAGGTATTTGCGTTTTCAATTGAGATGGGATGATTCTTTAAATCAAAGAATAATCAATAATATCAAAGTATATTGCCTCCGCTTAGGTGATAAATCCAAACGAAATTGTTATATCCTCTATTCAACGGGAGAAATGAATCGGATATTTTGATGATTCGTAAGGTTTTAACTCTTAGAGAATTAATGAAAAAGGAATATTGATTATCAATCCGGTTATTCATCGGTAAAAATGATGGACAATTTATTCTATATAAAACTATAAGTATTTTGTTGGTTCATAAAAATAAACACCAAATTAATCAAAGATACCAAGAAAAAAACTATATTGATAAAAATAATTTTTATGAATCTGGTCAATACTCATAAACACCTGAAATAATCACAGAAAAATTACATAAGTAAAGATTTAAACAGGAAAATAAATAAACCAAAATGTAAAAATAGATTCACAACTAATGACTTTTTTAAAACAGTCCCCGTCAACGGCGCCAAAAACATAGAACAATTTAAATGTGCAAGTGTACACAATCACAACAAGTAATAAAGTGAAAAGTAAATGTTGATTTATCGTACCCACAGGGACTATAAAAAGGAATATTTATGAAATTGATTTTAAAACACTTTGGTGATGGAAAATATTTTGGTTTAAAGATGATTAAAAACTAAGGTTTAAAAACTAAGTAAAAAAATTAAAAATAAAAAGGTTCTAACGCACGATAAAAAAATTAAAAATAAAAGGTTCTAATGCATGATTCCAAATAAGGTTTAATCAAGATGATATAATTGTATTGGATTAATTACATTCCTTTAATGTAGAATTATTAAACTTATGTTTATATTACTACGAACAAATTCACGGCACTCGGTAATTTGCTAACTACTACTCATACATGCTTATTAAATTAATCAATCTCTTGAACATTTTTCAATGTCAATCCAAGTGATTAATCAATCTTCATAAGCATATAAAAGATCAAGTGAGGTAACAGAGTATTTCTACCTTGAAATAGTTTAATCACAATAATCTTGCAAGTTATGCAAGGCATATGTATCACTGAATACAATGCTAATTTAAACTTCAGCTACCTTAGAAGAATAAACATGCATTGATTAAGTATTGCATCAATTAATTACAAATTCAATATGATTTAATAATTAATTCATTATTTATCTAACAATTAATATTGCGAGAATAACTTAGGCATGATTTTACTTAATCAATCATCTTATCGGGGCCTATAATAGCACAAACACAATTTTGATAATTCAAGCGGACAAAATATAATCAACCCAACCCGGATTAAATTCAAGCCAAATTGATTAAAATAACCATTTCAATAGCATAAATATTCATAAACATGTTTGTCAAAACAACAACTAAATTTAAATACATAGGGAACAAGAAGCAAATCCGGTGTTTCTCCGTGTCTTGACTGATTGCTCCGTTCTTCATTCTCCGTTGTCCTTAGCTATCAAGGTGGTTTATGAACACTTTAATTGCTGCTAAACAATGGCTAGTGAGGACCTCTTTCCCAAGAGAGGAAATCGGCACTTGAACAAAAGGGGAAATGGAAAGGAAAAATTGAGAGAAAGTGAGAGAGGAGAAGAGAGAATGAGAGTGTGAGGGATGAGTTGAATGATCAGCAAGGGGTGGCTTTTATAGCTGATTATGGCTGATAAAAATAGAAAATTCCATCAGCCAAAGAGACCTCCCTTGGCCGGCCACACACATGGCAAAGTTGAGAGATTCAACTTTGCTAAAAATAGCATGGGGCAAATCCATAAAGCCACATTTTTTGGAGGGGTTTGAATGCAAGGTTGAAAGTTCTTCAAGGGATTCTTTGCAAGCTTATTTAGTCAGCTAAAATTCTGATTTGGGTCAGCATATGGACGGTTCTGGGCAGCCCAATTGGTGGCTGGTTTGATTCTAAATTCAGTTCAACTAGTGCGGTTCAACTGGACCCTTTTTCCATAATTAATTAATAATAATTTATTTATCCCAAATTAAATTGGGAATAAATTAAAATTAATTATATTATGAATTAACACACATTTTTGGACCATCTTAGGCTGGAAATAAATTTGCCTTGATACTTCAAATTGCTTCTCGGTTTTATTCTTGACGGTTACTCATAGAGCCAATTTTCGCCTTTTGTGCAAATCATGAAAATAGTCAAAATTGAACAAAATTAAATCTAAAATTAATTAAAATTCATCATGTTCATATTTTTAACACAATTTAGTTATTTTATAATATTTAATTATTTTCGACAAGAATTTAACCAAATAGCATGATTTTAAGTTAAAAGGGCATGTAAAACACATAAATTTTCGTGTTTCCAGTAGAGGAAGAAATATGATCATTTAATGTATATCAGTACTTATCCTATACTTCTTTAAAGGAAACACATTTTCAAAGAAAACAACATCTCTAGATTTACATATGGAATGCTCATGCAAATACATGAATCTATATACAGCATTTAGAGCATACCCTACAAAAATAGCATCAACAATTTTAGTTCTGATAGTGCCCTTTTTAAAAGCAAGCAAGTCTACTTTTGCTAAAAACCCCCATATTTTCAAGTATTTTAGATTAGAAGCATAACCTTTCCATAACTTAAACGAGGTACGGTCTAATTTTTTTATGAGGCACTCTATTAAGAATATGGTTTGTAGAAAGTAAGGCCTCCCCCCACATGCTGTCAGGTAAACCAAAACATAGTAGTAAAGTATTCATCATTTATTTTAGAGTTCTATTTTTCCTTTCAGCTATGCCATTCTGTTGTGGGAAATAAAGAGTAGAAAACTCATGTATAATTTCGTCTTTTAACAGACCTCTTTAAGGAAATTGGTGTCATATTCACCACCTCTATCAAATTTCAGACGTTTTATTCTCCTATCAAACTATTTTTCTACTTTTTCTTTATAAAGGAGAAAATTTTATCATCTTCATATTTTGATCTTAAAAGATAAACCTTTGTAAATCTAGAATAATCATCTACAAAGTGATATAGTAGCGTTTTCCACTCTTACTTTGTGTGTTTTTAAAGTCTTCTAGATCAGTATGAACTAACTCTAAAAGTTTAGTCTTTCTATTAGTAAGAGTTTTAAAGGAAGGTCTATCATACTTGGCTTCAACACAAATCTCGCATTTATTAAAGCTACTATTATCTAGATTAGGGAGTAGATTCATTTTTATAAGCTTTTTTTTTAGAGAATGAATATTAACATGACCTAATCTATCATGCCAAATATCAAGGGATTCAACAATATAAGCAGAAGTGGTGGCTTTATTATTAAGCATAGTCTCAATCACAAATAAACATCCACTCTGATTGTAACAAAGGATTTATTTTTAAGGATTATTCTTTTGATTATCCTAAGTCAAGGCTAATAATCTTAATGATGATGGTTGTTATAGGAAGTGAGGCCGATTCATTAGAAGTGTGTTGGCTAGTGATCAAAGGTTGGGTAAGATTTTAGGTTCGCAGGAACCCTTCTTAATTATTTTGGTTTGGCCGAATAGGCCATGTTACTAATATCCACTTTTGGCCGAATATAGGGGCAAGCTTGTGTGGCCGATTTGTCTATTCGGGATTTAGGACTCTCGTTAGTGTCAGGTGTGTACATACACACCTTATAACCTTTTAATATGCTAAGTGTTATTTTATGTCTAATCAATTTGTGTAGACATGGATGTAATACCTTCATGGTATTAACAAGGACTCGGGTAAGTCTTTATTACTATGAGATTATTATTTGATGCTTTTGGGAAGCATGACACATTTGGTATGTGTATTATTTGATTTATGGCCTATGATAATCGATTGGATGTTGTTAAATAAATCAATCAACATGATTTTTGTATATGCATATGAATGATTGGTATGGGTTGATGAGAGGAGGGGTTGATATTCGGTGTCGGCGGACACCGTTGTTTTGGTAACACATCGTGACTACGGTCACCAGAGGTTTGGTACCTCCGAGGTTTGGTACCTCATAGCGACTTGTCCCTATGGTTTACACCACCGTGGGTTGGCCCCACTTTGAGATATGGGATTGTCTGCCAGTGATTTGGTATCACACGATGGGTTGGCCTCATCACTTGATTTGTGACTTCGGTCACCGGTGTTTTGGTAACACAATCGTGTCTTGGACACCAAAGATTTGGTATCACATTTGTGACTATATGTCACCGTGGTTTGGCACCACCAAAGGTTTGGTACCACAGGGTAGAAAAAGGTGTTTGGATGTCTAGGTTGGGTGCATATTTTAATGCATGTTAAATTGTTATAAATTGTGTATGTTGTTGAATTAAACGGGGAAAAAGGATTACACATTGGGTCTTGATGACTCACCTTTTTCCTTTAACATTTTCGAGTGATTCAGTAGTCATGGATAAGGAGTCGGATGAACTCGAGGTGGCCATGCGATAAAAATAAGGACTAGGTGGATTTTGAACTGTTTTATTTTATTATGGGTTTGATTTATTTTGTAATAAGGCCTCCTAGAATTATATTTTGGTTATTTATCCATTTTGGATAATCTGCTTAACAACTTAATGACTTAAGAAAAAAATGGTTACACATGTTTTATGAAAATTAATACGTAAAATGTTTTATTGTGCCATCGGTACACTTGAAATTTGTAAACAACACAACTCAACAAATATTTTTAAAATAATTAAGCATGGTTTTAAACAAAGACATTTAAATAGAATGGCATTTCAACAAATTTTAAAATCGGTCTTAAATGGTTTTCAAAATGTTTTCTCAGAGTATACCGATTCGGTCATAATGTTTGGGCCGGGTTTGGGGTGTTACAAATTGGTATCAGAGCCCAGTTCAAAGCTCGACTGTGGGGGCCCAAGGCCCAAAAATGTTTTGGTAGGCCTTTTTGAAATATTTTTGGTTTTGAATAAGCATGGCACCGAGTCTCCGGCACCAATCCGCCCAGGTAAGTACTCCTAACTTCTGTATGATATATTTTCTATAGAAGGGTAGGAAGTATGGAACGTAGATAGTGATAAGTACTTTAAACTTTAGGACTAGTTTACCTCAAACAATGACATAAGACTTTAAGAGCCTAATTAAACAAACCTACGACCTAGTCGCCGAGTTAGGGTGTGGTAACCCTGGTGCGCATGTCTAGGATTGGATCCGGAAGAGCTTGGTATTTAAGCAGTCCTCGTGACTCACCTCCTCTTCGCGGGATTCCTACCAGTGCGTGAGCTTCGGTTCACCCTAACCAAGAGGACTCCTTACCATAGCAAAACCTAAATAAAACCCGAAAGGGACTAGTCATGTTTTAAGGAAAACGTCAGTTTTAAAATCACTAAATTATCTCTTTTAGATAGTAGGACAAATTCATTTTCAAAAAAATCATCAAATATTTCCGGTTCATCAAAATTACCAAAATGCCCCTAGTGGCAAAATTACGAAAATGCCCTTGGTTTTAGAATCACCAAATTACCCCAATTTCAATAAAATCTTCTTACTTTGCAAAAGTAGCCGAAAAACTTGTATTTCAAAATATATAAACCTGACTTTTGGAATTTACAAAATTACCTCGATTTACAAAATTACTAAAATACCACGGTTTCAAAATTTTGTCATACCTTTAAATGAAGAATTTTTCAAAAATACTCCTCAAATTTTGAAATCTTCATATTTTGATCTTAAAAGATAAACCTTTGTAAATCTAGAATAATCATCTACAAAGTGATATAGTAGCACCAAAGGAATTGGTGGAATCAAGGCTTTCAGGAGCTCTTGGATCAAGGATTTATCCGACCAAGTATACTCTTACTTTGTTCATAGGCGACATATTGGTTTACCCAAAGACGGAGGAGGAGCATGACAAACATTTGCGAATAGTTCTACAAGTCTTGAGGAGAAAGCGGTTATATGCCAAATTCAAGAAGTGTGAATTTTGGCTAAGGAGGTGGCTTTCTTAGGTCACGTGTGTTTTTAAAGTCTTCTAGATCACAATCGGAGAGAGTGATTCTGATCTTAGAAGATATGCTAAGAGGTTGTGTTCTAGATTTGATGGTAGCTGGAAGAATATCTCTGTTATGCGGAATTCGCTTATAACAATAGTTATCAGCGAGCATTCGATGGCTCCATATGAAGCCTTCAGATGGATGGAAATGCCGAACTCCTACTTGTTGGACTGAGTGGGTGAACGACAAGTTTTGGGTCCTGAGTTGGTGACCAAACGAGGATAAAGTTAAGGTAATTCGGCTCGTCTCAAGGAGGCGTCGGATAGGCGTAAGTCCTATCCCGATCTCAAGCGCAAGGAAATAGAATATCTTGTGGGAGATAAAGTATTTCAAGGTGTCACCTTGGAAGAAGGTGTTATTTATTAAAGCTACTATTATCTAGATTAGGAGTAGATTCATTTTATAAGCTTTTTTAGAGAATGAATATTAACATGACCTAATCTATCATGCCAAATATCAAGGGATTCAACAATATAAGCGAAAAAAAATGGTTACACATGTTTTATGAAAGTGGTGCCATCTGCACTTTATTATTAAAATAATTAAGCATCTCAATCACAAATAAACATCCACTTTGGGGTGTTACAATAAAAAGCCTAAAATTAAAAAAATAAAAAAATATAAATTATATTCGGTTTATTTGAATTATTCGAATTTAAAATTCAACTCGATTCAACTCGAAATTCAAACTCAAAATTTGAGTTGATTCGATTAACTCGATTCGAATAATTCAAAATTCGAATTTTTTTTCGAATTTTTCGAATCGAATCGAGTTTTGCTCACCCTAGACATTTTCGGTGAGATTGGAACAAATGACCACAAATCGAGCCCAAAAATAAAATTTTATTTTATTTTATTTTATTTTATTTTATTTTATGGTTGGTATTATGATAGGAAGGTCACGTGAAATTTTTGATACGAAAATTTTATCGATTGTATGGTTAATTAGGTAAAGGACTAAATTGCATAAAATACGAAAGTTGAATTCTAGTAGCTATAAGGATTAAATAGCTATGGAATTCAAAACTATAGGTCATTCTATGGTAATTAAACCATTATGTAGATTTTTCTTGGTGACTCATCCATGGAAAAATTAGAAATGACTAGGGACTAAATTTGAAATCAACAAAATTAAAAGATGATAGAAAAATAAAAAGAAATTATCATCTTTTCTATTCATCTTCTTCCCCAATTTTTTTATGGAAACCCTAGGAGAGAGGAAGAGAACTTTTCAAGCTTAGAAAGGTATGAAATCAAGTCTCGTTTTTAATGATTTTTATATTTTTAGAATCGGTATAGCCTAATCTTTCTATTTATGGGATTTATTTGAAAAGATAACATAGTGTAGAAACTTTTCCACGGATGAAAATGCTGGAAATTTAAAATTTATGGTAGAAAATAAAATATAGTTGATAAATAAACAACTTTTATAAAGCAACTTTTCATAGAAACTTGATTTAGGGACTAAAATGAAAAAATGGTAAAACCCATGAAATATTATGAAATTTTTGAAATGTGTGTGCTATAAAAATTGTTATTAAATTTTGGAAATGTAACACCCCAAACCCGGTCAACACACCACGATCGAATCTGGCATGTCACGGAGGAAAACGTTTTGAAGAAAATCGAGTTATCGATTAAATTTTGTGGAAAACTCTTTGTTGCTCTATGTTTGTAGAAATCAGGTGCATGACTAGTTAAAAACTGATGGTTTACTTTGAAATCCCGGAAAGAAATCTTTAAAACTTAGTTGCCGATCCATAGATTAGAAAACCTTTTTGTAAATTTTTAAAGGAAACCCAAATGATTAATTTGGAAACCGTTTGAGTTGTCGAAAACAATTAAGTTGTCATTTGTTATCAAGTGATTTGTATTACCCGATGGTAAGGTTTTGAAAACCAATACGTTTTGTAGTTTAGAAAACCTTGCGCTCACATTATTAAATTAATCAAATAATTCACTTAACCATGTTCGAAGTCAAATCCAAAACATATAAATAATTCAAAACATAATTTAAAAGGCCTTATTACAATACCCAAATAATAAAAAAAATGAAATTATGAAATAATTACCCAATTCAAATCCAAGTAAAACCAAATGTTTTAATGCATGGGCCACCTCGAGTCCATCCGGCTCCTCATCCGCAATTTACGAGTCACCTGAAAAGATAAGGGAGAAAGTGAGTCACCAAGACTCAGTGCATAAATCCTCCTCCCGGTTAATGCAACATACTTACACAAATCATAACCAAGCAATACATATAATGCACCCATACATAGCCATCCATAACTCCGTTTCTACCCCGTGTGGTACCAAACCACTGGTGGTGCCAAACCACTGGTGACCCAAAGTCACGAGATATCAATAATCCAAGTGTGGGGCCAACCCACGTGTGATACCAAATTACTTGCACAATCCCGATAAATCAACTGTGGGGCCAACCCACTGTGGTACTAAGCCACTGGGATGAGTCGCTATGAGGTGCCAAACCTCTGGTGACCCAAAGTCACAAAATAATTAGTGGTACCAAACCACTGGAGGTGCCAAACCTCTGGTGTCCCAAAGACACGGATATCAAACCTCCCCCCTCCTCTCATATCACCCATCACAATGCAAAACTTATGCAAGTCATGCCATCATGCTTTATTATGGATCATATAGCAAATATATCACAGATCATGGTATTAAGCATCATATAGCAAGTTATATCGAAATGGACTTACCCGAATCCTTGCTCATACCCTTATGGTATCATATCAAGATCTACACAATTTTCGGCTTTTAACATATCTAGGTTATTAATATATTTACTTAGCTATAAAGTTTGTAAGTTACACACCTGTCACCAACGCAAGTACTAAATCCCGAAGACCCGATTTATCGCACTAGATCTCCTTGCCCTACATTCGGCCAAACCACCAAACCATTAACAAGACCATTCAGCCATCCCAATAAATCCTGAAACATAAGGTAACACATAACTAACACAATCCTCCTTACCCTTTTTCCTTACGAATGCTAATCCCAACACAAGGTACGCGAGACTGATCTTCCCCCTACAATCGGCTACCAATACAACTTAGCCTCAAAAGCCTTCGACTTTTCCAAATAACTTAAAGAATGATTAAACTATTATAGATCCTTACCACAGCCTTAATGAATCGCTTGACAGAGAAAGAATGGCTCAGATCCATTACTTTCAAAGTCCCGAAGAACCTAGGAGAAATCGGTTCCTATAGATGGTTAACAAAACACCCACAAATGCCGAAGTTCGGCTTTTGTCTACACAGTTCGACAGATAAAAAGAGAAATTGAGAATGATGTTTCGGTCAAGAACCCTTACCCCTTTTCAAAACCGATTGGAGAAAAACCAAAAGAGATCCACCCTTGTTTGAGATTCGGCCAAAACAACACTAGGAGAAACCAAGGAGATTTCAGCACAGAGTATAGTGGATGAAAGAGAAAAGCAATCAATATTCAGCTAGAGTGGAGAAAGAGAAAGGAAAAGAAAAGTGAAAATAGGAGAGGGAGGATTCGACAATGGAGAGAAAAAAAGAAGAAAATAGAATGGGAGAGGGATGCTTTCGGCTTCTAAGAAAAATAAAAGATGAGAGGGAGTTCAAGTGGAGATTCGGCCAAGTGCCTAAGGAAGAAATCGACAACCACCTATGGTCTTTTCGGCTTTTGGTTCACTATGGTGCACTAAAGAGAAATCGGCACTGCTAAAAAGGGTTTTCGCTTTTGATACACCAAACAAAGGCTAGCCAAAATGCACAACTAGGTGCCTAAGGAAATTCGGCACCCCCTTACTCAGCTTCCCAACCATTCACTCCTCCTTCATCGAGAGTTCAGATTTCGTCAAAATTCCCTGAATCACTCCTGGCCAATCATTCAAATGAGTTTGAACTAATCAATGCTTATCTGACAGAGTTTGTGCTGAGCACAACTCTTCCCCCTTGGCGTCAAAATGGTAAGCAGAAAATGGAATTTCTACTGCTCGAACCTGAGTTCTCCCTTCCCTACATTTGGCGTCAATCACAGGGCCCTAAGTGGTGCCTCATTGCCACTTTTCCAAGCCCAATCTTGTGCTTAAATCCCCACTAATTATACTTAACCCTAGCTCCTTCACTCCTTTAACTAACACTTAAAACGAAATTTTTCCTACAATTCGGGCCTACCTTTGGCTTATAACTAGCCTCTAGAACACCTCAAACAACAACACAACAACCACACTCATGCAAAACAATTCAATCACAAATAACCCCTATTTCAGGGATATTACGGTTCTACCCCTTAAAAATAATTTCGACCTCGAAATTACAGGTCAAAAGAGTTGGGGTATTCTTTGTCTCATCACATCCTCTGGTTCCCATGTAGCCTCTTCCACGCCATGATTCCACCATAGCACCTTCACTAATGGGACCGACTTCTTGCACAAAACCTTCACATCTCGATCTAGAATTCGCACTGGTTCCTCCTCTATGGTCAAATCAGGACTTACCTCAATTTCCTCCACTACTACAACATGCGATTGATCTGAATGATAGCACCTGAGCATGGAGACATGGAACACATCATGTATCTGACTCAGCTTTGCTAGTAGCTCGAGCTGATAGGCTACTGGTCCCACTCGTTGCAACACCTTATATGGGCCAATAAACCTTGGACTTAACTTGCCTTTCCTTCTGAACCTCAACACCTTCTTCCATGGCGAGACCTTCAGAAAGACCTTGTCACCCACGGCAAACCCTATATCTCTCCGCTTAAGATCAGCATATGACTTCTGCCTGTCTGAAGCTTCCTTCAAACGAGCTTGAATCAACTTAACTTTATCCTCGGTCTCAGTAACCAACTCTGGACCCAACATCTGACGTTCACCTAACTCTGTCCAGCATGTAGGTGTGCGACACTTCCTACCATACAACACCTCATAAGGTGCCATGTTAATGCTTGCCTGATAACTATTATTGTATGCGAACTCAGCTAATGGTAGAAATTCTTCCCAGCTGCCTCTGAAGTCCAAAACACAACCCCTTAGCATATCCTCTAGGATTTGTATAACCCTTTTCGACTATCCGTCAGATCGCGGGTGAAAAGTCATCTTGAAATCCAACCTAGTTCCCAAAGCCTGATGCAAAGCTCTCCAGAACCTCGATGTGAACCTTGGATCCATATCTGAGATAATTGATACTGGCGTACCATGCAACCTCACTATCTCGACCACATACAACTTAGCTAACTTCTGAAGCGGATAATCAACACTTACCGGTATGAAATAAGCTGATTTGGTGAAACGATCCACAATCACCCAGACTGAGTTTTTCTTACTAGGCGTAAGGGGTAGCCCACTGACATAGTCCATGGTAATTCTTTCCCACTTCCATTGAGGAATATTTACCGGTTGAAGTAAACTCGACAATGGTGATGCTCGACTTTGACCTCTTATTACGCCGCGAAACACTTACCCACAAACTCGGTCACTTCCCTTCAACCCTCGCCACCGTAATCTGCTTCGCAAATCTGGTACATCTTACTACCTCCAGGATGCATAGCGTATGGGCTGCTATGCACATCTTGAAGAATCCTCTATCTTAACTCGACATCCTTCGGCATACAAGCTCTCCCTTGGAAACACAATACTCCATCACTGGACACACTATAACCCTTTACACCACTATTTTGAACTTGCAACCTCCGAGCATTCAAGCCCTCATCCGCTAACTATTTCTCCTTGATCTACTCAACCCAAGTCGGCTTAACCTGCAATTCCGCCAAAAGACTCCCATCATCATACAAGCTAAGACGAGCAAACATCGCTCTTAAGTCCGCTACTACCTTACGGCTCAACGCGTCTGCCACCATGTTAGCCTTGCCCGGATGATACTCAATCGAACAATCGTAGTCCTTCAACAGCTCAATCCATCTGCGCTGTCTCAAGTTCAAACCTTCTGAGTCAGAAGATACTTCAGACTCTTATGATCTGTGTAGACTATCGACTTCTCTCCGTACAAATAGTGTCTCCATATTTTCAGAGCGAAAACCACTGCATCTAACTCCAAGTCATGTGTCGGATAGTTAACCTCATGCGGTCTCAACTGTCGAGATGCATACGCCACTACTTTCCCTTCCTGCATCAGCACACATCCCAAGCCAATATGTGATGCATCACAATAGACCGTGAACACCTTTCCTGCCTCAGGCTGTACCAGAACTGGAGCTTCCGTCAAAATCTTCCTCAGCTTGTCGAAGCTTTCCTGTTGTTTCTCTGACCACACAAATGGAACTCCCTTCCTCAATAGCTTGGTCAACGGTGCCGCGATCAGAGAAAATCCTTCCACAAATCTTCGATAATACCCTACCAGACCTAGAAAACTCTGAATTTCAGCCACCGACCTAGGCGGTTTCCAATCCAACACTGCTTCAATCTTGCAAGGGTCCACTCTAATCCCTTCAGCGGACACTACGTGACCTAAGAAAGTCACCTTCCTAAGCCAGAACTCGCACTTACTAAACTTGGCAAATAACTGCTTTTCCTTCAGTATCTGTAACACTACTCGCAAATGCGCATCATGATCCTCCTCCATCCTTGAGTACACCAATATGTCGTCTATAAATACTACAATGAATTGGTCCAAGCATCTTTGAAACACCGATTCATCAAATCCATGAATGTTCTTTGGTGCATTGGTTAACCCGAACGGCATCACCAGAAACTCGTAATGGCCATACCGAGTACGAAACGCCGTCTTGTGGATATCAACCTCCTTCACCTTTAGCTGATGATACCCAAACCTTAAATCAATCTTTGAGAAAATTGATGCCCCCTTAAGCTGATCGAACAAGTCATCTATTCTCAGCAACGGATACTTGTTTTTGATCGTCAGCTTGCTCAACTGGCGGTAGTCTATACACATCCGCATTGTACCATCTTTCTTTTTGACAAAGAGTACCGGTGCTCCCCAAGGCGAAACACTTGGCCGGATAAAACCTCGGTCCAACAACTCTTGAATCTGAGCCTTCAGCTCTACCAATTCATTCAGCGCCATTCTATATGGGGCAATAGACATTGGCGCAGTTCTGGGTAACAAATCTATACCAAATTTAACTTCTCGATCCGGAGGCAGACCCGGAAGTTCCTCTGGAAATACGTCAGCAAATTCCTTTACTGTTCGGACATCCTTTACAGTAGACTCCTTAGCCTTCAAAGTACACACACGAACCAAAATTGCCTCACAACCCTTCCTAACCATCTTCTCAGCCTTCAACGCCGATACCACGTTGGATAGATAATCTCTTCTATTACCTATCATCACCACTTCTTCACCCTCTGCTGTTCTCAAAACCATGCGCTTAGCCGTGTAATCCAAACTAGCCTGGTACTGCACCAGCCAATCCATCCCAAGAATCAGATCGAACTCCCCAAACGGTAGTTCCATCAGATCAGCTACAAATACTACCCTTGGAGCTCTAGGGTACATCCCTATATGACTTATTTACTTCTACAGAGTGACCTCTGAGGGCTAATTACTGTCATCTCCCTAGAAGTAGTTTCAAAGTCTAGGTTCATGGTCTCTACTATGCTACTAGCAACATACGAATGCGTCGAACCCACATCAATCAAAGCAATATACGGTAATCCAAAGATTAGAAACGTCTGGGTTATGACGTCTGATACATTACCCTCCTCTCGACGTCTCACATATATACCAACCCAGTCGTCTTGCTTCGTGTTGCTCTGCCCTCCGTCTGCATCCCACGCCTCTACCCGAGCCATTACCTCCCTAGCAAAGACCACGGCCCCTCGGAGGTGGTCCCTCATTTTGAACCGAGCATGACCACGACCCTCGATCAATCTGGCTAACTTATGTGGATAGTCCCTCACACGATGATCCAAAGAGCCACGCTCAAAACATCCCTTTCCACCACCCAACATCCTCCCCAATGAGATTTCCCACATCGATTACATCTCATACTGGTCCTCGATTAGTAGCGAGAGGCCTTCCAGATTGATTCGCCCACTGTCTAGCCCTTTTCTATGGATTACCGGTGACCTCGATGATTCAAAACCTCTCTTGTGTCTATTCCTATCCGATTCATCTTACGACTCCTTTACCCCTTCACTACCTTGGCCTTTTCCACCAAAGACAATAAGCTCTCGCTCCTGCTGTGGAGTGATCAGCAATCTCAGCTCATCTCTCAATCCATCCTCAAACCTGACACATCGTTCATGTTCTGTAGCCACGATACCCTTAGCATACTGACTCAACCTTAAAATTTTGCCTCAGACTCGAGACAAACTTACTCCCCGAACCAAATTTTAGAAACGCCTTTCACTGCGATCAATATAGCTGGTCCCGACATACTTCTTCTGATAAGCTACCTTAAAATAGTCCCAAGTGAGATCATCCGCTGCAGCACTATCCCGAACTGTGAGCCACCACTGGTATGACTCATCCCGGAGAAGTGACACTATCCCTTTCAGTTTTTCCTCAACGGTCAGATCTAAGTCATCCATGATTCGCTCTGCCGCCTCTAACCAATACTCAGCCGTATTGGGTGCCACACCAGATACTCCATAGAAAAACTCATCTCCATTAGCTCGGAGTCGCTCAGGTACCGACTTTCGAGCTCTCATGTCTCCACTTGCTCCAGCCACCCTTTCCAAAACCCGCAGCATCGCCTGTGATACTGCATCATCCCCCGTCTGATCTTGATATTCCACATCAGCAGCTGATGGTGGTGGCATTTTATTTTCGGACCCTTGACCAGACCTAACAGGCTCCGACACGGTCATTTGGCCTCTACCACGGCCACGCACATTACGACCACGTCCCCTAAAATTCATGTCTATAGTTGCGATTTATCTGTTTAAGAGATTTTTATGAATTAGCTTCTATTTCACTAATTACCCACGAATAAGGTTTATATAAAGAAATTTGGTAGTGGTTCTTTCGATCATCACACAGTTTTCAGTTCAATTCCCTACCCTCATTCCACTTGTAGGGGTATTCTCGTCATTTCACTACCCGGGGTATTTCTGTAATTTTAACCTATCAGAGTATTTTGGTAATTAAAACAGGGTTAATTTGAAAACTTTTACAAATCGTAGATATTTTTAAAAATTTCTCGAAATCGGAGGGTGTTTTGGTAATTTCACAAACTAGGGGTATTTTCATAATTTTTCATAATCCAGGGGTATTTTCAAAAAAATTTTTTCCAAAATATGGTTCAAGGTGATTTTACAAAATAACGGCATTTTGAAAATTTCCAATTCAGGGGTACTTCGGCAGTTTTTCACACTGAGGGCATTTTGGTAATTTTACATGTCAGGGGTAATTTGGTCTTTTTTTTCAAATCAGGGGTATTGTGGTAATTTCAAAACTAAAGTTTAAAGTGTTTCGAGGCAAAACGGCTGGTCCCTTTCGGGTTTTAATTATTAATTTTAGCCTGTAAATAAGTCGTCTTAGTTGGGGTGAACCGTCACTACGCACCAGGTAGGATTCGAGTGGAGAGGAGGTGAGTCACTAGGACTGCTTAAATACCAAGCTCCCCCCTGAATCCAATCCTAGACATGCACACAACGGTTGCCACACCCTTGGCTTAGTGACGTACTCACAGGTTTGTTTTGTGGATCATTAAGTCTTATGCTATTTATGTTGGAGTAAGCTATTCCTGGGGTTCAATAATTCCTATTCTACTAGTCTACGATCCCGAGATTCCCATTTCCCCGCATATAATTCACACAACAATGTAAGTACTTACAGGCGGATTGGTCTCAAGACTCGGTGCCATGCTTCTCAAACCATACATTTTCAAACAAAAACATTTTAGAACCATACTTTAAAACATTTTTGGGCCTCGGGCCCACAGTCGAGCCTTTGAACTTGGCTCTGATACCAAAAATGTAACACCACAAACCCGATCAACACACCACGACCGAATCTGGCATGTCACGGAGGAAAACGTTTTTAAGAAAATCGAGTTATCGATTAAATTTTGTGGAAAACTCTTTGTTGCTCTATGTTTGTAGAAATCAGGTGCATGACTAGTTAAAAACTGATGGTTTACTTTGAAATCCCAGAAATAAATCTTTAAAACTTAGTTGCCGATCCATAGATTAGAAAACCTTTTTGTAAATTTCTAAAGGAAACCCAAATGATTAATTTGGAAACCGTTTGAGTTGTCGAAAATAATTAAGTTGTCATTTGTTATCAAGTGATTTGTATTACCCGATGGTAAGGTTTTGAAAACCAATGCGTTTTGTAGCTTAGAAAACCTTGCGCTCACATTATTAAATTAATCAAATAATTCACTTAACCATGTTCGAAGTCAAATCCAAAACATATAAATAATTCAAAACATAATTTAAAAGGCCTTATTACAATACCCAAATAATAAAAAAAATAAAATTATGAAATAATTACCCAATTCAAATCTAAGTAAAACCAAATGTTTTAATGCATGGGCCACCTCGAGTCCATCCGGCTCCTCATCCACAATTTATGAGTCACATGAAAAGATAAGGGAGAAAGTGAGTCACCAAGACTCAGTGCATAAATCCTCCTCCCGATTAATGCAACATACTTACACAAATCATAACCAAGCAATACATATAATACGCCCATACCTAGCCATCCATAACTCCGTTTCTACCCCCTGTGGTACCAAACCACTAGTGGTGCCAAACCACTGGTGACCCAAAGTCACGAGATATCAATAATCCAAGTGTGGGGCCAACCCACGTGTAATAGCAAATCACTGGCGACAATCCCGATAATCAACTGTGGGGCCAACCCACTGTGGTGCTAAGCCAGTGGGACGAGTCGCTATGAGGTGCCAAACCTCTGGTGACCCAAAGTCACAAAATAATCTGTGGTACCAAACCATTGGAGGTGCCAAACCTCTGGTGTCCCAAAAACACAGATATCAAACCTCCCCCTCCTCTCATATCACCCATCACAATGTAAAACTTATGCAAGTCATACCATCATGCTTTATTATGGATCATATAGCAAATATATCACAGATCATGGTATTAAGCATCATATAGCAAGTTATATCGAAACAGACTTACCCGAATCCTTGCTCATACCCTTACAGTATCATACCAAGATCTACATAATTTCTGGCTTTTAACATATTCAGGTTATTAATATATTTACTTAGCTATAAAGTGTGTAAGTTACACACCTGTCACCAATGCAAGCACTAAATCCCGAAGACCCGATCTACCGCACTAGATCTCTTTCCCCTACATTCGGCCAAACCACCAAACCATTAACAAGGCCATTCGACCATCCCAATAAATCCCGAAACACAAGGTAACACATAACTAACACAATCCTCCTTACCCTTTTACCTTACGAATGCTAATCCCAACATAAGGTACACGAGATTGATCTTCCCCCTACAATCGGCTACCAATACAACTTAGCCTCAAAAGCCTTCGGCTTTTCCAAATAACTTAAAGAATGATTAAACTATTATAGATCCTTACCACAGCCTTAATGAATCGCTTGACAGAGAAAGAATGGCTCATATCCACTGTTTCCAAAGTCTCGAAGAACCTAGGAGAAATCGGTTCCTATAGATGGTTAGCAAAACACCCACAAATGCCGAAGTTTGACTTTTGTCTACACATGTCGACAGAGAAAAAGAGAAAGTGAGAATGATGTTTCGGTCAAGAACCCTTACCCCTTTTCAAAACTGATTGGAGAAAAACCAAAAAAGATCCACTCTTGTTTGAGATTCGACCAAAATAACACTAAGAGAAACCAAGGAGATTTCGGCACAGGGTATGATGGATGGAAGAGAAAAGCAATCAATATTCAGCTAGAGTGGAGAAAGAGAAAGGAAAAGAAAAGTGAAAATAGGAGAGGGAGGATTCGGCAATGGAGAAAAAAAAAGAAGAAAATAGAATGGGAGAGGGATGCTTTCGGCTTCTAAGAAAAATAAAAGATGAGAGGGAGTTCAAGTGGAGATTTGGCCAAGTGCCTAAGGAAGAAATCGACAACCACCTATGGTCTTTCCGGCTTTTGGTTCACTATGGTGCACTAAAGAGAAATCGGCACTGCTAAAAAGGGTTTTCGACTTTTGATACACCAAACAAAGGCTAGCTGAAAATGCACAATTAGGTGCCTAAGGAAATTCGGCACCCCCCTCACTCAGCTTCCCAACCGTTCACTCCTCCTTCATCAAGAGTTCAGATTTCGTCAAAATTCCCTGAATCACTCCTGGCCAATCATTCAAATGAGTTTGAACTAATCAATGCTTATCTGACAGAGTTTGTGCTGACCCCTTGGCGTCAAAATGGTAAGCAGAAAATGGAATTTCTGCTGCTCGAACCTGAGTTCTCCCTTCCCTACATGTGGTGTCAATCACAGGGCCCTAAGTGGCGCCTCCTTGCCACTTTTCCAAGCCCAATCTTGTGCTTAAATCCCCCACGAATTATACTTAACCCTAGCTCCTTCACTCCCTTTAACTAACACTTAAAATAAATTTTTCCTATAGCTCAGCCTACCTTTGGCTTATAACTAGCCTCTAGAACACCTCAAACAACAACACAACAACCACACTCATGCAAAACAATTCAATCACAAATAACCCCTATTTCAGGATATTACAGGTTAGGCTTGGAAAGAGGACTAGATTGCATGAATTTCATTTTTCGAGCCTAGGGACGAAATTAGAATATTTGAAATGAGTAGGGGCAAAATAGTAATTTTTCCTAGGTGTAGTAGAATGCAAATGTATGTAAAATGTGATGAGTTAATAATTAAATTTTCTTATATATACCCGAAAAGACCAACTACGGAACTAGATCGAGGGAAATAAAAAGTTTTGGATTAGTTGGAATTCAAACCCGAACAACTGTCAAGGTAAGTTCGTGTAACTTAATTTGGAACGTTAATATGTTTGAATTGAATTGTGTGATTGTGATAATATGTATGTGATGATATACATAATGAAATAATTACAAGTTGGAAACATTGATAAAATATCATATCCACGTTGAATATTGAAATTCGATGAATTATGGTGATTTCTTAAACGGGTATAATATGGCAAAGGTTACTAATAGGATTTAGCCTAGACGGGTAATCTTGAATTTATGCCTCTCAAGCATATGTTATAGATTGGGTTTAGCCCGGACGGGTAACTCTAATTAAGCTCTTTAGAGCACAGGTCACTAATAGGATTTAGCCTGGATTGGCAACCCTAAATGACTCTTGTGAACGTCGGTTAAAAATTGGGATTTAGCCTGGACTGACAATCTTGTTGTAAAATATGTCGCTCGAGAGTGTACTCTTTGGACTTATACCCAATAGGTAATAATGAATACAAATTGACACGGATAATTCATATGTATACCTTACGTACATCACCCGAATGTCTATCAAAATTTCATTAGTTCAACGGAAAAGACTTTCAAAATATGGAAAGGTGAAATTAATGGAAGTTTGTATATAATGAGCTCATTTATGCTTATTTGATATTTAAATGATGTTATGTGACTAACTTGTTTGGTTAAGTGTATATGTTTAGGTGAACTACCTATAATGGATAAAATGTATGTTTATATATGTTAGTTTGAATAAATATAACTGGTAAGTTTATTTTCTGTTATACTAACTTACTAAGCATGAAAATCTTACCCCATTTAATTTTCCCTTGTTTTATAGTGCTTGTAAGCTCACGAAGGTTGGAGGATCGGTCAGAGCATAATCACACTATCCACTATGAAACACCCTACACCCGGCCCACGAGAATGGACCGGATCTGGTATGTTCCTAAAGTGAACCGATTTCAAAACCATTCGTTACTTAGAGAAAATTCGTAAAATTTTTAGAAAATGTTGTTGTGGATTGGGCTTAGATTGGAAACCCATTTTATTAAACTTGTAAATCCAATTTGATTTGTTACGTCCAAAATAGTTCTAAGCACAATATTTAAAAGTAAAGTAAAAATAAAGAATAATCCACTGGGCCTTATGGCCTTATTACATCAAATAAAACCCAAAAGAAATATAATTAAGGGTACCAAATGAAATAAAGTCCAAATAAAATAAAATCTCCAAATGTAGCATGGCCACCTCAAGGTCCACCGCCCATCCAATCACTTGCTCATCACCAAAATAAATCCCACAACGGGGTGAGTCAATGACTCAATGTGCACACAAGACTAACATTCAACAATTCAGCATTCATGTTCAAATCATCGATCCATATAAAATGAAATTATGATGCAACCCAAACCCAATCCTAATGGTCCATCCGCTACACACCACCGTACCTTCCATTTACAGTGTGGGACTACTAAGTCAACCCTCCATCCGCTACACACCATCGAAGGCATTCGCCATATACGTTGTGTCATTAGACACTATAGTCAAATTTATACGTTGTGTCATTAGACACTATTCAAATATTGTAACCGGTTACCAAAATTTCGCAATGTGACCGTAGTCAACATATTTCGTTGGTGAGACCGAAGTCAACACCTTCGTTGGTGAGACCAAGTCAACACCTACTCTCCCCTTTCACATAAATCCGAATTCCCCAAAATTTATATATTATGCACGACTTAATTTCATGTTCATATACATATATTCGCATGTTATAAAATAACATATTTCACAATCCTATCGAAGTAGGAAACGTGCACAGGTACTTTTGCCACATTTGTGGTACATAGCCACATTCGATTCTTATTCATATTCATATATTAAAATAATAGCCATAAAATATCGAAGGTTAGTAAGGGTACACACCGATTTGCTTAATAGGTTCCTTGAGATCTCTAAACCCCGATCTAACTTTAGATCATTTACCCCTATATTCGCCATCATTTAATACACATTAAGAAACCTATTTGACTTAAAACAAAACCAAATCCTAGTAGGATTTGTAAAAAGGCTTACCTTTGATGCCGGTTTAAGGTTTATTCAAATCCCGAAAACTTGGTTTTCCTTCACTTGATGTTCGGCCAACCTTAAAACTTCAACATAAATTAGTTTTCGTCTTTTTAATAATTATGGATCTAATCTAGGTAATCACATAAACCTTGGCCGAATACCTTTAGGGGCTTACCTTATGGATTTTTAAATCTCGAAACTTCACCTCCTTTTTCCTTGAAATCGGCAAATTCCTAGATCTCTGAATAGGTTAGTTTTTGATCAATTTGATCTAATTAACTAAGATATGGCCTTGGCCGAATGTATAGACTCACTTACCTCAAATCCCGAAGTTGATCTTTATTTCAAATTCCTGCCGAAATTACTTGTTAGATTTGATCTATTATTTAATTATGGAAGGGATCTTTTTGCCGAATGTACATTGATGTACTTACCTCATTTTCGAATCCCGGAAGATCTCTTATGCTATTCGGCTATGGCACTATTATGGATCTCAAAGTTTTGGCTTTTGTGGATGAATAGTAGAAGAAAAGAAAAAGAAAGAAAAAGAGATGTAGAGTTTTGACAAGGAAATTCGGCTAAAGAGAAGAGGAAAGATTGTTGCTACTTTCACTAGGAGGTTTCGCAAGATGTTGAAGAGAAGAGAATGGCTCTTTTCTTTTCTCTCTTTGGTAAAACTATTAGCCTTAGAGTCCCTAATTCGCCAACTCTTCACTTGTGATAAGTTTTAGTTTTATCAACTATGAAATTCCATCAAATCTCCTAATTAGCCAAGAGTTTTATTGAATAAAACTCCTCTTCCTTGTGCCATCCAACTCTCCACTCATGGAGGCAAAATTTTATTTCTTTTATTTGCTTCCTAGATGACTCGAACACAGGCCCAAAACCTCTTGCATTTGGGCCATTTCCTAAAGCCTTAGGTGGCATCTTCAGGCCACACTTCCAAGTCTGTTATTGGGTCAAATGTCATATACTTTATATTTTAGGGTCACTTGGCCCTAAGTTCTCCTTTGGCCCTGAAATTGACATTCGGGGTCATTTTTAAGTTTCCTAAAATTTTCGCTTGCTTCTATATTTTCCAGGTTTCCAAAATGTTTAGTTTCCTATTTTGACTTCGTTTCCAAAATGTTTAGTTTCCTATTTTGGCTTGGTTTCCAAAATGTTTAGGTTTCCAAAATGTTCGGTTTCCCAAAATGTCTAAGTTTCCAAAAATGTCTAAGTTTCCAAAAATGTCCATTTTCATTTCCATTTTCATTTTCATTTCCATGCATTTCTAGGTTTCCAAAAATATCAAAAATTTATTCATAGTACTTGAAACTTGTCATTTCATACAATTAAACTGGAAATGCATAGGCCCTATTTAGGATGTTACACACTATCTCTCTTTTGGTATACTTAGAAATTGCATTTTGGTATAATGGCATGTATAGACTTATTTGGCCAAATGTTGACTTGTAAGTGATGTTTTGTAATCTAGCCATTAGAATGGCTAGTAATGATTTAATTTGGTATGTTATAAGTTATCTCATGTTCAATGCTTATGTGTTAAGTGTGGATGAATGGAGTATGTTTATCTTGTATATGCATTACAAGTATGCTTATAGACATGAATTGTATATGGTATTATGCCATGATAGATGTTAATTTAGGCTTAGTTTTAATGCTTGATTTGGTTGGTATATTCATGTAAGTGTTGGTGTAGGTTGTTGGCAAAATTGGGTGATGTACATGGGTGTGTAGCTAGGCCCTGTTTCCCATACACCTTAAATTCGAGAAAACAGAATGCTCAAAATTGAGCATACGGGCAGAGACATAGGAGTGTGTCTCAGCCGTGTGGGAGACACGACCTAGAACACAAGCGTGTGTCTTGGCCGTGTGAAGCTTGCACCTAATTCAAATTAAATTAATTATCCACACGGCCTAACACATGGGCGTGTGGCATGGCCGTGTGGCGCAAGTCAGAGAGCACATTAAATCGGGCATAACCTGTAGCACGGGCGTGTCCCAGGGTCACACGAGCGTGTCCCTTGGACCACACGGGCGTGTGAGCCCTGTACCTTAGAAAAAATTTATAATTTTGTGAAAAATTCTTAGAGGTTCCGATTAAGTCCCGATTCGATTCTAATACTCATTTTGGGCCTTGAGGGCCCATTCAAGGGACAATAAGAAAATTTTGGAGTATGAATAGTATGTTTAATACAAATTGCATGAGAATGTTCTGTAAACCTGGTAAAACTCCGTGACCCTATTTCTGGCGACAGATACGAGTTAGGGGTGTTACACTGATAACCTTTCCCATCATAATCTCCATTATGGGAAAGTACAAGTTTATCAAATTTAAAGATTAATTTTATGCCAGCCTTATTCAGTATTCCACCACTAACCAAATTTCTACACAGGGTAGGTACATAAAGAACATTATTCAATGCTAATGTTTTGCCAAAAGTAAGTTTGAGTAAAATCATTCCTTTACCAAGTACTTCTGAACTACTAGAATTACCCATGTAGACTTGTTCATCGTGATAGACATGCTTAAACAGTAGTAGAATTTTGCTTCTAAATTGTTGGAAATATACTTCTGCATAATGAAATAGTTAGCACTGACAGAATAAATAAATTGAGTGTAAATAAATAAAATAATCATTGTGTCGTGGAAGAACCACTACCTTAGAAGCAAATCAGCCGTAGTCGATGTAATCATGTAGTGGACGTTACCCCCCAAGGTTAACACAGTACTTCAATATTTGTACACCCGAACAAAGAAGGTGGAACACAATTGGTATTGCTCTTCTCAAAAGTGTTCAAAAATAGTGTGGAAACTAAAGTTGAAAACTTGGTTGAAAATTTGACCGAAAAAGTTTTCTGGTCAGAAAACAGGCGAGCTAAGAAAGGCAGAAAAGATATTATTATTTGCTTGTTGTTGTGGAAAAATGAGAAGAATGATCTGCTATTTATATTGTTTTCTGCAGGAGCAAAATGGTAAAATAGCAGTGTCAATTTCCAAAATAGAAGAGGATTTTCTGGAACAGAAAAATTATCTTGAAAACCAAAAAAAAAAAATATTTTTGATAAAATAAATAAAAATTTTATTTAAAAAGAAACACGATCAAAATGTGTCATAAACATGTGTTAATACGAACACAGACCGAGCGGCGGCGCATGTGTGTTAGGCCTTTAACCCTATTTTACTCAATAAGAGTAATAGGCAAGGCTATATTTAAATACCCTTAGAAACATTTACTCAACCAACGTGAGATTACCCATTTTGCATTACCAACAGCATGTACCAAGGATCAATACTAGTTTTGGAGTCCACTTTTGATGATTTTGAGTTTATGAATACTAGTTTTGGAGTCCAGTTTTGATGATTTTGAGCTTATGGCATTAGAGGTTTGTAATTTAATTATGCATATATGTGTGTAATGGTCTAATTACATGGAAATGATGGTATGTTATGGAACTTACATGATGTATATATTATAAACTATGAGTTGCTTACATGCTAAGTAAACTTATTTTGATGTTTGAGTTGGTAATTTTGTGGTCATGTTGGTGGTCATATGTGAATGTGTTTGATAAGCATAAATGGTGCTTGGAACATGAATTCTGAATCTCATAAGTCTTGGAAATGATTTTGTAGTGTTTAAAACCAAAATAAGTTATTATAAGGTAATTTTTGTAGTGCAAGAGTTAGAGGTTCGATACCTCTACTCTAGCTACATGTGTCTAGCAAACAAAATTTAAATTTCTACAGTAATAAGTTTAGGTACCGATACCTAAACCCTAGACAAGATTCCTACACTAATACCTAGCCTCGAACACCTCTGGATATTTAGGAATTGTTTTAAAATGCTCTCAACTTGATTTTAAAGTCTTATAATTGAATTGCTTTAAAAGGTTTGTAATAAATTACGTTTATTTTGATTTCTTAATGCACTTCAATGTATATGATTAGCCTTAGTTGTTCAGGTAATAAATGTAATATTTTGTACTCGGATCAGACGACTGAGTCAGGTGTGAAGTGCCACATATTAATTTTTAATTAATTATTCAAATTGTTAAATATAATTAAAATATATTAACTTATCTAACAATAGAAAATTTCAAATACCATATTAAAATATTAATATTTTGTAGTTGAACATATTTTTGGATAATATTAAAAAATTCAAAATATAATTAAAACATTTGTACTATTTTCAACGTATATCGTAATTTTTACATCATGTAATAATTATTTAAAGTAATAAATAATAAAAATTATTAAAATATATTAATTATTTTGATAATTCAAATATAATACTTATAAAAATTTCCTCTTATCAAAGCATTTGTTAAAGCAATAAAAAAATTGATATATTGTAAAATAAACTCCTCACTATTTAATTTTTATTTTAAATTTTTAATAGTCAATAAATTGACTATAATAATTTTTAATTAATATATAATTAATATATAGCAAAAATATCAAGTAAAAATAAAAAAACTTTTTAAAATTGATTGTAAAAACTTTTTAGGTAATAATTTTAATTAAATTGTAATTATTTTTAAATATATAATTATTACAAAATTTATTTTACCTCAAAATTTTTAATTAATATTTCTAAATTAAATATTATAATTATTTTAAGTGTCAATATATAAAAATAAAAATATTTTGTGGATTCAAAAATTTTAAAATCATATTTTATATATATCATAGAAAATATCTTATCACTGTACCGTTGGTTATTATTAATATTATAATATGATGAACAAATTATATGTATATATATATATATATAATATATTCAAGTGTACATAAATATATGATTTTTGGTTGCTGTGGAATGATTGTTTACTGCCGAACGTGGTAAAGGTTCATAGGGGTATGTCTGAGGATGTGCATTGCCTTTGGTGCGGGGTTGCTTCAGAGACTGCTATGCATGTTGTTCGGGATTGCCACTTTGCGAAAGGGGTGTGGCACTCCATCGTCCTTGGGTCATGGACGAATGCTTTTTTATGGCTCGTTGCAGGGGTGACTTCGGTGGAACATGCAGAATAGGGGCAGCATAGAATAGACGGATGGTGAATGGCCGGCGTTGTTTGCTATTGTTTGCTGGCGCCTCTGGAAGAGCCGGAACGAGTTAGTTTTCTGCAATTCCAGCAGCAGCATAGATGAGTTAGTGGCGTCGACTGTTGACTGGGCGCGTAGCATGGCTAACATGAGTCTGCATGAGCAGCTATCGAGTGGCTAGGCAAGTCATCACTGCTGGCGCCCGTCGGATGTGGGCTGGTTTAAGGTCAAAACAAGCAGGGCGTTCTCGAGTAGCGGTCGGGCAGCTTTGGTGGGAGGGGTTGCTCGAGAGTTGGTAGGTGAGTAGCTGGTTGGTGTCGCTATGAGGGTTCGAGGATTGTTGACTTTTCAAGTTAAAGCCCGAGCTGCGTACAAGGGTCTCTGGTTTGCTTGCGATAGGCGTTTAGAGGAGTTGAACTAGAAAGCAATAATACGCTTCAGATAATGAGTTGTCAGAAGTGTGACAAGCTGATCAGCTATATCAACGTTCATGACAGGTTCAGATGAGATATGCTCGGCAAAAACATAAGGAAAGATAATGGCTTCTCTCTACTTTAAGTATTGACATCAGTCGTGTGTAGTCTCTATACTAATTTGTTATTGCCAAAGGAATTTATTGCACCCTATCGGAATGACTTAGTCAAAAAAATAATAAAAAGGACAGACAAAAAGGTAATTATTAGATTTACAGGCTGGTACTATAATCATCATTACTACTTGATTATATTAACATTCACAAGTCCCTTCAGTTGGTGTCGGTGGAGGGACATTTATAAATTTCTTTTTATTTTCTTGAGTTCTCAAAATACATTTTTAATTTTATTAAACATCATATAGTAATAGCAAAAGAAAAATTAATATAAAAATAATTAGCTTGCTGACTTTTGCAGTGCGAGGTTAAACTTGTGCTAATAAATATATGCTATTTTATATGTATTTTAAAAATAAATTTTCAACTTAAATTATAAGCAAATATATGAGAAGATAAGTAATTGTGATCATATATTTGTTTTCTTTTCGAAATCATAAATTTTAATAAGTGAAAAGTTAAAATTGGTGTAGAATTAAATAATATTAATACTTTTGTGTTAAATTAATAAATTTGTGTAAAAGTAATAAAAATAAAATTTAAAGCTGTAAATATTTAAAAGTAAAATTAAAACGTGAATAGATTATAACGAAGTTGATCTTTTTCCAACATCTGACATGAAAAATAAATAAAATATTGTTATATTATTTACGTAAGATTTTTAAATGTGGTTTGTTGTGGAATGCAATGCAAGGAGGTTTTGTATTTGTATGGAAATTTACATGGTCGGTTATTGTGGTTTTAGGATAGTTTTGAGTTTAAGTTATTTTAGATTAGTGTTTTTCAAGTTTTTTTGGAACACATGATTTTATGTTTGGGTTCCAAAAACGCCGCTAAAGTCCGTTTTAGCGCTTCTCCAAAAACGCCATTAAAACTGGTCAAGAGCGGCGCTTTCCCAAAATGCCGCTAAAAGTGCGCTTTTAGCGCTTTCCCAAAACGCCGCTAAAGTCTAGTCAAGATGCGCTTTCCCAAAAATGCCGCTAAAAATCGCCTTTAGCGCCCTTTCCCTGAACGCTATTTTTAGCGGCGCTTTCCAAAACGCCGCTTAAAGTTTGTTTTAGCGCGCTTTCCCAAAACGCCGCTAAAGTTCTGTTTTAGGCGCTTTCCAAAACGCCGCTAAATGTAATTTTAAAGTTTAGGTTTAGGTTTAGGGTTTAAGGTTTAGGGTTTAGGTTTATGGTTTATGGTCTAGGATTTAAAGTTTATGGTTTAGTGTTTAGGTTTAGGATTTTAGGATTTTAGGGTTTATTAGGTAAGTTTAGTGTTTAATTTTTGCCTTAGTGTTAAAGGTTTAGCATTTAGTGTTTAGCGTTTAGGTCATAAGGTTTGGGGTTAATGTTTATAGTTTAGGATTTTAGTTGTTTAAAGTTTATAAAGGTTTATAGTTTAGGGTTTAAATTTTGGGGTTACGTGTTTAAGGTTTTATAGGTTTTGGGGTTTGGGGTGACTTAGGGTTTGGACGTAAACAAACTAGTGTTGATAAAGGTTCGGGGTTAATGTTTATAGTTTAGGATTTTAGTTGTTTAGAGTTTATAAAGGTTTATAGTTTAGGTTTAGATTTTGGGGTTACGTGTTTAAGGTTTTATAGGTTTTAGGGGTTTAGGGGCTTAACTTAGGGTTTGGACGTAAACAAACTAGTGTTGATAAAGGTTGGGGTTAATGTTTATAGTTTAGGATTTTAGTTGTTTAGAGTTTATAAAGGTTTATAGTTTAGGTTTAGATTTTGGGGTTACGTGTTTAAGGTTTTATAAGTTTTAGGGGTTTAGGGGTAACTTAGGGTTTGGACGTAAACAAACTAGTGTTGATAAAGGTTCGGGGTTAATGTTTATAGTTTAGGATTTTAGTTGTTTAGAGTTTATAAAGGTTTATAGTTTAGGGTTTAGATTTTCAAAAACTCATGCAATACTCTTTCATCCTCTTCGATCTATTATTATTTATTTAATTTTTATATTGATTAATTAATATAAAATTTATTTGTAATTTACTTTTAAAATATTAAAATTTATATATTAAATCGGTCTATTATTATTTGTAATGTAGAAAATTCGAACCAATAACATTTAAAAATAAATGTTAAAAATGAAAAAATAAAATACTATTATTTACAATATATTTTAATTTTTTTGAGTATATGAGTAATTGTATTTTAATTTATATATTAAATAACTTTAAATTTTAAAAATTTCAAAATTTATCTAATTGTTTTAAATATTACTTAAACTTTAAAATAAAGAAAAATTTGATTAAATCTTTAAAAATATATTAGTATCAAGAATATTAGCGTTTGTAATTTAAAACGCATAAAAGGAAATAAATAGCTATGCTTTCAAAAAACGCCGCAAATAATCATTTAATTTTAGTTAAAAACGCGGTAGTATTGTTAGCTTAAAATTGATTAACCTCTTCCCCATTTTTGATTTCCGAAATCCTAAGTTGAGTATCTCAAATCCCAAATCCCTAACCTTCTTCCCCCATTTTTGATTAACCTTCTTCCTCTATTTTTCTTCTTCTTCAGATACAAATTCAGCAAACGAGAGCCATAAATCTCATTTGCAGTGAGGAGCAGCCTCTCTTTCTCATCTTGTAAGCCACTCTCTATCTCGGATTTCATATTCATATTTCAAGTTTTAAATTTATCTAAATTTTATGTTATTTGATGTTCTAATAAGCATTCGCCACTTTATTTCTTAATATTAACGTGAATCGATGTTAATGTTTTCCTAAATAGCAATAGTCTAGTTTGTATTATGGATTACTTCTCATTAGACAATGAAGCCGTTTGACATTCACAAGATATGTTTTGCATTAAACCAAAGGTAAGAAACCTAGTTAATTTAGATCCAAAAATCTTTATAGTTATGTTTTTTAATTGAACACATAAGAGGGTGTTTTATGGCTGGTTGAGTGCTATTAATTTGATAAAATATTGATTTTAATTTAGGCTCGCTTTAAGGTCTTAAGGAAACCGAGGGTTTCACAAGGAAGGTGCTACAATAGTGTGAAAAATAAGGTGTGGCTCCTAACTTGTTAACTTGAATGTTTAAATAATATTTTTATGTGATCTAAATGTTTATTAAGCTTGCTGGTCGGGCTTAGTAAATTGAATAAGTGAATGTGTTAAAGTGGCTAAAGCAGGGTAAGTTACTAGCCTAAACTAAATGACATGTTTGCAAAATTGTTTGGTTGACTGAATAGTTAATTGTTTAGGGTTGATATGAAAGGCTTGTGATGTGTAGCAGATGGTTGGGGTAGGAGTTTATTTTTCATTATGATATGTCCATGACTTGGAGGGTTGTAAATGCTTGTTAGGTTATTTACTAACATATTTGATTGGCAACGAGTAAATAATTATTTGGTTGCCCTGCATTTTATCTCCGTGGCTTGGTAATCTTGAGCCATTGCCCTGCATTTTATCGTTGTCTTATGGTTATAATTATTTGTTCGATGATGTGTGTTCAACTGCTTTCATCCAACCATTGCGCTATTGAATTTGTAACAAAGTTGCTAAATCGAATGTTTCTTCCGGCCTCTATACGATGCGCACTGTGAAGGTTAGGTTTGCTTAGATTTCTTTTTGATTGGAATTATATTTAGTAGGCACTTTTATCATTCTTGTTATTTGTTCTTGCTTATTGATAAAATCACTAATTTCGACATATTATTAGGAAATAAGAACCATTGTTTTGAGCCAAGATGAAAAAGTCCATAGGAAATTGTTGAGGGCTTGTAGTGTCTCACTCTTCCGTTGTTCTTGAGTTGGGGTTTTAAAAGTTTAGGCAAAGGCCTCGCTTAATATAGATACTACTCAAACTTAGAGAATAGATGTTAATATTGTGTGAAATATTAATTATGCGTATTGTACTCATGGGGATTGAAGCCTTAATTAAGGCTTAAATGTCTTAACTTTGCATACTTGATACGACTTGGCTAGCCAATACCTCTTGTTGAGGGAGTATAAACACTATTTTCAGCTTAAGGGATTTTAAGGATGGTACACAGTAACTAAGACTCATGCTAAGTTAATCCCTCAATAAATATTTCTTATACCGAACAAAAGATATGAGATATATCCTACATAGCATAGCCTATACTCTTTTCAAATATGATCTCAACACATTAAACCATCATTTTCAATTGCTTTTAGCAATCGTGAATCACATTTATTTTAATAATTGTGTACAATTTATGTAACTTAATTGTTATGACAAATATATATATCTTAATTTGAAAAATAAGATGAGTTTATATCAATACTTATGATGCCCTCGGGTCTAGTTTACAAAGAACCACATTTATATGTAGTTCAAGATTTGAAGTTACACTTCCATATGTATATATTATCTATTCTTGGCTTTTCTTAGATATTAATATTTAGTTGTTGTTTAATTAGGATTAGTTTTTATTTTGCTTATTTAAATTGGCATGTGTTATAATCATATTTTACTCGTTGAAATATAAAAGTCTTGTAGTATGTATAATATTATTGATGATTAAGTTTAATGTCTCCAATTAAAAACATTAATTTAGTTAAAGCCTATTATGAAAAAAGTCGATGTTTCTAAATAAAATATAATAAAGAGTGCTTATGTCTTTTTATTTTAATAACACCTACATATTGAAGATAACTACTCATTTAAAAACTACACTTTAAAATTTTATTTTGTCCTAAAAACCATTTTAATTAAATATATATATTTTTATTACATAGACTTTAAGCTCTTAAATTGAAAAATAATACACAAATCACATTTTTCTTAATTATTACAATAGCAACAACGAAGCAACAAATATAAATATATATTAAATTACAATTATTTTCACCCTAATCAAATTATAGTGTTTTATAGTGGTGCATCAAATTTAATAGCATTCCAAATGAAATCAAACTGTTCATGACTCTAAAAATATTTATGTAAGCTAATCTTTTTAGTCTCTCAAGGGCTGCAAAGTCTTTTTATCATTAAAATCGCTAAGTCTTAGAGAGATTGTTAGCTTGTTAGTAGGACTTGTTAGCTAGTTAGTAGCAGTAGGAAGCTAAGTTTGTTAGCTTGAGTCATGTATATAAATATTAACGGATATATTTGCCCCTAATTTTTTAGAAATTTATATAGCATTCCTTATAAGATGAGTTTTATTACATTAAACCCCTTAAAAATTTAAATTCTAAAAACCAACCCTTTTTAAAGTTTAAAAAAATATATATTTATCCAATTACAATGGAGCATCACTTTCAGATAGATATATTTTATGCTACAATTGACTCTCAATTGCAAGAATTGAATGAGAAGTTTAAAAAAAATATGGTGGAATTGTTTATGCTTTGTTCACTTTGAATCCTCGAGATGATTATAAATCTTTCAATATTGATAAAATTTGTAAGCTTGCGAGAGATTCTATCCTAAAGACTTTTCAAAGCAAGAGAAGTTACATTTGAGATGTCAACTAGAACACTTTGATTTTAATATTCGTCAACATATATATTTGCATAATTATCCTCAATTCCTAAATTATGCCAAGAGTTGACCAAGATAGGAAAGTTAGTAATTTACTCGCTTGTTAATTAATTAATTCGACATGTGTTGACTCTTCCTATTTCAATAGCTACTATTGAGTACATTTTTCCTATTTCAAGATAGGAAAGTTTGTGTTCGAACCTTGTATACATCATTGCGTGAGTCATTATATCTGCGCTTATTAGACTTCACGAAAAAGGCTTAAATTTATCAAGGTATATGCGAAAATTCCATTGCTTACTATCGTGTTTCACCTTGCGAATCGATATTTAGTACTTTCGATTTGATCATACTTGTCTATCTTCCTCCTTTGTTTCAATAAATTTAGTAGACAAGGTTTCTTCCGACAAGCTTTCTTTGGACTTCAAGTATGCATGTATATGCGTTTATTAGACAAGCTTTCGTTTGACTTGAAGTATATAGTCAGATATTTAACTTGCTAAATTCTTTGTATAAAATTGCAATTATTATTGCTGCTTATTATTATTGCTTATTATTAATAATGTTTATTATTATTCTTGATTATTATTCTTGTTATTATTATTGTCTTTTATTATTGTTGTTTATTAGTAATAATGTTTATTATTATTACTAATTATTATTCTTGTTTATTATTATTGTTTATTATTATTATTATTGCTTATTATTATTCTTTTTATTATTAATTTATGCCTAAACCGATGTTTATTATTGTTTTATTTATTATTATTGTTTTTATTATTAATTTATGCCTAAACTGCATTGCTTATTATTGCTTTATTATTATTGTCATTGCTTATTATTAATTTATGCCTAAACTATTGCTTATTATTACTGCTTATTATTAATAATGTTTGAACAACCTCCAATTTGCTATCTACTCATGCCGCTTTATTTTTTACAAGCTTCCGTATTATTTTTTAAAATTTAGGGTAGGGTACGATATAAAAAATAACATTAACAAAATATAAAAGTAAATTGTTAAAGTATGTTATAATTTTTAACATAAATGTCATATTTTAATAAATATTTGCAAGTTAAGAAGATATTAACATATTTTAATACAAACCTGTCATTACATATATTATATATTATATTAAAGAATTTTTATTACTTTATCTTCCTTAAAGGTAAACAATATTTTTTTAAGAATACTTACATTTATATGGCTTTTAGGCTTATTACTAATTAATAATTACTAATTTTTATATTACTAATGTTTGCTTTTAATATTTAATATTTTCAATGTTTTCCAAAATGGTAATAATATTTTGTTATCGAAGATAATAATAATATTGATCATTACTTAAATATGTTTTAATTACAAAAAGTAAATTATTTTTATAAGAATTGATTTAAAACTTTTAAATTTAATATTGTTGAATCTTATAGGCTACATAATACATAACTTACATAATACTTGTATCGAAAAAAGAGATTCAAAGTATATAGGTCGAAACTGACGGGTTCAGATATCTCATCGTTAGATATAACGGATCCTCCCTAGGTGTAACAATGCCACGTATGTTGAATCTTAAAGAATACATAACTTACATAATATATAACCTACATAATACATAACTTACATAATACTTGTATAGAAAAAAAAGAGATTCAAAGTATATAGTTTGAAACTCGACGGGTTGTAGATATCTCAATCATTAGATATAACGGATCCTCTCTAGGTGTAACAATGCCACGTATGTTGAATCTTAAAGAATACATAACTTACATAATATATAACCTACATAATACATAACTTACATAATACTTGTATCGAAAAAAAGAGATTCAAAGTATATAGGTCGAAACTGACGGTTTCTTAGATATCTCATCGTTAGATATAACGGATCCTCCCTAGGTGTAACAATGCCACGTATGTTGAATCTTAAAGAATACATAACTTACATAATATATAACCTACATAATACATAACTTACATAATACTTATATCGTAAAAAAAGAGATTCAAAGTATATAGGTCGAAACTCGACGGGTTGTCAGATATCTCATCGTTAGATATAACGGATCCTCCCTAGGTGTAACAATGCCACGTATGTTGAATCTTAAAGAATACATAACTTACATAATATATAACCTACATAATACATAACTTACATAATACTTACATAGTACTCGCTTATATATATGAAATTATCATTACTTACGTAAATTATAAATTAACACTTTAGTGTAATTTATTGTCAACATTAGACTTCAACAACTACGAAATGGATAGGACACGGATGAATTTGTCAAGGGTAAGCAGCGGTTATCGAAATGGAGTAGAAACTTTCCTCAATTTCGCATTTCAAAATGCAAGCCAAGAGAATATGATTCTTTGCAGGTGTGAGAAGTGTTGCAATACCAATTGGCATTACCGTGAAGTTGTCTATGAACATCTAGTTGTTGATGGCTTTGTTCGGGGTACAAAAATGGATTTTTCATGGAGAGTGTACATCTAGTGGAGCATCATTATCGATGAATCTAGGTTATCCTCATAGTGCTTACAATCGAATGTTAGAGATTATAACATGGAAGGCATGTTATGGGATGCTTTTAATATGCATAAATGATGGTTTCGTCATTTCCACGACATGGGTGTAACCGATGATTATAGTTTTGGTGGAAATACTTTCACCGAAGGGGAAGAACAAGACATGATGAACAACCAAATGAAGAAGCGGCAAGGTTCTACACGTTACTTGGTGAAATGAATGAAGAATCGTATGAGGATCAAAATTTTCCAAACCGTCTTTCTCAGATTCGTCTTTTTTCACTTGAAATGTTTGGGAGGATGGACCGAAACTCGTTGACAATGCTGCTAGAGTTTCGCAAGAAATGTTCCGCTTATGAAAATCCCTAAATCGTCCAAAGACATGAAGAAACCGATAAAGGATTTGGGTCTTGGCTACAACAAAATTCATAGTTGTCGAAATGATTGCATGTTGTATTAGGGCGAATTTGATAAACCAACAAAGGTTTGTCATGTCTCATGGTGAATCTCGTTGGATTAAAAGAAATGCAGAGGATGGTAACGATGACGAACAGGATACACATTCAAGGAAGCGGTAGGTTAAGATTTTGCGGTATTTCCGCTAATACCAAGGCTTCAAAGGTTTTTCATGTCGTCGAAGACAACCGAAGTCAATGACGTGGCACCATGATGGACGAACCGATGATGGATTGTTAAGGCACCCTCAGATTCTTTAGCTTGGAAATCATTTGACTCAAAATTTCCAAGCTTTGCACGCGATCCTGAGTGTTAGGCTTGGGCTAGCATCGATGGATTTAACCTTACAAACTCATGAGCACATCGTATAGTACTTGGCCAAAGTGGTGCTTGTTCCTTACAATTTACCTCCATGGGTTTGCATGAAATAATCATCTTTTATCTTATCTATGATTATACACAAGAGAAAGGGCCCGGAATGATATTGACATATATTTGCGACCACTTATTGAAGAGTTAAAACAACTATGGGTTGGTGTTGAGACATACGATGCAATGAGAAAAGAGAACTTTAACTTACGTGCGACTTTGATGTGGACTATTAATGACTTCCCGCTTATGCTAATTTATTTGGTTAGAGTACTAGGGACGTTATGCTTGTCCTTGTTGTCTCTTGCGTACATGTTCGAAATGGTTATATAATGGGAAGAAGTTCTCTTATATGGGCATCGCTTGGTGGTTACCGTAAAATCATAGATTTAGATATCGAGTGCTCGGTTTGACTGATCATCAAGAGTTCAAAGAAGCTCCATCGCGATCAAAGGATCCAAATATTATTCATGTTGAAAGATATAAATTTTATTTATGGGAAGATGAATCAATCGGCCAAGCCGAAAAGAAACTGGAGAGAAAGGAATGAATCTGATGATGAATCTGACGAAGAGGATGATCCTAATGAGGCGGAGTTGTGGAAAAAAAGAAGTATTTTTTTTGAGTTGCCTTATTGGGAGCATCAGATATTACGCCATAATCTTGATGTCATGCACATTGAGAATAATGTCTGCGAGAACATCATTGGGACTATTTTGAATGTCGATGGAAAATCAAAAGACAATCTTCAAAGTTGACTTGATTTAGTTCACATAGGAATTCGGCGTGAGCTTCATCCTCAAGCACTTTCGAATATGAAATATCAATTACCGCCTGCTATTTATTCAATGTCGAAGATGGAAAAAGAAGTGTTCTGTACGGTGTTGAAGGATATAAAGGTCCGGATGCATATGCATCAAATATATCTCGATGTGTTAGTCTTAAAGATCAAGACTATATGGCTTAAAATCGCATGACTATCACATCTTGATGCAAGACTTCTTGCCGGTTGCTATGCGGTGTTGTATGTCAAAAAGGTGACGTCTTGTGTAATTGAACTGTCCAACATAATGAAAGGCATTTGTGGCAAAGTTTTGGGCGTTCAAGAACTTGAGACACTACAAGATCGAGCCAGACCGACTTTATGCAATCAAGAAGATCTTTCCGCCTTCCTTCTTCACAATTATGGTGTACTGTTAATTCATCTCTGCGTGAAGCGATACTTGGTGGACCCGTGTTCTATCGATGGATGTATCCCATTGAAAGGTCTTAATTTATTTGTAAATTATTCCTTCATTCACCTAAATGCCTTTAGTTCCAACTTTTGATAATGTTCTATTCCGTGTTTAGGTTCCTCTCCAAATTGAAGTCTTATTGCCGCAATAAACGTTATCCGGAAGGATCAATTGTCAAGGCTACTTGGCGTAAGAATGTATGACTTTCGCTCAAGGTATTTGGAAGATGTTGAAACAAGAATGAACAGACCAAGTAGAAATGTTGGGCTCACAGATCATAACTTGGCGGAACTTATTTATTTCAAAGTTTGGAGAACCGATCGACAAAGTCGAAATTACGTAATTAGACTGACGATCATGGGTCCAAGCACATCGACACGTTCTTTTTCATCACGATTCAATGGAACCATTTCTAAGTAAGTTCTAGCATTTGATAAATACTCATCAATTATAATTTGTTTGTCTTTTAACAAAGTAACCATTTTTTAACATAGTGAGTACAAACAAGTATTGAGAGCTCGTTCACGGTCCCAAGGTTACATCGACGAGAAATTAATAAGATGTTCACGTAATCATTCCATGAATGGTTAAGCCAAATGGTATGCAATTTAAGTTTTCATTGACAAGTAATAATGTTTTCTAATAACATTTATAATTACTCGATTTACTTTCGATTCAATAGGTTTGAAGTCGAATGAAGTTAATGACGGTTAAATAGCTTTCACAAGGTCCAAACCGAATAGTGAAAAGATATAGTGCATTCCTCATCAACGGATCTGATTTCATACAAGGTATCGCGAGAGGTTGAGAGAACCCAAAATTGTGGAATTGTTGTTAATTCTTCAATTACGAGTTATTCTAGTGCTAGGGACAATAATCCCGCCGAGGGAATCTGGAGTATTACGGACTTATTATCGACATCATTGAGTTGGATTATTACGGCAAATGGAAAGTTGTCTTATTTCGAGGTGAATGGGTGATGTGAATACTACTCATGAATTAAAAAGATCAATATGGTTTTACAATGGTGAATTTCTCTCGATTGATTCACACCGAGAACAACCGATAGACGAGCCGTATGTGTTTTCTTCTCAAGTGAAACAAGTTTTTACTCAAGATCCAAGCGATGAGGGTTGGTACGTTGTACTTCAAACACCCCAGAGACTTGTTCGATATTGGCGGTGGAAGTAGAGATGACATCGTCGAAATATCGTAAACTCGCCTTTTCCGAACAAAACTTAAATGAAAATATCCTAGTACTAGTGCACAATTTCAATGGGTTCGCCAGATGTGGACGAAGATATTTACTGAATAATGATGTAGTAAGATTTTACTATTTTTATTTATATGTAATATTATAATTTTAATCATGGTCATTTTATGTAATTTAAATATTTTATATGTACCATTATTGTTGTTATTTGTTACTAATATTTCAACTATTTTATGTGTATTGCAGGGAAAATGAGTAGAAGAAGAATGCGAGATTTAAATATTGTACATGATACTATAAATTCAGGAGAGGGCAATAGTGAACAGCGAAATGTAGTTGGATCCTCTAATGTGCCTGACATAGATGATGAGCTTACAGAATTACAAAGTAAAATTAAATTATTTTACATGGATGTTGACTTTTTTTATTGATTTATTTTTCAATTTTAATATAACAATAATTTATCATTGGTCAGCTGAGAATGGTGGGACGCGCAAAGGTCGCGGACGTCGCTGCTTAAAGGTTTGTACTGAATTAAATTTCTGACAAGGTGAAAGTAAGGAGAAATGCTTATGGCCACTGTTGGGCCCTGAAGCTCGAGTTCTAGGAGGCTATTTGGGCATTATTGCAAGAAATGCAAATATGTTGCCCATCAATTACGAGTCATGGCATCACATGCCTAATGCAAACAAAAATCAAGCTCTGGAGAACATTAAGGTAACAAAACATGAATGTAATTTATAATACTTTGGTTGAAGTTTCATTTATATTTACTTTTTAAATTTATGTTTTTTAGGAGAGGTTTAATTTGGAGGTCTCCGATGACTACATAAAAAGACATTGGGAAAAAATGGAGAGACAACAAAAGCATATTGAAAAAGAATATTTTAAGAAAGAAATAAGCCTCGAGGATAAATCATGGAATGTCCCAACGGAATGTTGAGGCATCAATGGGAAGATGCGGTTAGATTCGAACTCAAAGAAAGGAGAGGTATTACCTACTTCTAAACTCTTATAAGTTTTTCTGTATAGTATTTACTATATACGTAACAATAATATCATTATATAGGACCGTGAGCGTGTTTGAACAAGCAAAGCAGCATAAACAAAATTCACGCATTACGGCAGATCGAGAAGTTTTGCTTCAGAATGAGGCCGAGGTATTATAATTTATTAATTTCATCAAATATTAATGACTTTATACTATTAAATTATATTTGTAATACAACACTGTAGAACTCTCCCTGGTCAAAAAGTTGGACGCGTTCAACTTTTTGACATTACGATAGGAAGAAGGATGGGTCTCCGATGACACCAAGTCGGAGAGATTATGGTATATTTACTTAATAAAATTTGATTTATTAAAATGGATTTATAATGTTTACTTATAATAGTTTAATTCTTCGTTAGTAGTTTTAAATTAATAATGTTAAGTTATGATGCATTCCTTATTATTTGTATATTTCGTTTCTAACTTTTGATTAATTTATTAGGAGAAACTAAAGGAGAAGAAGACACTTTATGAAGCTACCGCTTGAGTGATAGTTCTGTTCATCTTGAGGATGTCGATAATGTAATTATTACCGATGTTTTGGGTCCCGAAAGGTACGATCGCTTCGATCGATAGTTCGTTAATCTTGAATATATTTATAACAAAATTATCACTAATGTTTTGGGTGTTGAAAGGTACTATTGGGTTCGACTTCAAGGATCCGTGTTACTCAGGCCAATATTTTGGATCCGACTCCCAACAATATATGCCTTCCGGAGTCAATCTCGTCTTGAAGTTCGAGGCTAAAAGACCAGATTACTCAAATGCAAGCTAGCACTTGAGCAAATTTCTCAACTTAGAGCCGAGGCAAATAATAGGAGGCCGAGGCAAGAAGCGAGGAGGCAGAGCAAATTTTCTACTTAAAGCTAAGCAAGAAGCAAGGGAGGCAGCGAGCAGGAAGTATGAAGAACTTCACCATGACTTCAGTTATGATGAAGATGTTGCAAATGATCATGACGCGCCATCTTAGACATTTATGTTCTTATTGTAAGATGATTTTAACATTGTTACATTTAACAATGTACGATATCATATATTTTTATTTATTTTAAAATAACATTTAGAATTAATGTAGTTGGTGCAATTTTTATGCTACATTTGTTATTTGGGTTGAAATTATATATTATATTTGTTGTTATTGGTTGGTTTTAGTTGGCGAGGCGTATGATATTGGATAAATTGAATATTTTAAATATGCACAAGTTAGCGGCGTTAGGGAAAAAGCGCTAAAAGTCAAACCTATAGTGGCGTTGTGAAATAAACGCAGGTAAAAGTCATAGTTTTTAGCGGCTTAGGAAAAAGCTACCGCTAAAAGTCATGTTATTAGTCGCTTTTAGAAAAAAGCGCGCTAAAAGTCAAGTTTTTAGCGGCTTAGGAAAAAGCGCTAAAAGTCATGTTTTTAGCGGCGTTTTAAAAAAGCGCCGCTAAAAGTCATGTTTTAAGCGGCGCTTTAGAAAAAAGCACCATTAAAAGTCATGTTTTAGCGGCGCTTTAGAAAAAAGAGTCTAAAAAGTCGCCACATTTAGCGGCGTTTGTGTGAGAGCCGCTAAAAGTCATGTTTTTAGCGTTTTTTAATGAACGCTAAAAGTCATGGTTTCTAGCGGCGTTTTCTCACAAAAACGCCGCTAATTTTTAGGCCACCACATTTAGCGTTTTTGTGGCGTTTTCAAGCGTAGTAAGCTCTATTAGTGGCGCTTAAAACGCCGCTAAAAGCCTAAAAAACGCTAAAAGTCCTGCTTTTGCTATAGTGGTTGTTTAAGTTTTGATTATTGATCTTTTATGATCTAATTAAATTGGATTGATTTAGATTCGATTAATTGAGTCAAATTTTCATAATATAAATTCTTAAAAATAAAATAAAATTTATCGATCGAGTATTAACACATAGAAATGAGTTTAGTTTAATTAAATTCATGTTTTTCAAATCGTTCATGGTAATTCTTAACTTTTCATATAAAATTTGAGTTTTGAGTTTTTTTTTTTACTTATTTTGATAAATGAGTTCTATTTTGTAACTTTTAAATTTTATATAGTTTTAAAGTATTTTTCATGAATATTAAAAATTAATAATTTTTAAGTAAATAAAATTAATTAATAACTCTTGTATTGTATTTATTTAAAAATATTTTTATATAAAAATCAAGTTATTTATACTATTTAAAATATAAAATATTTAATTTAAAATTAGTTATAAAATAAAATTAAAGAATTCAGTTCAATTTAATTTGAATACCACGTTCTTTAACTTGTTTCCTACAAATCATCCAAACACCACGGTTTAAATTGATCTTCGATTTTTCGTTTTTGTGACACCATTAATATTGTAACAATCAAGAGGTCACCATGAGTTTATGCGTGCTTAAGAGTGCAATATCCTCTAATTTAAGGATTAGGAAGTTTATGAATCATTTGGATTTAAATTATTTCAATTATATATTAGTTTTGAGTTCAAATCTTTTTAAGTTTGGGTCATTCGAGTTTTTTTATCTCGAATTTATTTTTTTGTATCTAGATATATTTGGCATGAATCATTCTGGATAGGTCATTTTTGAGATAAGGTTAAATAAGTTTAAATTACTGTCTTTTTATAACCAAATTAAATTAAATTTAGTTTAAATTTAAATTAATGGGATGAAATTTAAATTTAAATAATTGCATCCAATTTAAATTAAAATTAATGGGGTCAAATTTTTAAGTGGGATCTTAAAATTAAAAAAAGAAGAAGAAGAAGAAGAAGGAAATGTTATCAAACTATAGAGAAAAAAAGCCCATAAAGAGGCCCATTCCATCAATATAAAGAAAACACACACCTTAAACTAAAAAGATAACATCTTTCACCACATTAAAAAAAAAAAAAATCAAATCTTGATTTTTCAGCATCCACATAGAGAGAAATCCCCCCACATTCCGATCTCCGATCTCTTCTTCCACCATATTTTCCGATCTGGGCACCTCTCAAAACCCCAAAAACAAGCAATGGGTAAAGGCGGTTCATTGAGCAACGGCGTCATCAAGAAGATCCTTCTCTCCTACACCTACGTAGCAATCTGGATCTTCCTCAGCTTCACCGTCATCGTCTACAACAAGTACATCCTCGACAAGAAGATGTACAATTGGCCTTTCCCAATCTCTCTAACCATGATCCATATGTCCTTTTGTGCCTCCCTTGCTTTCCTCCTCATCAAGGTCTTCAAAGTCGTCGAGCCCGTCTCCATGTCTCGAGACCTTTACCTCTCTTCCGTCGTCCCCATCGGCGCTCTTTACTCCCTCAGCCTCTGGCTCTCCAATTCTGCCTACATTTACTTGTCCGTTTCCTTCATCCAGATGCTCAAAGCGTTGATGCCCGTCGCCGTGTATTCCATCGGCGTCCTTTTTAAAAAAGAAGGGTACAAGAACGATACGATGGTCAACATGTTGTCGATCTCTTTTGGGGTCGCCATCGCAGCTTATGGGGAAGCTAAATTCGACACTTGGGGAGTGATTTTGCAGTTGGGAGCTGTTGCTTTTGAGGCTACGAGGTTGGTCATGATCCAAATCTTGCTTACTTCTAAAGGGATCACCTTGAACCCCATTACTTCGTTATATTACGTTGCTCCATGCTGCTTTGTTTTCCTTTTGGTCCCATGGGTTTTCGTTGAGTACCCAGTTTTGAAAGAAACATCGAGTTTCCATTTCGATTTCGTAGTTTTTGGGACCAACTCTATATGTGCATTTGCTTTGAACCTAGCTGTGTTCTTACTTGTTGGAAAGACATCTGCTTTGACCATGAATGTAGCTGGGGTTGTCAAGGACTGGTTGTTGATTGCCTTCTCTTGGTCTGTCATCAAGGATACCGTGACACCCATCAACTTGTTTGGGTATGGACTGGCGTTTTTGGGTGTTGCTTACTATAATCATTCAAAGTTACAAGCTTTGAAGGCCAAAGAAGCACAGAAGAAGACTGCACAAGCAGATGAAGAAGGTGGGAGATTGTTGGAAGAGAGGGAGGGTGAGGGAAGTGGTAAGAGCAGTGAATCTCAGGATTAGATCAGTTCATGGTTCGTACTTCATATTAGGATTATGAAATTTGGAAGGGATGTTGCAAATAAGGGCTAAAGGGTGATATTTTGATGATATGATCCAAAAAGGGCTTGTATTCAATGGCAAAAAACAATGAGGGGATAATGCATTTTGGGTTTTGGTATGTTGATTCTTTCTATTTTTTAGGTTTAATTATTATGGCCATTTCTTAGTAAAAACATTAGGGGTTTGAGATCATATTTGTTTCTTATTGCACCGGTTAATGTAGGTTAGTAGAGGAAGATGAAATCTCAAAGGCCCTGTATTTTGTTTGTTTTTTTTTTTTTTTTTGCTTCCATTGTCTCTTCTTTTTGTGTTGTTGACAAATGTTTCATTCATGGAGTTTTAATCCTTAATTTATTCATTTATGCTACTTTGTGTTGCTTAGGCGGTGTAATTTTGGCATGTTCCTCTTACACCTATAGTGGTATGATGCTTTGAATATGATTGTGGATTTGAGTATGTTGGCATGATATTGATGCTGAGATTGTTATTTCGACAATAATCCAGTTACTGAGTTTGTGGTCAATTTTTATACAAGACCCTTGTACCATGTGGTTGTGGCTGATTTAATCCCTCTACTATGGTTTGATAATTTCAAATTATGTATTTTCAGTCGTCAATATCTTGTTCATTCGCAACAAAATATTTTCTGTGCGGTGGTAAAAAAAAAAAAAAAACATACTTTTTTGGGGAGAGATACTATTTCACCTTCACTAATCGAGTCGCAGGTATCTAACATATTCATATCTAATGATTTTTCACAAAGTGGTGACGAAAGGTATAATTTGTACAAATCTTTCCAGTTTGCAATTCGATTCGATTCATTAGTTCGTAGAGCTATTTACTCAATTGCAGACATTTCTGGAACATCTTTAATAGAGGAACAAATAGTCAATTTTGAAAGAACTTATTGTTAACCTCTTTCAGATATCAATCCATCTGATTCAGAAGAACCTTTTTATCTTTTTTGAGTTAATCACAGTCAAACAATTTGATGTAGCGTAATATTTTTCAAAGTTGGTATTTTTGTATAGAGAAGAACAAATTGGAGTCTTTGAATATGTTCTTATGATATTGATGCTGAGATTGTTATTTTGACAATCAAGTTTTGATATTGGTATTTTTTTTTTTTTACATAATTGATTCCTAAATTTGAAAATTATAAACCAAATGCCGTTTTCGACCTAATTAATACTTGCGCCACGGTTACTATAAAAGGAAAAATCATTTAATTTAAATTCTTTTCAATTTTCTTTTACTTTTTATTAATATAAAACTTTTAATTAATTAATTTACTTTTTCTTTCTTTCATTTAATTTTTCACCAATGGTTTCTTCTTCTCGCTGCACTATTGTTCACCATCACTATCACCAAAATTTGATCGGTCGTCTTGCTCCGTCGCTCAAGCTCCGACCAACCACCTAACCCAAAGCTCGTCACAAACCTCCACCATTGTCACAACAGTCAAGCAAGTATACAAAGTAACACCAACATACAAACCAACAATAAATAGCAAAAATTTTATTAGGATATTATTATTGAATATTATTTTTTAAAAATATATTATATATTATTGTATATTTTTAGGCATATATTTAAAAATATATTTAGAAATACATTATATATCTTACTATCTCTTGTCATAGTATCCGAGCTTGGTGTTTAACCTAAATTTTTTTTTTCATCGTTTTCAATGACTGGCAGTCATTATATTTCACCATCATCATCACTACTACTTAAAATTGAACATAACTCTCTGTTATCACTACCTAATTCAACATAACTCTCTGCTTTTCTTGGATTCTCAGGATCGACTTGATGATTGTATTACTCCTATTCGATTAAAGCTTAAAGCTTAGAGCTTAATAATTTCAACGATTGGGCTTATGTCATTTGCATCACTTTATCTTCTTGGCACAAATTTGAATTTGACAATACTATTACAGATCTTATTCCCCTTACTCGAAGGATGATTGGGGTACCATTTATTGTATGCTTATGTCTTGGATTCTCAATACCATCATTTATCCAGAAGTAATATCGATGCTTTCCAATTATGATAATGTGATGCATAGAAACACAATACGATAAAAAATTTGACATGGCAAAGAAAAGAGGCAGAGACGCAACAGCAGCAACAACCAACCAAGAGTAAGATCGAAATCTGGGTTATTGGGGTCTTGAATCTCCGAGTCTCCGTTCGAGAATCCCGATGGTGGGAAGGCAAGGAAGACAAAGGGGAAGCCGTTACTAGATTGTCGAGCCCATCTAACAACCAACAACGTAGATCGGATTTATGGTAGTTTGAAATTTGAGTATTGATTTCATGGATTTTGAAGCAATGTTTGTGAAATCTGAACTAGGGAAGAGATAGAGGAGGCTTTGAGCTTTCTTTTGGTGGCTTTTGATCGATGGTCCGAAGCAGAAATGCGACGGTGCAACACTGGAGAGGCGACTAGTTTTTGAAAGAAAAAATGAAAAGAACGATTTTTAGGTTTTTTTTGGATGAAAAAAATTAATTAATTAAATATTTTATTTTTGATTAATAAAAATTAAAAGGAAGTTAAAAAGAATTTAAATGAACTTAAAATAATACATGTAGCGAATTTGAATGGTTTTTTAATACACGTGGCATAATATAATTGGATAGAGATGCAAAATTTAATGATAGTTAATTAAGTATCTAAAAGTATATCAACTTAACTTGTGATTTTCAAGTTAGGTATCAATTATATTGAAAAAAATTTAGATACTAAGTAAATATAAATTGTTTACTTTAAGTAGATCTGTATATATTAGTCTTGAGTTCATAATATACTTGATGGTTAAATTTTAAAAGATCCTTGTAGCCTGTGTTTTGGTTGATATAGAAATTGCTTAGTTTCTAATATTGTAGAGTCCAAATAGCTTTGTTGGTCTAGTGATGCAAGTTGACAGTTTCATATGTCAAAAGAACGGGAAGTAAAATTGTAAAAGTATTAGAGAGGTCCTACAGTAAGATTATGTTTCTGCTCTTTTATTGAAAAATAAGTAAATTAATTTTTATATATTTCAAACGTATAAAGAAATCCTTTTCGTAATTATTTTTGTTAAATAATAACATAAAAATATTAAAATTTATTTTTATGGATAAATTATAAAAATGGTCACACAATTATGTCATTCGTTTTATTTTGATCACTCAACTATTAATTTTTTTCGACTTAGTCACTAAACTTTTTGAAATTAAATATTTTAGTCACTCTGAGTTGATGTGAGAGTTTTTATATTGATCTAGTAAAAAAATTAGCCTTCTAATGTTTACACATTCTATCGGTTTGATCCTAAATATAAAAAATTCAATAAATTTAGCCTCTATGTTTACAAAATTGTCATTTTAGTTATAATTCTAAAAGAATAAACTTGGCTCGAACATTTACAAAATCTATCAATTTAATCCTAATTCTAAAATTTAAAATATTTTAAAAAAATATTTTTAACCCTTTATAACTCATTGATTAACCTATGTGAGATATTAAAAAAAAGGTATCATTTTTCTAGTAACTTGCAAGTTTTAGTAAGCACTTAATTGAAATTTTGGCCAAATATTGTTAAAGTGGCCCATTTAAAGTTTGTTTTGTTTTGTTAGCATGTTTTGTGTCAAATAAGTGGATCACTTGTAAAATTCGACCCGAGCAAGCCTATATACATGTCTTGGCCAAATTTCTGTTAGATTTGTAAAATAAATCTAAAATAAAACTTAATAAGCTAGGATCTATCATGTCAAATCATCAAGAATAAATTAAGAACAAAACTAAATGCGGAAGCGTACCTGAATCCATGAATTTCTTGAAGTTTTTCCGGATCTTGGGGATTTGATCTTCCAAATTAGCACACAAGAAATTCAAAGAATATATGCTCTCTCTTTCCTAATGATGGGATATTAGAAAAGATATCTTGTGTATAATTTGGGGACCATAATCCTAATATTTATAACCTTAGCATATTAGTTCTAAACAAATTTTAATTAGCCCATCATTAATTAGAATTTGATTAGAAGAGTATCTATACATATTTATCCCATACTTTATTTAATAATTAAAAGCCCAACAAAATTCTAACCAAATTAGATCACTTTTAATTTGGGTTAACCTATCATGATAGTAGATAATAACATGTAATTATCCTTATTATATATGTGATGTCCAAATTTTCCAACAATCTCCCACTTGGACCACATATATATACTAATTACTTTATAATTACATGTCATAAAATAACCTTATGAGCTCAAAATTTTACTATCATATCAAAAAGGTATTCCGAACAATCTCGTCCATTAATTATGTTAACATAGAACCAAGGCGACTTTCGTTACATATATCGTAACTAAATCCATCCATGATCATGTATATTAACACAACCAAATGACATAGATCAAGTATGGATGTGTAGCATGGAAATTACATGCAATATGATCTAAACATGTCTATTTCCAATTGGTCCTCCTTAGTGAGATCAAACCTTACCAAAATCGAGTGTGAATAAACCAAATAAACTTTATTTCATAAAATAAACTTAATAACTAAAAAGTGCCTATAACATAAAAGCATTTAAAATACAAACTCCCACTAAAACCAAATATCTTTTAAATGACATTACACCCATATGAGCAATGTGCTCTTATAAAACTGTAGGTGTAGTTCCTTAGTAAACGGATCCACAATCATGGAGTTTATCCTAATATGCTTTATAAGCACCTAACCACTCGAACTTTTACTTTAACAACCAGAACTTAAAGTCTATGTGTTTTACTTTGATGTGCTCCTGTTACTCTTGGAATAAAAGATTGCAATTTGTTTTCACAATTTGCACCTTAGTGAAAAAATCTTATATCCATATTCCATCAAAATTGGAGTCTATATACCTGATGATCTCTAACTGATTAGACCTCCGATATGTGAGCATGTAATCTTTTGTTCTCTGAAAATACCTTATAACCCTCTTGGATGCTATCCAATGGTCCAAATCATGATTGCTTAAAATATCTGCCTAACATCCCAATAGTGTACACAATATTTCAATGTATACAAACTTGAACATACATTAGGCTTTCCACTGCTAAAATGTAAAAAAAATCTAATGCATTTTTGTAATTTCAAAATCATTCTTAAGGTATTGATTGAGGCTATGCTTATTATTAACAAGCAGTATGTCATTAACATATAAAACTAGAAATATGTACTTACTCCCATTGAATTTGTGATACACATAATCATTAACAATATTCATCTCAAAACCAAACGAAACAATTATTTGATGAAACTTATGGTACCATTGATGGGAAGCTTGTTTGAGTCCATAGATGGATTTTGTCAATTTGCAAACCATATTCTCTGAGTCTTCCGACTCAAAATTTTCTGGTTGCACCATATAAATTGTTTCTTCAATGTCGCCATTAAGAAACTTAGTCTTAACATCCATCTGATGTAACTCAATATCAAAATGAGCAACAAGCGCCATGATTATCCTAAAGGAGTTTTTCGATGAAACTGGAGATAAAGTCTCTGTAAAATCAACACCTTCTTTCTGAGTATATCCTTTAGTTATAAGACGCTCCTTATACCTCTCCACATTACCATTTGCATCCCTCTTGGTTTTAAATATCCATTTACAACCAATCGATTTTGCACCTTCAAGTAATGGGACAAGTTCCCAAACTTTATTGTCTCGCATAGACTTATACTCATCTTTCATGGTATCAATCTACTTTTGAGAATTAAAACTTTTCATGGCCTAATGAAAGTTGATTAGATCATCTTCCATCATTCCATTATCATCCTCATGTTCTTGGAAAAATACAACATAATCATCTGGAATGACATTTCTCATTTCTCTTATGGACCTCCTTAATGGCACTTGTTCTTGAGGTTGTTGAGTTTGCTCTTTTGGAACAATTATCTCATTTTGAATAGGGAGTTGTTCAACATTGTCTTGCAGAGGTTCTAGATTCACTTCTTGATCAATGATAGGTATAATAACATGAACATCGTCAAAAGTGATAGTAGGAACTGAGTTAGAATCCAATTCCTCCTCAAAAGCAATTTCTCTAACCTTATTTCTCCCCCCAAACTCAACATCCTCAAAAAATGTTGCAGTTCCCATCTCAAAAATATTCCTTATTATGGGATCATAAAACTCATAGCCCTTAGATCGCTCAGAATTTCCTTAACCCTTAACTTTATAGACATCAAAGAAGTCAAGAGTGATGTCATTTCAACCTTATCATTTTTTTAGCAAAACATTTCTTAATTTCGTCAAGGAAACCTTGACCTGAGTAATCTTTTCAAATTTTATGCCCCTAAAGGCTTCTGAAATGATGTGCCTCATGATCATTAGACTTTTGCAATTTGAACGATCCCACCTCTCAAAATCCCTTTTAATACAGGGGGTGCTTTCCGCAATGAGAGGTGCGAGTAGTTCTTCCCTTAGTGTAAGGTCTATGTTCATACGACCAAGCACTATAAATAAGTGCCTTTTCCATTCATTGAAACTAGTCCCATTATGTAACACCCCAAACCCAGCCTAAACGTTACGACCGGATCTGGCATGTCACATGAAAGGAATGTTTAAAAACTATGCGTTCGTTAAAAAGCTTGTATTCTTTGTAGTTGTTATGAGAAATCGAGTTTAAGTAATTTTGAATAAGAAACGGTTTGTTATCATTTTAGGAAAATCCCATATTGATCATTTAATAATAAGCAATAACCAAATTGAAAGCTGAAACCAAATAAAATACCCAATGCCTTATTACATAAAAAAACCAAATTTAAAAGTAAATTAACCCAAAATAGTAATTGAAATAAAACCCGAAAACATAGTGCATTGCCACCTCGAGTCCACCCCGGCTCCACATCCACGATCTATGCCTCATTTCCAAATGTAAGGGAAAGGGGTGAGTCACTGAGACTCAGTGTGTAAATCCCCATTCCGATAATAACAAGGCACTTAAACATTTGATATGTCAATATGCAAATCATGCAAACCCAACCTAACCAACCGAACTCCTGTGTCTACCCCGTGTGGTCAAAACCACTGGTGGTCAAAACCACTGGTGACCGTAGTCACAAATCATATAAGTGTGGTCAAAACCACTGGTGACCGTAGTCACAAATCATATGGTGGAGCCAACCCACCATATGGTCAAAACCATGATGACAATCCGTAATCAACATGTGGGCCAACCCACTGTGGTACCAAACCACTGGGACGAGTCACAATAATCCATGTGTGGTCAAAACCATTTGGTGACCGTAGTCACAAATAATATCCGTGTGGTCAAAACCACCGGTGGTCAAAACCACCGAGACTAGTCACAAATAATAAGGAAAGCGGGCCAACCCAATCGTGGTCAAAACCACCGGTGACGGTCTAAATCATCCTTCCCTCCTCTCATCATACCCATTTTCATGCCATGTTCATCACCATAATAATTCGTGTATGCAGTATGACATGTATGCAAATTATATATCAAAGATAACGCATGAAACGATTTACCTTCATAATCAGAATAACAAATACGACATAATCAAACTAATCAACCTCTAAGGGTTTAACCGTAATTTTACCTACCAAAGGCATTTTTGTAATTCCACCCTACAGGGGTAGTTCGGTAATTTTACTCATTACCAATCCATGTAAGCAACGCATCTCAACCATAATCAATCATACGATTAACATACATACAACGCTAATACTACCACGAGAGTACAACGATTATTTTATCGCTAGGGTATTTCTTAATTTTACAAACCAGGTATTTCGAAATTTTACAACTCGAGGTATTTTAGCACTTTTGTAACCCAGGGGTATTTCGGTAAATTTACAAATTGGGGGTATTTCGGTAATTTAACAAATCGGGGGTATTTTAGTAATTTTACAAATCGGGGGTATTTTGGTAATTTTGTAAATCGAGGGTATTTTGGTAATTTCATAAACTAGGGGTATTTTTGTAATTTCGTAAACCAGGGCTATTTTGGTAATTTCATAAACTAGGGGTATTTTGGTAATTTCGCACCTACAATGGCCTTTTCGAAGGCCTAATGTCGCCCAGAGCGACTCAGCTACCATTTCTGGTCGTACTGGACTATTGGGCCTAAAACTAGATTCTGGCCCATTCGGGCCCACAAGCTCGTGTGGCCCACCTAACATACATCTAGCCACGTATATAAGTTCCACCTAATCTAGTTCACTATATACTATATCATCATGCAATTTATTCAATTGGGCCCACTTCACCCATCGCGACCCAAGCAAATTTCAACCCACAAGAATACTACCGATGGCCTCAACTATCGTGTGAAGCCCCACACGCAAGGCCGCACGCTTGTAGCTACTACTATTACCGTGACCGGCACTTTGGCATTTGCCGCTCTACAGCTAGAGTAAAGAGAGAGTTACACACCTGATAGGAGTCTGGTGTTAAACCGCGCTGCGACCACTCCTGTGCCCAAACGCCCACCAAGGTATGTTTACTCTTCTCCTAGGCTGCTCTTTATATAGCTAGCTCTTCACCTTCATTCTTTGTGTCTTTCCGATGTGGGATCCCTCCGTCAGTAGAGTTTAAATTCAACTGAAACTCTTGCCGTCCAATCCGCAAAATAAATACTCTATTGCTTGTCATGAGATTCGAACCCAGGCTCCCTTGCAACATAATCCACGCCGCTAACCACTTGGCCACAAGCTCCTCTTGTGTCTTAACCATGCACAACTAAATATAAATCTATAGCCAAATTCTAAGGTCCAAGTAAAAAGAAAACCAAAATGCAAAAGCCAAGACTTGAACCTTGGACCTCCTTCCTTCCTTGTGGCGTCACCCCCTTGTCTCTTATGTGGCGTCACTTTGCCACTACACCACACACTCCACTTGTGTCATTTTCCTCCACATTTTATTCTTAAGGCCTACCCGCCAACTTTCAGGGTTTTTTTTGGCCTAAAACCAAAATTTCCCTAAATCCAAAGTTTGATCCCGGGACTTCATAGAAGCCCTCTAACCTTCTAAAATCACTTATCTAATAGGACCAACTTGCATTTAAGCCAATCACTTGTTCTCCAAAAATTTAAACGCTACTACGCTCAAGGCCCATTGGGCGCAATCCTGCTAAGCCCAATTTCAGGATGTTACACATTAAGTATGGGTATAGAATTTATATTAGCAGATATTGTGGTAGTAGAATATGAATTAGCTGAATATAGAACAAAAATATATAAAAGTAAGCTTACATCAATATTCATAAGTAAACAATAAATTCAGGATAATGGCTAATCCCATCTCAAGATACCAAACACAACATTAATATCAAGTCTTTGGATAGTAATATTAACAGTAAGCGGTACTCTTGTTGTAGTAACCAAACATTGACAATAAATTATGTCAAACAATGAATTAATCTTTGGACTAACTTATTGCTCACATAAAATACCTTATAATTGTCACACGTTTATCACCACAGATGTCGTTGAAATTCTGCCAAATATTAACTTTCCTTTGGGTCAATTAACAAACGCATGAATCACAAAAACATATAAACATCTTAATATTTCAAATAAGCTAATCTACACAAAAGAGGTCACTTTGGCGGCATTTTGTTTCAACTAATTTATTTAAAATATTAGACATCCTTAATTAAAAGCCAAAATCAATTTATTTGTTTCAAAATATTTACCTTAATTTCATCTTTCAATCAAAATTGAAAGATATATATATATATATATATATATATATATATATATATATATATCCAAAACATGCATTAAACCAATCAAAGCATGCATTAAACCAAATATTAACTTTCCTTTGGGTCAATTAACAAACGCATGAATCACAAAACATATAAACATCTTAATATTTCAAATAAGCTAATCTACACAAAAGAGGTCACTTTACGGCATTTTGTTTCAACTAATTTATTTAAAATATTAGACATCCTTAATTAAAAGCCAAAATCAATTTATTTGTTTCAAAATATTTACCTTAATTTCATCTTTCAATCAAAATTGAAAGATATATATATATATCCAAAACATGCATTAAACCAATCAAAGCATGCATATATTATATAATGTAACATATATATGAATCAATATATATATATATTTTAAATGTCATATAAGATTAAAATAATAATCACATGCCTTGTAAATATCAAACTAGATTATATTTATAAAACCTTAAAACTTTATTTAAAGAATTAAAACCCAAAATTATCAAGAATCTCAAAGATTCAACATAAAATTAAAATATCAAATTCATAAAGAATAAATTCTTTCTCAATGATTCAATATGACAAAGCTCGATACCACTTATTAGATTTGTAAAATAAATCTAAAATAAAACTTAATAAACCAGAATCTATCATGTCAAATCATCAAGAATAAATCAAGAACAAAACTAAATGCGGAAGCGTACCTGAATCCATGAATTTCTTGAAGTTTTGCCGGATCTTGGGGATTTGATCTTCCAAATTAGCACACAAGAAATTCAAAGAGTATATGCTCTCTTTCCTAATGATGGGATATTAAAAAGATATCTTGTATATAATTTGGGGACCATAACCTAATATTTATAACCTTAGCATATTAGTTCTAATCAAATTCTAATTAGCCCATCATTAATTAGAATTTGATTAGAAGATATCTACACATATTTATCCCATACTTTATTTAATAATTAAAAGACCAATAAAATTCTAACCAAATTAGATAACTTTTAATTTGGGCTAACCTATCATGATAGTAGATAATAACATGTAATTATCCTTATTATATATGTGATGTCCAAATTTTCCAACAATTCCACCTCAAAATCCACACTTAGGAAGTTTTTATCAGCTTTTGTTACTTAGGATAAAGTTTATTAGTTAGTTAGTTACAAATTTAATCAAACTCTTACTTGGCAATGAGTTGTCATAGTTATCTTATAATCTTCTTAGTTATCCATTGGAAGCCTATATAAGCATATGGCCAACCACCCTTATTCATTATGTTTGATTTCAATAAAATTACTCTTTGAGTTTTCTTTGCAAGATTTTCTCTTGTTTCTTTTAGAAGTTATTTATCACAGTCTTTTTAGATTGTTGGGGATTGTCTTCAAGCTTTAACTTTCCTAGACTTCAATCTTGGACGAGAGATTAGAACTGTTTGAAGGGGGTTGTTGAATCTTTGATTCAAAGGCTTCTTAGTGTGCCTATCCATCATCCATCTTCTACATATGGCCATAACCATTCTTTCCATCTTATTTTTCCCTTCTTTTTAAATTTTGTTGGTTTTCTCTTATTAATCTATTTACTTGTTGTTGTCTAGTTTTCATACCAAGAATCATTCAAGAAGATCGAATTTCACTTGTTTTCCATCAAGATCTCTCTTCTTTCTCTTAAGTGATTATGTTTATTATATTATTAATGTGAGGTGTGCCTTGCATTTATCAGACAATTTGCAGGCACTTAACAAAAACAGAGGAGAAATAGGCACGACATCATGATGTGGAGGACACCAAAGTCGTGATAAGGGGCGATGCCATGACGAGGGATATCGAGACATCGTAATAATGCGATGAGTTCTCTAATTGATGGAGAGGGCGACGTTGTGACGAGCTTGCATGGGACATCATGATGGCGCGGCGTATTCCTCAAGTAATACAGTCATGTTTTGACAGCTAAGTAGGACTTCTCCCCCTAGTCGAACTCTGATTACTTCAGGGATATTTTACTCATTTTAGCCCTTTAAACTTAGCCTATTTAAAGGGGCCTTGTATCCCTGTTTTGATAAGGCAATTAAAGATGTAGTACTACAGGGATTTTCTTTTGGGAGGCAACAAGATTTAGTCGCAAGTGAGTTTTGATGAGAGTTTTCATGGTAAATATGGAGAGAATTTTCTACCTCTTTTCAGAGAACTCTATGAGAGTTAAGGCTTTGTTTTCGGAGTTTGGGTTTGTACGTTTAGTACATTTAGGTTTATTTTCTCCATATTATACTCTCATTTTTTCACTCATTTAGTGAAGAGTCAAAGTGATACATGCACAAATGAGGTGAAATTTATTAAATTCCATTCACCAAAGCTGCCAATTTTCAAGTTTGGGTAGCTAGCAGACTTGTGACTAATTTTTGGATGAGATTTAGGAAATTCTAGGTTGAGATGTCTTCATGGCATTCAAAAATCTATCTCTTAGTTTCGAAACACATTTTGAATCACTTGATTCTAAGTTCAGGAGCTTAAGTTATGACCGTTTTAGTGAAGACTAAGTGAGCAAAATTTTTGGATGGGATTATGACGGGAATTAAGAGTTTTGGGCTTTTAATTCGAGTTTAAATCATATTGGGTTCAGGTTTTAGGCTTAATTTTTATTATATATGAGCCCAATATTGTATTCATTAGCTCTTATTATTTTATTATTCTGAATTTTAATAATTATAAAGTAGTTTAAGTTATTTAGGAGTTTTATGTTAACAAGAAAGTTTAGTTTAAAACCACTTCTTGTTTACATTAATTAGAGTTCAAGTATACTTAAAAGTTCTATCTAGATTTATTTAGCTGGCCTATATATAGGCCTTTGCATTTTACACAAATTAATCAATTCAACATTATTCAATTTCTTTTTTAAGTTAATAAATTCTCTTTGAGTTTTTCTTTTCAAGAATTTCTCTCGAGTTTCTTTTAGAAAAGTTTTAACAATCTTTTCAGATTATGGGGATCATCTTCAAACCTTTTCATGTGAAGTTTTCTATCTTGGAGGGAAAATTAGAGCCGCTTGAAGGGGGTTGTGGATTTTTCGTGTCTCTAAGACTTCTTAGGACTTCTACATATCATGTTCTATCTTTTCCATCTATCTTCTTTATTATTCCAATCTTTGATTTATTATTCTATTTATTTATCTAAGTTATTTATTTTTAATTTGTTTTATTTGACTTGGATTTGATTTTTTTTGTGTCAAAATCTAAGTTTTTTTCTGAATGTCTAGAGCCCTAAGTTAAATCTGCGACTTGAACAAACTTTACGATCTGTTTCCACGTTCATCCGCACTCATTCCGTATCACAAAACGTCATTTGCCCATGGTTTTTATCCTCTTCAAAGGAGTATTCCACATAAAATTTGTGTTCGATCTTCTCTACCTTGTTTATTTAATTGTTTATATAGGTCAATCCTTAACAAACTAGTATCAGAGCAAGATTATGTTTTTGCAATCGACTTGTTCAGGGATGGAAACAACGAATTTTGGTATCGAGAAGTTCGATGTAACCAAAAATTTCAAATTGTAGTAGTTTTGGATAAAGTAAAGTGTTTAAAAAAAGGTTTGTCGCAAAAGGGTGACAGTCAAGTGGAGGGAGTTAATTTCCTCGATGTTTTCTCTCTTGTTGTGAAGCACATGTCTGTTCGTGTATCATTAGCCTTTGTTGCATCATACAACCTTGACTTGGAGACTAGGACTCTTTCGATTTCCAAGTTCGAGAATGGTTTGAGCTTGGTTGACATTTTGCAAAGATCGAGTTCGGCCCATGACGAGGCCAGGAGAAGAAGGTATGATAAATACGAGTTAAAGTGGAGATTTGTGGGTATGCCTTGCATTTATTAGATAGTTTGCAGCCAATTAGAAAAGACAGAGGTGAAATAGGCACGACGTCATGACGTGGATGACACCAACGTCATGACGAGGGGAGACTTCATGACGAGGATGCATGGGATGTCACAAAAATACGACATATTCTTCAAGTAATACAACCATATTTTGACAGCCAAGAAACACTTCTTCTCCCAATAGAACTCTGATTAGGGATATTTTAGTCATTTTAACCATTTAAACTTAACCTATTTAAAGGGGCCTTGTATCCCTATTTTGATAAGGCAATTAAAGATGTAGTACTATAGGATTTTTTTATTGGGGGCGACAAGATGTAGCCACAGATAAGTTTTGATGAGAGTTTTGGGGTAATTATAGAGATAATTTTGTACCTCTTTTGAGAGAACTTTATGAGAGTTAAGGCTTTGTTTTTAGGGTTTGGGTTTGTATGTTTAGTACATTTAAGTTTATTGTCTCCATATTATACTTTCATTTGTTTACTTAATTAGTAAAGAATTGAAGCATCCTTTGCTCATGGTTTTTATCCTTTTCGGAGGAGTTTTCCACATAAAATTTGTGTTTAATCTTCTTTGCCTTGTCTATTTCATTATTTATACGGGTTGATCCCTAACAAACTGGTATCAGAGTAAGATTACATTTTCACAATTGACTCATTCAGGGATTGAAACAATGAATTTAGATATCGAGAAGTTCTATGGAATCACATATTTCAGATTGTAACAATTTCGAATAAAGTAGAGTGTTTAAAGAAACGTTTTTCATAAAGGGTCACAGTTAAGTGGAGGGAGTTGATTTCTTGGTGTTTTCTCACTTGTTTTGAAGCACACATCTGTGCGTATATAATTGGCCCTTATTGCATTGTACAACCTTAACTTGAAGACTAAGAGTCCTTTGATTTCTAAGTTCGATAACTGTTTGGGCTTGGTTGACATTCTGTAAAAATCGAATTCGGCCCGTGACGATGTTTGGAGAAGAAGGTATGGTAAATACGAGTTAAGGTGGAGATTTGTGGGGTGTGCCTTACATTTATCGGTACAGTTTGCAGGAACTTAACAAAGATAGATGCGAAATAGGCACAACGTCACAACGTGTAGGACACTAACGTCATGATGAGGGACTATGTCATGACGAGGATTCATGAGACGTCACAATGATGCGACATATTTTTCAAGACCGTATTTAGACAGCCAAGTAGCACTTCTCCCAATAGAACTCTAATTACTTTTGGGATATTTTAGTCGTTTTAGCCATTTTAGCCCTTTAAACTTAGCCTATTTAAAGGGACATTGTATCCCTATTTCAATAAGGCAATTAAAGATGTAGTACTATAGGGCTTTTCTTTTGGGGCAAAAATATTTAGTCGTAGATGAGCTTTGGTGAGAGTTTTCGTGGTAACTATGGAGAGAATTTTGTACCTCTTTTAAGAGAACTCTATGAGAGTTAGGGCTTTGTTCTTGGGATTTGGGTTTGTACATTTAGTACATTTAGGTTTATTTTCTCCATATTGTACTATCGTCTGTTTACTCGTTTAGTGAAGAGTGGAAGCCTCATTTGTCCGTGGTTTTTATCCTCTTCAAAGGAGTTTTTCACATAAAATTTGTGTTCGATCTTCTCTACCTTGTCTATTTCATTGTTTATATGGGTTGATCCCCAACAAACTGGTATCAGAGCAAGATTACATTTTCACAATCAACTCATTCAGGGTTGGCAACAATGAATTTCGTTATTGAGAAGTTTGATGGAATCACAAATTTCAAATTGTAGCAGTTTCGGATAAAGCAGAGTGTTTAAAGAAAGGTTTGTCGCAAATGGTGACTGTCAAGTGGTGGGAGTTGATTTCCTCGATGTTTTCTCTCCTGTTATGAATCACACACCTGTTCGTATATCATTGGCCCTTGTTGCATTATACAACCTTGACTTGAAGACTAGGAGCATTTCGATTTCCTTTTTGAAACGGTTTGGACTTGGTCGACATTCTACAAAGATCAAATTCGGCCCATAAAGAGGCCTGGATAAGAAGGTATGGTAAATACGAGTCAAGGTGGAGATTTGTGTGGTGTGACTTGCATTTATTGAGATAGTTTGCAAGCACTTAACAAAGACGAAAACAAAATAGGCATGACGTCACGACGTGGAAGACACCTACGTCATGATAAGGGGAGATGTCATGACGAGGATGCATGGGACGTCACAACAACACAACGTATTCCTCAAGTAATACAACCACATTTTGACAGCCAAGCAACACGTCTTCTCCCAATGGAACTCTGATTACTTTAGGGATATTTTATTCATTTTAGCCCTTAAACTTAGCCTATTTAATGGGGCATTGTATCTTTGTTTCGATTAAGGCAATTAAAGATGTACTACTATAGGGCTTTTCTTTTGGGGGGCAACAAAATGTAATCATAGATAAGTTTTGGTGAGATATTTTTGTTGGAAAATTGGGTTTGGAAAATGTAGTGGAAAATAGATTTGAGGAAAAATCAGAGTTTTAAATTTTTTTCCAAAAGTCGAACTTGGTTGTGATATCTAAAGTAATAAGTACATAATTAAAATTATACATTTTCAACTCGTTTAGGATGAACGCTTTGACCGAGTAGTCTTTTTTGCTATCCTCAAGCTCACGTTTGTCGAATGTGGGCTCGTTCTAGATTAGAAAATTTTTCTCAAAAATTACCAATGGGGTAATTTTGCAATTTCTTTAAACTTTGGGATTAAGTTGTAAACAAAAAATATATCTCTAGAAATCTTCTGAAATAATTTCTTCAGATAATTTTCTTTCTACAACTTTCTGTTGAATTCAAGTGTGTGAAATATAATGACTCGTGACTCTCTTTATATAAGGAGAGTTTAGAAAGTTCAACTATGATTAAGTTTAATCACTTTAATATTAAATTAATATAATAATTATCAAGATAAATATTAGATTAAATTTAATATTAAATCTATTAAATTAATAGAATATTTATCTATAAGATAAATATTAATTAAGTTAAATATTAAGATAATATGTTTAATATGAAATTAATAAAATAAATATTAAATTAAATTTAATATTAAATCTATTAAAATAATATTATTTTTAGAATAGATAATCTGAAATCAAACTATTCGGTAGTCCTAGTAGGAGTATGATTCCTCCAGTACTCAACTGTCGAAGGATCACTCATTGACTACCAGAATGTATTTGTCGCTGGCACCATCATGTCTGGTGTGTGATCGCAGGTGCGACTAGAGGTGTGTATGGTAGGGCAGTAAGGTCCAAAAAATTTTGGCTGTTTTTAGGCTCGGGCTGCTCGACCAAATATAGGCCTAAAAAAATACCCAAACCCGGCCCGACATAAAATTGGCAGGCCCGGGCCCAGCCCGGCTCGAAATATGGGCCTAAAAAATTGCCCAAACCCAACCCGGCCCAGCTAAAATTAATTTTTTAACTTATTTTATTAAAAAATAAAATATAATAAATCAAATACATTTAAAATTAATTTATAAATGTGTTACGTAATTAAATTAACTAGTTAACATAATCACTATTGTTCACACTTACCTTCAATCTATACTTATAGCTTAACATAATTAAATTAACTAGTTAATTAATATAGATTTTAGTTTAATTAATTATTCAAATTTATAAATGCTGAATGTTAGGGTATTTATGGGAATTATATATAGTAACAAATATTAAATCTTTGTTACATGATTAATGTCAAGAATAAAAAGAATTGTTAAAGCAATCAAATTACGTAATGTTAGGATATTTATAGGGAATTATAAATACGTAATTAACAAATGAAATTCATGGTTGCAACTTGCAAACCTATTGCAACTTGAATTGAAGTCTATGGCGCAAACAATTGGGGATCAAAATAGAGAACTAATAGAGAAGCAGGAGGAGTTGGGGAGACTTTGGAAATATTAAGTAATAATTAACTTAGGGATTTTGGAAATTCACGCCTCTACTAAAGAGTAAAGAAAGACATAAAGTTAAAAATTAAAAAAAAAGATTAAAAATAAATTATTTAATATATTTCGGGCCGGGCTCGGGCCAAGAAATTCTTACCCGAGGCCCGACCTCTATTTTTTAAACAGGCCTCATTTTCTGTCCAAGCCCATTTTTTGGGCCTATATTTTTACCCGAACCCTCCCATTTTTCGGGCGGGCCTTCGGGCCGGGCCGGCGGCCAAGCCCATGCTTAGCTCTAGGTGCGACACCCTCATGGCATCCCGAGCCAATTCGACTATTGTCAGTTTGGTCCAGGCCAGTGACGGCCTGATAGGTCCAATCTGAGCCAATGAAGACTCAACTATTCCAATCCTTCCACCAGTTGGACCGTCGGCCTAGTTTCACATACTAGGTCCGGTTCGACCAATTTTTTGGTTTCAATCTTGATTTTGGGTTCTTAGGCCCAATTTTCGATCTTAGGTCCAATTTTTAAGTTCAATTACCTATTGAGCCAATTGTCTGACTTAAAAATTAATTTTGAAAAATATCATATTAATTTTAATTAATTTAATTTTACTTGATCAAAATTAATTTTTCCAAAATCAATTAGATTTTCCAAATTAATTTTTCAAGAAAATCCTTTAATCAAATTCTCTAGTTGAACAATTTTCATGGTCGTTTAATTTAATTTCACATTGAGCTTAATTTGTAACACCCCTAACCCTTGTCCGTCGCCGGAACAGGATTATGGGGCATTACCAGAGTTTACAGAACATTTATAGGTAAATCATGTCAATTATTATTTATTTTTTCGAGATTATTCGTAATGTCCTTTAAATGGACCATCGAGGCCCAATACAAGCATTAGAATCGATTAGGGACTTAATCGAAACTCTAAGAATTTTTCATGAAATTACAAAATTTTTCCAAGTTATAGGGTTCACACGCCCGTGTGGCCCGAGGGACACGCCCATGCTACAGGCCATGTTCGACCCTGTGTAACTCTCTGACTTGTGCACACAGCCATGCCACACGCTCATGTGCTAGGCCGTGTGGTTAATTAAATTCTTTCAGAATTAGGTGCAGGTTTCTCATGGCCAAGACACACGCTCGTGTTCCAGGCCGTGTAGCACACACAGCTGAGACACACGCCCATGTCTCTGCCGGTGTGCTCAATTCTAAGCATTCTATTTCTCAAAATTTAGGTGCAGGGGACATAAGCCCTAACCATTTGCCCATGTACCAAGCCGTGTGTCACACACGGTCTAGACAGACGCTCGTGTGGACAAAATAAAGCCATTTCTAGCTTCATTTCTCACCCAAAATTTTTACTAAGTTCCTGCACCAACATACATCCAAATACCAACCAATCCAAGCATTGAATTCAAGCAATTTATAACATCTAATATGATATATTGTTACATGCATTCATGCTTTTAATCTTACCTTTTATAAGCATACTCATTTAACCTTTCTCAATCAATTAATAATAAACACTTATGTTATCTCCATAAAATAAACTTAATGCATATATATACATTTACCCAAACTGTAACGCCCCAAACTCGGCCCATGCTTTTCGACCGGATCTAACATGTCACATGAAGAAAACGTAATAAGAACTAGCGATTCGTACTAAAATAGGTTTTATTTGGTTAAGAAAAACAAGTTCGGTTTATAAATATTCGATGAAATACTACAAATTTTTGAGAGGTTGATTGAAGAATCGATATTTGAACTAATGACCTTTTAAAACCGTAACTTTTGAAATGTTATTGTAATTTTTTAAGAAAAACTATGAGTTAAATTTTTGTACATATTTATTATGAAAACTATTTGTTAATCAATTTTGAAAAATGTTATTTATGATTTTAGAAAATCCCCATTTAAAAAAAAATAATTCAAGCAAAATAATAGGTACGACTAAACATAAAGCAAAAATAAAAAAAAATCCAGAGGCCTTATTACAACTTTAAAACCCAAAATAGTAAAAGTAATGAAATTCAAAAAAAGAAGTTTACTAATGTTTGAAAACATCATTTATTAAGAATGGCCTCCACCGAGTCATCCATGGCCCCAAGTCCTCGTCATTGAGCCCTACCTGCAAGGGTTAAGAAAATGGGGTGAGTTACTAGAACTTAGTGCATAATTCCCCTTTACCATCATCCACTGGGCCTGAACCCATATAAGAATATCTTGGACCGAAGTCCATTAACATAACAATATTAAAATGAAGTAAATGTATGCAACCCAACCCATCCATCCATCACACCCCCGACCAGCCAATCACACCTGTGGGGATCAATTCAACCCACCCTGCCGCTCACACCAATTTGCAGTCAAACTGCCATTTATAATATTTTTGTGGTCAAGCCACCAAAATCATAGTTAAGCACGATAGTAAATGAATTGTGGCAATGCCACCAGGCTACACTGGTCTCCATTCAATTTTCCCATCCCATGCAATATGTCAAGATGCAACATACATAGTAACATAAAATATCCACATATAAATAACAACCATTAATCTATTGAACAATTTTGGTGAATCGGCCCATTAAAGTAATTTAATAATTCCCCACTAAGGCATTTTAACAAATCGGCCCATTTAAGGCATTTTAGCAAATCGGCCCATTAGGGGCATTTTGGTAATTAGGCCCACAAGGGCATTTTTTTAATTTTACAAATTAACACCGATTTTGACAAATCTTAGTATGAACGATTTTTGTAACATCTTAAATTTTTGGGCCTATGCGTTTAATGGGTGAATATGTGGAATGAGTTAATTTAAGTGTTAGGGGTCCAAATTGGGCTAAGGCTTAGGCAGAGGCCTTGATTAAAATTATCTGTTTGGGCATTATAGGGTTTAAAAGGTAGTATCTATGTTTAAAATACCAAAGTGGGCTTGTGGCCCAATCTTAGGAGGTGACGCCACACACAAGGAGTAAGGGCCCAAATTTAAGTTTCATGGAGCCCAATTCTTTTAATTTAAGTTAGCTAAATTTTGGGCATTAGGATTAGGTGGGCATTAGGATTAGGTGGAGTGATGGAAACAAGGCTAAAATTTAGGGGTTTTAATGTTTAAAATATGTGAATAATAAGCAGATAAAGGCTATTATTTAGGAATTTATTTTATGTGGATAATAAGCGGATAAAGGCTAAGATCTAGGGATTTTATGATTAAAATATGTGGATAATATCTTTGATAAAGGAGGGAGGAGTTAGAGATAATTAAGTCTCTTTTAGATGAGCTAGTAGATTAAGATAAAGGAGAAAGGTTAGAATTTATCTACAAAGAGAGTGATGGCCAAGAATCTATCACGAGAGGAGTAAAGAAACCACTACTACATGGTAAAGGGTTGCCAATTTCCTATAAATAGGGGCTAGCTCCTTGTTTCTGACATTAAATCCTCTCCTTTTGTGTCAAAATTCCTTGGCTTCTTTTCTCCAAATTTCTTTCTCCAATTTCTCTAAAAGCCGAAAACTCCATTATTCTCTTCTTTCTTCTAAAAGCCAAAAACTCCATTATTCTCTTCTTTCTCATAAAAGCCGAAAACTCCATTATTCTCTTCTTTCTTCTAAAAGCTGAAAACTCCATTATTCTCTTCCTTCTCTAAAAATCCAAAATCTCTATAGTTTTTATTTTATTCATCCTATTTGAGAAATTGTTCTATACTTCCGGCATTTAAATCCTCCATTGACATTGTCGAATTCTCTCTCTAGTACTATCCAAATCTCCTAAGTTAAGGTAAGAGTAGATTTTGATTAGTTCTCATAATCTATTCCCGATTTTTGAAAAGGCAAAAGTCGAAAGCTAATAGTTTAATGGTTTATGATGGGCGGCAAGTCGATTTGAAGGAAGCCTAGTCGACTAGATCTAAAAGCCAAAATTCATAAGTCTCCAATTTCGGATTTTTAAGGTAAGAAGATTTTCCTAGATTTCTATTAGATTTCATCATTATATACAAGATTTTAACTTTATAATGAGGATTAACGATTAAATATTATTATAGTAACTCTGATAAGGATTTTTGATGGAATTGAATATGGATCAGGCAAAAGAAAGAACCCCTAAGTTTAAGAAACTAGCGGTATCTCAGCTATTCGAGGTTGGCCAATTGGTTGTGGACCGGCTTTTGAACAACACCTTAGGTAGATAGCAGTTGTGTCGACTAAGGATAGCATCGATATAGAAAGCCTCGTTTTTCGGTAATCAGATGTGTAGATTCTTGACACATAAGCTTTGTTATATTATATGTATGTTATGGGCTAAAAGCTAGAAAAGGTGTGTAGATCTCCATCACACTAGTTAATCTGAATTATATGTATGTTATGGGCTAAAAGCCGGAAAATGAGGCTATATGAATAAATGTATTACCCGTAAAGGGTAGACAAGGGATTCAGTGCGTAATCATAGAAACTTCTCTATGTTATTGAAGTATGTAAAAATATGTGATCTGTTTAGATGGCTTAATATTCTAATTCTTGCATGTATGCATGGGATGGGATTGATTGATTTATGGAAGGGGAGCAGGTCGCGAGGCGATCGGTGGCTTTGCCACATAGGTCACATAGTGATTGGTCTTTATGAAAGGCAGCACAGCTGTCGATATATTATTAAGGTCGACAATGACGGTGGCTTCGCCACATAGGTTACATAGTGATCGGTCTTTATGATGTAGACACGACTATCGATATGGTGTGTAGCGGATGGAAGGTTGATTGTAGAAATCCCACGATGTGATGGTTGGTACGGGGTGTGTAAAGGATGGACTCATAGGTTTGGGATGGGCCATGTTGCATATTTTGTTACCCTTGTATACGGGCCAAGGCTCATAATGTGTTTGTGGGCCTCAAGCCTTTTTATGTGTTCTCGGATTTGCACCGAGTCTTGGTGACTCAACCTTTTATTTTCCCAACATTTTAGGCGAGCGAGAGATCGTGAACATGGGAGCCGAGGCGACTCGAGGGCCATCAAGTTTTATTTCTACAAATTATTTTGGGATTTCTTTAAGTTTATTTTATTTTTATTTGGGATTTTTTAAGGCCCTAGTTTTTATTCAACTAAGAAGTTTTCAATGTTATGCAACTTATAAATTTTATGTCAAGGTTTATTTATACTTAATAATACTAATATAAGATTTTATTTTAAAATGTCACTTATTTACTCTAATAATGTCTAATTAACTTACGACTTCCAAAACCAACAAGGCAAAAGTTTTCAATGTACAAGCCGTGACACGCCAGATCCAAATAAACGCATGGGCTGAGTTTGGGGTGTTACAATTTTATATCGAGCCAGTTCAAAACTCGGTGTGAAATGGGTCTAGAAATGTTTTTAGAAAAAAAAATTTTTTGGTTTGAGGACATGGCCTTCGAGTCTCTAGCACCCGATCCGCCTGTAAGTATTCTAAACTCTTGCTGTGTTATTTATGTGGGCTTAATGAGCTTTATGGGACGTAGACTATCTAGGTTAGAACTTGATGGACTCTAGGCTTAGGCAAACAACTCTTCAATTCCATAAGACTTAACTTCACTAAAATAAAACCTGTAAACGAGTCACAAGACTAAGGTGTGGCAATAGGCATATGCATGTCTAGGAGTAGATCCTGAAGAGCTTGGTATTTAAGCAGTCCAAGTGACTCACCTCCTCTTCACAGAATCTTACTTGGTGCATAGTGATCTGCTCACTTTAGCCATGACAGGTGTGGCAATAGGCACACGCATGCCTAGGAGTGGATTCTGGGAGAGCTTGGTATTTAAGCGCCTTAGTGACTCACCTCCTCTTCACAGAATCTTACAGTGCGTAGTGACTGCTCACTCTAGCTATAAGGACTTGTTCATGGGCTGAACCTATAATTAAAACCCGAAAGGGACCAACCACCCTATTTTGCAACCAAAACCCCTAAGTTTTGTACACTTCCAAAAAAAAATACATTTGATTTGAAAATGTTCGCAACTATGAAGAAAATTACCAAATTACCCTTATGCAAAATGACCAAAATAGCCCTGATTTGTAGAATTACCAAATTACCCTTATTTTGTAAAATTACCGAAATACCTTTGAATCACAAAATTACCAAAATACCCTCAGATCACAAAAATTACTAAAATACCCCTGAATTTCAAAATTACCAAAATACCCTCAGATTTCAAAATTTCTGAAATGCCCTGGATTCTAAAATTACCAAAATACACTCGGTTTCTAAAATTACCAAAAATACCCCCAGGAATGCAAAATTACCAAAATACCCTTATTTTATAAAATCACCAAGGAACCTCATTTCAAAAAAAAATTTACGAAAATGCCCTCAGAGGACAAAATTACGAAAATACCCCTAGGTAGTGGAAAACAACAACAATGACAACCACAACACTTTTCTGTAATGAACGCGAGTTCATGAATGTTGATGATTGAATGGATGAACTTGAGACTGTAGTGTGTGTATGAATTCGAAAGAACTACTTTTTAGAACTATTAATCATAAGATCATTCGCGATAAATCGGTGGAAAGAAATAATGATTCATAAAATTTCTAATCAGATAAACGCAAATCGGTAGAATAAGTACAAGGGGACGAAGACGCTTCAGATGCGGATAATGGCGCATACCCTACCATAGTATACTAAGCGTCTATTTTGGCTTTAGAATTAGAGTGCGTAGCGAAAGCGTAGTGGTGAGACTCAGGTAGAATGATTACTAGTTAGTTGGAAATTTCGAGGACAAAATTTCTTTAAGGAGGGTAGAACTGTAACATCCTAAATTTTTGGGCCTATCGTTTAATGGGTGAATATGTGGAATGAGTTAATTTAAGTGTTAGGGGTCCAAATTAGGCTCAAAGCTTAGGCGAGGCCTTGATTAAAATTATCTGTTTGGGCATTATAGGGTTTAAAAGGTAGTATCTATGTTTAAAATACCAAAGTGGGCTTCTGGCCCAACATTAGGAGGTGACGCCACACACAAGGAGTAAGGGGCCCAAATTTAAGTTTCATGGAGCCCAATTCTTTTAATTTAAGTTAGCTAAATTTTGGGCATTAGGATTAGATGGAGTGGATGGAAACAAGGCTAAAATTTAGGGGTTTTAATGTTTAAAATATGTGGATAATAAGCGAGATAAAGGCTATTATTTAGGAATTTATTTTATGTGGATAATAAGCAGATAAATGCTAAGATCTAGGATTTTTATGATAAAAATATGTGGATAATATGTTTGATAAAGGAGGAGGAGTTAGAGATAATTAAGTCTCTTTTAGATGAGCTAGTAGATTAAGATAAATGAGAAAAGTTAGAATTTATCTACAAAGAGAGTGATGGCCAAGAATCCATCATTGAGAGGAGTAAAGAAACCACTACTACATGGCAAAGGGTTGCCGAATTTCCTATAAATAGGGGCTAGCTCCTTGTTTCGACATTAAATCCTCTCCTTTTGTGTCAAAATTCCTTGGCTTCTTTTCTCCAAATTTCTTTCTCCAATTTCTCTAAAAGCGAAAACTCCATTATTCTCTTCTTTCTTCTAAAAGCCAAAACTCCATTATTCTCTTCTTTCTCCTAAAAGCGAAAACTCCATTATTCTCTTCTTTCTTCTAAAAGTGAAAACTCCATTATTCTCTTCCTTCTCTAAAAATCCAAAATCTCTATAGTTTTTATTTTATTCATCCTATTTGAGAAATTGTTCTATACTTAGGCATTTAAATCCTCCATTGACATTGTCGAATTCTCCCTCTAGTACTAGCCAAATCTCCTAAGTTAAGGTAAGAGTAGATTTTTGATTAGTTCTCATAATCTATTCCCAATTTTTGAAAAGGCAAAAGCCGAGAGCTAATAGTTTAATGGTTTATGATGGGCGGCAAGTCAGGATTTGAAGGAAGCCTAGTCGACTAGATCTAAAAGTCGAAATTCATAAGTCTCCAATTTCGGGATTTTTAAGGTAAGAAGATTTTCTTAGATTTCTATTAGATTTCATCATTATATACAAGATTTTAACTTTATAAGGAGGATTAACGATTAAATATTATTATAGTAACTCTGATAAGGATTTATGATGGAATTAAATATGGATCAGGCAAAAGAAAGAATCCCTAAGTTTAAGAAACTAGCAGTATCTGCTATTCGAGGTTGGCCAATTGGTTGTGGACCAGCTTTTGAACAACACCTTAGGCAGATAGCAGTTGTGTCGACTAAGGATAGCGTCGATATAGAAAGCCTCGTTTTTTCGATAATCAGGTGTGTAGATTCTTGACACATAAGCTTTGTTATATTATATGTATGTTATGGGCTAAAAGCGGAAAAGGTGTATAGATCTCCATCACACTAGTTAATCAATTATATGTATGTTATGGGCTAAAAGCCGAAAATGAGGTCAGTATGAATAGTCGTATTACCCGTAAAGGGTAGGCAAGGGATGCAAGTGCGTAATCATAGAAACTTCTATGTTATCAAGTATGTAAAAATATGTGATCTATTTAGATGGCTTAATATTCTAATTCTTGCATGTATGCATGGGATGGGATTGATTGATTTATGGAAGGGGAGCAGGTCGTGAGGCGATCGGTGGCTTTACCACATAGGTCACATAGTGATCGGTCTTTATGAAAGGCAAGACAAATTGTCGATATATTATTAAGGTCGATACATTGGTGGCTTCGCCACATAGGTCACATAGTGATCGGTCTTTATGGCAAAAGACAAATTGTCGATATGGTGTGTAGCGGATGGAGGGTTGATTGTAGAAATCCCACGGTGTGATGGTTGGTACGGGGTGTGTAGAGGATGGACTCATAGGTTTGGGATGGGCCATGTTGCATATTTTGTTACCCTTGTATACGGGCCAAGGCTCATAATGTGTTTGTGGGCCTCAAGCCTTTTATGTGTTCTCGGGATTTGCACAATCGAGTCTTGGTGACTCAACCTTTTATTTTCCCAACATTTCAAAGTGAGCAAGAGATCGTGAACATGGGAGCCGAGGCGGACTCGAGGGCCATCAAGTTTTATTTCTACAAATTATTTTGGGATTTCTTTAAGTTTATTTTATTTTTATTTGGGATTTTTTAAGGCCCTAGTTTTTATTCAACTAAGAAGTTTTCAATGTTATGCAACTTATAAATTTTATGTCAAGGTTTATTTATACTTAATAATACTAATATAAGATTTTATTTTAAAATGTCACTTATTTACTCTAATAATGTCTAATTAACTTACGACTTCCAAAACCAACAAGGCAAAAGTTTTTAATGTACAAGCCGTGACACGCCAGATCTAGTTGAAACGCATGGGCCGGGTTTTGGGTGTTACAATTTTTAAGCAAATCACTCGATTCATACCATATTACCGTTATTAAGTTCTTAAGCAACATCGATCGATTTTTCTAACATGATGATAATCATAGATTTGCGAGATTTCGGTGTGAAATTACACACCTGATTACGGTAAGGATTAAACTTTCTTGATCGTCGGCACCTAAATCACCATTACACTTGATTAACCAACAAATGCGATTTTATTAATCTAAATCTAAATCAAACAATCTAATGAAATGCTTACCCTCAATATCGTGAACTACCACGATTTGTCTATTCTCACCGGACGATGGTCCACAACTCGGTGGAAAATATCGAACTGTCGATACCGCCCTTCGTTTGAACTTAGAAGTAGGAATTACAAATCCACTCCTTTTGTGTTCTCCAATTGCTTTTCCTTTCAAATTGTTACCACTTGCCTCCATTGAAAAAAGTCTCGGTTAGAAAAATACTATGATGAGTGAACGTATTTATCTAAGGAGAGGTTTCGGCTTACCATTATTTTCAAAGGATTAACAAATAGAGAATATCGAGTGATTTCGTCCCTAAAATAATTGATTAGTCGAAACTTCGATCCGATTTGCAACATAGCCGAGTAGAGATATAACGAAATATCCAAGAAGAAACTCCTTACCCTAATGATGATGAACCCGATTTCCACCGATTAACTTATGGCTACGGATGAGACAAGGATATGAGATTCAGCTTTCCACTATAATACTACAACAAGAAGATGATCAAGATATGAGGGATTAGGAGAGAATGGTATTTTGGTTTAGGGCAAAGTGAAACATTTGAATGTTATTAGACACACATTCGGCTAAGGAAAAAGAAAATGAAAAGAGTAGAATGGAATCACTTATCGATTCAGCTAATGGAGAGAAAAGGACAAGAAAGGTTTGGCCTTTATTGACAAATGAAAAAGAGGGAAAATAAAAGAAATGGTGAGAAAAGACAAAGAAAAAATGGAGAAGAAGACGTGTTAGGGAGTTTGGCTATCACCAAGGAGAAGATGATCAAAATGAGGTGAGTGTTTCAGCAACAAAAGAAGAATGAACAAAGATGGATTGAGGGTTACGGGACAACAAGGGAACAAGATGAACAATGGCTAGAGTGTTTCGGCCAAAACAAAAGAAAATGAGGTGAACATATGGCTTTAGAAATTCAGCAAGTAAAGGGAAAGAATTAGAAAAAGAGAATACCAAAATGCTAAAAGAAAACAAGCCTTACAAGCACCAAAATTTGCCAAATGACTGTTGCAAAATTTGGCTACTAAGACCCTCTCCCAAAATCGTGTATCATCTTTTACCAAAAAGATGAGGGTTGACCAAAATTCTTCCTTAGGCAACTCTTACTATTCGGCTAACATGTTCCCTCCCTTGCCTTTTTATTTTATTTCTTTCCTTCCTTTTCCTTGTTTTTCTCCTTACTTTATTTTCTTGGTCTTCTTTCCATCAATAAAATGTCTCCCTTACCATATTTAGAACCATGGCCGACACTTGGAAAGAAAGTACAAAATAAATCCAAAATTTGCAATAGGTGGGATTCAAACCCCTTCCCTCCATGATCTCCGCTTGACACCACACCACTCCACCATGTGCTTACTTGCGCTAGAAAAATACATACTTATTTCCTTAAGTCTTAATGCCACTTACCTTCTCTCCTTAAAGTGCTTAAACACAAAATTTTTCTAAGGCCCAACTCAACCCCGAGCTTTCTTAGGACCCCTAAACATACACAGTTAACATTTTTAACTAGCCTATCACATGATATACTTCAAAACATAAAATTTTGAATTTCGGATGTTACAATTCTACCCAAATTTACTTAATATCCCTCGATCTAAAATTTGACTAATGGAACCGGCTCCTTCTTCAAAAGACAAGTCGACAAGTCTTTATCTCAACTTCCTCCACTGGTACGATATGAGATGGATCCGACCGATAACGCCTTAATATCGAGACATGAAACACACTATGTATCTGACTTAACTTCGGAGGTAACTCTAGCTGATAAGCCACTAGCCCAACACGCTTTAGTACACGGTATGGTCCAATGAACCGAGGGCTTAACTTGCCCTTCCGTCCAAATCTTAAGATCTTCTTCCAAGGTGAGACCTTCAAAAAGACCTGATCTCCCACCGCAAGCTCTATATCCTTACGCTTCAAATCCGCGTATGATTTTTGCCTGTCAAAGCTTCTTTTAACCGTGCCCAAATTACCTTAACTTTTTCTTCCTTCTCCGAGATCAACTCAGGACCCAATAACTTTCATTCCCCCAGCTCATTCCAGCAAGTAAGAGTATGGCACCTACGACTATACAATGCCTTGTAGGGTTCCATCTGGATCCTGGATTGATAGCTGCTGTTGTATGCAAACTCTGCCAATGGTAGGAAATCTTCCCAACTACCCCTGAAGTCGATCACACAACCTCTTAACATATCTTCTAGAATTTGGATTACTCCTCCGATTGACCATCTATCTGCGGATGAAACGCTATGCTGAAATTTAGTCTTGTTCCCAAAGCTTCATGTAAAGCCTTCCAAAATCGTGATGTAAACCTAGGATCCCTGTCCGATATAATCGACACTGGTACCCCATGTAACCTCACGAATTCTACTATATACAACTTGGCCAACTTCTGCAATGTATAATCCGTACGAACATGTAGGAAATGAGCAGTCTTCGTTAATCAATCCACTATCACCCATACGGAATCTTTCTTAGTAGGCGTTAAGGGTAACCCATTAACAAAGTCCATCGTTATCCTTTCCCATTTCCATAATGGAATTTTTATCGGTTGTAGCAACCCTGAAGGTAGTTGATGTTTCGCCTTCACCTGCTGACATGTCAAGCACTTACTCACGAAATCAGTAACCTCCTATTTTAACCCTGGCCACCAATATTGCTCACGGAGGTCTCGGTACATCTTATTTCCCCCAGGGTGCATAGCATATGGGCTACTATGCGCCTCACGCAGAATCATTTGTCTCAATTCTGAATCTTGGGCATACAAATTCTTTCATGGAAACACAATACTCCATCACTATTCAATCCAAAATCTCCTATCTCACCACCTTCCACTTGCTGAAGTCGAGAACCCAACACTTCATCTAATAACTACTTTTCCTTAATCTGATTTAACCATGCAGGCTTCACCTGAAGTTCGACTAAAAGGCTACCATCTTCATAAAGGCTGAGATGAGTGAACATCGCTCTCAAGTCCGATATCACCTTACGACTCAACGCATCAGCCATTACGTTAGCTTTACCTAGGTGATACTCAATTGAGAAGTCATAATCTTTCAACAGTTCTATCCACTTTCGCTGTCTTAAGTTCAACTCCTTCTGGGTAAAGAGGTATTTCAGACTCTTATGATCCGTGTATATAATCGACTTCTTCCCATACAGATAGCGTCTCCAAATCTTCAGAGCAAACACCACTGCAGCTAACTCCAAATCATGAGTGGGATAATTTATCTCATGCAGCCTTAATTGACGAAATGCATAAGCCACCACTTTTCCCCATTGCATCAACACACATCCCAAGCTAGTGTGTGATGCATCACAATAAACAATAAACTCCTTACCAGTCTTAGGCTGAATCAATACTGGCGCTTCTGTCAGAATTTTCTTCAATTTCTCAAAGGTCTCTTGCTACTTATCTGACCACACAAATGGTACTCCCTTACGCAACAACTTAGTTAGGGGTGCAGTAATCAACGAAAACCCCTCAAAAAATGCCTGTAATACCCAGCCAAACCTAAAAAACTCTGAATTTCAGCCACTGACTTCGGTGGATTCTAGTCCAACACAACCTCGACCTTCCGGAGATCAAATCTAATTCCCTCGATAGACACAACATGCCCCAAAAGGTCACTTCCCTCAGTAAAATTCACACTTACTGAATTTGGCATACAGCTATTTCTCCTTTAGTATCTGTAATACAACTCGTAGATGCGAATCATATTCTTCTTCAGTCTTTGAGTACACCAAGATGTAATCTATGAACACCACCACAAATCGGTCTAGATAGGGTTGGAAGACCCGGTTCATCATGTCCATAAATGTAGCTGGTGCATTAGTTAACCCGAATGACATCACTAAGAACTCGTAATGTCCATAACGAGTCTGAAACACAGTCTTATGAATATCCACCTTATTGACTTTTAACTGGTGATACCTCGATCTCAAGCCTATTTTCGAGAAAATCGAAGCTTCTTGTAACTGATCGAATAGATCATCGATTCTCGGTAACGGATACTTGTTCTTGATCGTCAACTTGTTCAACTGTCTATAATAGATGCACATACACATCGACCCATCCTTTTTCTTAATGAACAAGATCAACGCTCCCCATGGTGATACACTTGGTCAAATAAATCCGTGATCCAACAACTCTTGAATTTGAGCTTTAAGCTCCGCTAGCTCCTTTGGCGCCATTCTATAAGGAGCAATAGACACCGGAGCCGTTCCTAGCAACAGCTCAATGCCAAATTCCACTTCCCAATCCGGAGGCAATCTTGGAAGCTCCTCGGGAAAGACGTCTGAAAACTCTTTCACCGTTCTAACACTCTCAACTGACAACTCTTTGGCATCAAATGCACTGATAAAGGCTAAGAACGTTCCACACCCTTTTAGTACCAACTTTTCTGCTTTTAAAGCAGATACCACATTAGATAGATAGTTTCTTCTTTCACCTATCATCTTCACTTCCTTATCCTCTGAAGTTCTTAGTACCATCCGCTTTGCAGCACAATCCAAGTTCACACGGTGTTTAACCAGCCAATCCATGCCCAAAATAAGATCGAACTCACCGAATGGTAGTTCCATTGAATCCGCCAGAAATACTTCCCCTTGGACTTCTAAGGGCACATCCCTAAACAACTTATTTACTACTACCGACTGTCCTAAAAGGCTAATCACAGTTGTTTCTCTAGCAGTAATCTCAGATCTAATATTCAAAGTTCCAGACATAACACATGCAACATACGATTGGGTGGATCTAATATCTATCAGAGCGGTAATAGGTACATCAGATATGAAGAGCGTATCGGTTATGATATCTGGTGCATCGCCATTCTCTCGACGTCTGACCGTGTAGACCAAACCTGGCTATCTCGCCTCTATGTTACCCCTATTACTAGTACCTCTACCCGGGGCACCCTAACCTCGTCCTACGCCATTACCACCTCGACTTGGCCCATGGCCTCTCGGTGGCTGTTGAGCGCCTCCAGCTGGCTGTGCAAATCTGTTACGAACCACCTGAGTCTGAGCAGGCTCTCGAGGGTAATCCTTAAACCGATGGTCCTTGGATCCACATTTGAAAAGACCACCAGTTCTCTTCCAGCATTCTTTCGAGTGAAGTTTCCCACAATCTGCACAAGGCTGTAACTGATTAGTAGTAGCTTGAACTCTTACTCGAGCTGGCTTCTCATTCCTAGGCCTTTTCTGAAACCCTCTAGTAGGACCTGAGTACCCAAAGTCTCTCTTGTTCCTGCCCCTATCCTTGTCTCGATTTTGCCACTCCGAGTGTTTAACCTCCTCAGCTATCTTAGCTTTTTCCACAAGTGTGGCGAAATTCCTCTCATTCTGTAGGGTTATCAATACCCGCAACTCATCACGCAACCCGTCTTCAAAACATACACAGTGTTCATAATTAGTCGGCACTATTCCTTGGGCATACCGACTAAGACGCAGAAATTCTGCCTCGTATGCTGCCACAGATTTACCTCATTGGACTAGATTTAAGAATTCCTTCCTTCGGGTATCCACATAGCTAGCCTCGACATACTTTCCTTAGAATGATTTCTTAAAGAATTCCCAGGTAATACGATCAGCATGAGTTCCTTCTCGAATAGTGAGCCACCACTGATACGCCTCGTCTCTCAACAACGACACAACCCTTTTCAGTTTCTGCTTAGCGGTGCAATCCAGATCGTTCATAATCTGCTCCACCGCCTCCAGCCAATACTCTGCTACATTAGGGGCTACACTCAAAATACCCCTAAAAACTTAGGCCCCATTCGATTTTAGTCTCTCAGATACCGACCCACGAGCTATCGACCCAGTTCTCGCCCCAGCAGCCCTTTCCAAAACTCACAACATCACTTGAGATAGAGCATCGTCCTCTCTTATTCAATCATGTGACCCAGCTTCAGTCACTGGTGACGCAAGGGCGTCCATTTTTGGCATATGTCCCGATGCCTCAAATACAACTCTAGCACATCGGCCTTTACCACGGCAACGTCTACCGTGTCCACGTCCTCTAGCGCTCATGTTTGCTAATTCGATTCAATCTGATTCAAGTCTTATGAATCAGTATACTATTCAATATTTTATTAGACAATGTTTTATGAAGTATAGGAAGTAAAGTCGTTTTTGCAAAATGTATCCTAAAGTCTCAATGTCTATAGTTTCAAATCCTAAAGCTAAAAGTTCTAGAGTATTTCTACAGTCATACCACAATAATCATAAAATGAAAACATAAACTTACTTGATTTGGTGCGGACACGTGGTGCCATACTTCTTTTAGAACATGCATTTTAAAATTTTTATACAGCTTTGGAAAACACTTTTGAAGCCAAACCACAGCTGAGTTTTGCAATGGGCTCTGATACCATAAAATGTAACACCCAAACTGGCCCATGCATTTTGACCGGATCTGACATGTCACATGAAGAAAACATAATAAGAACTAGCGATTCATACTAAAATAGGTTTTATTTGGTTAAGAAAAACAAGTTCGGTTTATAAATATTCGATGAAATACTACAATTTTTTGAGAGGTTGATTAAAGAATCAATATTTGAACTAATGATCTTTTAAAACCGCAACTTTTGAAAATGTTATTGTAATTTTTTTAAGAAAAACTCGAGTTAAATTATTTGTACATATTTATTATGAAAACCATTTGTTAATCAATTTTAGAAAAAACATTATTTATGATTTTAGAAAATCTCCATTTAAAAAAATAATTCAAGCAAAATAATAGGTGCGACTAAACATAAAGCAAAAATAAAAAAAAATTCCATAGGCCTTATTATAACTTTAAAACCCAAAATAGTAAAAGTAGCGAAATTCGAAAAAAGAAGAAGTTTACTAATGTTTGCAAACATCATTTATTAAGTATGGCCTCCATCGAGTCATCCATGGTCCCAAGTCCTCGTCATTGAGCCCAACCTACAAGGGTTAAGAAAATGGGGTGAGTTACTAGAACTTAGTGCATAATTCCCCCTTACCGTCATCTACTGGGCCTGAACCCATATAAGAATATCTTGGACCAAAGCCCATTAACATAACAATATTAAAATGAAGTAAATGTATGCAACCCAACCCATCTATCCATCACACCCCCGACCAGCCAATCACACCTGTGGGGATCAAGTCAACCCACCCCGCCGCTCACACCAATTTGCAGTCAAACTGCCATTTATAGTATTTTTGTGGTCAAGCCACCGAAATCATAGTTAAGCACGATAATAAACGAATTGTGGCAATGCCACCAGGCTACACTGCTCTCCATACAACTTTCCCATCCCATGCAATATGTAAAGATGCAACATATATAGTAACATAAAATATCCACATATAAATAACAACCATTAATCTATTGAACAATTTTGGTGAATCGACCCATTAAAGTAATTTAATAATTCGGCCCACTAAGGCATTTTAACAAATTGGCCCATTTAAGGCATTTTAGCAAATTGGCCTATTACGGGCATTTTGGTAATTCAACCCATAAGGGTATTTTTGTAATTTTACAAATTAACACCGATTTTGACAAATCTTAGTATTAACGATTTTTAAGCAAATCACTCGATTCATACCATATTACCATTATTAAGTTCTTAAGCAACATCGATCGATTTTTCTAACATGATGATAAATCACAGATTTGCGAGATTTCATTGTGAGATTACACACCTGATTACGGTAAGGATTAAACTTTCTTGATCGTCGGCACCTAAATCACCATTACACTCAATTAACCAACAAACATGATTTTATTAATCTAAATCTAAATCAGACGATCTAATGAAATGCTTACCCTCAATATCGTGAATGACTATGATTTGTCTATTCTCACCGGACGATGGTCCACAACCCGATGGAAAATCCTGAACTACCGATACCGCCCTTCGTTTGAACTTTGGAGTAGGAATTACAAATCCATTCCTTTTGTGTTCTCCAATCAATTTTCCTTTCAAATCGTTACCACTTGCCTCCATTGAAAATGTCTCGATTAGAAAAATACTATGATGAGTGAACATATTTATCTAAGGAGAGCTTTCGGCTTACCACTATTTTCGAAGGATTAACAAGTAGAGAATATCGAGTGATTTCATTCCTAAAATAATTGATTAGTCAAAACTTTGATCCGATTTGCAACATAACTGAGTGGAAATATAACAAAAAATCCAAGAAGAAACTCCTTACCTTAATGATGATGAACCTGATTTCCACCGATTGACTTATGGCTACGGATGAGACAAGGATATGAGATTCGGCTTTCCACTATAATACTACAACAAGAAGATGATCAAGATATGAGGGATTAGGAGAGAATGGTATTTTGGTTTAGGACAAAGTGAAACATCCGAATGTTATTAGACACACATTCGGCTAGGGAAAAAGAAAATGAAAAGAGTAGAATGGAATCACTTACCGATTCAGCTAATGGAGAGAAAATGACAAGAAAGGTTCGGCCTTCAAATATTATTGACAAATGAAAAAGAGAGAAAATAAAAGAAATGGTGAGAAAAGAGAAAGAGAAAATGGATAAGAAGAAGTGTTAGGGAGTTCGGCTATCACCAAGGAGAAGATGATCAAAATGAGGTGAGTGCAACAAAGGAAGAATGAACAAAGATGGATTGAGGGTTACGACACAACAAGGGAACAAGATGAACAATGGCTAGAGTGTTTCAGTCAAAAGAAGAGAAAATAAGGTGAACATATGGATTTAGAAATTTGGCAAGCAAAGGGAAAGAATTGGAAAAAGAGAATACCAAAATTCTAAAAGAAAACAAGCCTTACAACCACCAAAATTTGCCAAATGACTATTGTAAAAATTCGGCTACTAAGACCCCCTCCCAAAACCGTGTATCATCTTTTACCAAAAAGATGAGTGTTGACCAAAATTCTTCCTTAGGCAACTCCTAATATTAGGCCAACATATTCCCTCCCTTGCTTTTTCTTTTATTTCTTTCCTTCCTTTTCCCTTGTTTTCCTCCTTACCTTATTTTCTTAGTCTTCTTTCCATCAATAAAAAGTCTCCCTTACCATATTTATAACCGTGGCCGACACTTGGAAAGAAAGAACAAAATAAATCTAAAATTTGCAATAGGTGGGACTCGAATCCCTTCCCTCCTTGCTATCCACTTGACGCCACACCACTCCACAATATGCTTCACTTGTGCTAGCAAAATACAAACTTATTTCCTTAAGTCTTGATGCCACTTGCCTTCTCTCCTTAAAGTGCTTAAACAAAAAATTTTGCTAAGGCCCAGCTCAACCCCGAGCCTTCTTAGGACCCCTAAACATACACAATTAACATTTTTAACTAGTCAATAGCATGATATACTTCAAAACATAAAATTCTGACTTTTAGGATGTTACACAAACATAATCATCACTAGCCATTGCAATGGCTACTTTACAATAATCATTTACATTTACATTTACATGCCAATATGGCCAATATAACCTATACATGCCATTATAACCATAATTGATTTACCATATGTACCAAAATATGCCGATGGATAGTGTGAGTGATCAGTGTGAGTGATTAGTAAGTTCGTATAACATGGTACTTAACTTACCATTTATTCTATTTTGAGGTAATTATGTGAGGCATATTCAATCAATTTGACCTCAAGCCCTACGCATATCCCCATTGCCCTTTGTTAGTCATATATTCCGTAATAACATCAAAAGATATTTGGGCTCATCAACAATTAGATTTCGGACATATATATATATATGTATATACTTTCCATATCTCGTATTAATAAACTATGTATAAATAACATCGTTATATCTTAAGTATATTTCCATATAATTCATCTTGAGTTTAGATTATTTCATATCATAACTTTACTCATATTACTTGAAATATCAATGTCACACGAGTAGTAGTACACTCAAAGTGTACAAGTCTATAATTAAGGATGACATATTCATCAAATGAATTCCATGTACAAGTATCATCATCTCATGTTTTCTTATATCAATTGTCATGTATAATCATTTTCATGAATTTCAGACGAATATGTGTAATAACTCATTTCTTATTCATATATTCTCATGTCAAGATTTTTACCCATTGAATTTATTCAGAATATCGATGGATACATAAGTAGTACACTCGAGGTGTACAAGTCAGGATCCGTCAATTCATGTCCAATGGTACCTATAAGGTACTATTTCAGAGAGTACACTCTCGAGCCACACATATATACAACAGGAATACTAGTCCAGGCTAAATCCTGTCTCTAATATATATACTCAATAGAGCTTAGTCAGAATTACCAGTCTAGGCTAAATCCTTTTCATGACATATGCTCTAAAGAGCTTAATCTGGATTACCCGTCTAGGCTAAATCCAATCCATAACATATGCTCGAGAGGACTTATATCAAGATTACCCATCCGGGCTAAATCCTTTTTAGAATGAGGTAAATGGAATTACTCGTCCGAGCTAAATTTCGTCAGCAACAAATGCAGGATCTCATTTAATTTAGGAAATCACATATCCATCGAATTTTCCATTTATTCAAATGAAATTTGACATTTTCCAAGCATTATTAGGCATGTGATTATCTCATACATTTATAATATTCACATAATTCAAATAGACACATTCCACTTTCATTTCAAGTACATAAGTAACATTTTTATCAATTACATTTATCGGGCTTCATCAGGTATATTTCCAATGTCATATACATATAATATTTATACAATTCACAAGCACAAATTTAATTGAAGCATATAAGTATACACAATTTAGTTACACGAACTTACCTCGACAAATGTTCGTGTACATAAAATCTACTAATCTGACATTTTCCTCTTTTCCTCGTTCTAACTACGAATTTGGTCTATCCAGATCTATATAAGTAAATTTAACATCAATTTATCACATTTCATATTCAAGTGGACTCAATTTACATCCTAGGCAAAATTACCATTTTGCCCCTAACTTTTCCATAAATTCAAATTTCATCCCTAGGCTCGGAAAATAAAATTTGTGCAATTTACTCCCTATTCCAAGCCTAACAAAAATTCCATCACACAATTTACAACACATGTATTCATAAAAATTCATAAGTTTTCATCAAATTTCACAACTTTACATTTTAGTCCCTAAATCATGTTTTCATAAAAAATCACTTTGTAAAAGTTGTTTATCTATCAACAACCTTTCATTTTCTACCATAAATTTCAAGTTTTAAGCATATTCATCCATGACCTAATTTCCATACCTTGATAACTTTCAAATTAATCCCCCTAATAGATAGATTAAGCTATCTCGATGTCAAAAATATCAAAATTACTAAAAGCGGGACAAGAAAACTTACCCAATTGAGCCATGAAAGTTTCTTATCTCTCTCTCCTAGGGTTTCCATGTATTTTGAGATGAAGATGACATAAAATAAGATGATAATTCTATTATCATCTTTTAATTAATTAAATTAATTCACTTTCCAATTTAGTCGTTGCCCTTTTTCTAAATTTCCATTTATGAGTCACCAAAAATATCTACATACTTTTCTTTAATGGTCTAATTACCATATAAGGACCTCAAATTTTAGATTCCATAGCTATTTAATCATTCTAGCTACTAGAATTTAACTTTTACATTTTATGCGATTTAGTCCTTCTCATAATTAGGCACATAATCGGTAAAATTTTCTTATTAAAATTTTCACATGAAATTACTAGCATAATACGAAACATATAATAAAATTAAAATAAATTTTATTTTCGGATCAAATTTGTGATTCCAAAACCATTGTTTCGATTTCACCTAAATTGGGCTGTTACATAATTAAATTATTTTCAAAGTTGTAGAATTTCCTTTTGATTCAAGTGCAATTCGATCGAACTTTTGTTGGCCTAGCGGAGGGATCAATCAGATATATACAATTAGACTCTAGTAATTGCAATTATATCTAGAAGCATTATTCTGATAATTCGCAATTTACTTAATCAAGGAATCAGTTCACAAGAAGTACCATGATTGAAAACTCCTTATTGTATACTCTTTAAAGAAGCAATTCATCCAACTTCTTTATCCAATGACCTCGTCATGTGTGTTACTCTTATTGTATATCTCATTATCGTCGTTGTGTCTTCTTAATGATTAATATGACCACTGTCAACAAATGATTGTGATAAATGCTTGTTCGATATCAAGAAAATTGTGGCCACATTCTATATTTATCAATCCACACAATGCCAATTAAAGTATATCGTTAACTCTTTCATCGATCTATGAATTCCAATGTTGCTAGTAAAGTCATGTCATACACAAGTCATGTACCCAACATACCGGCTATGGGCTCGATCATATTTAGAGCATAAGCCTTTACTTATATTAAAACACATGAGTTACAATATGCATGGTCAGTGACTAACTCACGATTTAGGTAGATCACACCATGAACGTCACAAGTGAATTAATTCACAAATAAATTTAGAATTAATTCATCTTTTGTCCAGCCCAATGTATCATTCTTTCAATGAATACATCTATGTCTCTACTCATATAGTTAATTGCTCCGATTTCCAAGACTAGCCATCTCCCAAATTGGAATTGTAGATGACATAATAATCCTTCTAAGTATTTGAATCAAATGCTTACTTTGATTGTAACAGCCCGGTTTAGACCCTAGTTGAAATAGTGGTTTCGAGACCACAAATACAAAATTAGAATAACATTTTAATGTTATTTTTGGAGTTGATTATATGTGACATAGCTTGTGTGAAAATTCTGTGTGGTAATTTATTCGACTGTGTGCCGAATTATGAAAAAAGACTTAATTGCGTAAAGTAGAAAATGCTATGTGCTGATTTCTGAGTGTTCAATTGTTGATGTCTTATAATGTGAAGCCCTTAAAAGGCAATTAATTCATTATTTGGTAGTGGGGTGGTTGATGGAAAAATATGTCCATAGGTTAAATGATATCATAAGCATTTCATTAAGGGCAAAGATGGTATTTGATAATTAAGTTATTTTATAACAAAACAAAGCATTGAAATGGCCATTTTCTATCCATCTTTCCACCGAAAAATAGAGAAAAGAATAGCCATTGAAGCTTTTGAAATTTTGGAACTTGTTAAGCTCAATTCAATGTATGTTTGAGCTTGGTTTTTGATAATTTCTATGTTTTCATAACCGTTGCTTCGTGCTCTGGCTAACCCATGTCTTAATTTTTTGAATTGATAACGTTTTTGAAATATACCATTGATGAAAATGTGAGTTCTTGAATGTTTGATGGAGGAAAATGAAAGATATGTGTTTGGTTAAGATAGTTTGTCTGTAGAGTTTTGATGAAATTGTGTGTTTTGGGCTAAATTGAGAAAAGTGTAAATTGAGGGATTAAAATGTGAAATAAATGAAATGTGTGGGCTTGTATGAAAACAAGGAACATTTGGCTAGGCTTATGTGAAGAGAAATCTATGTGAACTTGATGATATTGTGAAATAGGGACTAAAGTGTCGAAATGTGAAAATGTGAGGGTTATTTTTTAAAATGCCCTAAATAAGTGTGTGTGTGGACTAAATTGAATGAATTGGTGATTGAACGGATTTAATTTGAATGTATATAGACCAAGAAAAGAGAGGTCTGGATCGAGATCGAGGCAAAGATAAAGTGCTCGATTAATTGACCGTTTTGATAATTCGATGTTCGAGGTAAGTTCGGACATAATATGTGTATTTAGTTATGTTTAATGCTATGAAATGAATGGTATGAATATATTGAAATGTGAATGCTATGTGAGGGCTTGAGTTATGTGGCACTAAGTGTGCATATTCGGAAAGGTGATTGAGATGGATAGCATTGTGTCTGCGAAACAATATAAGCTTCGGCGGTTTGATATGGATGCACTAAGTGTGCGATGTAAATTAAGCTTTGGCTCTATGGTTAGCACTGTGTGTGCGATATCGATTTAAGATCAGTTTGATATGGATGCACTAAGTGTGCGATGTTAATTAAGCTTTGGCTAACTATTTGGGCACTAAGTGTGCGATTTAATTAAAGAAGAGACAAAAGTTAATCGTGAGGAAATAGTGAGTATTGAGTATCAAATGTAATTGACAACTAAGTGTTGGTTAAGGTACGTTCGGAACCTATGTGGTTGATGAATCTATAAATGAGATCATGAAGTGTTAAATGAGCATATTAGCTTTGGATGGTATGATATATACATATATAGATGTGGAATAAATCTATGTGATGGTTTGTTTTGGTTTAATGTGTTATGTTACGAACTTACTAAGCTTTGGAAAGCTTTCTGTGTGATTTGTTTCTCTACTTTGCAGTGTCAGTAAAGCTAGCTCGAATCCGAGGATCGTTAGCATCTCTATCACAGTATCAGAAATCTATTTTGGTATTTTTGGAAAGATGTATATAGTTAAAATATGGCATGTATAAGCTAGAAGTTAAGATTTGTTTTGAAGTATTTAATCCTTGCCATGTGATTTGGCTTGGAAGTTGAATGATGTAGAATTTATGAATGAGCTATGAATGTGGTATATTTCATGACTTTATGGTTGATGAAAGATGTGGTTTGAAGATGAATTATGGCATGAGTTACCAAATGCTTGATATATAAATATATTGAGATATACAATTGTTATTTTGAATGGACTTAGTGTGATGATTTTAGGCATGGAAGTAAATGGAAATGTTGATGATTATTTGATGCATGAAATGGTATGTTTGAGTGCAATTGAAAGCATAAATTGGTATTGTATTGAAGCTTATTGATTAACCCTTGTGTGGGTGGCAAATTGGCCTTGCAAATGGCCTATTTTGCACACATGGCTAAGAGACACGGACGCGTGGTTTAAGGATCACTTTTACGTGTGTCTGGATAGGGTACACGGTCGAGGCCCATGGGCGTGCATGGTGGCCGTGTGATCAAGTCAATAGGTAGCCTAGTAATTGGCACAAGGGAATCCCTAGTGACCATGGGGATAAGCCAGTATGCTTGCTCTGTTTTGACACGGCCTAGACTCATGGGTGTGCCTGGTAGCAGTGTGAGGCACACGGCCTGATTGCACAGGCGTGTGACCTTAACAGTATTGAAAAATATTTGAAATTTTGGAAAATTTTCTAGGTGCTCGGTTTAATCCCTACCTCTTTCTATCATGTGTTTAAGGTCTCCTAGACTTAGATAAGGGACTATATGTTCGTATTTGAGTATGTATGATTGATGATAGACTTTGTGTCGTGAAGTAAATGTGAAATATTCCAATGATTTTTTAATGCCTCTTAACCCTATTCCTACGACGATTTTGGGTTAGGGGTGTTACATTTTATTGGTATCAGAGCTATGATTTTGGAGTTTGTTTGAATGAATTTGACTATTCCACAACCTCCACCCCACAAGTACCATGCCACAAGTTGTAGATCCGATCTGAATGAATAAGCCTCCTGTGGATAAGATTCGAAAGTATAGGGTCGAAGAGTTTAGGGCCATAGCTATTGACGATGCTGAGCGAGCTGAGTTTTGGCTCGAGAATACAATTCGTGTATTCGATAAGATGTCGTTGACCCCTGATAAATGCATTAAGTGTGCAGTTTCATTGTTAAGAGATACGACTTATAACTGGTGGAAGATATTGATTTTAGTGGTTTCGAGAGAGAGAATCAATTGGGATTTCTTTCAAGTTGAGTTCAGAAAGAAGTATATCAGTCAACGATTCATTGATCAGAAACATAAAGATTTTCTAGAGCAGAAATAAGGCCGTATGTCAGTTACGGAGTATGAATGGGAATTTTTGAGATTGAGCTAGTATGCATGGGAATGTGTTTTGACCGAAGCTACTATGCTTAAACACTTTATAGAAGGGCTAAATGAAGATATTAAGTTATTGGTTGGGATACTTGATATAAACGAATTTGTTGTGTTAGTTGAAAAAGCATGAAAAGCCGATGAGCTCAGTAAAGAAAAGAAGAAGCTGATTCTGAAGCTCATAATGAAAGAAAAAGATTAATGACTAAGTTTTCTCAACCTTCGATGAAAAGATTTAGAGATACAAGCAACCGATCAAATACTTCATTTGGACATCCAAATAGAGATCGCGCAAGGCTAAATGTTGGTTCGAGAACTCAATCTCCAGTGGAATCAAGTGTTAATAGTGCCAAAAGAAACAAGCTTGAGTGTAGACAGTGTGGAAGGCGACATGTGGGAGAATGCTAGGGAAAGTATAATAATCGAACTTGTTATAAGTGTGGATCACGGGATCACTTCATTAAAGACCGTCTAAAGTTACCTGAAGAAGAGAATCTTCAGAACGTGAGATCGTGCAATGTGATGACAAGGGGTAGACCACCCAGAAACATCGAAAATGTGAGTGGAAGCCAGAGAGGGACAACTGATACAGTTGTGAGATCCAAGGAGAGAGTACTTGCCCGAGCTTATGCTATACGTGCACAAGAGGAAGCGTCATCGCCAGATGTCATTACTGGTACTTTTACTCTATTTGATACTGATGTAATTGCATTGATAGATTCAGGTTCTACTCATTCCTATGTGTGTGTGAATCTTGTATCAAGTAAGACTCTACCTGTTGAGTCTACTAAATTTGTGATTAGAGTACCAAACCTCTTAGACAAGTGTGTCTTGGTGGATAAAGTGTGTAAGAACTGTTTGTTAATATTTCGGGATGTTTATTTTTCGGCTAATTTGATGTTGCTACCATTCGATGAGTTCGATATAATTTTGGGTATGGATTGGCTCACTTTGCATAATGCCATTGTGAATTGTAAAAGAAAAAGTATTGAATTGAGAAGTCAGAACGGTGAGATAGTTTGAATTGAATCCAGTGATTTGAAAGGGTTACCAGCTGTTGTATCTATGATGAAAGCTTTGAATAATGTGAAAAAGGGTTGCGAAGCCTATCTGGCATATGTGATTGATACAAAGGTGTCAGAAAAGAAAGTTGAATCTATGCCTATGGTTTGTGAGTTTCCAGGTGTGTTTCTTGAGGAGTTACCGGGATTTCCTACAAATCGGGAAGTTAAATTTGGTATTGAATTAGTGTCGGGGACTACTCTTATTTTGATAGCTCCATGTAGAATGGCACCGACAGAATTGAAAGAGTTGAAGTCCTAGTTGCAAGAGTTGACTGACAGAGGATTTACACGACCGAGTTTCTCGCCCTGGGGTGCTCTTGTGTTATTTGTGAAAAAGAAAGACGGTACTATGAAAATGTGTATTGATTACCGACAATTGAACAAAGTGACGATAAATAACAAATATCCGTTGCCTCGTATTGATGATTTTTTTGATCAGCTGAGAGGAGCTACAATGTTTTCTAAGATAGATTTGAGATCAGGCTACTATCAGTTGAGAGTTAAAGAATTCGATATGCCAAAAACCGCTTTTAGAACAAGGTACAGACATTATGAATTCTTAATGATGCCCTTTGGACTAACGAATGCTCCTGCAGTGTTTATGGATCTGATGAATCGAATATTCAGACCGTATTTGGATCGTTTCGTTGTAGTGTTCATTGATGATATTTTGATCTACTCATGTGATGAGACGCAACATGCCGAGCATTTAAGAATTGTGCTACAAACTCTGCGTGAGAAATAGTTGTATGTTAAATTTAGCAAATGTGAATTTTGGTTGCATGAGGTTGGTTTTCTGGGCATATTGTATCAGCTGCGGGAATACGAGTTGATCAGAGTAAAATCTCACTATTTTAAAATAGAAACCTTCAAAAATGTGTCTAAAGTTCGTAGCTTTCTGGAACTAGCAAGATATTATAGATGATTTGTGAAAGACTTCTAGATGATTGTGACTCCATTGATGAAGTTGCTATGGAAAGATGTTGAATTTGAGTGGTCAAAAAAGTGCCATCAGAGTTTTGAGTAGTTGAAAGCATTATTGACAGAGGCACCAGTGTTAGTTCAGCTTGAATCGGGCAAAGAATTTATAGTTAATAGTTATGCATCGTTAAATGGTTTGGGCTATGTGTTAATGCAAGAAGGCAAAGTTATTACTTATGCTTTGAGGCAATTAAAGCTGCATGAAAAGAATTATCCAACGCACGACCTTGAGTTGGCAGCAATTGTGTTCGCATTGAAGATTTTGTGTCACTACTTATTTGGTGAGAAATTTCATATTTATACTAATCACAAGAGCTTGAAGTACTTGATGACTCAGAAAGAATTAAATTTACGACAGAGAAGATGGTTAGAATTGTTGAAAGACTATGAACTTGTAATTGATTATCATCCGGGTAAAGCTAATGTTGAAGCTGATGCTTTAAGCCGAAAGTCTATATGTGCTTTGTGAACAATGAATGCTCAGAAAGATCTGTGTGATGATAGTGTGGTTTTGGCCGAGTTGAAAGTAAAGCCGATGTTTGTATGTCAGATTTGTAATACTAAAAAAAGTGATGTTGAAATGATGGCTAAATGAACTTAGTGTGAATTGAATGTTAATTCAAAATTTCGAGTTGATAGTGATGATTGTCTGAGATTTAGAGATCGGATTTCTGTTTCAAGAAATTCAGGGTTCATTTAGATGATTTTGAATAAAGCTCACAATAGTCGACTGACTGTTCACCTGGGGAGTACAAAAATATATAATGATTTGAAATAGTTTTATTGGTGGCATGGTATGAAATAGGACATCTTTGGCTTTGTGTCGAAATGTTTAATTTGTCGTGAGTTAAAATTTGAACATCGAGTTCCGTCCGGTTTATTCTGATAGATCATGATTCTTGAATGGAAATGGGAGAGAGTTACGATGGACTTTGTGTCGAGGTTACCTTTATCCCCAGGAAAGAAAGATGCAATCTGGGTGATAGTTGACAGATTGATGAAATCAGCTCATTTTGTTCTGGTGAGAACAGATTATTCACTCGATAGATTAGCTGAATTGTATATTGCTAAGATTGTGTGATTGCACGGGTGCCATTATCTATTGTATCTGAGAGAGATCCAAGATTTACCTCACGATGTTGGAAGAAATTACAAGAGCCTTTAGGCACAGAATTGCAATTTAGTATTGCATTTCATCTGCAAATGGATGGTCAGTCCGAGGGATCATTCATGTTATCGAAGATATGTTGAGATGCTGCATATTTGAGTTTGAAAGTACGTGGAAAAGACATCTACCGTTGATTGAATTTGTATATAATAACAGTTTTCAATCTAGATCAAAATGGCACCATATGAGGCTCTTTATGGACGAAAATGTCGAACTCCATTGTATTGGACTGAACTGAGTGAGAATAAGATTCACGGAGTTGATATTATTAAAGAAACTAAACAGAAGGTGAAAGTGATTCGTGACAGTTTGAAAGCGGCCTCAGATCATCAAAAGTCTTATGCGGACTTGAAACAAAAGGATATTGAATTCAAAATTGGTGATAAAGTGTTTTTGAAAGTGTCTCCTTGGAAGAAAATACTTTGATTTGGCAGAATAGGCAAATTGAGTCTGAGGTTCATCGGGTATAAGAGATCATTGAACGAGTTGGGCCAGTTGCTTATAATTGTAGTTGCCACCTGAATTAGAGAAAATTCATAATGTGTTTCATGTGTCGATGCTTTGACGGTACAGATCTGATCCGTCTCACGTGATTGTCCCTACTGAGGTTGAGATTCAGTCAAACTTTTCATATAGTGAGGAACCGATTCAAATTATGGCACTAGAGACCAAAGAGTTGAGAAACAAAAGAATTTCCTTAGTGAAAGTGTTGTGGCACAAGCACGGAGTGGAAGAGGCTACGTGCAAGCCTGAGAACATTATGGGAGAGCAGTATCCACACCTATTCATTGGTAAGATTTTCGGGAAGAAAATCAATAAGGGGGAGAGTTGTAACAGCCCAGTTTAGACCCTAATCAGAATAGTGGTTTCGAGACAACAAATCCTAAATTGAAATAGTGGTTTCGAGACCACAAATCTAAAATTAGAATAATATTTTAATGTTATTTTTAGAGTTGATTATATGTGATATAGTCTATGTGAAAATTCTGTGTGGTAATTTATTCGACTATGTGCCGAATTATGAAAAAGGACTTAATAGCGTAAAGTGTAAAATGCTGTGTGTTGATTTTTGAGTGTTCAATTGTTGATGTCTTTATGTGAAGCCCTTAAAAGGTAATTAATCCATTATTTGGTAGTGGGGTGGTTGATGGACAAATATGTACATAGTTTAAATGATATCATAAGCATAGTTTAAATGATATCATAAGCATTTCATTAAGGGCAAAGATGGTATTTGATAATTAGGTTATTTTATAACAAAACAAAACATTTAAATGGCCATTTTCTATCCATATTTCCATTGAAAAATAGAGAAGAGAATAACCATTGAAGCTTTTAAAATTTAGGTACTTGTTAAGCTCAATTCAAGGTATGTTTGAGCTCGATTTTTGATAATTTCTACGTTTTCGTAATCGTTGCTTCATGCTCTAGCTAACCCATTTCTTAATTTTGTGAATTGATAATGATTTTGAAATATACCATTGATGAACATGTGAGTTCTTGAATGTTTGATGGAGGAAAATGAAAGATATGTGTTTGGTTAAGATAGTTTGTCTTTGGAGTTTTGATAAAATTGTGTGTTTTGGGCTAAATTGAGAAAAGTGAAAATTGAGGGATTAAAATGCCAAATAAATGAAATGTGTGGGCTTGTATGAACACAAGGAAAATTCGGCTAGGCTTATGTAAAGAGAAATTTATGTGAATTTGATGATTTTGTGAAATAAGGACTAAAGTGTCGAAATGTGAAAATGTGAGGGTTATTTTTTAAAATGTCCTAAATAAGTGTGTGTGGACTAAATTGAATGAATTGGTGATTGAATGGATTTAATTTGAATGTGTATAGACCAAGAAAGGAGAGGTTCGGATCGAGATTGAGGCAAAGATAAAGTGCTCGATTAACCGATCGTTTCGATATTCGACGTCCAAGGTAAGTTCAGACATAATACATGTATTTAGTTATGTTTAATGCTATGAAATGTGAATGCTATGTGAGGTCTTGAGTTATGTGGCACTAAGTGTGCATATTCGGAAAGGTGACCGAGATGGTTAGCACTGTGTGTGCGAAATAATATAAGCTTCGGCTTAGTGGTTGGCACTGTGTTTGTGATTCCGATTTAAGATTGGTTTGATATGGATGCACTAAGTGTGCGATGTTAATTAAGCTTTGGCTTTGTGGTTGGCACTGTGTGTATGATACCGATTTAAGATTGGTTTGATATGGATACACTAAGTGTGCGATGTTAATGAAGCTTCGGCTAACTATTTGGGCACTAAGTGTGCGATTTAATCGAAGAAGAGACAAAAGTTGATCGTGAGGAAATAGTGAGTATTGAGTATCAAATGTAATTGACAATAAGGTACGTTCGAAACCTATGTGGTTGATGAATCTATAAATGAGATCATGAAATGTTAAATGAGCATATTAGCTTTGGATGGTATGATATATACATATATAGATGTGAAATAAATCTACGTGATGGTTTGTTTTGGTTTAATGTGTTATGTTACGAACTTACTAAGCTTTGGAGAGCTTACTATGTGATTTGTTTCTCTGCTTTTCAGTGTCAGTAAAGCTAGCTCGGATCCGAGGATTGTCAACATCTCTATCACAGTATCGAAAATCTATTTTGGTATTTTTGGAAAGATGTATTAGTTAAAATATGGCATGTATAGGCTAGAAGTTAAGATACGTTTTGAAGTATTTAATCCTTGCCATGTGATTTGGCTTGGAAGTTGAATGATGTAGAATTTATGAAATGAGCTATGAATGTGGTATATTTCATGAGTTTGTGGTTGATGAAAGATGTGGTTTGAAGATGAATTATGGCATGAGTTACCAAATGCTTGATTTATATATATTTTGAGATATACAATTGTTATTTGAATGGACTTAGTGTGATCATATTAGGCATGGAAGTAAATGGCAATGTTGATGATTATTTGATGCATGAAATGGTATGTTTGAATGCAATTGCTAGCATGAATTGGTATTGTATTGAAGCTTGTTGATTAACCCTTGTGTAGGTGGCAAATTGGCCTTGCAAATGGCCTATTTTGCATACATGGCTAAGAGACATGGATGTGTGGTTTAAGGATCACTTTTAGGTGTGTCTAGACAGGGTACACGATCGAGGCCCACGGGCGTGCATGGTGGCCATGTGATCAAGTCAATAGCTAGCCTAGTAATACACGACCATGGCACACAGGCATGCCTAGTGACCGTGGGGATAAGTCAGTATGCTTGCTCTGCTTTGACACGGCCTGGACTCATTGGTGTGTCTGGTAGCCATGTGAGGCACATGGCCTGATTGCACGGACGTGTGACCTCAACAGTATTGAAGAATATCTGAAATTTTGGAAAATTTTATAAGTGCTCAGTTGAGTCCCAACCTCTTTCTATCATGTGTTTAAGGTCTCGTAAACCTAGATAAGGGACTATATGTTCGTATTTGAGTATGTATGATGGATGATAGACTTTGTGTCGTGAAGTAAATATGAAATGTTTTGATGATTTGGTAATGCCTCTTAACCCTATTCCTGTGACGGTTTCGGGTTAGAGGTGTTACATTGATTCTTTTATGAGATTATGAACTTGTTTAGATTATCCACTGAAGTAAGTTGTCTTTCTCGCAATGTAAACGTTGTTACAGTGCCACTTATCATTAGTTTGAACTTAGATAATCAATGAGCTAATATTTGCTTGTCACAATTTTGCTATGCACGCAAAACATGAAAGACAAAAACACAAAAGACATAATAGTGAAGTGTGAAATTTACTTTATTTATTTATTTATCGTTCAAATACATAGAAAACAATTACATGTTTACTACAATATGGACACATTTCCCAACATTTTCATGGTAACTATAGAGAGAATTTTGTACCCCTTTTGAGAGAACTATGTAACACCCCATATCCTACCCGATCGCTGGATCCGGACTATAGGGTGATACACTTTAGATTCGAAATTAACTAACCAATTCTTAATACGAACCACAATTCATAATAACATAAAACAAGTATTATTAAAACACTTATCTAATTGACCTCGTCACCTACATGAATTTATTTCAATTAGCTAGCTTTAATCTGAGTTGCAAAATATTTTACATGGTAGCTTTAAGAGGTTGAATATTTGCTTAGTTTTGAAAATAATAATTTGATCACAACTAATTAAAAATTTGACTATGACCCAAGGCTCCATCTCTAGGTTGCCCCATTGTACGCAAATTACTACAAGAAGCAAATCTGCCTGAGCACAACGAATTTTGGCGTGGTCCCTCCTCGAACTCTCAAATTTTCCTTTTTACCTACAATATATAATAACACATACGTAATTTCTAATGAACTTAGTGAGTTTTCATACCTTATCAATACTACGCTAGCATGCTTGTATTCATTGCTCAAATTTCACGTTCAACTTGTCTGTATTAGGATAGTTTTCCAATCTTATTGGTGAAGTATTCACATCACACGAACTGGATCACTTGTACTTGGCACATTATCTATAACAACACCATCGCTTATTTACTTGCACATCCTGGAGAACAATTCACCTTATCCGATTGCATTTGATTTACTATTGACGACATGAAAACTTAAGATTTCATGTTCGTGTAACGCCCCAAAATTTGTATATTTGTTTTGTGTATTTATGACACAAATATCTGCCTGCTTCAGTGGTTGTGTGTTTTGGAAGTGTCTAATAAGTCTTGGGTTCAAGTCTTTACTTAGGAAAAAATTTTGTTTTTTATGAATAACCCCTTATCTCTTGCAAGTAGGCTTATAAGTGTAAGTGGGTTTAAATATAAAAGAATGGGCCTGCTGGTTTGGTGGTTAGGTGGAGTGTTGGAGTGCTGGAGGTCTGGTGTTTGATTCTCTGCGATTGTAAATAGTGTTATTTTTGCTTTAGGTTCGGCTAGAGTTGTGCTGTTAGTGGACTCTGAGTAGTGGGTGGTTAGTAGAATTTTGATGGAGAAAATTAAGGGTTTTTGATATAGTGGGGATTTGGTGAAACACTTGGGGTACCAAAATTCTCTCTAGAGAAAGAAAAACTGATGTATTCTCTTCCACCTTTTCTACCATTTTTCTTTCTGCTGTAGCCAAAATTCCCCACTGCTGACATTTTTCACACTATTTCCTTGTTCTCCTAACTCAATTTTTACCTCTTTCCCGTCGTCATTTCACGTCTTTGCTTTTCGTGTGTTATTCGATGAGTGATAAGTGAGTTCTTTTCAATTTATTTAATGAATATTCGTCTGACGAGAGTCACTTTTTGTTTAGGTGCAAATTAAGGGGCTAGTGGATCCCAATTGACACTGTGGTTGTGCGAAATCAGGGTTGCTTAAACGAGGTAAGGTTGGCGTTGGTTTTTGAGAATTTTCTGTTCGTAGCAATTCTGATTAAGTGACCGAAATTGGGCTTTCATTGTCGAATATAGGTTCTGGAGTTTTCGAGAGTGATTACGCGTCAAAATCAAACCAGGTGTATACCCGAAACACTGAAAACGCGACTTGGTGAAAAGCCAAAAAAGCATACTTTCGACGCCACACGGGCGTGTAGTAGCCCGTGTGGTAGGTCGTGTGAGGGGAAATGGCCGTGTGATTGATGAACCAGGCTATACGCCCATGACACGGGTGCATGACACGATCGTGTGATGGCTGGCGAGGACGTATGCGAGACATGGGATCGACCAATTGGGCCGTGTTGGCCACACGGGCGTGTGGGCCCACACGGGTGTAACAGCCCGATTTAGGGGCTAGTCGAAATAGTGATCTTGGGATCACTATTTCGAGATCGGAGAAATTATTTTCATGATATATTATGAGTTAGAGCATGATAGCATATAAGCATTAAAATTTTAGTATTTTAATTTTAATGTTTTTGTGTTTAATTTAGGAAAAAGGACTAAATCGCATAAAGTACGAAAGTTCCATTCTATATGCTAAGAGTAACAAAAGGCTATGGATTGTTAAATGGGGGTATTTAAAAGGCAATTTAGCCTTTGAAAGAGGCTTGGCCGGCCATAAGAGAGCATGGGAGACAAAATTGTCAATTAGTGTCAAAGTTAGTAGTAGTAGGTGGACTAATTTGACTTTTAATAATAGAATAAGGAGAGAAAAGTTATCATCTTTGTCTCCTATCATATTCCACCAAAAATTTGCAGAAAATAAGGGGTAGAAACCTTTAAAAATTTCAGCAAACTCTCATCCATTCAAGTAAGTGTTCTAGTGAACTTTTCTTGAAAATAATTGTACTTTTGAGGTCTCTAAAGCTTAAGCTTTCAAATGAGGGGACTATTGTGCAATGTTGTGAAAGGTTTAGAGTTTTACCATGAGAGATAATTTAGTTTTTTGTTGCATTTTTAAGGAAGAACTTGAGTCTTAGTTGTTAGATGAACAACTTTTAAAAAGGGTGTTGGCATAAGGACACTAAATAGAACCTTAATGAAAAGGTTATGAACTTGGTAGTAAGTATGTGGAATATTGATTTTTGATGATAGCTTTAAGAGCATTAAATGTTTGCCTAGATAAAAATGTGATTATAATTAATTTCTGAGCCTATGGGGCAAAACGGTCATTTTGCCAAAATCTAGGGGTAAAATGGTAATTTTACCTAAGTAGGATTATTGAGATGCTTATATTAATAAAATGATTAAAGTGAGCTAATTTGCTATTATAGAGCAAGAGGAGACGAGAATTCACCTCAATCGAGGAAAGGATAAAGTCGTGGACTAAACCGAAGAACTAACTCATTTTGAAAACGAGGTAAGTTGTATGTGATTTATTGCAATATTATATTAGCATAATTGAGAATTCTTGATGTCATATTGATGCATGATACTTCAATAAGTTGAGAAACTTTTGTGAATATGATAATGAAGTCCTAATGGACTATGATGAATACGAAAAATGCTATCACATATTATGAGGGTCAGTGTAAGACCATGTCTGGGACATGGCATCGGCCATATTATGAGGGTCAGTGTAAGACCATGTCTGGGACATGGCATCGGCCATATTTTGAGGGTCAGTGTAAGACCATGTCTGGGACATGACATCAGCTATATTATGAGGGTTAGAGTAAGACCATGTCTAGGACATGGCATCGGCCATATTATTAGTGCCAGTGTAAGACCATGTTTGGAACATGGCACCAGCATTGAGACAAGAGCAGGCGTAAGACCATATCCAAGATATGGCATTAACATATAGAGGTAATTCCCTATAAGACGATGTCCGTGACATGGCATCTGTACTTAGAGGAGACTCCATTGTATGGTGGAATAAGCAGATGAATTTAAAAGTAGAAATGTGAATGAATACAAGTGCTAATGAATGAGTCACTAGATATTGGCTCTATATATGTTTCAGAAATTGTTAAATAAGGGTGAGTGTAAGTAAGTATTTTCAAGAAGTCTTGACTTGTGTATGATTAATTAATGTTTGGATGAATTATTCTTTTATGAAGATTATGATTTCTAATTATTTCCATGCAACTTACTAAGCTTATCGCTTACCCCTTTTTCATTGCCCTTCTTTCTTATAGTATTGCCAAGATAGCTCGAAGATCGTAGACGTAGGGGTTCGAAAATCACACTATCAACAACACTTTGGTATAACAATTTTAGACTTGTTTTGAATATGGCATGTATAGGACTAGGGTGTTTTGTCAAGTTGTAATTGTTAGTTAAAGTGTTGGTGGCAAATATTTTTGTAATGGGTTCTTGATTCAGGCAAATGTTTGGCAAACTCTTCTTTTTGAAATAAAGAAAATATTAATGAGGTGTATGCCCCTTTTAATTATTCTATTGTATTGACTATTTGGTGGCGAAATTGTCTATGTATGTAGGTTTATTGAGGTCAATGTAGTATGTATTATTATTTACAAAAAATGTATTGGATTGATCCTAATTTCAGGGTGGCAAATGGCTTGGTAAATAGCCCCTAAGTGCTAGCATGGTTGGACACACGGGCTTGTGTCTAGGCCATGTTAAACCTGCACCTTAGTATTATTATTCAGAATAGGCCACAGGTAAATCCCATGGCCATGTGTGTATGCCGTGTAATACACACGGTTTGGACATGGGCGTGTGCCCAGACCGTGTTAATTTAGTCAGTATATCAAGGGTTAGCACACGGTCTAAGCCCACGGGCGTGTCATGGCCGTGTGAAATTAGTCAGTAACTCCACACAGGTAGAAGACACGGGCGTGTCAAGGCCGTGTGAGTATAGTCAGTAACCCCCCACAGTTGGAGGACATAGGTGCGTCTAAGGGTACATGGGCGTGCCTCAAACCACTTGGACATGTGACCCCTGCTTCCAAGAAAGGTTTTTCGATTAAGTTTTGAAAGTTTCTGAATATGAGTTTAAGGCCTCGTAGGCCCATGAGATGTATGAATCGTTTGAGAGAGAAAGATTTTTAATCGAGAATAAACTTTTATGGCCCATAATTTCATGATTAAGCAAGTTCTAGTATAGTAATGTCTCGTATTCGGTCTAAGCCTCGGACTCGAGTATGGGGTGTTACAACGGCATGGGGATGTTGGGCTTGGCCGTGTGATCCACATGGCCAAGTCCAAATTGGGCTGTGGGAGCCACACGGGCAGACAACATGGGCGTGTAAGCCCATTTTCACTAATTTATTGCTAAGGTTGCACGGGTCACTCAAGACGACTGTGAACCTACTGTAGGGTCGGTAAGATTACCTAAACCCCTAATTGAATGATTGTTATATCCATACTTGATATGTATATACATATAACTGTATATTGAGCATGCTGATTGTACTGTACTGTATATATGTGATATACCATGATTGGGCATGACATAAACTGTATGATGCATTGCATGGGGACGGGTTGATATTGGTTAGAGGAAGCGTACTGAAAGGCTTCGAGCCTAATTCTTGGCAAGCATATTCTTTATCGTGTAGACAAAGTGTAGGGATGGGTGGGTTGATTATATCCCACATGGAGTGTAGGATAGACAGAGATGGAGTGTAGAGGTCGGTGGATAGGATTTTACGATTGCATATCATTTACTATTCTTTGTCTTGTAATAAGCTAAGGCCCTAATGCATACTATTACTAAAATGGGCTGAGGCCTAAACTGGACTGATACTGATACTGATACTGAAAAAAGGCTTAGTCCCAAACTGTGATTATTTGTATATTGACTGTTTGTGTTGTATGGGGGTTACACTGAGTTTACGAAAACTCACCATTCTGTTTAATCTATACAAGTAATCCCCATACATAGGCGGATCGGTGTGGCAGAGGACTCAGCGGTGGCCACACGACTCCTTCTATACTGTTTATTACTTAATCATGGTTTTATGTTTATGTGGGTATTTTCTGTATTAATGGCCTCTACAAATTTTTGGTTTAAATTTGGATTTTATACTGCTTTATTCTTTATAACTACTAGTGGTAGGAGAAATTCAGGTTTTCAAAAGAGATAAATGTTTTATCAAAATACTATACACACGCGAACTGTTTTAAAAGCTTCCGCAAAGTATAACATTTCGGGAAATGAATGACGATTTGTAAATATATAACATTTTAAAAATGGATAACGTTTAAAAACAAATGACACGATTTAGAGTTAACATAAAATAATGAAGAGTGGTTTGAACGGAGAAAAGGTCTTAGCGTCATTGCAGTTTCAAAAGCACTATCATGTGACATCGCCAGATTCGACCATAATGTCTAGGCTTGAATTTGGGGTGTTATATTTAGTGGTATCAGAGCCAAGTTACAAAACTTGGTTGTGGATTTGGGTTTTACGATTTGATTATTTAATAAATATTTTCTAATGATTTGAAATGTTTTTACCGAACATGTGGTATACCGAGTCTCTGGCGCCTATCCTGTAAGTTCTTTGAAACTATTATGTGTTTTAAACTAAAATTGATACGAAACTGAAACTACTATAGGTAGTATACTGCAATGAAAACACTCTAAGTTAGTGTATACTGAAAAATTGTAGAAGAGCTGCAAATTGTAGTGAGACTGTGATTTACGAAAATGATTTTTGAAATTACTGATACTGTTCTGCATAAAAAATTTGTTAATAATATAATGAAACTATAAACTGATGCATAAAACTATTAATACAGATAAATGCGCTTAGACAATGAGCATGAGAGGTACTTGCAGACGGAGTACAAGAGGCCGTGGTAGAGGCTGTAGAGGGCCCGAGATGGGTCATCATCTTTTGGTAACCTGCCTAATTTGGATACAAGTGAGACACCAGCTTCACCTTTGACTTAGATTGGGTCTCATGATCGAGCGGCTGGGGACAACGCACTGTCTCAAGCCATGTTAAGGATTCTGGAGAGGGTCACTGGGGCCAATACTAGAGCTAGAGGCCGAGGGTCAGTTATGGAACGACTCCGGTGCAATGGAGCCAAGATTTTTAGGGGTATTACTAGAGTTGCCCCTAATGTGGCTGAGCACTGGATAGAGGCCATAGAGAGAATTATGGACAACTTAGACTGCACTCCCGAGCAAAAATTAAAGGGTCTTGTATCGCTGCTACGAGATGAGGCATATCAAAAGTGGCTCACTGTTAAGGAGGGCACTCAGCCCGATTGATTGTCTTAGGAATTCTTCAAAACTTCCTTCCAGGGAAAGTATGTAGGTGCCAATTATGTGGATGGCCATAGGAGAGAGTTCTTAAATCTGACTCAGAGAGATAGATTGGTGGCCAAGTATGAGGCTGAATTTCTGAGATTGAGCCGCTATGCGCGAGGTATGGTGGCGACTAAATACGAGAGATGTGTTCGCTTCAAGAATGGCCTCAAGGATAATCTGAAGGTACTGATAGCTCCACGAAGAGGGAGCGAGACTTTGCTAAATTGGTTGATAAGGCGAAGATCGTTGAGTGCCAGGATCGAGAGAGAGGTAGGAATATGAGGGATTTGGAGCCCTCAAGTTTCATTCAGAGGCCTAAGAAAAGGGCCAGAGTTGGAGCTCCTATTGGTACTATTGGATAGCCACTATGCACTGCCTGTGGTAAATGCCATCAGGGTGAGTGTTGGAAAAGAATTGAGGCTTGTTTGAGGTGTGGTTCATTAAGCACCATATCACAGAGTGTCTGTGAAAATTCGATCAGATGCAAGCTTTGAGTTCTAGTACTACACCACCACCGAGGGTAGTTCAGCAACCACTAAGAGGCCGTGGGCAGCCTAGAGGTGGTAATAGGTTTGGGCTGTGGTCAGAGAGCACCGGGCAGAGGTGCTGGTCACACTGAGGCGAGGTAGCGGCTCTAGTTTATGCTACTCGTCACCGAGAGGATGGAGATGCTCTGGATGTCATTCCGGGTACGTTCTTTATTTATAATGTACCTTATACTGCACTGATAGATATAGGATCCACTCACTCCTATATAAGTTGTACTGTATTTGAAAACTTGGGTATACTTGTTGAGAGCACTACGAGTGAGATCAATGTATTGAGTCCGTTAGGGCAGTCTATAAGGGTTAACAAACTTTTTAGAGATATTTCTCTAGAGGTCCAAGGAGCTATCTTTTTGCTAATCTGATGGAACTACCTTTTGGAGAATTTGATCTAATACTAGGAATGGACTGGTTAGTCAAAACCGAGTGAGCTTAGATTGTGCCACAAAAAGAGTTGTATTGAGAAATAATAAGGACAGCGAGGTAGTTGTAATTGGGGATCGTCAGAACTACTTATCGAATGTGATTTCTATATTGAGGGCCTAAAAAATGGTCCGTAAGGGATATGAGGCGTATCTGGCCTACATTAGTGTTTCAGATTCTGAGGATTCTTCGGTTAAGGATTCAAGATGGTTAAGGACTTTCGGACGTTTTTCCTATAGAGCTACGTGGGTTACCTCTGGATCATGATGTAGAGTTTGGGATTGAGCTCCTTCCTAGTATAGCTCGGTGTCCATCCCCCTTATAGAATGGCACTGAAGGAGCTTGTGGAGCTTAAGGCTCAGATCCAAGAGCTACTGGATCATGGGTTCATCCGCCTTAGTGTGTCTCCGTGGGGGGCACTAGTATTATTTGTGAAAAAGAAGGATGGATCCATGCGTATGTGTATCGACTACTGGAAACTGAATAAGTTGACCATCAAGAATAAGTGCCCCCTACCGAGGATAGACGATCTATTTGACCAGTTCAATGTGCTTCAGTGTTATCCAAAATTGACCTCTAATTAGGGTATCACTAGTTGAGAGTTAAGGAAGTCAATGTGCATAAGATGACATTTAGGGCTCGCTATGGTCATTACGAGTTCCTAGTGATGCCATTTGGACTGACGAATGCTCTAGCAACTTTTATGGATCTGATGAACCGAGTGTTCCAGCCCTATCTAGATCGATTCGTGGTGGTATTTATTGATAATATACTGGTGTATTCGAAGACTGAGAATGAGCACGATGAACACCTTAGAGTGGCTCTACAGATTCTGCGAGAGAAACAACTATACGCCAAGTTTAGTAAATGTGAGTTCTGGTTACGTGAAGTAATGTTTCTGGGACATGTGGTTTCTGCTGGGGGGATTAGAGTTGATCCTCGAAAGATTTAGGCTATCTTGGATTGGAAGCAACCTAAGACTGTATTTGAGATTTGCAATTTTCTAGGAATGGCAGGGTATTATTGATGTTTTGTATAGGGTTTCTACTGATTGCAGCACCTTTGACTAATCTGCTATGTAAGGGTGTGCCATTTAATTGGACTAATGCGCAACAAGAAAGCTTTGAGAAGCTCAAGACAGTATTGATTGAGGCCCCTATTTTGATATAGCCAGAGTCTGGAAAAGATTTTACTATCTATAATGATGCATCACATGTCGGTTTAGGATGTGTGTTGATGCAAGAGGGTAAGGTGGTAGCGTATGCATCTCGTCAGCTTAAGACTCATGAGGCGAATTATCCAATGCATGACTTGGAGTTGGTCGCTATGGTATTTGCATTGAAAATCTAGAGGCATTACCTATTTGGTGAGAAGTGTATCATTTACACTGATCACAAGAGCCTCAAGTACCTCCTCACTCAGAAGAAGCTGAACCTTAGGCAGCGTAGGTGGATTGAAGCTATTTAAGGACAAAGACTATACAATTGAATACCATCCTAGTAAAGCCAATGTGGTGGCCAATGCACTGAGCCTTAGGGCTATGACTGATCTGAGGGCAATGTTTGCTCATCTCATTTTGTTTGATGATGGTAGTCTTTGGCCGAACTTCAAGTTAAACCGACGTGGATAGAGCAAATTAAGAGTAAATAGATGGAGGACGAGTTATTGGGCCTTTGTTTTCGATAGATTGAGAGTGGGGATATCGAGGATTTTGAATGAATAGCGAAAGGGGTCCTCTATTTTTGTGGGAGAATCGTGTACCAAAAGATATCGAATTGAGGCAGTTTATACTAAGAGAGGCACATAGTAGCCCTTATGCTATACATCCTGGTGGGAATAAGATGTATCGAGACCTTCGTGAGTTATATTGGTGGCCAGGTCTTAAGTGTTAGGTTACATACTTTATGGGTAAATGTCTGACATGTCAGCAAGTTAAGGCTGAGCATCAGTTACCTTCGGGGTTGTTTCAGCTAGTTAAGATTCCACTTTGGAAGTGGGAGCGAGTGACTATGGACTTCGTTAGTGGGTCACCCCTTACACCCACTGAGAAGGATTCTGTATAGGTCATCGTGGATCGATTGACCAAGTCCGCCCACTTCATACCGGTTCCTACTGACTATTCACTAAAAAAGCTGGCTAAACTGTATGTTTTGAGATAGGGAGACTACATGGGGTACCGACTTCAATCATCTCAGATAGGGATCCTCGCTTCACGTCTCAGTTCTTGAAAAAGCTACATGAAGCTTTGGGTACAAGGTTGGATTTCATTACTGCGTTCCATCCTCAAATATATGGTTAATCTGAGAGGGTGATTCAAATACTGGAGAACATGTTGAGAAGTTGTGTGATTGATTTTTGAGGTAGTTAGGAGGATCACTTGCCGCTAGTAGAGTTTACTTATAACAACAGCTATCAGTATAGCATTCAGATGGCATCGTACGAGGCATTATATGGTCGTAGGTGTCGCACACCTTCATGTTGGACCGAGTTGGGTGAGCGGCGTGTTCTGGACCCTAAATTGGTTTCTAATACCGAGGATAAAGTTATACTGATTTGAGATCGACTAAAAGCAGTAGCTAATAGGCAGAAGTCCTATGCAGACCTGAAGCGGCGTGAAATTGAGTATTCTTTGGAGACTCCATTTTTCTTAAGGTCTCGCCATGGAAGAAGGTACTGAGGTTTGGTCGTAAGAGCAAGTTGAGCCCCAAATTTATTGGACCTTACTGCATACTGAAACGAGTGGGACCAGTTGCCTACTAGTTAGAGCTACCTCTAGAGTTAGAGTGGATTCATGATGTTTTCCATGTTTCGATGTTGAGGAGATACTGCTCTGATCCAGTGCATATTGTTCTAGTGGAGGAGATCGAGGTTAGACCATATTTGACTTTCGAGGAGGACCCAGTTCAGATATTGGATTGTGACGTAAAGATTCTGAGGAGAAAATCCATCCCACTGGTTAAGGTTCTTTGACATAATCATAGCTCTGAGGAGGCTACGTGGGAATCGAAGCCAAAATTTTCTTTTAGGGGGCAGAGTTGTAATGCCCAAAAATTTGTATATTTGTTTCTGTGTATTTATGACTCAAATATCTGTCTGCTTCAGTGGTTGTGTGTTCTGGAAGTGTCTAAGAAGTCTTGGGTTCAAGTCTTGACTTAGGCAAAAAATTTTGTTTTTATATGAATAACCCCTATCTCTGGCCAGTAGGCTTATAAGGATAAGTGTGTTTAAATATAAAAGAATGGGCCTGCTAGTCTGGTGGATAGGTGGAGTGTTAGAGTGCTGGAGGTCTGGTGTTCAATTCTCTGCGATTGCAAGTAGTGTTATTTTTGCTCTAGGTTCAGCTAGAGTTGTGTTGTTAGTGGATTCTGAGTAGTGGGTGGTTAGTAGAATTTGATGGAGAAAATTAAGGGTATTTGATATGGTGGGGATTTGGTGAAACACTTGGAGTACCAAAATTCTCTCCAGAGAAAGAAAAACTGACATCTTCTCTTCCACCTTTTCTTTCATTTTTCTTTTTGTTGTAGCCAAAATTCCCCATTGTTGACATTTTTTTTGCACTATTTCCTTGTTCTCCAAACTCAATTTTTGCCTTTTTCTCATCGTCATTTCACGTCTCTACCTTTAGTGTGTTATTCGGTAAGTGATAAGTGAGTTCTTTTCGATTAATTCAATGAATATTCGTTTGACGAGAGTCACTTTTTGTTTAGGCACAAATTAAGGGGCTGATGGATCCCAATTAACGTTGTGGATGTGCGAAATCAGGGTTGCTTAAACGAGGTAAGGTTGGCATTAGTTTTTGAGGATTGTTTGTTCGTAGCAATTCAGACTAAGTGACCGAAATTGGGCTTTTATTTTTGAATATAGGTTCTGGAGTGTTCGGGAGTGGTTACGCGTCGAAATCGAACCAGGTGTGTACCCGAAACACTGAAAACATGACTCGGTGAAACGTTGAAAAAGCATACTGTCGATGCCACACGGGCGTGTGGTATCCCGTGTGGTAGGCCGTGTGATCGATGAATCAGGCTGTGCGCACATGACACGGGCACATGACACAGCCCGTGTGATGGCCGACACAGCCGTGTAATGGCCGGCGAGGCCGTGTGTGAGACACGGGCTTGAACAATTGGGTCGTGTAGGCCACACGGGCATGTGGGGCCATACGGGTGAACCACACGGCGTTTGGGATGTTGGGCCAGGCCATGTGATCCACATGGCGAAGTCCAAATTGTGAGCCCATTTTCACTGATTTATTGCTAAGGTTGCACGGGTCGCTCTGAGACGACTGTGAACCTACTGTTGGGTCGGTAAGATTACCTAGACCCCTAATTGAATGGCTGCTATATCCATACTTGATATGTATATGCATATGACTGTATATTGAGCATGTTGATTGTACTGTACTGTATATATGTGATATACCATGATTGGGCATGACATAAACTATATGATGCATTGCATGGGGATAGATTGATATTGGTTGGAGGAAGTGTACTGAAAGGATTCGAGCCTAATTTACTGGTAGCATAGCTGCATATTACTGTATAGTGCCACATTCGGTGCTACTTGGAGTGTAGGGATGGGTGGGTTGATTATATCCCCATATGGAGTATAGGGATGGATAGATATGGAGTGGCTGGGTAGGATTTTCTGATTGCATATCTGTTATTGTTACTGTACTGTGATGGGCTAAGGCCCTAATGCATACTGTTACTGAAATGGGCTGCCCGACCTGGACCGATACTGATATTGAAAAAGGGCTTAGTCCTAGATTGTGATTATTTTTATATTGACTGTTTGTGCTGTATGGAGGTTACACACTGAGTTTACAAAGATATAGGCAAATCAGTGCGACGGAGGACTCAGCGGTGGCCATACAACTCCTTCTATACTGTTTGTTACTTAATCATGATTTTAAGTTTATGTGGGTATTTTTCTGTAATAATGGCCTCTACAAATTTTTGGTTTAAATTTGGATTTTATACTGCTTTATGCTTTATAACTACTAGTGGTAGGAGAAAATCGGGTTTTCAAAAGAGATGAATGTTTTATAAAAATACTACGCACATGTGAACTATTTTAAAAGTTTCCGCAAAGTATAACGTTTCAGAAAATGAATAATGATTTGTAAATAAATAACGTTTTGAAAATGGATAATGCTTTAGAAATAAATGACACGATTTTAAGTTAACATAAGATAATGAAGAGTGGTTTGAACAGAGAAAAGGTCTTAGCGTCATTGCAATTTCAAAAGCACTATCATGTGACATCACCAGATTTGGCCATAATGTCTAGGCTGGGTTTAGGGGTGTTATGGTTCGTCTATACAAAGTCTTGCACACATAAAGCTTCTATGATGAGATTTCATAATGTAGTATCAAAATTCAGATTTATAAATGTTTGACCACTTGGTGGATTATCCCTGGGAATTCTATCTTCACTAGTCGCCATTGCGAACTCCTTTGCGTCTAATTCATTTAGAGAAAATCCTTACGGAGTCTTAATTGCTGACTTACGAAAGAAAACCCATAGATAATTCCCATAACACATCTTGTACCAATAAATCCAAGTAACCATATAAAATAGATCATGGCGAATAGTTCTTGTTGCGGACTGCTATTAATATTGTAACACCCCTAACCTGTAACCATCGCCGGTCTAGGGTTAAGAAGCGTTATCGGACATAACGGAACATTTACGATCATTTCTCAAACATAAATGCATCATCATTATATCATAGCAAATCATACACATAGAGTCCCTTTAGAAGGTCTACGAGACCTTAAACATGCGTTAGGAAGGAGTTGGGACTAAACCGAGCACATACAAAATTTTTCTGACAATCAAACATTTTTCAAAGTTATAGAGGACACACACTCGTGTGGGTAGATTGTGTGCCTCACACGGTATCAGACTCACCGTGTGTCCAAATCGTGGCGAAACAGGGCATACCTACTGGCTTGTTCACACGGCACAAGACACGCCTGTGTGCCAGGCCATGTGAAATTTAGGGGGGTTACTGACTTGCTCACACGGCCAGTCACACGCCCGTGTGTCCAACCCATGTGGCATCTTGTCTTGCTTCAAATATGGACAGTATTGAACACAGGTGAGTCACACATCTGTGTGATCACCCTTGAGGACTATTATAGGCCATTTCCTAGGCCAAATTGCCTCCCAAGTTTGGGATAACCTACATGCTCAATTACAATCTCACAAAACATACATTTAATCATCATTCCCATCTACCAATTCAAGCATGAAACATACCACTTATATATCACCAAAACATATCAATATGATCATTCACACAACATCACATATACACCTTATAACTATCATTTTAACATATTCAAAACACATACTAAAGTCATTCAACTATCAAGCCATGTCACATGGCAAGAACTATACATCTCAAAACATTCCATAATCACTGGCCTATACATGCCATATACCAAACATACAACTTCCAAAGTTACCAAAATAGATAGTCGATAGTGTGATTGAGTCACTGACGATCCTCGGATCCGAGCTAGCTTTAATGACAGTGTACAACAAAGAAAGACTTCACACGTAAGCTTTAAAGCTTAGTAAGTTCGTAATATAACACAATTAATTCAAAAATTGAAATTCAATATGCAAAATTACCAACACCTAGTTCAATTCATCTCATTACTTAATCTCATCTATAACATTTCCTCACTTTCATACATAACTATATGTTCATGTACAAGCATTTACAATGCTACTTAATCTAACTCTTTCCATCATTCATTCACATAATTATCCATATCTCATAAACAACTTCATCAACCATATAGTTTCTGTACATACCTGTACCATCACGTATTTATATATGACATTTAACATTCAATGCTCCAAGCCATAATTCGTTTGATCTTCTTTAAACGTTCGATTAACTCACACACTCAGTGCCATTTAATTAGCCGAAGCTACAATAATATCACACACTTAATGCATCGCATTAAACCAAAGATGTCTCAAATTCGCACACACAGTGCCAACTAACTTAGCCGATGCATTTCTTTATTTCGCACACTTAGTGCAATTCATCGCAGTAACTGTTCTATTTACGCACACTTAGTGCCACATATTTTCTAATCGACATTTCACATTACTAACCCAACAATCACATTTCCATTCATTTCATAACAAATGAACATTGTGTAAACAATTTGTATTATACACGAACTTACCTCAGACGTAGAAATAACGACACTAGTCGACAATCGAGCTCTTTGTCTTTGCCTTGACCTCAATCCAAATTTCTCATTTCTTAAACTTAACTCATTCAATCACATTTTCATCCAAAACAATCCATAAGACATAGTTAAAGCATTTTATATTCAGCCTTTATAATTTTACATTTTTACATTTTAGTCCCTATCTCATAAAATCACCAAATACACAAAATTTCATTATACACATGCTTAACCGAATTTTCCCTTAGCTTATATAAGCCCACATATTTCATTTATTACACATTTTAGTACCTCAATCCCTCATTTTCACAATTTAGCCCAAAATAGTCAAATTCATTAAAAATTCAAAGACAAAATATGTTAACCCAACATTAAACTTTCATATTTCACCAACTATCAACACAAAGCTCACATATTCATTAATGGCATATCTCAAAATCATCATCAAATTCTAAAATTAAGGCATGGGTTTGATAGTATGCTAAGAACGATCACAAAAACGTAAAAACCATCAAAATCGAGCTTGAAACATACCTCAATCAAGACCAAAAGTGTGCCGAACCCTAATGTTATTTTTCTTTTCTTTTTAAGCAATGGTGATGAGAAATAAGCATGAATTTTGTCTTCATTTTCTTTAATTAAACTTATTATTCTAATTACCATTTTGCCCTTTTATTAATTCATTTAAAATTCCACTAACTTAACCCATTTTTGTCCATCCAATCTATTAATGGTTTAATAACAACATAAGGATTTCCCATTTAATTAGACATGGCAATTAAGCACTTTAACAATTAGCACACAACTTTTTCATTTTATGCGATTAAGTCCTTTTTCACAAATCGACCCACAAACGATAAAATTTCCACACAGAATTTTCACACATGCTTAATCCCATTCTGTAAACACTAAAAATAATATTAAAATATTTTTTTGACCTCAGATTTGTGGTCCCAAAACCACTATTCTAACTAGGGTCTAAGCCGGACTGTTACAACTCTCCCCTCTTAGGGATTTTCATCCCCTAAAATCTTACCAGTGAATAGATTTGTGTATTGCTCTCTCATAATATCTTCATGCTCCCACGTAGCCTCTTCAACTCCATGTTTGTGCCACAACACTTTCATTATAGAAATTTTTCTTATTTCTCAACTCTTTGATCTCACGTGCCAGAATTCAGATCGGTTCTTTGTTATACGATAGATCAGACTGAATCTCAACTTCAGTAGGGGCAATCACATGTGATGGATCGAATCTTTATCGTCTAAGCATCGATATGTGAAACACATTATGAATCTTCTCTAGCTCAGGTGGCAACAATAATCTATAAGTAACCGGCCCGATACATTCGATAATCTCATATGGCCCGATGAACCTCGGACTCAATTTGTCTTTTCTGCGGAATTGAAGTATTTTCTTCCACGGAGACACTTTCAAAAATACTTTATCACATATTTGAAATTCAATATCTTTTCGTTTCAAATCTGCATAAGACTTCTAACGATCTGACGCTACTTTCAAACTATCTCGAATCACTTTCACTTTCTACTCAATTTCTTTAGTCAAATCAACCCCGTGAATCTTATTCTCATTAAGCTTAGTCCAATACAATTGAGTTCTACATTTATGACCATAAAGAGCCTCATATGGTGTCATTTTAATACTTGATTGAAAACTATTATTATACACGAATTCAATCAATGGCAAATGTTATTCCCATGTACTTTCAAACTCAAGAATACAACAAACATATCCTCGAGGATCTGAATGATCTGCCCAGATTGACCATCCATTTTGGATGAAACGCAATACTAAAATGCAGCTTCTCACCTAGAGTCTCTTGTAGTTTCTTCCTAAAACACAAAGTAAACCTCTCTATCAGACACAATGGATAATGGTACTCATGCAATCTCACAATTTCAGAAATATACAATTCGGCTAACTTATCAAGCGAATAATCTATTGTCACCGAAATAAAATGATCTGATTTTGTTAATCTGTCAACTATCACCCAGATTGCATCTTTGTTTCTAGGAGTTAAGGGCAATCCCGACACAAAGTCCATTATGATTCTCCCATTTCCACTCAGGAATCATAATCGGTTGTAATAAACCAGATGGCACCTACTGTTCAGCTTTTACTTGTTGACAAATTAAACATCTCGAAACAAACTCTGAGATATCCCGCTTCATACCGTGCCACAAATAAAACTATTTCAAATCATTGTACATTTTTGTACTTCCGGATGAACATACAAACGACTATTATGAGCCTCGTTCAAAATCAACTAAATTAACTCTAAATTTCTTGGAATACAAATACGATCTCGAAATCTCAAACAACCATCACCATCAACTCGAAATTTTGAATCAGAGTTTAAACCACACTGAGCTAGTTTTGCCATCATTTCAGTATAAATTTTCTAGGCATCACAAATCTGACGTATAAACATTGGCCTCACTTTCAACTCAGCAAAATGAACTATCATCACACAAATCTATCTGAGTACTCATTGCTTGTAAAGCAAATAAAGACTTTTGGCTCAAAGCGTCAGCAACAATATTAGCTTTTCCTGGATGATGGTCAATTACTAATTCATAGTCTTTTAGTAATTCTAACCATCTCCGCTGTCTCAATTCAATTCTTTCTGAGTCATCAAATATTTCAAGCTCTTATGATCAGTATAAATGTGACACTTCTCACCAAATAAGTAGTGACACCAAATCTTCAATGCAAATACAATAGCTACTAATTCAAGATCGTGTGTCGAGTAGTTCTTTTCATGCGATATTAACTGTCTTGAAGCATAGGCTATAACTTTGCCCTCTTGCATCAACACACAGCCTAAACCATTCAACGATGCATCACTGTAAACTATGAATTCTTTACCCTATTCAGGTTGAACTTGTAACACCCTGCACCCAAGACCAATACTGGGTCTGGATACGAGACATTACTATGCTTGAACTCATTTAAACATGTACTTATGAGCTATAAAATTTCATTCCAACTTAAAAAAATTCACTTTCTTAGTCAACACATACATTACAAGGGCCTATGAAGCCTTAAACTCGTGTCTAAAACATTTCGGGAACTAAATCAAATAATTCATTTTTGAAGCAGGGTTCACATGCCCGTGTGACTTGGAACAGGCCTGTGTACCCTTAAGCACGCCCATACCCTCAAACTGTGGGATACTACTGACTATTTTCACGGCTTAGACACACTCGTGTCTTCCAATTGTGGGAGGCTACTAACTAAATTCACACGGCCATGACACGCCCGTGGGCTTAGACCGTGTGCTAATCCTTGATATACAAGCTAAATCAGCACTGTCTGGGCACACGCCCATGTCCAAACCCTTGTGTATAACACGGCCTATACACACGACCGTGGAATTTACTCGTGGCCCATTCTGATTAATAATACTAAGGTGCAGGGTTAACACGGCCTTGACACATGCCCGTGTGTCCAACCGTGTAGGCACTTATAGGCTATTTACCAAGCCGTTAGCCACCCTAAAATGAAGATCATATCCATAAACAATTCAACGATGCAATAACAACCCAATTTTATGAATAATACTACATGCTTCATTGATCTCAATAAACAAAATACTTAGTCAAATTTGGCCAATCACTAGCCATATACAAATGAATAATAAACTTGATAGCCTTTACAAAGGCCCTTCTAAAAACATGTCCACAAAATGAATGTTTCCTATACATGCCATACTTAGTAAAGTAACTTGGCTATACCAAAATAAGAGTTGATAGTGTGCTACGAGCTTCGACTCCGATGATCCACAAATTAGCTTGTCGGGACTACATAGAAAGAAACAATCAAATACGTAAGCATTTAACTTAGTAAGTTTTCATGTAAAACACATGTCAATAAGCTTGCTTAATAAAAACCATTTAGCATAACAATAGTATCATAATTTCAGCTCTAAAGCTTACTTACTCACACTTGGTTCTTACATGTCTCATGATGTTCACTCTACTCATTTTTGTATAGTAAACATGATTCCTGTGTCACTTGATCACATTGATCAGCGTACTTAAACAATAATCATTATGATCTCTAATTCTTCATTCATAACATGAGTAATATTTAATTCATTTTGATGCTAGCTTTGCTTTCTTAGTCCTCTTGTTACCTCATTATTAATCTTACTTGTTTGCCAGATAAACTTCTACAAATACCCGAGGATACTAGATCTCTTCCCACTTAACATGCCACCAAAGCCATATCTTAGGCATGGTCTTACGTGGAATTTCTCATCTTGGTTTCAAGGCCATGTCTTCATATGGACTTACATGAAGTTTTGCCCTTGATAACTTACTCAATGCCAAGCTTGCCTTGGACTTATATGATATCTTGATCAATGCCAAGCTTGCCTTGGACTTACATTATATCTTGATCAATGCCAAGCTTTCCTTGGACTTACATGATATCTTGATCAATGCCAAGCTTGCCTTGGACTTACATGATATCTTGTGTGGTATATCGGGTATCCTGGGAATTCATATTCAATTGGGGCTTTCTCACGTTTAATCTCTTTGTTCACAAAAATGATAGGCATTACAAAATAGCAATGTATATTATGCTAAGCAATTCAATGATAGTAATCATAAAGCTTAGAAATCATACAAACTTACCTCAATATACAAAATGTAGGGAGATGTGCAATTTAGTCCTCGATCTTATTCTTGCCTCGGTTTTGATCGGGGCTTCGTTTTTCTTGATCTATAATCATGAAATTCATTCATTTAGATTTCCTATTACCATAATACATCAATTTCTACACTTGGGCAAAAATGACCATTTTGCCCTTCTACATTGGCAAAATTATGATTTTGCCCCTAATCTCGTAATTTATTTTTCAACACATTTTCTCATTAAACAAGTCTAGATAAATATTTATTCCTCTTACAACTACTCAAAATTCCAAATGTTTCATGCATTCATGACACAATCTCACTCTTTGCATTTAAGTCCTACTTAGGTGTTTTCATGCAAACATCTTTCACAAAAGTTGTTTCTCATCTCCCTAACTTTAATTTTCTCCCATAAAAATGCAGCAAATAACAATGATTGCTCTCATGGGAAAACTCTAAGCTTTACACAATATTTCACAATAGTCCTCTCATTTGAAAGCTTAAGCTTTAGGGGTTTCAAAAGTACAACTATTACTAAGAAAATCATCAAAATCACTTACTAAAATTGGAGGAGAGCTTGCTGAAAATTTTTAGCTTTCAACCCTCTATTTGCTTGCAAAAATTGGTGGAGAAAGATGAAGAGAAAGATGATATTTTTCTCTTTCTTTATTCTAATATTAAACTAGTCAATTTAACCACCAACTCCTACTAACTTTGACTTAATTTTGTCCATCTTTGTCTCCCACATAGCCATGACCAGCCTAGCACTTAAAAGATATAAATTTCCCTTTAAAATACCTTAATTTAACAATCTATGGCTATTTGGTACCTCTACCTTAAAAATAGAACTTTTGCATCTCATGTGATTTAGTCCTTTTTCTCAATTGGTCATGCCATTAGCAAAATTAAGGCACCAAAATTTCTATATAATCATATAGTGGCACCACAACACATAAAATAGTACTAAAATAATTCTCCTCAACCTCGGATTAGTGGTCCCGGACCACTTTTTTGACTAGCCCCAAATTCGGGCTATTACAACTCTCCCCCTTAGGGATTTTTTGTCCTCGAAAATCTTACCAGTAAAAAGGTTTGTATATTGGTTTCTTATACTCTCTTCTCGTTCCCATGTAGCTTCTTCTATTTCGTGCCTTTTCCACAGAACTTTCACTAAGTCAATACTTTTATTTCTCAGTTTCTTGACTTCCCGAGCCAAGATCTTGACTGGTTCTTCACCATAAGTCATGTCAGGGCGGGTCTCTATTTCTAATGGAGTAATTATATGTGAAGGGTTTAATCTGTAGGGTCGCAGCATTGATACGTGAAAAATATCATGTATCCTCTCTAATTCTGATGGCAATGCCAAGCGGTAAGCTACCACCCAACTCTCTCAAGATCTCGTAAGGTCCAATAAAGCGTGGACTTAATTTGCCTTCTGACCAAATCGAGAACTTTTCTCCATGGTGATACTTTCAAAAGACTTTATCCCCAACTTGGTACTCGATCTCTTTTCTCTTTAAATCCGAATAGGATTTACATCATCTGAGGCGCTTTTAAACATTCTTGAATTACTTTCACTTTCTCTTCAGCTTCTTTAACCAAATCAACCCTGTGAATTTGGTTCTCCTTGAGCTCAGTCCAAAACAAGGGAGTTTGGCACTTACGCCCATATAAGGCCTCATAAGGCGCCATCTTTAAGCTCGACTGAAAGCTATTATTATAGGCGAATTCTATCAATGGGAGAAACTTTTCCCAACTATCTTGGAATTCTAAAACACAACATCTGAGCATGTCCTCGAGTACTTGAATTAACCTTTCTGACTGACCGTTAGTCTGAGGGTGAAAAGCTGTGCTAAAACTCAATTTTGTACCCAAAGTTTCTTGCAGCTTCTTCCAAAATCTGGACATGAATCTTGGCTCTCTATTCGATATGATCGATAAGGGAACTCCGTGAAGTCTTACTATTTCTGAAACATACAAGTTTGCCAACTTGTCCAGGGAGTAATCCACTCGTACAGGTATAAAGTGGACTGACTTCGTGAGTTTATCAACCACTACCCAAACAACATCTTTCTTGCTCAGAGACAATGGTAAACCCATTACAAAATCCATAGTGATACGGTCTTATTTCCATTCGGGGACTAAGATAGGCTGAAGTAAACCCAAAGGCACTTGGTGTTCAGCCTTTACTTGCTGACAAATAAGACATCTTGAAACGAACTCTGAAATATCTTTCTTCATTTTCGGCCACCAATATTGTTGCTTCAAGTCACTATACATCTTTGTACTTCCCAAATGTACAGACAAACATCTGTTATGTGCTTCGTACAAAATTCTCTGAATAAGCCCCTCTTTCCTCGGTACACAAACTCTATCTCTAAACATCAAGCATCCATCAGAATAAATCTGAAAGTCAGATTTAGTATTTGACTCGCATTGAGCTCTCTTGACTTACAACTCACTATCTTTTTTTTGAGCCTCAAAGATCTCTTGAAGAAACATTGGTCTAGCTCTTGACTCAACTAAAAGGGAGCCATTATCGGATAAGGATATCCTTGAATTCAATGCTCTTAAAGTAAATAGAGACTTCCTGCTCAAAGCATCGTCGACTACATTCGCCTTTCCTAGATGGTAGTCAATGACCAACTCATAGTCTTTTATCAACTCTAACCATCTTCTTTGTCTTAAGTTTAACTCTTTCTGCGTCATCAAGTACTTCAGACTTTTGTGATCGGTAAAAATCTGACATTTTTCACCATATAAATGGTGTCTCCAAATCTTCAAAGCAAAGACTATGGCGGGCAATTCTAGATCATGTGTCGGATAATTATTCTCATGAGGCTTCAACTGTCTGGAGGCATAAGCAATCACCTTGCCTTCTTGCATGAGTACACAGCCCAATCCATTTAAGGGTACATCGCTGTAGACTATAAATTCTTTCCCTGATTCGGGTTGTACTAAAGACTGGAGCTCCTGTCAACACTGCTTTCAACTTTTTGAAACTTTGTTGGCATCATTCTATCCACTCAAACTTCATATTTTTCTGCAACAGTTTAGTCATCGGGGTTGCGATCATGGAAAATCCCTTGACAAATCATTTATAGTAGTCGGCTAGGCCTAGAAAACTTCTAATCTCAGTAATGTTCTTAGGCGGCTTCCAGTCCATTATGGCTGAGATTTTACTGGTATCAACTCGGACTCCATCCCTCGAGACAATATGTCCCAAGAATCCTACTTCCTTGAGCCAAAATTCACTTTACTAAATTTGGCATACAGCTGATTCTCTCGCAGGATCTGTAAAACTGTCCATAGGTGTTCAGCATGCTCTTTCTCATCTTGAGAATAAATCAGTATGTCATCAACAAAAATGACTACAAACTTGTCAAGGTATGGTCTAAAGATGTAGTTCATTAAATCCATGAATACCGCAGGAGCATTGGTCAACCCAAAGGGCATGACTAAAAATTCATAATGCCCATACCTCGTTTGAAAGGCCGTCTGGGATACATCTGGGTCTTTCACTCTCAACTGGTAGTACCCTAATCTCAAGTCTATTTTGGAGAACACAGTTGCTCCTTTCAATTGATCGAACAGATCATCGATCCTAGGCAATGGGTACTTATTTTTTACTATTACTTTATTAAGTTGACGGTAATCTATGCACAATCTCATGGCACCGTCTTTCTTTTTCAAAAATAAAATCGGGGCACCCCATGGTGAACAACTTGATCTTGCAAATCCCTTATCTATCAACTCTTGCAACTGTAACTTCAACTCTTTTTGTTGGAGCCATTCTGTAAGGAGTAATGGATATCGGTATAGTACCGAGAGCTAGTTTAATGCTGAACTCAATCTCTCTAACTGGCGGTAGTCCGGGTAATTCTTTGGGAAATACATCCACGTATTCACATACTACTAGTACTGACTAAATTTTTAGCTCTGTCTCCTTATCATTCAACACGAAGGCCAAATATGATTCATACCCTTTTCTTAAACATCTCCGTGCCATCATATGGGAAATTATCACTGGCGATTTATCTTGTTCATTTGATTCAACATGAAGAGTATCCCATTCTCACATCTTATCTCAATGCATTTCTTCCCACAATTAACAATTACATTATGAGTAGTCAACCAGTCCATTCCAAGAATGAGGTCGAATTCATCAAATGGTAATAACATAAGATTTGCTTTAAAGTAATGACCTCTAATCATCAATGGCCAATCTTTACAAACTTTACACACTCTTGCCTAATGGATTAGACACCTTAATTACAAATTCGGGGGTATCTATAGGCACGCTCAAACTAGATGCTAATTTCATGCAAATGTAAGAGTGCGTGGATCTGAGATCTATTAAAGCAATAACTTTAGTATTGTAAAGAGAAAAGGTACCCATAATAACATCAGGAGAAGACGCCTCTTCGCGAGCGCGAATGGCATATGTCCTTGGAGGTGCTCTACCCTCGAGTCTCACGGCCTAGTCTCTCGAGTTACCTCTTCCACTTGCCCCACTTCCTGGGTTTCTCTACGGTCTCCCCCTGACTATACTCCCAGATTTTGGGTCCTAAGCTCTTCCTTCTTTTGTCATCTCGGGATAATCTTTTATATAGTGGTCTTGTAAACCACATCTAAAACATGCATTTTCATATGCCCGGTATTCTCCCAGATGGCATCTGCCACACTATGGGCATTCAGATTTATCGGGTCTAAAATTTTTGACACTTGCAACTGAAGTCATCTATGCTTTGCTCCTTGAATACTATTTACTTTTGTCCTTCTTAGAAAACCCAGTGGAAGTAGCCGATCGGGTAGGGAAATCTTTTGACTTCTTGGGTGAAGATTGGAATGAATTATTCCACAGTCTCTTTCTAGAGTTATGAGACTCCATTTCAGACTTCTTCTTCTCTTTTATTAGCTCTTCATCTTTACAAGCTCTTTCCACTAACACGACAAATTCTTTAATTCTAGAACAGCAGCAACTAGTTTGATGTCCTCATTCAACCCGTCTTCAAACCTTTTACTCATAATAGCCTCTATGGATATACATTCGTGAGCGTACTTGCTAAGTCGTGCAAACTCACGCTCATAATCTGTCACCAACATCTTGCCTTGCTTTAGCTCTAGAATTCCTTTCTCTTCTGGTCTACAAACCTCTGGCTGGTATACTTTTTCTTAAACTCTTCTTGGAAGAATTCCCATGTAACCCTTTCCCTCGGTACAACCGACACAAGGGTGCTCCACCATTGGTAAGCAAAATCTCTTAAGAGAGAGATTACACACTTTATGCATTCTTCAGAGGTACATGACAACTCATTAAATACCCTAATGGTATTTTCTAAACAGAATTTAGCTCTTTCTAGATCATCCTCTTTTCTGGCCTAGAATTCTTCTACCCCATGCTTCCTGATCCTATCAATTGAGGGTTTACCTCCTCTTACCACCTCTACTACTTGAGGGGCCACCGGAGTAGCTTGTGGAACAAGTGGGGGTGGAGGGGGTTGTGCGTTCGGGTTCGCCCGAATGAACTCTATATACCATGTGTTCATCATGTGGAGGAAGGATTCTCCAGCCTATTATCCTCCCCTTTGACTCACTATAGTGGGTCTATTTTCATTTTCGCTCGGTACTGTCCCTTCAGCGGGAGCCGGCGCATTACTTTCTACGTCATCTGCCACATTCCATTCGGAATCCATTTCTATATGTATAAACATAATTTAAAATCATCAGGAGTCATCACACTATCAATATAGAAACATTCTTACGTATGGAATGTATAGCTAGACTCATGCTCATGCTACGTTAGTCCTAGAAACCGACTAAATCGTAGCTCTGATACCATTAAATGTAACACCCCGTACCCAAAACCGATACTGGGTCTGGATACGAGACATTACTATACTTGAACTCACTTAAACATGTACTTACGAGATATAAAATTTCATTCCAACTTAAAAAAAATTCACTTTTTTAGTCAACACATACATTACAAGGGCCTATGAGGCCTTAAACTCGTGTCTGAAAACTTTGAAACTAAATCAAATAATTCATTTTTGAAGCAGGGTTCGTACGTCCATGTGACTTGGAACACGCCCGTGTACCCTTAAGTATGCCCATACCCTCAAATTGTGGGATGCTAATGACTATTTCTGCACAGCTTAGACACACCCGTGTCTTCAAACCGTGGGAGGCTACTGACTAATTTCACACGGCCATGACATGCCCGTGGGCTTAGACCATGTGCTAATCCTTGATATACTAGCTAAATCAGCACGGTCTGGGCATGCGCCCATGTCCAACCTATGTGTATAACACGGCCTATACACACGACTTAGGAATTTACCCGTGGCCCATTCTGATTAATAATACTATGGTGCAGGGTTAACACGGCCTTGACACACGCCCGTGTGTCCAACCGTGTGGGCATTTATAGGCTATTTACCAAGCTGTTAGCCACCCTAAAATGAAGATTATATCCATACACAATTCAACGATGTAATAACAACCCAATTTTATGAATAATACTACATGCTTCATTGATCTCAATAAACAGAAATACTTAGTCAAATTTGGCCAATCACTAGCCATATACAAAAGAATAATAAACTTGATAGCCTTTACAATGGCCCTTCTAAAAACATGTCCACAAAATGAATGTGTCCTATACATGCCATACTTAGTAAAGTAACTTGGCTATACCAAAATAAGAGTTGATAGTGTGCTACGAGCTCCGACTCCGATGATCCACAAATTAGCTTGGCGGGACCACATAGAAAGAAACAATCAAACACGTAAGCATTTAGCTTAGTAAGTTTGCATGTAAAACACATGTCAATAAGCTTGCTTAATAAAAACCATTTAACATAACAATAGTATCGTAATTTCAGCTCTAAAGCTTACTTACTCATACTTGGTTCTTACATGTCTCATGATGTTCACTGTACTCATTTTTGTATAGTAAACATGATACCTGTGTCACTTGATCACATTGATCAGTGTACTTAAACAATAATCATTATGATCTCTAATTCTTCATTCATAACATGAGTTTTTGATGCTAGCTTTGCTTTCTTAGTCCTCTTTTACCTCATTATTAATCTTACTTGTTTGCGTGATGAACTTCTACAAATACCCGAGGATACTAGATCTCTTCCCACTTAACATGCCACCAAAGCCATATCTTAGGCATGGTCTTACATAGAATTTCTCATCTTGGTTTCAAGGCCATGTCTTGACATGGACTTACATGATGTTTTGCCCTTGATAACTTACTCAATTCCAAGCTTGCCTTGGACTTATATGATATCTTGATCAATGCCAAGCTTGCCTTGGACTTACATGATATCTTGATTAATGCCAAGCTTACCTTGGACTTACATGATATCTTGATCAATGCCAAGCTTGCCTTGGACTTACATGATATCTTGTGTGGTATATCGGGTATCCTAGGGAATCATATTCAATCAGGGCTTGCTCATGTTTAATCTCTTTGTTCAACAAAATGATAGGCATTACAAAATAGCAATGTATATTATGCTAAGCAATTCAGTGATAGTATTCATAAAGCTTAGAGATCATATAAACTTACCTCAATATACAAAATGTAGGGATATGTGAAATTTAGTCCTCGACCTTGTTCTTGTCTCGATTTTGATGGGGCTTTGTTTTCTTGATCTATAATCATGAAATTCATTCATTTAGATTTCCTATGATCATAATACATCAATTTCTACACTTGGGCAAAAATGACCATTTTGCCCTTGTATATTGGCAAAATTATGATTTTGCCCCTAGGCTTGTAATTTATTTTTCAACACATTTTCTCATTAAACAAGCCTAGCTAAACATTTATTTCTCTTACAACTACTCAAAATTCCAACTATTTCATGCATTTATGACACAATCTCACTCTTTGCATTTAAGTCCTACTTAGGTGTTTTCATGCAAACATCTTTCACAAAAGTTGTTTCTCATCTCCCTAACTTTAATTTTCTCCCATAAAAATGCAGCAAATAACAATGATTGCTCTCATGGGAAAACTCTAAGCTTTACACAATATTGCACAATAGTCCCCTCATTTGAAAGCTTAAGCTTTAGGGGTTTCAAAAGTACAACTATTACTAAGAAAATCATCAAAATCACTTACTAAAATTGGAGGAGAGCTTTCTGAAAATTTTTAAGTTTCAACCGTCTATTTGCTTGCAAAAATTGGTGGAGAAAGATGAGGAGAAAGATGATATTTTTCTCTTTCTTTATTCTAATATTAAATTAGTCAATTTAACCACCAACTCCTACTAACTTTGACTTAATTTTGTCTATCTTTGTCTCCCACATAGCCCATGACCGGCCAAGCAATTAAAAGGGATAAACTGCCCTTTAAAATACCTCAATTTAACAATCTATGGCTATTTGGTACCCCTACCTTAAAAACAGAACTTTTGCATCTCATTGGATTTAGTCATTTTTTTTAATTGGTCATGCTATTAGTAAAATTAAGGCACCAAAATTTCTATATAATCATATAGTGACACCACAACACATAAAATAGTGCTAAAATGATTCTCCTCAACCTCAAATTAGTAGTCCCGAGACCACTATTCTGACTAGCCCCAAATTCGGGCTGTTATAGAACTAACACTGGTGCTTCTGTCAACAATACTTTCAACTGTTCAAAACTCTGCTGACACTTGTTTGACCACTCAAATTTAACATCTTTTTGTAGCAATTTTGTCAATAGAGTTGCAATTATCGAGAAGCGTTTCACAAGTCGTCTATAATATCCTGCTAGTCCCAAAAACTATGGACTTCAGATACATTTCTCAGAGGTTTCCAATATAAAATTGCTGAAATCTTATTTAGATCAACTCGTATTCCTGCAGCTGACAGTATTAGTCATAGAAAACCAACCTCGCGCAACCAAAACTCACATTTACTAAACTTTGCATACAATTGCTTCTCACGTAGAGTCTATAACACGATCCTCAAATGCTTAACATGTTGTGCTTATCACAAGAATAAATCAAAATATCGTCAATAAACACAACGAAAAATCGATCCAAGGACGGCCTAAATATCCGGTTCATCAAATCCATAAATACTGCAGGAGCATTCGATAGTCCAAAATGCATAACTAAGAAATCATAATGTCCATACCTCGTTCTGAAAGCATTTTTCGGTACATATGATTCTTTGACTCTCAACTGATAATATCTCGATCTCAAATCTATTTTTGAAAACACTATAGCTCCTTTTAACTGATCAAACAAATCATCAATTTGCGGTAGAGGATATTTATTCTTTATTGTCACTTTATTCAACTGTCGATTACTCAATACACATCCTCATAGTACCATCTTTCTTTTTCACAAACAACACAGGAGCACCCTAGGGCAAAAAAACTTGGTCGAGCAAATCCTCTATCTGTCAACTCTTGCAACTAAGACTTCAACTCTTTCAATTCTGTCGGTGCCATTTTGTACGGAGTTATTGAGATAGGAGTCGTCCCCGACACTAAATCAATACCAAGTTCTACTTTTCGTAATGGAGATAATCCCGGTAGTTCTTCAGGAAACACATTAGGGAACTCACAAACCACAAGCACAAATTCAACTTTCTTTTTTCTCACTTTTGTATCTATCACATATACAAAATAAGCTTCACACCCCTTTTTCACATAATTCAAAGCTTTCATTGAAGGTATTACAACCGATAGCCCATTTAAATAATTGGATTCAATTCAAACTATCTCACCATTCTGACTTCTCAAATCAATACTCTTCCATTTGCAATTCACAATAGCATTATCCAATGTTAGCCAATCCACACCCAGAATTATATCAAATTCATCAAAGGGTAGCAGCATCTGATTAGTTGGAAAACAAATATCCCAAAACATCAACGGACAATTCATGCAAAGTTTATCAACCATAACACAGTTGCTTAAGGGGTTTGATACTCTAATTACAAACTCAGTAGACTCAGAAGGTAGAGTCTTACTAGATACTAGATTCACACACACATATGAATGAGTAGATCCTAGATCTATCAATGCAATCACATCGATATCAGGAAGAGTAAAGGTACTAGTAATGACATCTGGAGATGACGCTTTTTCTCGAGCTTAAATAGTGTAGGCTCGGGCAAGTGCTCTTGCTTCAGATCTCATAGCTGTATCTATTGTTCCTCTCTAACTACCACTCACATTTCCAGAGTTTTTGGGTGGTCTACCTCTAGTTGTTGTGTTACTCGCCTCGCACTCTGAACATTATCTTTTTTAGCTAACTCTGGGCAATCCCAAATAAAGTGATCTCATGATCCACATTTATAGCAAGCTCTATTATTATACTTACCCCAGCATTCTCTGATATGACGTCTCCCACACTGTCAACACTCAGGCTTATTGCTTCTGACACTTCCAACACTTGATTCCATTGGAATTTAAATTTTAGGACCAGTATTTTATTTCAAGCGATCTTTACTCAAATGTCCATACGAAACATTTGAGTGATTGTTTGCATATTTGAATCTCTTCGATGAAGAATGATATGACTTACTCATCAACCTTTTCCTTTTGTCTCTAGCTTTTGAATCTGCTTTCTTCTTTTCTTTACTAAGCTCCTCATCTTTACAGACTCTTTCAACCAATACCACAAATTCATTCAAATCAAGAATTCTGACCAAAAGTTTAATGTCTTCATTCAATCCTTCGATGAATCATTTACACATAGTAGTTTTTGTCAAAACACATTCTCGCATACTGACTCAATCTTACAAATTCTCGCTTGTATTTCATAACAGACATATGGCCCTGTTTCAGCTCTAGAAACTCATTACGTTTCTGATCTATAAATAGTTGAATGATATATTTCTTCTAGAATTTAGCTTGAAAGAAATCCCTGGTGATTCTTTCTCTCAGAACCACAGATATCAATGATTTCCACCAATGATATGTCGTATGTCTCAACAATGAAACAACACATTTTAGACATTCATTAGGAGTACATGATAATTTATCAAACACTCTAATGGTATTCTCAAGCCAAAATTTAGGTCGCTCAGCATCATCATCAACTGTGGCCTTGAACTCTTCGGCCTTGTACCTTCAAATTTTATCCACAGAAGGTTTACTCAATTGGATCGATTCTGAAACTTGTGGCACACATGAATTTGCGGGGGCGGAGGTTGTTGAGCAGTCAAATTCGTTCAAATGAACTCCGTAAACCACTCACTCATCATTTGAAGAAGGCTTGTTTTGCCTCTCCCTCATGGCTATTAGCAATTAGCCTAGATTCAGCCGGCGCTATCCCTCGAGTGAGAGCAGGCACATTACTCTCAACATCATCAGCAAATATATATATATATATGGCATGTATAGCTAGACTATCACATGCTACGTTAGTCCTAGAATCGACTAAATCGTAGCTCTGATACCAATAAAATGTAACACCCTAACCCGTAACCATTGCCGGTCTAGGGTTAAGAAGCGTTACCAGACATAGCAAACATTTACGATCATTTCTCAAACATAAATAAATCATCATTATATCATAGCAAATCATATATATATAGTCCCTTTAAAAGTCTACGAGACCTTAAACATGCATTAGGAAGGATTCGGGACTAAATCGAGCACATACAAAATTTTTTGACAATCAAACATTTTTCAAAGTTATAGAGGTCACACACCCGTGTGGGTAAGCCGTGTGCCTCACACGGCATCAGACTCACCTGTGTGTCCAAACCATGGCGAAATAGGGCATACCTACTGACTTGTTCACACGACACAAGACACACCCGTGTGCCAGGCCATGTGAAATTTAGGGGGGTTATTGACTTGCTCACACGGCCAGTCACACACCCGTGTGTCCAGCCCGTATGGCATCTTGTCTTGCTTCGGATATGGATAGTATTGAACACAGACGAGTCACACGGCCGTGTGTTTACCCGTGTGGACAATTATAGGCCATTTCCTAGGCCAAATTTCCTCCCACGTTTGGGATAACCTACATGCTCAATTACAATTTCACAAAACATACATTTAATCATCATTCCCATCAACAAATTCAAGCATGAAACATACCACTTATATATCACCAAAACATATCAATATGATCATTCACACATCACATATACACCTTATAACTATCATTTTAACATATTCAAAAGACATATTATTTAGTCTCGGTGAAATGTCTATAAAATAATTCAACTATTCAATGAGAATTTAGAAATCCATGCTTTGATCACATGGAATGATTTTGAATATCGATTCATCATATCACATGGAAAGAAGTATACATCTCAAAACATTCCATAATCATTAGCCTAAACATGCCATATACCAAATATACAACTTCCAAAATTACCAAAATAGATAGCCGATAGTGTGATTGAGTCGCTGACGATCCCCGGATCTGAGCTAGCTTTAATGACACTGTAAAACAGAGAAAGACTTCACACAATAAGCTTTAAAGCTTAGTAAGTTCGTAATATAACACAATTAATTCAACAATTGAAATTCAATATGCAAAATTACCAACACCTAGTTCAATTCATCTCATTACTTAATCTCATCTATAACAATTCCTCACTTTCATACATAACTATATGTTCATGTACAAGCATTTACAATGCTACTAAATATCTCATACACAACTTCATTAACCACATAGTTTCAGTGCATACCTGTACCATCATGTATTTATCTATCACATTTAACATTTAATGCTCCAAGCCATAATTCGTTGATCTTCTTTAAATGTTCGATGAACTCGCACACTCAGTGCCATTTAATTATTCGAAGCTACAATATTATCGCACACTTGGTGCATCGCATTGAACCAAAGATGTCTCGAATTCACACACATAGTGCCAACTAACTTAGCCGATGCATTTCTTTATTTTGCACACTTAGTGCAATTCATCCAGTAACTGTTCTATTTACGCACACATAGTGCCACATATTTTCTAATCCACATTTCGAATTACTAACTCAACAATCACATTTCCATTCATTTCATAATAGATGAACATTGTCTAAACAATTTGTATTATACACAAACTTACCTCGGACGTAGAAATAATGACACTAGTCGATCAACCGAGCACTTTGTCTTTGCCTCGATCTCGTTCCGAATCTCTCTTTTCTTGATCCATATAATATTAAAATTAAATAATTCAATAATATTTTCATCCAAAACAATCCATAACACATAGTTAAAGCATTTTATATTTAGCCCTCACAATTTCACATTTTTACATTTTAGTTTCTAACTCATAAAATCACCAAATACACAAAATTTCATTATACTCAAGCTTAGCCGAATTTTCCCTTAGCTCATATAAGCCCACATATTTCATTTATTTTACATTTTAGTACCTTAATCTCCCATTTTCACAATTTAGCCCAAAATAGTCAAATTCATTAAAAATTCAAAGACAAAATATGTTAACCCAACATTAAACTTTCATATTTCACCAGCTATCAACACAAAGCTCACATATTCATCAATGGAATATCTCAAAATCATCATCAAATTCTAAAATTAAGGCATGGGTTTGATAGTATGCTAAGTAACGATCACAAAAATGTAAAAATCATCAAAAACTGAGCTTGAAACTTACCTCAATCAAGATCAAAAGTGTGCTGAACCCTAATGTTCTTTTTCTTTTCTTTTTCGAAATGGTGATGAGAAATAAGCATGAATTTTGTCTTCATTTTCTTTAATTAAACTTATTATACTAATTACCATTTTGCCCTTTTATTAATTCATTTAAAATTCCACTAACTTAACCCATTTTTGTCCATCCAATCTATTAATGGTTTAATAAAAAAATAAGGACTTCCCATTCAATAAGAGATGGAAATTAAGCACTTTAACAATTAGCACACAACTTTTGCATTTTATGCTATTAAGTCCTTTTTCACAAATCGACACACAAACGATAAAATTTCCACAAAAATTTTCACAAATGCTTAATCACATTTTGTAAACACTAAAATTAATATTAAAATATTTTTTGACCTTGAATTTGTGGTCTCAAAACCACTATTTTGACTAGGGTCTAAACCGGGCTGTTACAAATAGCTTGTGCTAACGGACTCAAGTTTTTACTACAATCATTGTGGATTCATGTTTCAAACCCATATATTTGGATTCATACTTTACGAAACATATCGGTGGATTCATAAGGAAGAACCCCATTACAAATTAATAAAAAAGATCTACTTATCTCAATCTAGTAGACAAATCTAGCGGACTGTCATATCCTACCTCAGTCTCGTAATAACAAATAGCACATTCATAATGGTTGCTCCTAAAAACAGATAACATGTAGGTGGATTCAAAAGAGCGAATCCCCTATCTACGGAATCATACATGTGAGATAGCCTTGACAGACTATCATATCTTTCATATATAGACTCATATAAAAAGATAGCTTGTACCTTTGAAGTTGCACACAGTAATAGATTACCAGTAAACGAACTCATTCTTAGTGGACTTATCAAGCGAATTCTATATTTGCGAAATAGATATGCAGACATAAACAAAAATTCAAATACATGAATTATCTTGCAGAACTTTACTGGATCTTGCCATGGCCATGGACTTGCATTCATTCATGCGACTTAGATCCTTCGACTCCTTAGAGTCTTTTACCACCCTTAAAGTGCTTTCACACGTCCCATAAAGGGCTTTCATATACTACATGTAAAAGGTTTTCATAATTTTCTTATACATAGCTTTCATATACAAGTGCGCACCCTTCTAAGTACAAAGCCCGTCCGAACCTCCGTAAAGCCAAATACTATATATATCCATTATCCGTCAATCCGTTAGAACCTTCGCAAAGCCGAATACCATATATATCAATTATGTATTCAATCCGTCTAACCTCTGCAAAGCCAATTAATACGTGGCACGAAGTGCACAATGTGACATATCATACAAGATTCATATACATAAATTTCAATTTGCTAGTACATCCCTCCTTACTCTGCATACCATTCAGATACTTAAATTTCAATACACATGCACTTAACTATTAACACTATTCATACATGACTCGCATTACGCCAAGCATTTCATTTACACCACATGGTTAAACTTAAAACCAATCGTGCATTTGCATAACACATAACATGCATCCCACCATATCGTCAATCAATTGTAGTATAGTGTATCATAACACTCAACCAAGCACACCTATCACATGATACTAGAGGTTGACACCAAGTCCATCTACTTAGCTTTTCCTTTACTACACAAGCCTCCTTAGTTAACAAAACATAACAACCATTTTAGAATTCCAACGAAGACAATTCATCATCATAAGAACCATAATTCCTTTGTATGCAGAGGCTATTTAAGTGATTATTCGTAACCTTACCCATAATCGAACAAAATCGATGGATAGTAGAAATCCTTAACTTTAATCCATTTTCTTAAATCTGTTAGTACAAAAAGGTTAAGAAACTTACCAGCTTGATAACTCCTAAGTTACTTATGCACCAACTTTAGCTTCTCTCCTTTACTCATAATAGCTCCTTAATCTCTCTCTTACAACCGAACCAGAGGAGAAGATGAATAAGGAATAGAAAAATGAAAGAACAACATCAAAGAATAATGTCTCTCCCCAATATAATACTCTTGCACTTCCTTTACTGATCTCAAATTCAACAGCAAAGTGTACATATCCATAATCACCTTTCCACAATCAGTCCACAAGTTCCTCTTATTTCCACTAGAACCCACTCATTTTGTAAGCTTTTCAAATTTAGTCTCCAAAATCACCATTCCAACTTAAACTTGACATTTCAAGGTGTGACAAACTCTCTAAGAGTTAGGGCTTTTTGTCGGGTTCGAGTTTGTACGTTCAGTACATTTAAGTTTATTTTCTCCATATTGTTCTCTCATTTTTTTTTTGTTTATTTAATGAAAAGTTGAAGCCTCCTTTCCCGTATTTTTTTATCCTCTTCAGAGGAGTTTTCCACGTAAAATATTTTTTCGATCTTCTCTACGTTGTATATTTCATTGCTTATAAGGGTCGATCCCTAACAGTTGATTTATTTTGCTTCAATCTCGATCAAATAATAATATGTTTTGGATTTTTATTTCAAATCTTGATTTGACTTTATTTTTTGTTCAAGAAAAATTTCTTTTGCTTTAAGAAACCCTAATTTTAGTTGTTCATCGTCTCTTCTCTATAATCGAACATCCTCCTTTAATATAACTTATGTTTTCATTCAATTTGTTTAATTTCTAATTTGTTTCATTTCTTCTTTTTAGATATGATTCATGCCTTATTTTTTACTTCAATTTGGTTTATTCTCTATAAATAAACACTAGTTCGACTTGATCTTCGAGTCCCAATCATATCTAGACTCTCTTTCTCCATTTTCTTTCAATTTCAAGTATGGTTTAAGCTGAATTTGTTGTTGAGTTGTTGATTGATTTTTGGCATTTTTGTTCCTATTCAAGAATGGTTTAAATCCATCTTTCATTCAAGATCCATCCTATATTCATCAATATTCCATTGGATCTTTCTTATTCTTCTTTGAATTTGTTCTGTATTATGTTTTACTTGCTGCCTTTAATGTTTTTTACTCATTTGGTGTTAATTTCTTTCAAGTTGCTTACCTGCGAAGCAGGGCTTGCATTCTTTTCGATTCAGATTCCCTCGTGTTTAACAACTTGAAAATGGTCTTGGATCGCTGCCCTATGTTAAGTTTAAAATGTTAAATTTTCCCAAATGAATTGATTATGCTATCTTTCTATGATCTACTACCCAATTAAATTATAATGTTGAGTATGCTTTATACTTTAGGAAATCCTTAAGTAGTACTTAATTAAATAAAAGAAAATGTGTATATTTTCATGAGAATTTCTAAGATTATTGCTTAATGTGCCATTTTTTGTACAGGTAGGTTATCTTGATTTTGGAAGCTTGGTTCTCCTATCAGGTCACCATTCACCACCATCGCAATTATATGAGAGTATGAAATTATTATGTTGTATTCTTAGCTCCTAGTGGCATGTACTACTGCCATGGATCATGGATCAAAGCCTATGATGATTGGGCAAACAACATCTCATAGAGGTCAATCGATTAAATGGGGGCTCATTTGATCCATTTGAACAGGCCCAGTCTATGGAACATGTGGAGAAGCCCATCTACTTGAAACCTTGGTGGCCAAGTGCAACACGTAAGGAAATTTTGGGCTACCATGGTAAATAGGGAAACTTATCTTAGAATATATGATATCTGATAAGATTTGATTTTGTAATCTTAATGGATTGAGAAAATGCCTTAAGAATCTCAATTGTAGATAGGCTTTAATCTCGACCATCGATGCAACTCAATATGTACCATTTGTTTTAGGGGAGCTCAACTATAAGTAGAGGTCTTCCCCTTCATTTCTAATCATCCCAGGACATTTAATTGTAATCCTTCAAAGTAATAGAGATAATTTGAGAGTATTTACTTAAACACTTGGTGTGCTTTTGCTTTTTTGTGGCATTTTCTATTATTTCGTTGCTCTTTCATTTTGAGTTGCTTACGTTTTATTTTTGGTGACTTGGATAGTTTTATGAGAATTGTCACTTTTGTGAGAGTTAGGTGGATTTGAAACCAAGAAATCGCCTAAGGCTTCACAGATTGCTAGAAAAACGTTCTAGCCCTATGACAGTTGATATCCGAGCTAAAATTTCAAAGACATGTCGATCGAGATGACGAAAGGAGTAGAAAATCAATTTGAGCCTATGGAAACACGCGGGAGGTCTAGGAAAGCTAGTTGATTGAAGGAAATCTTGGCGACTTTGGAAAGTCGGTAACACCCCTCGCCCGACCCGATCACGGGGTCTGAACTACCAGAGGTCACAATCGTTTCTAGAGCAACTATGTTCAAATAAAATAAACCATTTAATCATATAATCATTTCATAAACACATTCACATCATGATATAGATTCTTTTTCGAGTCTCAATCAAGCTTACAGAAACATTTTTGATGACCCAAGCATGAAACATGACCACCCTGCAAAGTTTCAAAACTTTAAGGTTGATGTCACGACGTTTTCACTTCTACGTCGTGATGTCTCCAAACAATATTTTATGTCACAACATTAGGCCAATCAACATCAAGACGTCACATACTGTCGATCGGCATTGTGATGAGGAAATATGGTCATTAGGATGAGGATTTTCTTTTTGGTAGAAATTTGGCCATTTAGTACCTATTTCACATAAACTTTACAAATTAACTATTTGGTGCATATTGCACAACCTTATTTCTGCACAAAACATACAAAAACACATTCCAAACGTAGCATATATAATAAATTTCAATCATCGAATACAACATTTCAAAAATTTGGCACCCAAACCTATCAATTCAACTTGTTTGATTTCAACCTATTCATTCATATACAACAAATTTCAATATGATGATCCAAACCCTTATAATTCAGACGCAAACATGCTATTATAAGCTACCAAGCATAATTCAAGATCAATTTCCAAAACTAACCATTTTAACAAGGTAAAAACATGGCCAATTTAAGCATAAGGTAGATCACTAAACTATACCAACTTTCAAAATTAACCAAAAGCCTAACTCTAATATACATGCTGCAAAATTGAGCCTTAAAATAGTTAAAATACTGCTGAGTCAATAACAGGATAGTGTGAGCTTCTCGTAGATCCGTTTGACACATTCCACAAGTTGGCAATCTACAAGGAAAGGAAAATAATGAGGTAAGCATTTCAAATGCTTAGTAAGTTCATAGGAATTAAACGTAAACTTACCATATTATACATCAAAACAAAATAAGCTATTTAGCTCGACAAAGTTTGCAAAAACATGAAAAATATTATATTAGTAAGGTGAGTAAACATATAACCACATCATTGATAAACCATAATATGAACATATTTTAATCCCACATTTAGCATATTTTTGGATGATTTATCCCTTTAATTATGGAAATAGGTGCTCCTAATCCTTTGTTTTCATGTTTTATAATCAGTAGAGCACCGGAGGGTGAAAAGAATGAGAAACGGGCTAAAAGTGGAGAAAATGGGCCAAAGTACGAAATCCACACGGCTGGGCCCAAGACCACAAGGCCATGCCCGTAAGAAGAGTTAACCACGACTTGGACCTCAAAATACACGGTCGTGCCTCATCAACAGGTTCGACCACGGCCTGGCCACGATTTACACAGGCGTGTGCCATGGGCGTGTCTCTGCCACAGATAAGAAGAATTCTATTCAGATTAGGGTGCTTAGAGGAAAAGAAACATAATCCAAAAGCCTATATAAAGACCCTAGAGGCCAACCTTTAGGGGGCGTTCAGCGAGGCCAAAGAGCCAAGCCGAAGCAGTTAAATTTAGGGATTTACTCAAAGAAAGCCAGTTGATTCATTTGAAGAAGCTGGAATCATACTCAAGACTGAGGATCTCTCCTTCAATTCCTTCAGGGGGTTTTAGGGTTTTCTTATGTTTTGTTTTATATTTTCTTCTGAGATGTTTTCTTTTACAATTATGAACTAAACCCTCAGATACTTGAGGGGGATGAAACTTAAGATGGATCTTGTTATTGTTATCTGAGTTGTATGATAAATACTTGATTTGTTCTTAACTATGTGTTCTTAATTCTTATTTTGGTATTTCTGGGATATTGATTCAAGTGTGATGTGCTTAGGCAGAGGAAGAAGAGACCCTGTCTAAGAGTAGATCTAGTATAGTTAAGCGGAGTTGCTCGCGTGCCTAGAGATAAGGTGACAAAAATCTGTCGGATTAGGGTCAAACCTAATATGAGAGTCCATAGATCGAGTTAATGCAATTCTAAGGGTTTTAATTAGAAATAGATTTCAATTAATCAACCTAGGGTTAGACGTTAGTAGCCTCGAGAGAGGTATTAATATAAATTAGAGAATCCTACGGATCAAGTCAAGTGAATAAATCGTCTGGTTCAGAGTTAGATAACAAGTGAAGTCTAGGTGGATTCTTCCTCGGGTATTGTCTAAATCAATCGGTTTTCCTCTCAAGTCTTTCCTTAATTTCTTTTCTTTGTCTTTGCATCTTTAGCTTAGTTGGTTAGTTAATTTTAGAATAGATAAAAGTTATCTTAATTTGTAGGCTAAATAATAGAAAGAGAGTTAATATTAGTACTTTTGGTTCCTTTGGGTTCGACAATCCGGTCTTGCCGCTAGCTATACTACTGTTCGATAGGTGCGCTTGCCTCTATCGTTGTCTTAGTTAGTTTCCAGGTTCGATCATTCTTTTTACAAATTTTTAAGACTCGACAGACATGATCAAGTTTTTGGCGCCGTTGCTGAGGAACAAAAATATTAAGAACGCTCAATTTTTATTACTTTAGCCATATTTTTTTATTTTTATTTTTTTGCAATTAAATTTTATTTTTACTTCTCTAAATTTCTTTCTTTTTCTCTTTTCCTAGTAGGTACCTCTAGTTTATGACTAGAAGGAACCCAACAGGACCATTATTTTATGATAGTGATATTGAAGGAACCGTACGCAGAAATCATAGAGAAGTAAGGCGAGGCTTAAATTACATGCAAGAAGAGCAAGAGGACGAAGCTGATAATACCAAAGTAATGGCCGAGAATAGTTCGCCACTTCAAGATATGACCGATCATCATGCTCCTCGAACTATGTATGATTATGCTAAACGTAATTTAACAGGAGCTAAATCGAGTATTGTTAGGCTTGCTATAGCCACGAATAATTTTGAATTGAAACCCAACACTATTCAAATGATTCAACAGTTTGTTCAGTTTGATGGTTTGTAGACAAAGACTTGAATACTCATTTAGCAAATTTTCTAGAATTCTGTGATACCTTGAAAATAAATGGCGTTTCTGATGATGTCATTCGTCTTCGGTTATTTCCCTTTTCTTTGAGAAATAAAGCCAAATAGTGGTTTCATTCTCTTCCACGAGGATCAATCACTACATGGAACCAAATGATCGAAAAATTTTATTAAAATATTTTTTGCCGTCCAAAACAGCCAAATTAAGGAATGATATCTCTTTTTTTGTGCAGATGGATTTAGAAATACTATATGACGCATGGGAGAGATACAAATACTTGTTGAGAAGGTGCCCACACCATGGTTTACCCTTGTGGTTACAGGTCCAAACTTTTTACAACGGTGTGAACCCCTCAACTCGATAGTTAATTGACTCAGCAGCCGGTGGAACCCTAAATAAAAAAACTCTCAAGCGGCTTATGAATTCATAGAGGAGATGTCATTGAACAACTATCAGTGGCAAGTTACAAGGACAAAGCCAACCAAAACAGCCAGAGTTTTCAACCTAGACGCAGTCACCATGCTATCAAATCAGGTAGAGATGATTAATAAAAAGATTGATGGTTTATGTGATTCTTTGCAGGTACATTTAGTTATGTAGTACAATACGAATAGAGGATGGATGAACAATATAGAATATCCACCTTACAACCCGAGTACTGAAGACGAGAAAGTTCACTATATGGGTAACAATTTCAGACCTCAAAATAACCCTTATAGTAGTGCTTATAATTTAGGTTGGAGATACCACCACAATCAAAGACAACAACCCTACCCACAGGAAAGGAAGCCAAACCTTGAAGAGACACTAGAAAATTTTATAGAATTGTTAGAAATCCATTTCATAAATACTAAAACGATATTGACTAATCAGCAAACATCAATCTAAGGGCTTAAGGATCAAATTGGACAACTAACTAAGTTAATTTCTGATAGGCGACCAGAAAGTTTAACTAATCAAAAAGAGCATGTGAGGGCAATTACACTAAGGAGTGGAAAAGAGTTGGTTGAAACAAAGAAGAAGGTACCACGTGAAACCGATAAGGCAAAGGATGAGGAAGTTGAGAATGTAACACCAGTATGTGAAGAATATAAACCATCAATCCCATATCCGACAAAGTTGAAGAAAGACCGCTTAGACACACAATACAGTAAATTTCTTGAACTTTTTAAATAGTTACATATCAACTTACCTTTTGTTGAAGCTATTTCGCAGATGCCGACATATGCGAAATTTCTAAAAGAACTTCTAACTAATAAATGGATGTAACACCCCAAACCCGGACAAGACACCACGTCCAAATCTGGTATGTTACGGGAAAATATGTTTGTGAGAGGTTAAATTTTTCGTTAAAAGCCGAGTGGAAACACAGTGTATTTTGGGAGACAATTTGAGTAGACTTGTTTGAAATCAGATGGTGTATTTGAAACCCGGAGGTTTTGAAATCCTAACCAGAATGTGTGGTTAAACGAGTTTAAACCATTTAAACCTTAATAGTTTCTTAGTGTTACTTAAAACCCTTTTTAGACTTAGGAGTAATACAAGTTTGATTTGAAAATCATTTGAATTTGCTTATCAGAAAGACATAGTGTAATACCCGATGGTATGGTTTAAAAACACATTATGCTATAATTTTGAAATCATTATCTTTCCAAGTTTTAGTAAAATTCATACCAACTTGTTTTGTTAAGGCATATTAAGAATCTAATTAAAACATAAACATCACCAAAACATAAATTAAAGGCCTTTACAAATCCAATATAAAACCCAAGTAAAGTAAATAAGCTAATGTACCCAAATTCAATAGCACGAGCAACACTTTTATTAAAGCATGGCATGTGCACCCGAGTCCATCCCGGCCCATGACCGCTTCACGAGTCACCAAATGTCAAAGGAGAGGGTGAGTCGAGTGACTCAAAGTGTAAATCCCGCCCCAAGAACAACATGCTAACACACATCATACAAAGCAACATAATTAATGCAACCCGATCCTAACCATCCATATCGCCTTTTCTACCCCTGTGGTACCAAACCACCGGTGACATATAGTCACAATGTGTTACCAAAACACCGGTGTCTCAAAGACACAATTGTGCTACTAAAGCACCGTGATCAAGTCACAAATCCAATGATGGGGCCAACCCATCGTGTGATACCAAATCACTAGCGACGATCCCATATCTCATGTGGGGCCAACCCACAGTGGTTAAACCATAGGACAAGTCGCAATGAGGTGCCAAACCTCCGTGTCCCAAAGACACAATTGTGCTACTAAAGCACCGTGACCGTAGTCACAAATGCTGATGGGGCCAACCCATCGTGTGATACCAAATCACCGGCGTCAATCCCATATCTCACAAGTGGGGCCAACCCACGGTGGTGTTAACCACAGGGACGAGACGCCGAGGTACCAAACCTCCGAGGTGCTAAACCTCCGTGACCCAAAGTCACAAAGTGTGTTACTAAAACACCGTGCTCACAAGACAAAATATCACCGCCCTCCACTCAGATCACCCATCAACATACCACACTCATGTAATCATACATATCATATAATCATGCATATCATGCTAATATGTCTAATCTCATACCCCATGTCACATATATCCACAACCATGGTATCATATAGATCATCAAGAAACACATAATAATAATCGATTTTACCGAGTCCGTAATCATACCCATTAGGGTATCACATCAATCATCACTGTTTCATTAATCATCACACAAAGTTATCAATCATATTACTAAATGTATGTGTTAGTTTACACACCAATTAGCGAAGGTATTAATCCCTAAAATCGATTTACGCCCCTCGATCACTTCTACAACTCGAATCCTACAATCGTCCAACAAATGGATTACCCATCATACCATTCGCCACAAGTATTAAACCAAAGAGAGTTTATCACATAGTCCTTACCTTGCAAACGCTTGGTTCCTACCAAACTCGAACCACAAAGGTTTCTCCTTTACAACCGCCTCCACCTAAAAAGAAAATCCATTAATCCAATCGAGACTTGGTTTAACGGGCTAAAGGAACAGACTAACAAAGTACTCCTCTTACCACCACTTAACAATCGGCTTAAAAGAGTTGGAGGCCCTCTTGATTATTCCCAAAGTCCAAAGATCCTATACGAAAAGATTAAACAAGAAGTTAAACCCTTTTTAACCAATATCGACATCGCCCTTAACAAACCAAGAATCGACAAAGTACCAATGAAAGGAGAAAGGCCATTCTACCAACACTTACCCACTACCAACGATTGGAAACCGCACCTAACAACACCCAAAATTCTACCAATACTAAGGGAGGTTCTGCTAACACCTTTAATCCCGAAAAGAAGAGTTTAATAAAAGAAACCAAGGAAGAAAGAGTGCTCTCGATTTGAAAGAATGAAGTAGAGGAAGTGTTTGGGAAAATGAAGTTTCTACTACACCAAATGAACAAAAGAAAAGGGAAGTAGGTGAGAAAGAGCTTTTGCTACATATGACCAAGGTCGACAAGGGCTTGCTTGTGGTAGCTTTGCTTTAGATGAAAAGATGGAGGATATAGGTTTTAGTGAAAGGTGTTACTCAAAGAAAGAAAAGAAGAAGGCTGGTTTTGCTTAGAGATATGGTATGGAATGATGAGAAAATCGACAAGGGTTGTAAAACAAAAGAAAGAAATTGAGAAGAGAAGATCACTTGTTTCGGCTTTGCACCATAGAAAGAAGAAAGAAGAACAAGGTGGGATTTCGGCAATAAGGGTGCTTGAGGTTTCGGTTGACACAAAAGGTAAAAGAAGAAAACGCAGAAGAAGGGTGCAAGATTGGCTTGAAGTTGCTTTGTGCTTCGGTTTCAAGGAGCAAGAATGGAAGGTTTTCTCTCTTTTTTTTTTCGGCTAAAGCTATTTGCAAATGAAGTTTACTAGCTTTTGATTAACAAGGAAAAATTAACTTCCCCCAAAACCCAAAATTGACCGAACCTACCCAATTGCCTTAGTGCAAAATTTCTGACTCTCCCACAAGCTTTCCAACCGCCACACACACCTCTCCCCAAACTCTCACCAAATCCGCCAACTTCCCCATTCACTCCCACACCCCCAATTCAAATGAGTTTACCAAGTCTTCCTCCTACTTTCACTCTCTACCCTCTTTGAATGTGAAGACCAAGTCCAAGCTAGAGTTCAAGTTGCCTTCTACCTCTTCCTCCATGCCGCCCAAAATGAGAGCCAAAAGGAGGGATTCCATGACTTGAACATAAGACCTCCCTTGTAGATGACGCCACACACACACTCTCCATATGGCGACATGCTTGCCACTTTGCTAGCTCCTTATTTGTGCTTTAGATTCACTTAATTTATTTATAAGCCCCATCTCCTTCAGCTACTATCCCTAAAGCCCAAAACTAAAATTTCACCACCTACCCAGGCTCACTCCTAACCTACAACTAAGTCCCGAAAATCCCCAAACAACATCATAGCACGCAATTAATCATGCAACAATTGCCAGAAATAAAATAACCCTTAACCCGGATATTACGCTTCTACCCCTTAAAAATAATTTCGACCTCGAAATTACTCGGTCGAAAGAGTTATGGATATTGCCGTCTCATCATATCCTCGGTTCCCACGCCGCTTCTTCCACGCCACGATTCCGCCTAAAGAACCTTAACCAGAGGCACGACTTTCTGCAGAACCTTCACATCCCGATCCAAAATCAGACAGCTCTTCCTCCATGGACATATCCAGATTTACCTCGATCTCCTCATCGTTACCACATGTGATGGATCGAACGATATCGCCAAGCATCAAACGTGAAACACGCCATGAATCGACTTAGCTCACCGGCAACTCGAAATGATATGCAATCGTCCCACTCGCCTTAGTACCTTGTACGCCCAATAAACCTCGGACTTAGCTTGCCTTTCTTTCCGAACCTTAATACTTTCTTCCACGGTGAGACCTTCAGAAAACCCGATCTCCCACAAAGAAACTCAATATCTCTCCGCTTAAGATCGGCATAGACTTCTGCCGGTCAAGCTTCCTTCAATCGAGCCTCAATCAACTTAACTTTGCCTTCGGTCTCAAAGAACCAACTCGTCCCAATAATCGACGCTCACTTAACTCCGCCCAACAAGTAGGTGAACGACACTTCCTACCGCATAACGCCTCATAAGGTGCCATCTTGATGCTCGCTGATAGTCATTGTTGTAGGCGAATTCAATAACGGTAGATACTCCTCCCAACTACCCTCAAGTCCAATACACAACCTCAAGCATATCCTCCAAAATCAGATAACCCTTTCTCGATTGCCCGTCACCATGGATGAAATGTCAGGCTAAAATCTAACCGTACCCAAAGGCTCGATGCAACGCCTTCCGTAACCTTGACGAATCTTGATCCTTATCCGAGATGATCGACATCGGCACCCCTGCAGGCCTCACTATCTCCGATACATACACTTTGCCAACCTCTCAGAGTGAGTAATCCACCCTCACCTAATAAAGTGAGCGATTTAGTCACCGATCCACAATTACCTGATCAATCCTTCTTGCTCGGTGTAAGCGGTAATCCACCGACAAAATCCATAGTTATTCTTTCCCACTTCCACTGTGGAATCTTTTATCGTCAAGCAACCCAGACGGAGAATCGATGCTCACTTTGACTACCGACAAGTCGACACTTACCCACAAACTCTGGTCACCTCCTTTTCGCATCTTACCACCGTAATCTGCTCCTCGAGATCCTTATACATTTTGCTACCCCGGGATGCATAGCGTAGGGTCGCTATGAGCATCCTCAAGAATCTTTTGCCTCAATTCAAAGATCTCTGCATACAAGCCTTCCCCGAAACACGTAACCCCATCACCGGACAAGTCAGAACCCTTCAAACCATCATTCGCACTTGTGTCCTCTGTGCACTCAAAACTTCATCCAACAACTGCTTTTCTCCGATCCGCTCAACCCAAGTAGGCTTAACTCGCAGCTCGCTGTAATACTCCCGCCATCATACAAACTCAAGTGGGCAAACAACGCCTCAACCGAAATAACCTTACGGCTCAATGCGTCGCCACAACATTAGCCTTGCCCGATGATACTCAATTGAGCAATCGTAGTCTTTCAAGAGCTCAATCCACCGCTACCGCCTCGATTCAAGTCTTTCCGAGTCGAGGTACTTCAGACTCTTATGGTCCGTATAGACTATCGATCTTTCTCCGCATAAGTAATGCCTCCATATCTTTAAGGCAAAACTATAGTCGCTAACTCCAGATCGTATGTAGGATAATTTACCTCATGTGGCCTCACCGCCGGGATCGCGAAGCCACCACCTTCCTTCCTCAGATCAAGACACAACCCAAGCTCAGATGTGATGCATCGCAAGACAATCAGAAATTCCTTACCACCTCAAAGTTGAATCGTAACCGAGCTTCAAATAAAATCTTCTTCAACTTATCGAAGCTCTCCTTGCTTCTCACCCAAATAAACTAACTCCCTTTCTCAATAATTTGGTCATTGGTGCCGCAATTAACGAAACCTCTACAAATCTTCTAGAGTATCCTCGCCAAGCCCGTAAAACTCCAATTTCCGCCATCGACTTAGGCGGCTTCCAATCCAAAACCGCTTCTATCTTATGGGGTCCACTTAATCCCTCACCGACACTACATGACCCAAAATGTCACCTCCCCGAGCTGTAACTCGATTTATCGAACTTCAGATAGAAATGCTTTCTCCCTTAGAATCGCAATACCACCCGTAAATGAGCATCATGCTCTTCCTCACCCTTGAGTATACCAAGATGTCGCCGATAAAACTACCACGAACCGATCTAGGTACGCTTGAACACCCTATTCATCGATCCATGAAAGTCGCCGGTCGTTAGTCAACCCGAACGGCATAACCAAGAACTCAAAGTGCCCATACCGAGTACCTAATGCCGCCTTACGATATCCGCCTCTTTTACCTTCAATCGGTGATACCTGCACCTTAGGTCGATCTTCGAGAAAACCGACGCCCCCTTCAACTGATCAAACAAGTCATCTATCCGAGGCAGTGGATACTTGTTTTTGATCGTCAGCTTATTTAGTTGGCGGTAATCTATGCACATCCGCATAGTACCGTCTTTCTTCTTTACAAAGAGTACCGGCGCTCCCCATGGTGAAATACTTGGCCCGATAAAGCCTCGGTCCAAGAATTCACAGATTCGAGCCTTAAGCTCCACTAACTCCTTCTTGTGCCATCCTCAGACGGAGTAATGGATACTGGCGCAGCTTCACAGTAATGATCTATTCCAAACTCTACCTCCCGATCCGTGGCAAACCCTAAGCTCCTCAGAAACACATCAACAAATTCCCCAATCGTCCAAACGGTCTCCACAAGCAGACTCTTTAGCCTCCAAGGCATACACATGCACCATATATGCTTCGCAATTCTTCCCGACCATTTTCTGCTTTGAGCAGATACCACATTGGATGAGATAGTTTCTCCTATTACCGATCGTAACTACTTCATCACCTCACCGTGTTTCGTAACTATGCGCTTAGTCAAGAATTCAACTTCGCTGGTGCTTACCCAACAACCCATTTCGAGAATTAGATCGAACTCCCCAATGGCGCTCCATCGATCGCCTCAAATACTACCCTTGAGTTCTAGAGGTACGCCTCATAGTTTATCTACCACTACAGAGTGACCTAGAGGGCTTATTACGGTCATCCGCCTAGAAGATATCTCGTAGTCTAAATCCATTGTCTCTACTATACCATCGGCAACATAAGAGTGCGAGACCCCACATCAATTAAAGCAAGATAAGGAGAACCAAAATCAAAAACGCATTATGATGACGTCCGGCATGTCGCCTCCTCTCGACGCCGCAAAGATATACCAATCTAGGTCATGCGCCTCGTAACTACTCGCACTCTCGCCTTGCTCCACGGCCCCACCGTAATCAAGTACCTCCTCCCATTACCTCGGCCCCTCTCATGGTGGTCCATTATTTCAGATTGATTACACTCGATTCTCTGATCAATTCTAGCTAACTTGCGCGACAATCCTCACTCGGTGGTCCAAATGAGCCACACTCAAAACAACCTCTACCATCACCCAACATCCTCCCCAAAGGAGCCTTCCCACAACGGTTACCTCGAGGCGGCCCCTACCTAGCAAAGAACAAACCTACCCGACCGATTCGCCCACTCGGTCTAGCCTCTTCTCGCTGATTACTCGATGACCCAAGATCCAAAACTCCTTTTGTGACGGTTTCTTTCCATACCGCCTCACGACTCTTTAATGCCCTCGCAACCTTCGCTTTTCAACTAGAACCGCAAATTCACGCCTCCTGGGCGCAATTATCAGCCTTAGTTCGTCTCGCAGCCATCCTCAAACGAACGCACCTCTCATGCTCAAGAGCCACCATACCCTCGCATACCGACTCGATCTCGTAAACTCGGCCTCAGACTCGATACATGATTTGCCTCGACTAACCTCAAAAATGCTTTCCACGCTCATTTATGTAGTTAGTCTGACGATTTCTTCCGATAAGCAACTCGAAAATAATCCCATGTCGATCTTCAATGCAGTACTGTCACGGACCATGAGCCACCATCGTATGACTCATCTCGAGAAGTGATACGATCCTCTTTAATTTCTCCTCACCGTTAGGGTCCAGATCGTCCATAATCCGCTCGTCGCTTCTAGCCAAGATTCAAGAAGGCTGGAGCAACACCGAGACACCCCGAAAGAACTCAAATTTATTTGCCCAAGTCGCCAGCACGATTTCCTAGCTCCTACGCCTCCACCGCTCCAGACTACCCTTCTAAAACCCGCAGACGCTCAGGATATCGCATCATCGCGGTCCTGTTCTCGAACTCACCACCTCCACCGGTGTCTGAATCCAGACTCATTCTCAACCCCGCCTGTAACCTACGGGCTCGAAAATACCATCCTATCACGACCACGCCCACGACCACGCCCACCTCGGTACTCATGACTAAATCTCGTTCAATTAAAGAATTTTATGCATCACCATTATTCCACTCGCTTTTAAAGCAAAGTTTTATGAATATTTAAGAGACTTTGTTTTCATGAGTCCACGTAGTCCTATCGGTTTACCTCTAAAGTAATCTCACTATCACTAGCCATTCAATCATATCAATTAATATCACAACCAATAGTACGGTACTTACCCGGGCTGACTGGTGCCGAGACTCTTGTCATGCCTTTCAAACCATACTTTAAAATGTAATACTTGAAAACTATAGTTTTAAACATTTTGGGCCTCGGGCCCACAAATGAGCTTTTGAACTTAGCTCGATACCACTCAATGTAACACCCCAAACCCGACAAGACACCACGCCCAAATCTGTATGTTACGGAAAATATGTTTGTGAGAGGTTAAATTTTTCTTTAAAAGCCGAGTGGAAACACAAAGGTATTTTGGGAGACAATTTGAGTAGACTTGTTTGAAATCGATGGTGTATTTGAAACCCGAGGTTTTGAAATCCTAACTGTAATGTGTGGTTAAACGAGTTTAAACCATTTAAACCTTAATAGTTTCTTAGTGTTACTTAAAACCCTTTTTAGACTTAGGAGTAATACAAGTTTGATTTGAAAATCATTTGAATTTGCTTCTCAGAAAGACATAGTGTAATACCCGATGGTATGGTTTAAAACACATTATGCTATAATTTTGAAATCATTATCTTTCCAAGTTTTAGTAAAATTCATACCAACTTGTTTTGTTAAGGCATATTAAGAATCTAATTAAAACATAAACATCACCAAAACATAAATTAAAGGCCTTTACAAATCCAATATAAAACCCAAGTAAAGTAAATAAGCTAATGTACCCAAATTCAATAGCCTCGAGCAACACTTTTATTAAAGCATGGCATGTGCACCCCGAGTCCATCCCTGCCCATGACCGCGTCTTCACGAGTCACCAAATGTCAAAGGAGAGGGTGAGTCGAGTGACTCAAAGTGTAAATCCCGCCCCAAGAACAACATGCTAACACACATCATACAAAGCAACATAATTAATGCAACCCGATCCTAACCATCCATATCGCTTTTCTACCCCGTGTGGTACCAAACCACCGGTGACATATAGTCACAATGTGTTACTAAAACACCGTGTCTCAAAGACACAATTGTGCTACCAAAGCACCGATGACCGAAGTCACAAATCCAATGATGGGGCCAACCCATCGTGTGATACCAAATCACTAGCGACGATCCCATATCTCATGTGGGCCAACCCACTTGGTTAAACCATTGTGGACAAGTTGCAATGAGGTGCCAAACCTCCGTGTCCCAAAGACACAATTGTGCTACTAAAGCACCGTGACCGTAGTCACAAATGCTGATGGGGCCAACCCATCGTGATACCAAATCACCAAGTCCAATCCCATATCTCACAAGTGGGGCCAACCCACGGTGGTGTTAACCACGTGGACTAGACGTTGAGGTACCAAACCTCCTGAGGTGCTAAACCTCCGTGACCCAAAGTCACAAAGTGTGTTACCAAAACACCGGTGCTCGTTAGCATAAAATATCACCGCTCCCTCCACTCAGATCACCCATCAACATACCACACTCATGTAATCATACATATCATATAATCATGCATATCATGCTAATATGTCTAATCTCATACCCCATGTCACATATATCCACAACCATGGTATCATATAGATCATCAAGAAACACATAATAATAATAATCGACTTACCCGAGTCCGTAATCATACCCATTAGGTATCACATCAATCATCAACTGCTTCATTAATCATCACACAAAGTTATCAATCATATTACTAAATGTATGTGTTAGTTTACACACCGAATTAGCGAGGTATTAATCCCTAAAATCGATTTACGCCCTCGATCACTTCTACAACTCGAATCCTACAATCGTCCAACAAATGGATTACCCATCATACCATTCGCCACAAGTATTAAACCAAAGAGAGTTTATCACATAGTCCTTACCTTGCAAACGCTTGGCTTCCTACCAAACTCGAACCACAAAGGTTTCTCCTTTACAACCGCCTCCACCTAAAAAGAAAATCCATTAATCCAATCGAGACTTGGTTTAACGGCTAAAGGAACACTAACAAAGTACTCCTCTTACCACCACTTAACAATCGGCTAAAAGAGTTGGAGGCTCCTCTTGATTATTCCCAAAGTCCAAAGATCCTATACTGAAAAGATTAAACAAGAAGTTAAACCCTTTTTTAACCAATATCGACATCGGCCCTTAACAAACCAAGAATCCACAAAGTACCAATGAAAGGAGAAAGGCCATTCTACCAACACTTACCCACTACCAACGATTGGAAACCCAAGACCTAACAACACCCAAAATTCGGCCAATACCAAGGGAGGTTCGGCTAACACCCTTAATCCCGAAAAGAAGAGTTTAATAAAAGAAAACCAAGGAAGAAAGAGTGCTCTCGGTTTGAAAGAATGAAGTAGAGGGAAGTGTTTGGGAAAATGAAGTTTCGGCCTACACCAAATGAACAAAAGAAAAGGGGAAGTAGGTGAGAAAGAGCTTTCGGCTACATATGACCAAGGTCGACAAGGGCTTGCTTGTGGTAGCTTTCGGTTTAGATGAAAAAGATGGAGGATATAGGTTTTTAGTGAAAGGTGTTACTACCAAAGAAAGAAAAGAAGAAGGTGGTTTCGGTTTAGAGATATGGTATGGAATGATGAGAAAATCGGCACAAGGGTTGTAAAACAAAAGAAAGAAATTGAGAAGAGAAGATCACTTGTTTCGGCTTTGCACCATAGAAAGAAGAAAGAAGAACAAGGTGGGATTTCGGCAATAAGGGTGCTTGAGGTTTCTGTTGACACAAAAGGTAAAAGAAGAAAACGCAAGAAGGGGTGCAAGATTGGCTTGAAGTTGCTTTGTGCTTCGTTTCAAGGAGCAAGAATGGAAGGTTTTCTCTTTTTTTCTTTTCGGCTAAAGCTATTTGCAAATGAAGTTTACTAGCTTTTGATTAACAAGGAAAAATTAACTTCCCCCAAAACCCAAAATTGACCGAACCTACCCAATTGCCCTAGTGCAAAATTTCGGCACTCTCCCACAAGCTTTCCAACCGGCCACACACACCCTCTCCCCCCAAACTCTCACCAAATCCGGCCAACTTCCCCCATTCACTCCCACACCCCCAATTCAAATGAGTTTACCAAGTCTTCCTCCTACTTTCACTCTCCACCCCTCTTTTGAATGTGAAGACCAAGTCCAAGCTAGAGTTCAAGTTGCCTTCTACCTCTTCCTCCATGCCGTCCAAAATGAGAGCCAAAAGGAGTGGGATTCCCGCGACTTGAACATAAGACCTCCCCCTTGTAGATGACGCCACACACACACTCTCCATATGGCGCATGCTTGCCACTTTGCTAGCTCCTTATTTGTGCTTTAGATTCACTTAATTTATTTATAAGCCCCATCTCCTTCAGCTACTATCCCCTAAAGCCCAAAACTAAAATTTCACCACCTACCCAGGCTCACTCCTAACCTACAACTAAGTCCCGAAAATCCCCAAACAACATCATAGCACGCAATTAATCATGCAACAATTGCCAGAAATAAAATAACCCTTAACCCGGGATATTACAATGGAAGTTTGAAGAGCTATCAACAGTAGAGCTTAATGAAGAATGTTCATCCATCCTCCAAAAAAAGCTACCAACCAAATTGAATGATTCAAGAAGTTTCACTATCCCCTGTTTAATCGGTCATTTAACCATAGAGAAAGCACTAGCTGATCTAGGTGCCAGTATTAATTTAATGCCTTATAAAATGTTTAAGCAACTTGGTCTCGGGGAACCTAGACCCACTAGGATGAGTATTCAGTTAGTTGACAGATCTATTAAATATCCCAAGGAAATTATCAAAGATATTCTGGTAAAAGTTGATAAATTTATATTCCCTGTTGATTTTGTTGTGCTTGACATGGATGAAAAAGTTACGGTACCTTTAATTTTGGGATGCCCCTTTTTAGCCACTGCTAGGGATGTTATTGATGTAGTATTAAGGGTAGGCGACAAAGAAATTATTTTTCAAATTTACGATGCTATGCAATATTCTAGAGAACAAGATAATTTCTGTTATTTTATTGATGCCATTGATCATTCTATTCAAGATTCTTTATAGGAAATCATACATAACGACACGTTGGAATTGTGTCCTACTCAAGGTGAGGGGGTAGATGATGATACCGATGAATCAGATCCTAACACATTTGCCCCTAGGCAAACGAAAGAAGAGGGAATTTAATTTAATGACAAACTAAAACAAAAACCCTCTATTGATGAGCCACCAAAATTAGAATTAAAATAGTTACCAAAACACTTAGAATATGCATTCCTCGGAATAATTCTACACTACTAGTAATCATCTCTTCTGAACTGAAACCCAAAGAGAAAGATGAGTTGCTACAGGTACTAAGGGAACATAAAAGAGCCATAGCTTGGAAAATTTCTGACATTAAGGGTATAAGCCCATCATTCTGTACCCACAAAATTCTAATGAAAGAGGAGTATAAACTATGCGTGCAACCTCAGAGACGATTGAGTCCCAATGTGAAAGAAGTTGTTAAAGCTGAGGTAATTAAACTTCTAGATGCTGGAATAATTTATCCTTTTTCTGAAAGCACTTGGGTAAGTCCTGTACAGGTCGTTCCGAAGAAAGGAGGCATGACTATTGTAGCAAACGAAAAGAATGAATTGATTCCTACAAGAACAGTCTCAGGATGGAGAGTCTGTATTGACTATAGGAAGTTGAACGATGCAACCAGAAAATATCACTTTCCTTTGCCCTTTATTGGTCAGATTTTAGAAAGATTATCCGAGCACATGTACTACTACTTCCTGGACGGGCTTTTTGGCTACTTCCAAATCCCAATAGCCCCTAAAGATCAAGAGAAAACTACATTAACATGTCTATATGGTACGTTTTCTTATCGTAGAATGCCTTTTGGATTATGTAATGCTCCTGCTACTTTTCAGCGCTGCATGCTAGCCATATTTGATGAACTTGTGGAAGACATTATGGAGGTCTTTATGGATGACTTTTCGGTATTTGGTAATTTTTCCATCTTTGCCTTAAAAATTTAAAACTAGTTCTAATAAGATGTGAGGAAACAAACCTTCGTTTAAATTGGGAAAAGTGCCACTTTATGGTTCGAGAGGGGATTGTGTTAGGACATAAAATTTCTAGTAAAGGGATTGAGGTAGATAAAGCAAAGGTTGAAACCATAGAAAAATTACCTCATCCTAGTTCAGTTAAAGCTATTAGAAGCTTTTTAGGACATGCTGGATTTTATAAAAGATTAATTAAAGATTTCTCTAAAATAGTTAAACCTTTAACGAAACTACTAGAAAAAGATGTACCTTTCAATTTTGATCAGGAATGTTTAGACGCATTTAATATCCTCAAAGATAAATTAATAAATACCCCAATTATAATTGCTTCTGATTGGAATTTACCTTTTGAACTAATGTCCAATGCGAGTGATCCAGTAGGTGTAGTTTTGGGACAGCGAAGAAACAAGCACTTCCAGCCAATTTACTACGCTAGCAAGACATTAACGGCCGCACAAGAAAATTACACAGCCACAGAAAAAGAATTGCTAGCTGTAGTATTTGCATTTGATAAATTTAGACAATATTTGATCCTATCTAAAGTTGTCGTCTTCACTGACCATTCAGCTCTTCGCCATCTTTTAACTAAACCTGATGCAAAACCTCAACTTATTAGATGCATTCTACTCTTACAGGAATTTGACTTGGAAATTCAAGATAAGAAAGGAGCTAAAAATCTTGCAGCAGGCCATCTTTCCAAACTTGAAAACCTGATATCAAAGAGCTCGATGAAAGTGAGATAAAAGATTCATCTCCTAAAGAACAACTCTTTTTGATAACCAACTCTGAGGTACCTTGGTTTGCAAATATTGCAAATTACTTAGCTGCTAACGTCTTACCAAAAAAGTTAACACATCATCAAAAGAAGCGATTCTTTGTTGATGTGAAAAACTATTTCTTGGAAGATCCTTTTCTTTTCCGCATATGTGCAGATCAAGTGATTCAAGGTGTGTTACAAAAGAAGAAGCGAGCAAAATCCTAGAACATTGCCATTCAGGGCCTTCAGGAGGACATTATTGCGGGATTAAGACAGTACACAAAATAGTCAAATCAGGTTTTTATTGGCCAACTCTATTTAAAGATGCCAACAGGTATGTTGCTTCATGTGATAAATGCCAGAGAACAGGTAATATCTCTAAACGCGATGAAATGCCTCAAACATATATACTATCATGTGAAATATTCGATGTATGGGGTATTGATTTTATGGGTCCATTCCCTGGTTCATTTGGAAATAAATACATTTTAGTAGTAGTCGATTATGTGTCAAAATGGGTGGAAGCCCAAGCTTTACCTACTAACGATGCTAGAGTAGTAGTAAGGTTTCTGAAGAAACTCTTCTCTCGATTTGGGACACCTAGAGCAATTATTAGTGATAGGGGTACTCACTTTTGCAATACTCAATTTGATAAAGTCCTAAAGAAATATGGAGTACACCACAGGACAGATGCCCCTTATCATCCTCAAACCAGCGGACAAGTCGAAGTAGCAAATCGAGAACTTAAGCGTATTTTAGAGAAAATAATAGAATCAAACAAGAAAGATTGGGCATTAAAAGTAGACGATGCTTTATGGGCCTATACAACAGCTTTTAAAACTCCCATAGGAAGATCCCTATACAAACATGTTTACGGAAAGAGTTTTCATCTACCATTTGAGTTGGAGCACAAAGCTTTTTGTGCTATAAAATTTCTAAATTACGATCTTAAAACTACAGGTGAAAAAAAGGATGATGCAGTTGAACGAGCTTGATGAATGGCGAACTAATGCCTATGAGAACTCACGACTATATAAGGAGGCAACAAAGCGCCGCCATGATGCTAGTTTAAAACAACCAAAGCAATTCGAAGTAGGAGATTTAGTCCTGCTACACAATTCAAGGTTAAAATTGTTCCCTGGAAAGCTGAAATTATGATGGTCAGGTCCATTCGTAATAAAAACTATTTTCCCTTACGGTACAATCGAGGTAACCCATCCAACTCATGGCACATTCAAGGTAAATGGTCAGCAACTGAAAATTTATACTGGAAATAATTTTAGGGATATAAGAGAGGAGCTTCGACTCGTGAACTTTCATTTAGAAATAAAATAGGTAAGTCTAGCTTAAGACTCTAAACGAGCGCTTCTCAGGAGGCAACCTGAGCACTAACATTATATTTTCACCTAACTACAAATTAAAGCTCCAGTGTTTCCGACCACACGGCCTTGCACACGGGTGTGGCCGTGGCCGTGTGAATACCACAAATGGTCACACGGGCGTAACGAAAACGGTGTTGAAAAATGGGACACACACAAAAAAACCCTCAAGCCATGGGCTCCTCGAGACCGTAGACAACACTGACTTATGGACACGGGCGTAGGACCATGGACACGAGCATGGGAGAAACAAACAAGGCCAGGCACGCCTAGATGACATGGGCGTGGAAGACATCACAAACGCGCTTAATTTTGAATTCTCGAAAAACACAGGCTAAAGAAATGGAAACACGGGCGTGGCCCCTGACCGTGTCCCTCACCCCCTATTTAAGATAACGCACAGCCACACCCCTCAAAAAACAAAAATTTTTCCAAATCTAGCCACTTCCCCCCCTAAAATCTCAAATCAAATCTGGCCACCAGCAACTCTTCTCCCCCCGCTTGACTTCTCCGTCCCTTACCTCTTTCCCTCTTCGTAATACACATAGAATCGAGCCCACGCCCGTGCCAACACACCCGCGACGCCCATGTAGCACCCTCCAATGCCCGTGCACTGACCAACCGTGCCACTCCTCTCCAAGCACTCCACCGATCACCTCTCCTCTTTACATTTATCTCTTTTAAACTATTTATCACTGAAACACCCCAAACCCGGCCCACAAGCCCTGACCGGATCTGGTATGCTTCTAAAGAAAAACCTTTCAAATTCTATTTGGGCTTTGCCAAAAACTTATGTGATTTTGAAAACAGTTGATTTGGGTTGGGCTTAAATTTAAAAAAAAACGTGTTGTTTAGATGTTAATACATTCAACTCTAATATTTAAGAGAAATTTACTTTTAACTTTAATTGGATAATAATCGATCATACTAAGTAATTCAAAGCATGCATAAACAATTTAACACTTTGGCCTTATTACATCAAATAAAAACCCGTAGTAATTTAAAACTTAAATATAAATAAAATGAGACAATCTTTGAGCTTTGCATGGCCTCCATCGAGCTCTTGCCGACCTCATCCATTCTTTGCGTGTCACCAAAAAATAGTCCCACAAGGGGTGAGTCAAACAGACTCAATGTGTACAATCAACACTAAGTCTCAAACAGATTTAGGCATGTCACATCATACATATTCATATAGCATTTATATAGAATGATGCAATTCCCGAACCCAAGCCTATATAACCATCCGCTACACATCACCCGTACTAACCATCACACCATGGGGACTACAAAGTCAACCCTCCATCCGCTACACACCATCAAAGGCGTTCATTGCAATGACGTGCTCATCGCCCTTATAATTTCGTGGCATAGCCACCATATATATATTCGTGACATAAGTCACCACATTCATATATTGTGACATAAGTCACCACATTCGGATATTGTGACATAAGTCACCACATTCACATATTGGGGTATAAAACCACCAATTCACTTCCCCTTTACATATCACCCATATGCCCCATGTCATGCAAAACATGCAAAAATTATGCCTTATACTTTATTCACATTCTTATAGTTGCACTTATGTGCCATAATAGATCGTATTATATTCCTAGTAGGAGTAGGAAAAACGTACCTGAGTACTTTGTACCATCGCATGGTAACTTAGCCACATTCACATTATTATAACATATATATTAAATATTGCCTTACATCTATTAAGAGATAGTGTGGAGTACACACCTGATTTACTTAGCAAATTCACTCCAAATCCCAAAAATCCAATCTACTGCTTTAGATCTTTACTGCCTATATTCGGCCAACCCCAATCTTATTAGTAAAAAGCCATTCGGCTATAAAACCAAATCCTAATAGGATTATTGTAATCAAATTCTTACCTTGGTGCTGATTTCACTACTAATCAAATCCAGAAAACTTTGTGTTATTCCTTCCTTCAATCAGCCAATGCTAGATCATTCGACTTGGTTAGTTTTCGGCTTTTAAGTAAATAAGAACTAGATCTTAAATCACTAATAGACCTTGGCCGAATGTACCTATGTGCTTACCTTGTGATTTGAAATCCCGAAAACTTGTCACTTGCATTGAGGAGATGTCGAAATACCTGTAGGCATTTGTTAGATTTAATTCTAACTTTAAGTCACATAAAAGTGGCCTATGGCCGAATACATGCCTTAACTTAAATCTTAGAAATCCCAAAACATTGTTGTGCTTCTCTTTGTAGTCGACAACTACTAAATCCCGGAAGACCCTTCAAAGTTTCGGCCAAAGACATTGATGGCATTAGAATCTTAATTTCAACTTAAAGAAAAGAAATAAGATGATGATTATAGATCCTTACCCCTTTATATTAAAATCGACAGCACCTTTACTTCAATCCCCAGAGCTATTCGGCTATGGCCTAAATGCTGACCACTCGATTTCGACTTTTGATGAACACTATAGGATTTTGGTTTTAACAAGGGAAAGCAAAGAGAGAGTATGGGCTTAGGAAGAATCGGCTATGGTGGGGTTTTGAGAGGAGGGTATTCGGCCTTTGATGAAAAAGAAGAAGAAAAAGGTGAAGAATTCGGCTAGGCTTTGCTTGAGTTTTCGGCTTTGGCAAACTAAAAGAGAAGAGGGAAATTTTGCTAGAGGATTTCGGCAGATGAACAAAAGAAAAAGAAAGAATAAAGGTTGGCCTCTCCTCCTTGCCGAAAATACTATACCAAGAATCCCCTATTCGGCCAACACTATCAATTCCCCTGTTTTTCTCTCTTTATCTCTTTAATAAAAATAATCCACATTTATCTCTTCTTCATCATAACAAAAATAATTTAAAATAAATCCTTATTTATCTTATGCTTAGCCGAAATTTCCAAGGGAATTTAAGCACATCTTAAACTCCTCTTAGAGACTCCCCTTGCCGTCCATCTCTTCCTCATATTGCCGTAAAAATAAAAGCTTCATTTAGCTTCCCACGCGACTCAAACCTTGGCCCATTTGCACCTGTTAGTGGCGTCATTCACAGAGGCCCTAAGTGGCACCTTGCAACCACTTTACCAAGCCCGTTTGTGTGTCACAATTCCTCTATTACTTCTTTTAAGGCCTTCCTGCTTAGCTTCCTCTTTTAGACTTAGAATCTAATACTTTCTAAGGCATTTGTCTACGTGCTAAAATTCATAGAATTCACAATGCACATTCACAACACTCATAATCATGCTATTTCATATTATTAAGCAAAAATGCATAGGCCATAATTCGGGATATTATAGTTCTACCCCCTTAAAATAATTTCGTCCTCGACATTACCTGACTGAAATAAGTGAGGGTACTATTGTCGCATCGTCTCTTCTGGCTCCCACAAAGCTTCTTCTGATCCATGATTACGCCATAACACTTTGACTAGAGGAACTGATTTCCTCCGTAACACTTTCACATCTCATTCTAAAATCTGAATCGGCTCCTCCTCGTATGACAAATCTAGCCTTATCTCCACCTCTTCAACCGGCACTATATGAGATGGATCCGATCGATAACGACGTAGCATGGAAACATGGAATACGTCGTGCATCTGCTTCAACTCCGATGGCAACTCCAATTGATATGCCACTGGTCCAATTCGCTTCAAAACCTTATAAGGTCCTATAAACCTTGGACTTAACTTCCCTTTCCGACCAAATCTCATTACCTTTTTCCAAGGCGAAACCTTAAGAAACATTTGATCTCCCACATCAAATTCTATTTCCTTCCATTTGAGATCTGCATACGACTTCTGCCTATCAGACGCCTCCTTTATTCTTGCCCGAATTATCTTAACCTTCTCCTCCGATTCAGCCACAATCTCTGGACCCAAAACTCGACGTTCCCCTAATTCCGTCCAACATGTAGGAGTCCAACACTTCCGACCATACAGTGCTTCATACGGTGCCATTCAATACTTGCACGATAGTCATTATTGTAGGCAAACTCTGCTAAAGGCAAATATTCCTCCCAACTTCCTCTGAAATCCATCACACAGCCCCATAACATATCCTCTAAGACTTGGATTACTCGTTCAGATCGGTCGTCCATTTGTGGAATGAAAAGCCGAGTGAAATCCAATTTGGTGCCTAAAGCCCGATGTAGTGCTTTCCAAAACCGAGACGTGAACCTCGGATCCCTATCCGAGATGATTGATATCGAGACTCGTGCAACCTCTCAATCTCGCTACATACAACCTTGCTAACTTCGTAGGGAGTAATCAACCCAAGACCGAATAAAATACCGACTTTGTCGATCGATCCACTATCACCCATACCGAGTCCTTCTTAGAAGGCGAAGGGAAGCCCACTAACGAAGTCCATGGTGATTCTCTCCCACTTCCATTGGGGAATTTGTATTGGTCAAGCAATCCGACGGAACTTGGTGTTCAGCCTTAACTTGTCGACACGTCAAGCATTTGCCAACAAATTCATCACTTCCGCTTAAGACCGATCCACCGTAATCTGCTCCTTAGGTCTCTATACATTTTACTACCTTCGGGATGCATAGCATAAGGGCTACTATGCGATTCCCGAAGAATTCTTTACCTAAGCTCCTCGTCCTTCAGCATACAAATCTTACCCTTGAAGTACAATACTCCCTCGTCATTAACACCATAACCCTCTAACTCTCCATTCTACACTTGTCGCAACTTAACACTTAGATCCTCATCAACCAACTGTCCCTCTTTCACTTCATTCAACCACGTTGGCTTAACTTGCAGCTCTGTCAACAGACTTTCATCATCATACAAGCTCAGATGTATGAACATCGCCCTCAGATCCGACACAACCTTCCAACTTAGGGCATCCGCCACTACATTCGCCTTGCCCGGGTGATATTCTATGGAACAATCGTAGTCCTTCAATAGTTCCACCCACCTTCACTGTCTTAAGTTCAACTCCTTCTGAGTCAACAAGTACTTAAGACTCTTGTGGTCTGTGTAGATCATCGACTTCTCTCCATATAGATAGTGCCTCCACACCTTAAGGGCAAAGACCACTGCCGCCAATTCCAAGTCATGTGTTGGGTAGTTAAACTCGTGTGGCCTTAGTTGTCGAGGCGCATAAGCAACTACTTTCCCATCTTGAATAAGGACACCTCCCAATCCTGTATGGGAAGCATTACAGTATACTACAAAATCATTCCCTGCCTCTGGCTAAATCAAAACTGGAGCTTCGATCAAAACCTTTTTAAGCTTCTCGAAGCTCTCTTGTTGCTTATTGGTCCATATAAAAGGCACTTCCTTCCTTAATAACTTTGTTAAACGACGAGAACCCTTCTACAAACCTTCTATAATAGCCTGCCAATCCTAAGAAACTCTAAACTTCCGCCACAGACCTAGGGGGTTTCCAATCCAAAACTGCCTCAATCTTCCGAGGATCCGCCCTTACTCCTTCAGCAGATACCACATGTCCTAGAAACGTCACCTCCTTAAGCCAAAATTCACTCTTGCTGAATTTGGCATAGAGCTTCTTCTCCCTCAACACTTGCAACACAATTTGGAGGTGCTCATCATGCTCTTCCTCTGACTTTGAATACACCAATATGTCATCTATGAACACAACAATGAACCGGTCTAGATAGGGTTGGAAAACCCGATTCATCATGTCCATAAACGTGGCTGGGGCATTAGTCAAATCGAACGGCATTACCAAGAACTCATAATGCTCGTACCTTGTTCGAAAAGCCGTCTTATGGATATCAGCCTCCTTCACCTTAAGCTGATGATATCCAGACCTTAGATCTATCTTCGAGAATATCATGCCCCTTGTCGATCAAACAAGTCGTCAATTCTTGGCAATGGGTACTTGTTCTTGATGGTCAGCTTGTTCAACTAATGATAATATATGCACATACGCATAGTTTTGTCCTTCTTCTTCACATATAAGACCGGTGCTCCCCATGGAGACATACTGGGTCGGATGAAACCACAGTCAAGTAATTCCTGAATCTGTGACTTAAGCTCAACCAACTCCTTTGGTGCCATTCTCTATGGGGCAATGGACACAGGAGCTGTACCCGACGAGAAGTCAATTCTAAACTCCACCTCCCCGTCCGGGGTATTCCGTAATTCTCCGAAAAGACATCCACAAACTCCCTTACAGCTCTAACTCCATTAACTCCCCCTTCGTTTGTATCCAAAGCACAAATGAAGGCCAAAAATGCCTTACACCCCTTCTGAACCATCTTATCTGCCTTCAATGCCGAAACTACGTTAGATAAATAGTTCCTCCTTTCACCTATCATGACCATCACCTCATCCTCTAGGGTCCTTAACTCTATTTGTTTGGCTGCACAATCCAATACAGCCCGATGCTCCACTAGCCAATCCATGCCAAGTATAAGATCGAATTCCCCGAAGGGTAATTCCATTAAGTCAGCAGGGAATACTACTCCCTAAATCTCCAAAGGCACACTCCGAAATATCTTGTTTACCACTACAGTTTGACCTAGTGGGCTTACTACAGTCATCTCCCTATTAGAGAGTTCAGAGGCTATGCCTAGTGTTTCAATTACACTACATGCAACATAAGAATGGGTCGAGCCCACATCGATCAAAGCAAAATAAGGCTTGCCATAAATAAAGAACGTACCGGTTATGACGTCTGGTGTGTCTCCGTCCTCCCTACGGCAAATCGCATACACCAAGCCCGACTGTCTTGCCTCTATATTACCACCACCTCGGCCCGGTGTTCCACGTCCTCTTCCAGCACCATTTCCTCCCCTATTCGGACCACGCCCTCACTGAGGCTACTGTCCGCCTCTTCCAGCCTGAGTAACACCCTGAGCTGCTGGTTGATTCCCATCCTGTCTCATAGGACAGTCCTTAATCATATGGTCCTTAGACCCACATTTGAAACATCCTCCTGTCTTCTTCCAACACTCTCCTAGATGCTTCTTTCCACACTGATCACAAGTACGGTATTGGCCTTCTGTCATAGTCCACTGACCTTGTGGCCCATCAACTCTAGGCCTCTTTTGCACACTCCCCGACGATCCAGATGACCTAAAACCCCTCTTCCGTCTATTCCGACGTTGTTCGCGCTTACAAAATCCTTGATACCCTCGGTTATTTTAGCCTTTTCCACCAATACAAAACTCTCGCTCTGCTATGGGCTATCAATAACCTCAGTCATCTCTTAGTCCGCCTCTTCAAACCGAACACACCGCTCATGCTCAGAGACACTATGCCTCGAGCATAACGGCTCAAATTTTAAGAATTCAACAGACTTTCCACGGACTTGTTCCTTGAACCAAATTTTTAAATGCCTTCCTCTCGTGCATCGATATAATGGGTACCAACATACTTCTTCCGGTATGCCGCCTTAGCATACTCCCAAGTAAGTTCCTCCATTTGTAGCACCATTCCGCACCGTGAGCCACCATTGATATGACTCATCGCGAAGAAGCGACACCAACCCTTTCACTTTCTCCTCGTCGGTTAAGTCGAGCTCATCCATAATCTGCTTTCGATTGCCTCCAACCAATACTCACTTTCTTCTGGTGCCACACCGATATACCACGGAACACTTCACTCTGTTGGCTCGAGTCGCCAGTACTAACTTTCGAGCTCCTATGCCTCCACCGCTCCACCACCCTTTCCAAAACTCGCAGATTGCTCGTGACAATGCGTCATCCCCCGTCTGATCCTGATATTCCACATCAGCGGCTGGTGGTGGTGGTGGCATTTCATTTTCAGATCCTTGACCCGATCTAACGGGTTCAAACACGGTCATTCAGCCTCTTCCACGGCCACGTACGTTAGGACCACGTCCCCTTGAATTCATACTTTCGCTTTACGTTTATCTGATTAAAGAATTTTATGTATTAGCTTTGTTCCACTGATTTAACACGAACAGTTTTATGTTTAATAGTTCTAGAAAGTAGTTCTTTCGAGTCATACACATACAGTCTCACATCATTCATTTAGTCACACACATGAACTTGCATTCATTACAGAGAAATGTTGTAGTTGTCGTTGTTTGTTGTTTTTCACTACCCAGGGGTATTTTCGTAATTTTGTCCTACAAGGGTATTTTGGTAATTTTCAAATTAGGGTTTTTGAAAATGTTGCAAAATAGAGATTGTTAATGTTTTGCAAAATTAAAATACTTGCGAAAAAAATTCAGAGGTGAAATGATAATTTTATACACTAGGGGTATTTTTGTAATTTTTCAAGCCAGGGTCTTTTCGAAAATTTTTCGCAAAATATGGTTCCTGGTGACTTTTCAAAACAAGGGTGTTTTTAAAGGTTTTTAATTTGAGGGTACTTCGTTGATTTTCCTTACTGAGGGTATTTTGGTCATTTGTACAGGTTAGGGGTAATTTGGTCATTTTGCAAATCAGGGGTAATTTCATAAATTAAAAATTTTAGAAAGTTTTTTTTTCCAAAATAATAATTTTCACAATTCAAAAGGGTAGTTTGTTGACTTTTAAAACTAGGGTTTCCATAAAAATGTGGCTAGTCCCTTTCGGGTTTTAATTATTGAGTTTGGCAGTGACTAAGTCCTCCCGTTAGGGTGAACCGGCTACGCACTGTAGGATTCGAGTGGAGAGGAGGTGAGTCACACGAACGCTTAAATACCAAGCTCCCACCGAAACCAATCCTAGACATGCGCACAATGGTTGCCACACCCTAAATCGGTGACTTAACCACATGTTTGTTTAATTAGGCACTTAAAATTTTATGTAATTGTTGGGGTAACCTAGTCCTAGGGTTCAAGTACTTATCATGTTAATCTACGTTCCATTTCTACCCTTCTACAATTCATATCATAAATCACACAAGAGATAGGGTACTTACCGGTGGACTTGGCCGGAGACTCAAAAAGCATGCCGTAAAACCTACTTATTTCTCAAATTTTTCACAAAATTCTTTTGGGCTTAATTTTGAAAACATTTTGGGCCTTCAACCCAAGGCCGAGAGTTTAAAATCTGGCTCGATACTGTGAAACACCCCAAACTCGCCCACAAGCCCTAATTGGATCTGGTATGCTTCTAGAGAAAACCTTTCAAATTCTATATGGGCTTTGCCAAAAACTTATGTGATTTTGAAAATAGTTGATTTGGGTTGGGCTTAAATTTAAAAAAAAAATCGTGTTGTTTAGATGTTAATACATTCAACTCTAATATTTAAGAGAAATTTACTTTTAACTTTAATTGGATAATAATCGATCATACTAAGTAATTTGAAAGCATGCATAAACAATTTAACACTTTGGCCTTATTACATCAAATAAAAACCCGTAGTAATTTAGAACTTAAATATAAATAAAAATAAGACAATCTTTGAGCTTTGCATGGCCTCCATCGAGCTCTTGCCGAATTCGGTCCATTACTACGTGTCACCAAAAATGGTCCCACAAGGGTGAGTCAAACAAACTCAATGTGTACAATCAACACTAAGTCTCAAACAGATTCGTGCATGTCACATCATACATATTCACATAGCATTTATATAGAATGATGCAATTCCCGAACCCAAGCCTATATAACCATCCGTTACACATCACCCGTACCAACCATCACACTGTGGGGACTACTAAGTCAACCCTCCATCCGCTACACACCATTGAAGGCAGTCGCTGTAGTCGACGTGCTCATCACCCTTATAATTTCGTGGCATAGCCACCATATATATATTCGTGACATAAGTCACCACATTCATATATTGTGACATAAGTCACCACATTCGGATATTGTGACATAAGTTACCACATTCACATACTGGGGTATAAAACCACCAATTCACTTCCCCTTTACATATCACCCATATGCCCCATGTCATGCAAAACATGCAAAAATTATGCCTTATGCTTTATTCACATTCTTATAGTTGCACTTATGTGCCATAATAGATCGTATTATATTCCTAGTAGGAGTAGGAAAAACGCACCTAAGTACTTTGTACCATCGCATGGTAACTTAGCCACATTCACATTATTATAACATATATATTAAATATTGCCTTATATCTATTAAGAGATAGTTTGGAGTACACACCGATTTACTTAGCAAATTCACTCCAAATCCGAAAATCCAATCTCTCGCTTTAGATCTTTCTCGCCTATATTCTACCAACCCCAATCTTATTAGTAAAAGCCATTCATTATAAAACCAAATCCTAATAGGATTATTGTAATCAAATTCTTACCTTGGTGCCGATTTTACTACTAATCAAATCCAAAAACTTTGTGTTATTCCTTCCTTCAATCGGCCAATGCTAGATCATTCGACTTGGTTAGTTTTCGACTTTTAAGTAAATAAGAACTAGATCTTAAATCACTAATAGACCTTGGCGAATGTACCTATGTGCTTACCTTGTGATTTGAAATCCCAAAACTTGTCACTTGTCTTGAGGAGATGTCGAAATACCTATAGGCATTGGTTAGATTTAATTCTAACTTTAAGTCACATAAAAGTGGCCTATGGCCGAATACATGCCTTACCTTAAATCTTAAAAATCCCAAAACTTTCTTGTGCTTCTCTTTGTAGTCAACAACTACTAAATCCCAGAAGACCCTTCAAAGTTTCGGCCAAAGACATTGATGGCATTAGAATCTTAATTTTATCTTAAAGAAAATAAATAAGATGATGACTATAGATCCTTACCCCTTTATATTAAAATCGGCAGCAGCTTTACTTCAATCCCCAGAGCTATTCGGCTATGGCCTAAATGCTGACCACTCGATTTCGGCTTTTGATGAACACTATAGGATTTCGGCTTTAACAAGGGAAAGCAAAGAGAGAGTATGGGCTTAGGAAGAATCGGCTATGGTGGGGTTTTGAGAGGAGGGTATTCAGCCTTTGATGAAAAAGAAGAAGAAAAAGGTGAAGAATTCGGCTAGGATTTGCTTGAGTTTTTGGCTTTGGCAAACTAAAAGAGAAGAGGGAAATTTTGCTAGAGGATTTCGGTAGATGAACAAAAGAAAAAGAAAGAATAAAGGTTGGCCTCTCCTCCTTGCCGAAAATACTATACCAAGAATCCCCTATTCGGCCAACACTATCAATTCCCCTGTTTTTCTCTCTTTATCTCTTTAATAAAATAATCCACATTTATCTCTTCTTCATCATAACAAAATAATTTAAAATAAATCCTTATTTATCTTATGCTTAGCTGAATTTCCAAGGAGTTTAAGCACATCTTAAACTCCTCTTAGAGACTCCCTTGTCATCCATCTCTTCCTCATATTGTTGTAAAAATAAAAGCTTCATTTTGCTTCCTCTGCTGACTCGAACCTTGGCCCATTTGCACTGTTAGTGGCGCCATTCATAGAGGCCCTAAGTGGCACCTTGCAACCACTTTACCAAGCCCGCTTGTGTGTCACAATTCCTCTACTATTTCTTTTAAGGCCTTCCTACTTAGCTTCCTCTTTTAGATTTAGAATCTAATACTTTCTAAGGCATTTGTCTACGCTGCTTAAAATTCATGTAATTCACAATGCACATTCACAACACTCATAATCATGCTATTTCATATTATTAAGCAAAAATGCATAGGCCATAATTCGGGATATTACAATCACTTAATTTTATTTCATAATTAGTTCATGCTTATTACTTAATATTAGTTTTATTTATTTTGTTCATTGTTTACTAATAGCAATTAGTGACTATACAAAATATGAGTGTATCATTATCATGATATTTGTTTTATACATGATATTATTGAGTTCTTAAAGATTGTGCAATTTGGATGAAAATGATACTTGAATCGATAAATATATGTTTTTTCAGAATGTAATGTCATCATCCAGAGGAAAGAAAACCGCGGTCCTTAGTTCTAAAAAATGAAAGGGACTCGGCTCACATCGACTAACGCATCGGCCGAACTACGCCATCCATTCTTGCAATTCCCGCAAGGACCCCAGGAAGACCTCTACAGGATACCCCACGCACAACCCCTTGGCACAAGGAGGTGCATTGATTGGGCCGCTTTAAATTAGGTCTGATTAGCCAACGATGTACGAGCTCTCTTAACCATGGATCCATGGGACCAATTCTTCACAATCATCGAGCCCACATATCTAGAGCTCACTCTGGAATTCTACTCCATGTTCCACCTCCAGACAGTAATAACAAACTACGATGACCCCGGCACAATCCAGTTCCTTCTCGGAGGCATCATGAGAGAACTAAATGTACCATAATTTGGGGCCGCATTGGGACTCTACATCGAGGAATTTATGGAGGAACATGATTTCTCAGAGCTCCATCGCCACCTTCACAACACTCTGACGAGATGTTGGTATAATATAAACCCCAATTCAAACTCATACGACCCTACCCGCTTGAAAGCAATAGCTCTCGCCCCATCTCTACAATACTTACACGCCATACTAGCCGACTCATTGACAGGAAGGCCAGAGAGCACCGGTGTCGTTAACACTCACAAAGCTTATTTCCTATGGTGCATGGCAAACGGACAAGTTTTCGACCTAGCATATTTTATAGCCCGTGCCATTCAACACCAAACAGAGCAACACAGGAGGGATTATATCTATTGGGCCCATACATCACTCGATTGGCTCGATATTTTGGGCTCCTCAACACCGCCGCTCAGGTCTCCTCACTCACACTGATAGGACACATGTCCCCACAGGGCATCCAAACAATGCTACACATGAGGATGATCCAACGCCGACGTGGGACCGATCTTCCCCAATATCGACTAGCTCCTACTACTGAGGAGGAGGACCCTGAGGACATTACTGACGATATCCCACACCCACAGGAGGAGCCACCACCGAGCCATCACACATCTCATTCGGCTACTTCACTTTCGGACATTTTTGCATGGCTCACTTAGTTCGAGCAGTATTTTACTCAACAATTCAATGACACCGCTCGACGATTCGATGGCATTGAGGCAACTCTTCAGCTGATTTGTCATCACTTCCACATATCACCGCCGCCTCTACCAACTGATCCAGCCGACGACGAGGACTTTTGAGGCCCTTCTTATTATCTTATTTTATTTTTAATTTTTCCCTTTTTACTTTATTTTATTTTATTTATCTATTTAAGCTTTTTATTCTTTTTTTTTTTGTTTAAAACTCCTATTATTACAATTTTATTCCTTTTATAATTGGCTATCTAACTATCGAAAATCCATAACAACATCAATTAATTAGTACCCCCTAAAAATTTAACTGATGACTTTGCAGTTTAAAGGTTCAATGTGCCACTCCGAGAATGGAAAACATCATTAGGAGTTTTCACCACCACACATCATCATTAATCATCCCCCAAGGATCTCATCCAAAAATTCAGGAAGTTTCACCTCTCCCTCACTTTTTTGGATTTTCTTGTTATATGATTGTTATCTATCTTTGTACATTGAGGGCAATGTACATCTTAAGTGTGGGGTGAAAATTATTTAGAAAAAGTGCCTAACTTTTGCATTATTCTCAAATCCTCGAATGATATTCTATCTTAAAGTAATTTTCTCATATCACTAATTAGAATGAAATTCTTGTTGATTCATTATTTTTATTAATATGTTTTAGATTAAGTCATTGATAATTGTGCAATGATGATTTAAACTTTAAGATATTAGAGAATCAAGCATGATGAGTATATTTTCAAAAAATTCTGTTAGGGTGTCTACCTAAATCTAAATTGTTGCCTTGAAGTTTGAAATTTATGAGGTTGACATCAAAATACCCATAATTTGTGTGAGATTTTGAGCCTTTTAGAGCATACATTCTTTTCGTGCTCACTTTATTGATTATGAGTGTGTCAACATTGATTTGTTATTCTAGAGCTTGCTTCGATTATACATGTTGAGACCACACTATTGATTTGATATACAGAGATGATTAAGGCATTTAGGATTTAACCCACTTACTCCACTAAAAGCCTACCCTCATAATTGAGCCCTAGTGAACCCCTTTGATCCTAACAACCCTTTTTATTGACTCAACCCACTAATATTAACCCGAAACCCATCTTATATTTGTTATCACCATTCCTTTTGACTACCCTTCTATCGAGACTTGTTTTGATCAGTTGCCTAATTATATTATTTCAGTATTACATTGTTTTGGTTGTTTAAAAAAATAAAAAAAAATCAAAGTTTTTTCATTATTAGTTATGTGATTAAGCGAGCCTATACGTTTAATTTCAATATCTTGAAGAAGAAGCTCGTATCATTAGTATTATAAGTTTTCAATTAATGTAATTATGCATGTTATTAGTTCATTTTTCTAGTTAGGTAATTTGTCAATTCAATCTCGCTTCTAACCCTTTAAATTCTGCCTTTATCCACACTGTTAACCTAAGCCCTGTTACAACCCTTTTTAAAGACCTGTTGAAACACCCCAAACCTGGCCCAAAAAGCCTAACCGGATTTGGTATGTTCCTCGAGTAAAACTTTAGCGGAAATAACGCTTGTTCAAGAAAACTTGATGATTTTAAGTAAAACGGATTAACTTAAAGATCGAGTTGGGCTTAGTTGAAAAATAGAATTGTATATTCTTAAAACATATATATATATTACCGACAAAAACTTTTTTTTAAAATTATTTATCGAAAACCATTTAGTTATTTAATTGATAATTATTCATGGCGTAATTTAAAATAAATCCAAACACAAAATTAAAAATAGTTTATAGTGGCCTTATTACATAAAAATTGGCAAATCCATAATAAAGTCTAAGTAATAAAATTTAAAATTAATAAGTTTAAGTTGGAAAATCTCCACAATACTTGATACGAGCATCGCCACCTCGAAATCCTCACGCCTCGATCCATCGCACTACTGAGTCATCTCAAAAGTTATCCCATAAAATGGGTGAGTTATAAACTCAATGTATAACACATACACTAAAAAGCCCATTTTATCAAATGCTTTTAAGCTCAAAATTTCACATATGGCCATAGGCCCATTTAACTCATATTTAGCCCAAAGGCCCATTTAGCTTAAATTTAGCCCAAAAGCCCATTTAGCTTATATTTAGCCCAAAGGCCCATTTCATAGCAAAACAAATAATAATCATTCAATATTACATGGTTATGTTCATGAAATGATATGCAAGCCCTACCCAACCTAAATATCCATCCGCTACACACCCCGCACCAACCAAAGACACCGTGGGATTACTAAATCGACCTCCATCTGCACACACCATCGAAGGCGCTTCTTTGCAGTCAACATGCACATCGCCTTTATTGTGGCAAAGCCACTAAAACAGATGTGACCAAGTCACCGACCAAGTCCAATTTCAAATACGTGACCAAGTCACCAGATTCACATATGTGACCAAGTCACCGGAGTTCAAATATGTGACCGAGGTCACCGAGTCAATTATGTGACCGAAGTCACCAGGAATGTGGTAAAACCACCAGAATACTTCCTCCTTTATCAACAATACCCATATGCCCATGCACATACATATCAAATCAAATTTTCATGCTATTTACCCCACAAAACATAATATAATCATACTTCATTTCATATTTATGCATATAGCAAAAATAAACGGAATATTGGGGTAAACATACTCAATTTTGTATACCAATGATTGGTATCCACAAACAAACATATTGTCATAAAATCACTTTTAAAATATAGATCTATGGAAATTTTAATGTAAGATTACACACCTAGTGACAAGTGAGAACAATACCCTCTTGCTCGTCAAAGACCTAATTGATTGACACATTTGGTTAGTATAAACTTTTGTTAACAATATTACACTTATTGACGATGGATCTAAATCCTTACCCTGATTCACGAAATGATAGTTATTTGTGGTTTTCTCCACTAGATGGATCAAAACCACGATATTCCACCAACGTAAAGTGGTTCGGTTGTATGCGACTACTTCAAATAATCGATCCTCGTTAGCGAGAGGTCCACAACCCTGGAAAGTCTCTTACTCCGATATTTCTTCGCTTGTAGTTCGATGGTAAAGGAATACCTCTCTCTTCCAAACACCAGATGGCTCTTTTCTTACCTATTTTGATGATCTTAGATCGCCTAAAAATAACGAGATTAGTGATCCATCTAAAGAAATTGATATGATCTAAATTAATAACCTTACCTTGATGATTTCGAATGATCACTTAAAGGTTGTCTTCAACAAAGATCTTTGAAAAATCTTTTCAAATGAATCGCCTAGAGAGAAAATAAAAGATCATGATTTTAAGTTTGCTAAAGTAAAAGGAATGATGAAAATAATTGATAAAATCTTACTTTGAGTTCTTCAAGGTTCTGCTTTGAATAAGAAGAAAAGAATATGATAATTCGCCTTAGCAAAAGAGAAGAGAAATGGTGGTTTCAATATGATGGTTTTGATTTTGAGGAAAGAAGAAAGAGAATGAAAAGAGAAGGAAAGAGAGAAGGAAGAAAAGAGAAAAGGAGAAGAAGATGATGATGGTGATTTCTCAAAAGAAAAGAAATGTGTTTAGGAACCTTTGCACATTCTGCCAAGGAGGTAACAATTGAAAGTGGTTCTTGATCCTTTGTGGTTTCGACAATGAGAGGGAAAGAGAGAAGAGAAATAGAATGAAAAAGAAAGAAAAGAAAATTAAAGAGAAGGCTTTGGTGATAGCTAAATTCGACTAAGGAGAAAGAAAAGAAGTGACTTCAAAAGTGAAAATATTTTGGCATCAAAAGAGAAATAAAATTTTGAGAGGAAAAGATGAAATAAAGGTACCTATTTGGTCAAAATACCAATGCCAAAACAAAGTAAACTTGTACCAAATGCCAAAGATAGTTTCAGTTTAGGGAAAAGGTTTTGGAGAAGGGAAAAGATGGACAATTTTGCTAGGATCATAGGCCAACTAGCACCCTAATGGCTACACTAATTTTCGGTCAACCTAGCCAACATCATCCCCTTTTTCCTCCTTGTTTCTTCCCCATCATATCCAAAATTTGCTTGACAATTAAACCTCTCCTTTAGCCCTTCATGTTGTCTAGGTTCATGGTCAATTGACCATGAACACACCCCAAAACCATGCCCCATATCATGCCTTTTGTCCCCTCATCTTATCATCAACTTATGATTCCATGCCATAAGTTCCTAGCTTCCTTTTCACATGGTCAAATAACCAAAAATAAATGAATGCTCATCCACTCTAGAACTTTCTTGGCCGACACTTATAGGGAAGAAAACAAAAAATTAAAATCCTCCCCAATGCTAGCTAGAGATTCAACTTCACACCTCAAGCACACATCCATGCATCTTAACCACCTTGCCAATTACTTAATTCATGCTAAAACTTCTTATCATTAATTCTTAAGGCCTAATTTGCTTAGCTCTCTCTAATTAATAGGAATTAAAAGTTTTACTAAGCATGCTCTTAATTAATGAAGCTCAAACAACTTCCAAAAAATACACTTAATAATAATTAAGCATGCAACATCATTCAATTAAGTGAAATGCATAGCCCCTAATTATCGTGGATGTTACGCTTCTACCCCTTAAAATAATTTCGTCCTCGAAATTACAGGCCGAATAAGTGAGGGTATTATCGTCGATCGCTTCCTCCAGCTCCCATGAAGCTTCTTCCGATCCATGATTACGCCATAATACCTTGACAAGAGGAACCGACTTTCTCCGCAAAACCTTTACATCTCGTTCTAGAATTTGAATTGGCTCCTCTTCATATGACAAGTCTGATCTTAATTCCACCTCCTCAACTGGCACTACATGAGATGGATCTGATCGGTAACGGCGTAACATTGAAACATGGAATATATCATGCATTTGCTTCAATTCCGAAGGCAAATCTAACTGATATGCCACAGATCCGATCCGCTTCACAATCCGATAAGGTCCAATGAACTGGACTTAGCTTCCTTTGCGTCCAAATCTCATCACCTTTTTCCAAGGTGAAACCTTTAGGAAAACTTGGTCGCCCACAAAGAAACTCTATTTCTTTCCGCTTTAGATCTGCGTCATTTTTTTGTCTGCCGATGCTTCCTTTAACCGAGCCCAGATTATCTTAACCTTTTCTTCGGATTCAGCCACTATCTCTGGACCCAAAATCTGACGTTCCCTAATTACGCCCAACACGTAGGAGTGCACACTTCCGTCCATATAGTGCTTCATACGGTGCCATCCAGATATCGATTGGAAATGTTGTTGTAATGAATTTCGCCAACAGAAGAATTCTTCCCAACTTCCTTGAAATCTATCACACATCCCCTTAACATATCTTCTAATATTTGGATTACTCTTTCAGACTGACCATCCGACTGAGGATGAAATGCCGTACTAAAGTCCAATCTGGTGCCCAAAGCCTGATGCAATGCTTTCCAAAATCGCGACGTAAACCTCGGATCTTTGTCCGAAATTATCGACAACGGCACTCCATGCAATCTCACAATCTCATCCACATATAACTTCGCCAATTTCTGCAAAGAGTAATCAACCCGAACTGGGATAAAATGTGCAGATTTCGTCAATCGGTCCACTATCACCCATACAGAGTCTTTCTTAGTAGGCGTAAGAGGAAGCCCACTAACAAAGTCCATGGTGATTCTCTCCCACTTCCATCATGGAATCTTTATCGGTTGAAGCAATCCCGATGGTACTTGATGTTCACCTTGACTTGTCGACATGTCAAGCACTTTCCTACAAACTCCGTAACTTCTCACTTAAGACCAGGCCACCAAAACTGATCTCGCAAGTCTCGATATAACTTACTTCCTCCAGGATGCATAGCATAGGGGCTACCATGCGATTCCTGAAGTATCTTTTGCCTCAACTCCTGATCCTTTGGCATACATACTTTACCTTTGAAGCACAATACCCCGTCACTATTAATACCAAAATCTTCCAATTTCCCACTCTGCACCTGTCGAAGCTTTTCATTCAGATCTTGATCACTAACTGCCTCTCTTTCACTTGACTTAACCATGTCAGCTTAACCTGAAGTTCTGCCAACAAGCTTCCATCATCGTAAAGACTAAGGTGTGCAAACATTGCCCTCAAATCTGACACCACTTTTCGACTTAGAGCGTGCGCCACCACATTCGCCTTGCCGGTGGTACTCGATGGAACAAATAGTCTTTCAATAACTCTATCCACCTTCACGCCTCAAATTTAGTTCTTTACGAGTCGGTAGATATTTCAGACTTTTGTGGTCCGTATATATCACTGACTTCTCCCCGTATAAGTAATGTCTCCAAACCTTAAGAGCAAAGACTACAACTGCCAACTTTAAGTCATGCGTCGGGTAATTAACCTCGTATGGTCTCAACTCACCGAGACGACACGCAATTACCTTTTCGCTTTGCATCGAACACATCCTAATCCCGTGTGAGAAACATCACAATACACGACAAAATCCTTTCCTGCCTCAGGTTGAATCAAAACTGGAGCTTTAGTTAAAACTTTCTTGAGCTTCTCAAAATTCTCTTGCTGCTTATCAGCCCACACGAAAGGTACTTCCTTTCTCAACAATTTCGTTAAAGGTGCAATTATCGATGAAAATCCTTCAACGAATCTTACGTAGTATCCGCTAAACCCAAGAAACTACGAACCTCGCCATTCGGACTTAAGTGGTTTCCAATCTAGCACAGCCTCAATCTTCCGAGGATCCATCCTTATCCCTTCTACGCACACCACATGGCCTAAAATGCAACTTCTTTCACCAAAATTCACACTTCTTGAATTTGCCGTACAGCTTTCTTCTCCTTAAAACTCAGTAACACAATTCGGAGATACTCATCATGTTCTACTTGGACTTAGAATACACCAAGATGTCGCCTATGAATACCACGATGAATTGATCCAAGTAGGGCTGGAAAATTCGGTTCATCATATCCATGAACGCAATTGGGGCGTTATTAATCAATGGCATTACCAAAAATTCATAATGCCCATATCTAGTTCGAAAGTCGTCTTATGGATATCCGCTTCTTTCACTTTAAGTGATGATACCTCGACCTTAGATCAATCTTTGAGAATACCGCAGCTCCTTGTCGATCGAACAAGTCATCGATCCTTGGCAAAGGATACTTGTTCTTGATGGTCGACTTATTCAACCGCCGTAGTCTATACTCATCCTCATCGATCCGTCCTTCTTCTTCACGAATAGGACCGGTGATCCCCATGGAGACACACTAGGTCGAATGAATCCACGATCAAGCAACTCCTGAATTTGAGCCTTCAACTCAACCAACTCTTTCGGTGCCATTCTATATGGAGCAATAGAAACCGCACCGCTCTGCAATAAGTCTATCCCGAATTCTACCTCACGATCCGAAGGTAAACCTGAAAGTTCTTCCGAAAAAACATCTACAAATTCCTTGTCATCAAAAGTTCTTAAGGACATTCTCTTAGCAACACAATCCACATTTGCACGGTACTTTACAAGCCAGTCCATGCCTAAGATAAGGTCGAATTCTCGAATGGCAACTCCATTAAATCACCGAAATCGTATCCTTGGACTTCTAGAGGCACGTCCTTCAAAAGTTTGTCTACAACTCATCGTCATCCTAAAGGACTAAGTATATCATCTTCCTAGGTACGCTTTGAAGTCATATGCAAAGTCCCGGATACTTCACTAGCGATATAGGAATGAGTTGACCCTATATCTATCAAAGCAATAAAGGGCAACCTTAAATCGAAACGCATTCGTGATAACATCAAAAGGCCATCGCTTTCTCTCGCGACGAATCGCATACACCAAACTGGTTGTCTCGCCTCGAGCTACCATCGCCTCGCTCAAGTTCCGCGTCCTCTACCGTAACCATTGCCCCTTCCATTTGGGCCACGACCTCTTATCTGCTGCTGTCCACCTCTGCGGCTGATTAGCACCGACTTCATCGGACGGTTCTTTTCCGAGTTCATTGGGCAATCCTTGATCATGTGATCCTTCAACCGCACTTGAAACATCCATGGGTTTTTTCCAACATTCTCCCGAGTGCATTTTCCCACACCGAGAACAAGTACGATTTTGTCCTCCGGCAATCTGTTGACCTCATGATGCATCATTTCTTGATTTCTTCTCGAAAATTCTGGATGACCCCGAGGACCCAAAGCTTCTCTTATTCTTGCTCCGCCTCTATCCGGCTACTCTCTCTCAAATTGCTTAGCCTCTTCGGCAATTCTTGCCCTTTCCACTAAGATTGCAAAATCTCTTTCACGGTGTGGTGTAATCATCACTCGTAATTCATCTCTAAGTCCATCTTTAAACTGATACACGTTCATATTCTCAGAGCCACTATCCTCCGCATAACGGCTAAGTCGCAAAAATTTCGCTTCATATTCACTATCGACTTGTTTCCTTGTACTAGATTCAAATGTCTTCCTCCGGGAGTCAATGTAGCGGCCCCAACGTATTTTCCTTCAATTTTAATCTTAAAATACCCCAATCCGATGATCCACAGGGTACTCTCCTTGATAGTGAGCCACCACCGGTAGGCTTCATCACGAAGAAGTGAAATAGCACCTTTCAATTTCTCTTCATCAAGTCGATCTATATCGTCCATGATTCTCTCGATCGCCTCCAACCAATATTCAGCTACATTAGAGCTACTCCAGATACTCCTCTGAAAACCTCAGCTCCATTCGATCTAAGTCTCTCAGCTACTGACTTTCGAGACCTATTTTCGGAACTAGCTTCCGCTACTCGTTCTAAAACTCGCAGCACAGCTTGTGATACTGCGTCACCTCCTTCATTTTGTTCTTGAAAGTCCGCCCCAACAGCCGGTGGCGGAGCTTCATTCTCGGAACCTTGACCAGATCGAACTGGTTCCGAAACAGTCATCATTCCTCTTCCATGTCCACGACGACCTCGTCCCCTAAAGCTCATGTCTACTACGTATCTTATCTGTTTTTATGAAAAGTCTTATGTATTAGAGTCTTTTCACTTCTTATTAAAGGAAAGTTTTATGAAACAGATATTCAGTAGTTTTCCGTAGTAGCACACATACGCCTAGGGTCTATGTCTCTAAAGTATAGTTTAAGTTTAAACTATCATACATATCACATATCGATAAAGTACATACCGATGGATCCAGGTAGAACTCGAAAGTGCCATGCTCTTATAAAATCATTTAACTTAAGAAAACTTTCAAAAAATCATTTGGGTCAACTTTTGAAAGCGCTGTGGGCTTCAAAACCCAAGGCCAAGAGTTTAAAAGCTGGCTCGATACCAAGTTTGAAACACCCCAAACCCGCCCAAAAAGCCTAACCGGATTTGGTATGTTCCTCGAGTAAAACTTTAGCGAAAATAACGCTTTTTCAAGAAAACTTGATGATTTTAAGTAAAACGGATTAACTTAAAGATCGAGTTGGGCTTAGTTGAAAAATAGAATTGTATATTCTTAAAACATATATATATATTCTTGACAAAAACTTTTTTTTAAATTATTTATCAAAAAACATTTAGTTATTTAATTGATAATTATTCATGGCGAATTTAAAATAAATCCAAACACAAAATTAAAAATAGTTTATAGTGGCCTTATTACATAAAAATTGGCAAATCCATAATAAAGTCTAAGTAATAAAATTTAAAAATTAATAAGTTTAAGTTGGAAAATCTCCACAATACTTGATACGAGCATCGCCACCTCGAAATCCTGCTCACGCCTGATCCATCGCACTATGAGTCATCTAAAAGTTATCCCATAAAATGGGTGAGTTATAAACTCAATGTATAACACATACACTAAAAAGCCCATTTTATCAAATGCTTTTAAGCTCAAAATTTCACATATGGCCATAGGCCCATTTAACTCATATTTAGCCCAAAGGCCCATTTAGCTTAAATTTAGCCCAAAGGCCCATTTCATAGCAAAACAAATAATAATCATTCAATATTACATGGTTATGTTCATGAAATGATATGCAAGCCCTACCAACCTAAATATCCATCCGCTACACACCCTGCACCAACCAAAGACACCGTGGGATTACTAAATCGACCCTCCATCCGCTACACACCATCGAAGGCGATTCTTTGCAGTCAACATGCACATCGCCTTTATTGTGGCAAAGCCACCAAAATAGATGTGACCAAGTCACCGATCAAGTCCAAATTTCAAATACGTGACCGAAGTCACCAGATTCACATATGTGACCGAAGTCACCGGAGTTCAAATATGTGATCGAGGTCACCGGAGTCAATTATGTGACCGAAGTCACCAGGAATGTGGTAAAACCACCAGAATACTTCCTCCTTTATCAACAATACCCATATGCCCATGCACATACATATCAAATTAGATTTTCATGCTATTTACCCCACAAAACATAATATAATCATACTTCATTTCATATTTATGCATATAGCAAAAATAAACGGAATATTGGGGTAAACATACCTAAATTTTGTATACCAATGATTGGTATCCACAAACAAACATATTGTCATAAAAATCACTTTTTAAAATATAGATCTATGGAAATTTTAATGTAAGGTTACACACCTAGTGACAGTGAGAACAATACCCTCTTGCTCGTCAACACTTAATTGATTGACACATTTGGTTAGTATAAACTTTTGTTAACAATATTACACTTATTGACGATGGATCTAAATCCTTACCCTCGATTCACGAATGACAGTTATTTGTGGTTTTCTCCACTAGATGGATCAAAACCACCGATATTCCACCAACATAAAGTGGTTCGGTTATGCGCACTACTTCAAATAATCGATCCTCGTTAGCGGAGGGTCCACAACCCTGGAAAGTCTCTTACTCCCGTCGGCTCTTCGTTTGTAGTTCGATGGTAAAGGAATACCTCCTCTCTTCCAAACACTCCGTCGGCTCTTTTCTTACCTATTTTGATGATCTTAGATCGCCCCAAAAATAACGTAGATTAGTGATCCATCTAAAGAAATTGATATGATCTAAATTAATAACCTTACCTTGATGATTTGAATGATCACTTAAAGGTTGTCTTCAACAAAGATCTTTGAAAAAATCTTTTCAAATGAATCACCTAGGAGAGAAAATAAAAGATCATGATTTTAAGTTTGCTAAAGTAAAAGGAATGATGAAAATAATTGATAAAATCTTACTTTGAGTTCTTCAAGGTTTGGCTTTGAATAAGAAGAAAAGAATATGATAATTCGGCCTTAACAAAAAGAGAAGAGAAATGGTGGTTTCAATATGATGGTTTCGGTTTTGAGGAAAGAAGAAAGAGAATGAAAAGAGAAGGAAAGAGAGAAGGAAGAAAAGAAAAGGAGAAGAAGATGATGATGGTGATTTCTCAAAAGAAAAGAAATGTGTTTAGGAACCTTTGCACATTCGGCCAAGGAGGTAACAATTGAAAGTGGTTCTTGATCCTTTGTGGTTTCGACAATAAGAGGGAAAGAGAGAAGAGAAATAGAATGAAAAGAAAGAAAAAGAAAATTAAAGAGAAGGCTTTTGGTGATAGCTAAATTCAAGCACTAAAGAGAAAGAAAAGAAGTGACTTCAAAAGTGAAAATATTTTGGCATCAAAAGAGAAATAAAATTTTGAGAGGAAAAGATGAAATAAAGGTACCTATTTGGTCAAAATACCAATGCCAAAACAAAGTAAACTTGTACCAAATGCCAAAGATAGTTTCGGTTTAGGGAAAAGGTTTTGGAGAAGGGAAAAGATGGACAATTTTGCTAGGATCATAGGCCAACTAGCACCCTAATGGCTACACTAATTTTCGGTCAACCTAGCCAACATCATCCCCTTTTTCCTCCTTGTTTCTTCCCCATCATATCCAAAATTTTCTTCACAATTAAACCTCTCCTTTAGCCCTTCATGTTGTCTAGGTTCATGGTCAATTGACCATGAACACACTCCCAAAACCATGCCCCATATCATGCCTTTTGTCCCCTCATCTTATCATCAACTTATGATTCCATGCCATAAGTTCCTAGCTTCCTTTTCACATGGTCAAATAGCCAAAATGAATGAATGCTCATCCACTCTAGAACTTTCTTGGCCGACACTTATAGGGAAGAAAACAAAAAAATTAAAATCCTCCCCAATGCTAGCTAGGAGATTCGAACTTCACACCTCAAGCACACATCCATGCATCTTAACCACCTTGCCAATTACTTAATTCATGCTAAAACTTCTTATTATTAATTCTTAAGGCCTAATTTGCTTAGCTCTCTCTAATTAATAGGAATTAAAAGTTTTACTAAGCATGCTCTTAATTAATGAAGCTCAAATAACTTCCAAAAAAAATACACTTAATAATAATTAAGCATGCAACATCATTCAATTAAGTGAAATGCATAGCCCCTAATTATCAGGATGTTACACCTGTTGATTTGTGTATCATCTCATTTTACAGTGGTGGAGATTTGATTTTCATGCAAGCCTATGGGATTAACTTTTCATGTTCGACTTAGGAGTGCTTTATTTTTGAACCTTAAACACCTTGAGTGATTTGAGTGAATCTTTAGTGAGGATGTCAACTTTTGTCGATTTTCAATTAAAGGTAATTATTCGGATAAGGGGGAAACACCTGTATTTTCATGCTAAAAACTCATGACTTTGATTGTTGGAATCTTTAGCACTTTTTTAGTTGAATTATCCATGTATAAATTATCTATGAATTATGATGAAACATTATTGATGAATATTATGAATTGAGGAAGTTCGTTTTAATTTTTAGTTGAGAATTTTGCTTGAGGACAAACAAAAGCTTAAGTGTGGGGGTATTTGATAAACCATAATATGAACATATTTTAATCCCACATTTAGCATGTTTTTGGATGATTTATCCCTTTAATTATGGAAATAGGTGCTCCTAATCTTTTGTTTTCATGTTTTATACTCAATAGAGTACCAAGGATGAAAAGAACGAGAAACGGGCCGAAAATGGAGAAAATGGGCCAAAGTACGAAATCCACAAGGCCTAGGCCCAAGACCAAATGGCCGTGCCCCGTAAGAAGATTCAACCACGGCCTGGACCTCGAAATACACTGCTGTGCCTCATCAACAAGTTCGACCACGGCCAGCCACGATTTACACGGGCGTGTGCCATGGGCATGTCTCTGCCATAGATAAGAAGAATTCTATTCAGATTAGGGTACTTAGAGGAAAAGAAACATAATTCAAAAGCCTATATAAAGACCCTAGAGGCCAAACTTTAAGGGGGCTTTCAGCGAGGCCAAAGAGCCGAGCCGGAGCAGTTAAATTCAGGGATTTACTCAAAGAAAGCCAGTTGATTCATCTCAAGAAGCGAAATCATACTCAAGATGGAGGATCTCTCCTTCAATTCCTTTAGGGGGTTTTAGGGTTTTCTTATGTTTTGTTTTATATTTTCTTCTGATATGTTTTCTTTTACAATTATGAACTAAACCCTCAGATACTTGAGGGGGATGAAACCTAAGACGGATCTTGTTATTGTTATCTGAGTTGTATGATAAATACTTAATTTGTTCTTAATTCTGTGTTCTTAATTCTTGTTTTGGTATTTCCGGGATATTGATTCAAGTGTGATGTGCTTAGGTAGAGGAGGAAGAGACCCTGTCTAAGAGTAGATCTAGCATAGTTAAGCGAAGTTGCTCACACGCCTAGAGATAGGGTGACGAAAATCTGGCAGATTAGGGTCAAACCTAATATGGGAGTCCATAGATCGAGTTAATGTAATTCTAGGGGTTTTAATTAGAAATAGATTTCAATTAATCAACCTAGGGTTAGACGTTAGTAGCTTGAGAGAGGTATTCATATAAATTAGGGAATCCTACAGATCAAGTCAAGTGAATAAATCGTCTGGTTCAGAGTTAGATAACAAGTGAAGTCTAGGTGGATTCTTCCTCGGGTATTGTCTAAATCAATCGATTTTCCTCTAAAGTATTTCCTTAATTTCTTTTCTTTGTCTTCACATCTTTAGCTTAGTTGATTAGTTAATTTTAGATTAGATAAAAATTCCCTTAATTCGTAGGCTAAATAATAGAAAGAGAGTTAATATTAGTACTTTTGGTTCCTTTGGGTTCGATAATTTGGTCTTTCCACTAGATATACTACTGTTCGATAGGTGTGCTTGCGTCCATCGTTGTCTTAGTTAGTTTCTAGGTTCGATCATTATTTTTATAAATTTTTAAGACTCGACAGACACAATCAATCATATAACAATTCAAATGTATATCACAATCTAATTCATTTAGAATCGCATTTTAATACCATTCACATGATGAATTCACCATTTAATCATTTGCAGATCAAGCTCATACTATTTCATTGCAATTTTCGATTTTCATTATCCATTTAGCTCGATAAACTCTAATGAACAAGTTCAAATACACGGGTAACTACACTACACTAGGTTACTCGTTAGAGCAGTAACTACACCACAACATGGCACCATAGTGCAAATCCCGTAGGATATCATTCATATAATCGTATAACAACCTCCACCATACCAAGGTCTCCATAGAGACATATATAACTCGGCAATTTGCAACAAATGTGTGATTTCGATATAGATAATAATAAACTCTATACAACTACATACTTCATATCATCACATATATCCTGCACCAACACGCAAATAGTCTTATTGGCATGCCAATCGTATCCTATCATTTATTATTGTAACACCATAAAATAGGGCCCAAGAGTTTTAGGGTATCTTAAGGATTTTAGCTTTAGAGTGTTCGAAGCTCTATGACATGGTACACTGTAGATGTTTTTGACTATGGTTTTTAGAAAATTACATCAATTTATGAATATAATTTTTAAATACCTTTAAAATTTGAAAATAGGATTTGTTTGTAAAAGAGTAAAAAATTGGAGTTTTTAAAAGGGAGTTAGACTAGATTTTAACATCCAACCTAAAAACCCCATTTATAGTTTTATTTTCACGTTAGTCCCATAACTCGTTCTTACCATCCCTTTGTTCTCCCAACTCTTCCATTCAATTTTCTTTACCAAACCTAAATTCCTTTGATTCCTATCACTTTCCAAATCATTAAACCTCCATAAAATCTAAGAAAAACATCCTAAAACACCATAGATTCCTTCATTGTCAAGCTTGTGGATTTTTTGGGTTTTCGATCAAACATTTGGTTTCTTGTAAAATAAGGTAACGATTCAATTCCTAATTATTTTTAAATGATATCTGGTCTTTTAAACATAATTTTTAGCCATGAAATCACATGTTTTTAACAAAAGCCAAAAATTGAGTCGTTAATGGTGGATTTAAGGGTTTTGGGTAAAAATGTGGTTTCAAAGTGGTTTTCAACCTACTTTAACATGATTAAAATGTTTCTAAACTTACTTTAAAGTTTCATTAAGAATTTCTAAGGATTTAATGAATTTTCATGAAAATTGCCATAAACATGTCAAAATTTCAATACTATGACTTGGGTAGTTTTGCGTACTTTAAAGGTCGAGAATCTGTCGTAGGTGAATAATTAGTTGAATGGAATCAGTTTTAGATGAAACGATTAAGTATAGATTGAGATATTCTAGTTTTAAGTTTTCTATGCCAAATGTTTTAGTCAAAAGAGAACGTAGCTTAGGCTTGTGTTTTTGGATTGTTTGATGTGAGTCTGCGGCTAAATGTTGATTGTGTTGTTGTGTGATTTACTTTGTTGAAGTGTTGGAATTAATAGAACATTCTACGAGTAGAGATAAAGGCAAGGAAAAGCTAGTTTGAGCTTTCGGCTTTTCAGCGATAGTGTAATAAGTGAGTGTTTGGAATAATGTTTATGGACACGATTCAATGCATTATTTGGGAATTTAGTTGTAGCCTAAACCCCTAGTCTAAATTTCAAGTGTAAGGTTCATTGTACTTATGTTTATCTTGTGAAATATGTGCTTGTGCTATTATGAAAAAGTGAACTGAGATGAGATGCTATATATATATATATATGTTTTATGTACGTGATTATTATTGTGGAAAAGTATATGTAAGCATGTCATTTATGCTAAGTGACGATGATATTATTGCACAAATGATGGAAATGTGCTACAATAGTAAACGGAAATCGATAAGTAATATGCGTGTTTAAATACAAATATTTTGGCTTTGTGATACTTGAGACCAGTAGACATAGTTGGCATGCCATAGGATTGTGAGTACTCACCTATATGTATATGTGATTTGGGTGTTGAGGCCCTGGGACATGTTGGAGAGATAAGGGAATGTAAGCTAAGCTCCATTCAATGGGACATGTTTGGTATGTTGGAGAGTGTTAACTTAATGCTCCACTTTTGGGACATGTTTTACTCTATAAGTCTATGTCGTGTAACACCCCTAACCTGTCTCTATCGTCATATTATGGTTCCGAAGCATTGCCTAACAATCAAAAATCATTTAACATCATAACATTAAATAAGTTAATCTTATTAAAAACCAATCAAACATATGCATTCGGTCCCTAAATCGAGTCTTTGAGGCCCTAAAAATAGCTTAGAAACAAAATAAAAGATTTGGGAAAAATATACAAAATTTGAAAACAGGGGTCACACGGCCGTATGGCTAGGCCATGTAACAATGGAAAAAAGGGATACACAGCCATGTCCCAGCCCGTGTCTCCACCCATGTAACTCACTGAGTTGGGTCACACGGCCGTGTCGTAGGCCGTGTGCCAGATCGTGTAACTTTCTGACTTAATACACTAGGAGTTTACAAATGACACACGACCATGTAGCCAGGCCATGTGTGTCATATAGCCTTGTGATAGCCCGTGTCCTAGACCGTGTGATCCATAGTTTGACACTAAAATCAAGCCATTTCAAGGCCAAAATACACCTAATCAACCATACCATTTGTGCACACATTTAAGAGATTTAAATACACCTAATCAACCATACCATTTGTACACACATTCAAGAGATTTAAACATCATTCAAATATACCTAAACATACCGTTTCAAACATCCTAATTCATCTAACCAATATTCCTTTCAAATGCACCACAATCGTGTCAAAACATCATTGATCTAATCAAAGCAACATAACCACATTTCAAGCATAGAACCTAGTTCTTTTGTCTACCAAATGATATCACATATGACCATTTATATGCCATCCCAAACATACCAAAAATGATATTATATACAAGCACTTTAAAGTGGCCAAAATGACCTAACTTGGTAAGGCATTAAAGTCCATCAAACCAAACATAAACTTCAAAGCATATGCATACCAAAACATCCATTACACATTCAAGAAATACCATTACAAAAGGGTCCTATACATGCCATATATAACCTTCGTAAAATTACTCAAAAACTACCGAATGGTTGTTGGATAGTGTGATTGATCCCCAACAAGCTTCCAACCGATCGGGCTTTCGATAATCTATAAAACAAAGAAAAGTAATTACGTAAGCAACGGGTGCTTAGTAAGCTCGTATAAACTCAAACATAACTTTCCATTTCCTTAGCACAAACTATAAAATATGCATAATGTCATTACCAAGACCATAAGCTTAGTAAAAGCCTATACATGCACCATCAAACTCATAAGTTAGTAGCTCCATCCATGATACATATGACTTTAAACATATAGTAAGTAGATTTCATATACACATCATTTAATTCATCAACCTTTTCATAAGAACATGAACCATTTCATTTGTATAATTACCATGCCATTTCCTTTACTTACCCATTGAACCATCTAGAATTACATCGGATACTCGGGAATGCTCACACATAGTGTGCCTTTCCATATAATCGTAACCTTTCCTTTTCACTAGTGCTCACACAAGCTATGAGTCAGAATGTTAGCTACACGATGATGCTCACACGAGCTATGGAGAATCCACAACAAATGCGGGATATCAGCCATCGATAGGACATTCAAGACCAACACCCGAAACATGAAATCCCTAATGACATGTCATTCGTATCCTAAGAATTCTTAAGGTTCAAATGGGATTCATTGTCCATCAATTATTCATACATTGATACGTATAAAATTTCAAGTCTGTATATATTAACACAACATAGTAAATAATCAATTTAGCTAATCATTAATACGATCACAATTCATACGAACTTACCTCGATAACTTTGGTCATTGATGTAGAGTTGAACGCTAATCCGTAGCCTTAGCCTTTCCTCGATTTAAGTCTGGTTGTTGTTTATCTTGATCTAAATAAATAATTTCATTCAATTAAGTACGTCTAGTATTCAATTTAATCCATAATTCATATTTATGTAAAATTACAAAATTACCCCTAACATTTTAACTTTTCACAGTTTAGTGCTTAATCTCATAATTTGAAATTAACCATTTTAATCCTCCATTCAAGCTAGTAGAATTTCTTAAGGACTCATACTAACCCACCTAAATCATTATTTCATAATTTTACCATGAAATTTTACTATTTTTACAAATAAATCCCTAAATGCAATTTCATCAATAATCACTTAACAAAACATATTTATTTTACAACCAAGATAGATAATCTATCAAATAACTTCAAAATCTAATAAAAAAACCATGGAAAGTCCCTCAACCTTTAAAAATTTTTCAAATTAACCCCCAGGCTAGTTAGATTAAGCTAAAACGAACTCAAAAACATAAAAATCATTAAAAACGAGACTTGAATACATACCATGCAAGGGAAAGTGAAGCTTGACTGAACCTTAGCTAAGCTTTCACGGAAGAATCGATTTTGGAGACACAAAATTAGGAAGATGATGATTTTAGCCTATTTAATTTTATATTTATTTACTATTTTACCATTTTACCATAATTAATAATAAAAAATTTCAAGTAAACCTTGTCCATATTTATCCACTAACTCTTTAAATGATATAACTACTATCTTAGTCCATTAGTTTAAGATTTCATAGCCATTTGACCCCTTTAACTAATAGAAACCCACTTTTGCAACCTTTACGATTTAGTCATTTTTACCTAATTAACCATTTAAACTTCAAATTTCTTAACGAAATTTTAATACGACCTTAGAATAATCACGTAGACATTAAATAAATATTAAAAAATAACTAAATCATCTAAATTATGATCTCAAAACCACTATTTTCGACACCAGTGAAAACGGATGTTACAACTCTCCCTCCCTAAAGGAATTTTCGTCCCCAAAAATCTTATAAGAAAATATGTTTGGGTATTGCACTTTCATAGATTCTTCCAATTCCCATGTAGCTTCCTCGAATTCATGACATTGCCAAAGAATTTTAACAAATGCTATACATTTATTCCTTAACTAATGCTATACGTTTATTCTTTAACTTTTTAACTTCCCACCTAAAATTTTGATCTGTTCTTCACTGTTTGACATATCTGGCTAAATCTCAACATCAACTGGTGGAATCACATGTGAAGGGTCTGACCGATACTTTTGCAACATCGACACATGAAATACATTATGTATTTTTCTCCAAATTAGACAGTAAAGCTAAACAATAAGCCATTGGCCCAATCCTCTCAATGACCCCATACGGTCCGATGAATTGTGGACTAAGCTTCCCTTTTCGACCAAAACAGAGAACTTTTCTCTAAGGCAATACTTTTAGGAATGCTTTGTCGCCAATTTGAAATTCAATGTCTTTTTTTTACAAATCTGCATATGATTTCGGACAATTAGAAGTAGCTTTTAAACTATGACATATTACTTTGAATTTTTTTTACTTTCTCAAACAAAATAACATCGAATAGATTTTTCTCACTAGTTCATACTAGTATAATGGAGTTCTACATTTCCAACCATACAAAGCTTCATACGGCGTGATTTTAATACTCCCCTGAGAACTATTATTGTATGCAAATTCAACCAACGGAAGAAATTTCTCCAGCTACCCTCAAACTCTAAAATACAACAACGAAGCATATCTTTAAGTACTTGAATTACTCACTCAGATTGACCATCAGTCTGTGGATGGAATGCTATATTTAAATGTAGTCGAGTAGCTAGATCTTCGTGCAATTTACTCTAAAATTGAGAAGTAAACCGTGGATCTCTATCAGAGATAATAGACACTGGCACACCATGTAGTCAACAATCTCAGAAAAGTATAGTTCTGTCAACTTCTCAGGTGAATAATCCGTACGCACCAGAATGAAATGTGCAGATTTAGTCAAACGATCCATAATAACCCATATAGAATCTTTCTTCCCTGGAGATAACGATAACCTTGATACAAAATCCATCGTAACCCATCCCCATTTCCATTCTGGAATCATCACAGGCTATAATAACCCAGAAGGTACTTGATGCTCGGCTTTGACTTTTTGATAAATCAAACATTTCTATACAAATTCTAAAACATCTCGTTTCATACCTGGCCACCAGTACCTCTGTTTCAAATCACCGTACATTTTATTACTACCAGGGTGTATCAAAAAATTACTACTGTGAGCTTCTTGTAAAATCTTTTGAAAGACTTTAAAATTCCTCGGAACATATATATTGTTTCAAAAATACAAACTACCATAAGAACTAATGTGAAATTCTGAATCAGGTGTCTTTTCAATCTGTTTTTATTTAGTGATCAACTCTAAGTTAGTTTTCTGAGCTTTACAAATCTACTGTAGAAATGTCGGTTTAGCTTTTATTTCTACTATAGTAGAATCATCATCAATGAACGTCAACTGAGTATTCAAAGTTCGCAAAGAAAACAAATATTTTCTACTTAAAGCTTCAGCAACAACATTAGCTTTTCCTAGATGATAACCAATGATAAAATTGTAATCTTTTAGCAGCTCCAACCATATACGTTTTATCAAATTTAATTCTTTTTATGACATCAAATACTTCAGGCTTTTATGATCTGTGAAGATATGACATTTCTCTCCGTACAAATAATGTGGCCAAATCTTTAAAGCAAAAACAATACGTGCAAACTCTAAATAATGAGTAGGGTAATTTTCTCGTGCGGTTTCAACTGATGGGAAGCATAACCTACCACTTTGCCTTCTTGCATCAAAACACAACCTAAACCATTTAGTGAAGCATCACTATAAATCACAAATTGCTTGCCAGACTCTGGCTGAATCAATATAGGGGCTTCGGTCAACAACACTTTCAACTGTTCGAAACTTTGTTGACACTTTTCAAGCCATTCAAACTTGACATCTTCTTAGAGTAGCCTTGTCAACGGTGTGGAAATATCGAAAACCCTTTTACAAATCTTAGATAATATTCGGCTAAACCCAAGAAACTTCTGATTTCTAAAACATTTCTCAGAGGTTTCCAGTCTACTATAGCTGATATTTTACTTAGATCCACTCTAATACCATCTGCCGATACAACATGTCCCAAAAATCCAACTTCTCGAAGCCAGAACTCATACTTGCTAAACTTAGCAAATAACTGTTTCTCAAGCAAAGTCTGTAAAATTACTTTCAAATGTTGTGCATGCTCAATTTCATCTCAGGAATAGATCAGAATTTCATCAATGAATACAACTACAAATCTATCTAGATATAGGAGGAATATTCTGTTCATCAAATCCATAAACACATCAAGTGCATTGGTTAAACCAAATGACATAAATAAAAATTCATAATGTCCCTACCGGTTTTAAAAGTAGCTTTGGGACATCTGAATCTTTAACTTGTAACTGATAATATCCAGAATGGAGATCAATCTTTGAAAACATTGTCGCACCTTTTAGCTGATCAACCAAATCATCAATACGTGGTAAAGGGTACTTGTTCTTTATCGTAACTTTGTTAAGCTGCCTATAGTCGATACATAATTGCATTGACCTGTCCTTTTCTTAACAAACAATAAGGAGCACCCAGGGAGAAAAACTAGGCTGAATAAATCCTCTGCCTGTTAATTCTTGCAACTGTGCTTTCAACTCTTTCAACTCTGTACATTCCATTCTAACTGTCGATATCGAAGAATTTCCCCATACTAAATCAATAGCAAATTCAACCTCTCTGAATGGAGGTAACCCTGGTAATTCTTTTAGGAACACATCTGAGGATTCACAACAGTCAAAACTGACTCTAATTTCAATTCTGAAGCCCTAGAATCAAATATAAAATCTAGATACGCCTCACAACCTTTTTTTACATATTTCTAAGCTGATATAGTTGAAATCATATTAGTTGTGCCATCAAACTTATCAGATTCAACTAGGACCATTTCATCGTTCTGACATTTCAACACAATTTGCATTTGTCTACAACTCACAACAACATCATGCAAAGTCAACCAATCCATACCAAGAATTACATCAAACTCATCAAACGATAATAACATCAAATCAGCCAGAAAGTTGCAATCCTGAATTAGCAGGGGATAATTTCTACAAACCTTATCAACTAACACATATTGACCTAAAGGATTCATTACTTTGATCACAAATTCAGTTAACTCATAAGGTATTTTATTATCCGACACTAAGGTTGTGCATATATATGAGTGTGTTGACCCTGGGTTAATCATATCATTAACATTAGTATCAAAAATAGAAAATGTACAGGTAATCACATTAGGTACCAAAGCTTCCTGATAAACCGTAAAAGTAACATATTTTAATCCCACATTTAGTACGCTTTTAGATGAATTTATTCTCGATTTATGTAAAAAGGTGCTCTTAATCCTTTCTTTGCATGCCTTATACTCAAGAGAACACCTAAGGATAAAAAGAACATAAAACGAGCTTAAAACGGATCAAATTGGGCCAACCCAAGAAGTTGACATGGCCTGGGCTTTATTCCACATGGTCATGCCTTGCTATCCACCTAGAACACGGCCTGTCACCAATTTACAAGGCCGTGTCTCGTCGACAAAAAGCCCAACACGGCCTATCCCCGATTTGCATGGCTGTGCCCCAATCGACAAAAAACCCAACACGGCCTGACCCTCGACTTGCACGGGCATGCCACGGCCGTGCCTAAATAAACAGAATAGAGACACAGCTGAGCCTCAATTTACACGGGCGTGCCTTAGCCGTGCCCCTGCTGCTGGAAAGAGCAATTTCACTCGGAATAGGATGCTTGGAGCCCAAGAAATGCAATCCTAAGTCTACTCAAACACCTAGGACGAATTGTACTTGAATTATGAGTACTTAGGAGACAAGTAAAGCATCCCAAAAGTATATAAAAACACCCCAATGCAGCTATTCAAGGGGTCGATCATTGAGCAGAGTTTTACGCCAAGCCTTTCTCGTTCGAGGATTGTCTCAAGATAGCCAATTGATCCATCTCGAAGAGTCAGAGTTCTACTCAAGATGGAGGATCTCCTCTTCAATCCCTTCAGGGGGTTTTAGGGATTTCTTATGTTTTGTTTATCTTTTCTCTTGAGATGTTTTCTTGTTTAGTTATGAACTAAACCCCTCATATACCTGAAGGGGATGAAACCTATAATGGATTTTGTTATTTAATTATTTTGGTTTATATGATAAATACTTAGTTTGTTCTTAATTATGTTACTTAAATTTATCTGATGTGCTTAGGTGGAGGAGGAATAGACCCTGCCTAAGAATAGATCTAGCATAATTAAGCGGAGTTGATCGGGACCCTAGAGATAGGGTTACGAGATTTTGCCGGATTAGGGTGAAACCTAATATGGGAGTCCATTGATCGATTTACTGCTTCCTTAGGGGGTTATTATAAGAGAACGAGAGTTCCACTAATTAACCTAAGGTTAGACATTATTCGCTTCGAGAGAAGGTTTAATATAGGTTAGGGAATCTCACGGATCAAGCTAAGTAAAGAATTCATATAAATTAAAAAGGTAGATAATAAGTGAAGTCATAGGTGGATTCTTCCCGAAGGTATCGTCTTTATCAATTGAGTTTTCTTCAAAGTCTTTTCCCAAAGTTTCGTTCTTTTCTCTTTGTAATTAAGTATTTCATTTGTTTTAGATTAATAAACCAACCACTCCATATTTTAGGCTAAATAATAGAAAGAAAGTGAGTAATAGTACTTTTAGGTTCCTTGGGTTCGATAAGATATTTTTGCCTGAGCTATGCTACTATTCGATAGGTGCGCTTGCCTCTATCGTTGTCACAGTCAGTCTATAGGTTCGATCACTCTTTTATAAATATTAAAACTAGACTACTTTGCAGCTGATCACTTCCTCTCTTTTCTCGAAATGCATATGCCTTAGCTGGTAGCTAAGCCTCAGATCTAACTGTAGAATCTTTCGTTTCACTTCAACTATTACCCGTATTACCACTATTTCTGGATGGTCTCCCTCTCGCAGCTGTGTTACTCGAACGAGTGTTCTAAGCTTTCTCTCTATTAGATCTTTTTAGGCAGTCTTGAAGGAAATGGTCATAAGAACAACATTTGAAGCATGATCCATCTCTTAATCTGTAGTTCCCGAAATGTCACCTATTGCACGGTTGAAATTCAGGTTTATTATTTCGAACACTCCCCACACTCGCTACATAATTAGCCTAAGGTCTTAAATTTGAATGTTGCTTCCCTTTTTCTCTTCCCAAAAATCCTACTGAAGTTGATGTACTACTGTGAAATTTCTTTGATTTCTTTGATAGAGAAGAAAATGATTTTCCCATAGGTCATTTACCAATGTCATGAGCCTCAGAATCTACCTTTCTTTTAGCTTTACCAAGTTCTTCCGCTTTATGTGCTTGATATACCAAAACCATAAATTCTCTCAATTCTAGAATCCCAACTAATAGTTTGATATCTTCATTTAAACCGTCTTCAAACCGGGTACACATAATAGACTCTAATGGTATGCATTCCCGAGCATACTTGCTAAGTCACACAAACTCTCTTTCATACTCGGCTACAGTCATACGGTCCTATTTTAACTCAATAAACTTTTTCTGGCTTTTGTCGAGTTATCCTTGACTAACATATTTCTTCTTGAATTCTGTCTGAAAGAAATCCAAATTTATACGATCTTTTAACACCACCGCAATCAAAGTATTCCACCACTGATACGCTGAGTCTTTTAATAGAGATACTGCACATTTTAAACATTCATCAGGAGAACAAGACAGTTCATCAAAAATCCTTACAATATTTTCTAACCAAAACTCTGCTTTTTTATATTTTCTTCAACTATTCCATGAAACTCTTTAACCCCATACTTATGAATTTATCAATCGGAGGCTTGCTTACGCATACTTGTTCCAAACCTTGAGGAATAAATGGGACAAGTTAGGGTACATGAGGGGGTGGAGGTCGTTGAGCCATCAGGTTCATTCTAACGAACTCAAATAACCACTCAGACATCATTTAGAAGAAGGCTTCTTTCACCTCACTTCCTAGGCTCTTAGCTACAGGCCCACTGCTAGCTACTCCATGAACGGAGGCTTACGCATTACTATCAACCTCATCGAATCAGCTCGATTGGATGACATCTTTTATCTATATGAAAACATAATTCATTTTGTGTCAGGAGATATCACACTATCATTGGTTATATAATGGCATGTATTTCTAGACTCCATACATGCTATGTTTAGTTTGAAAACCAACTAAACTGTAGCTCTGATATCACTAAATGTAACACCATTAACCCGTACTCGTCATCGAATCAAGGTTACAGAACATTCCAAACTATCAAAAAACATTTAACATCATAACAATAAATAAGTTAATCTTATTAAAAACCAATCAAACATATGCATTTGGTCCCTAAATTGATCCTTTGAGGCCTTAAAAATAGCTTAAAAGTAATTTGGGACTAATTTGAAACAAAACAAAAGATTTTGGAAAAAATTACAAAATTTGAAAACAGGGGTCACATGGCCGTATGGCTAGGCCGTGTGACATAGCCTAGGCCATGTAACAATCGAACAAAGGGACACACGGCCATGTCCCAACTTATGTCCCAACAAAACACGATCGCGTTGCAAGCGCTGTGCCAGACTGTGTAACTCTCTGACTTAATACACTAGGAATTTACAAATGACACACGGCCATGAAGCCAAGCCGTGTGTGTCACATGGCCGGTGTCACATGGCCTGTATGACAACCCGTGTCCTAGGCCATGTGATCCATAATTTGACCTTAAATCAAGCCGTTTCAAGGTTAAAATACACCTAATCAACCATCCCATTTGTGCTCACATTCAAGAGATTTAAACATCATTCAAATATACCTAAACATACCATTTAAAACATTCTAATACATCTAACCAATATGCCATTCAAAGGGACCACAATTGTGTCAAAACATCATTAATCAAATCAAAGCAACATAACCACATTTCAAGCATAAAACCTAGTTCTTTTATCTACTAAATGATATCACATATGACCATTTACATGCCATCACAAACATACCAAAAATGATATTATATACAAGCACTTTAAAGTAGCCAAAATGACCTAACTTGATAAGGCATTAAAGTCCATCAAACCCAACATAAACTTCAAAGCATATGCATACCAAAACATCCATTACACATTCAAGAAATACCATTACAAAAGGGTCTTATACATGCCATATATAACCTTAGCAAAATTACTCAAAAACTAACAATTGGTTGCTGGATAGTGTGATTGATCCCCACCAAGCTTCCAACCAATCGAACTTTCAATAATCTATAAAACAAAGGAAAGTAACTATGTAAGCAACGAGTGCTTAGTAAGCTCGTATAAACTCAAACATAACTTACCATTTCCTTAGCACAAACTATAAAATATGCATAATGTCATCGCCAAGACCATACGCTTAGTAAAAGTCCATAAAGCACCATCAAACTCACAAGTTAGTAGGTCTATCCATGATACATATGATTTTAAACATATAGTAAGTAGATTTCATGGATATTGAATTACACTAGCTCAAGGCCCAACAACAAGGACTATGGTTAAGCAAATAAAACAAGATTCGACCAAAGCCAGTGTAACACCCCAAACCCGGCCTAAACGTTACGATCGGATCTGGTGCGTCACATAAAAAGGTTTCTCATGAATCTTTGCAATCGTCTAAAAATATTTGAATCTCTTTTGAAAACTCTGAGTTAGGGTGGTCGTTTGAATACTCAATGTTCATCTTTGAAAACTTGTAATTAATTTAGAAACTGCCTTTATTGTAAAAATTGAACTTGCATTATTGTGGGTAGGTGATATTTTGAAAATACTTGTTATTGCTCTTAATGAAACCAAGGTGTTGTCCATTATCATTTGTAATTTGTTTGCTAAGTTTTGGAAAAAAATTATTTACATTTTATTAGGAAAACCCCATACCAATTAAATCATAGATTAAAGCGTTTTAAATCCAAATTGAAAAAACTAGTGGCCTTATTACATAACAGAACCCCAAATTAAAGAAAATTCAAAGATAAGAAAAAATTAATTTACTAAAACCGTGCATGGCCACCACTGAGTCCACTCCGGCCCATATTCGCAGGTCTAAGAATTACCTGAAAAAATTTAAGCAGAGGGGTGAGTCAAAAAGACTCGATGTGCAATCACCCCACATGAACCAAAACTGGGACCGAGCCCATTCAAATACCATCTGGGCCTTAGCCCTTACAAAATCACCTTGGGCGAAGCCCATTTAGAATCGGACTGGGCCTTAGCCCTATTAGCGCAGTATAGCACATAAGGTATGCAATATGATGCAATACCGAACCCAGCCTAGATATCCATCCGCTATACACCACCCATTCCTGCCAAACACACCAGTGGGGATTTCTACAATCGACCCTCACCGCTACATACCATCGATGGAAGTCGTGCTGTAGTCAGCTACCCGTCGCTGAAATATGTGGCATAGCCACCGAAATAATGTGACAACATCACCAAAATGTGTGGCAAAGCCACCGAATTACACTGCCTTTCAACAATGTCATATCCCCAATCCCATGCAATTTATAATCATAGTAGAATGGATGCAACATATATCAGCATACATAGAATGTTCAGAGCATATGTATATTCATGCTAATGTACATACATGGCATAGTTAAAAAATAACTAACCTAGTATCTCAATTTTACCCTCCAAGGGTAACTCAACAGCCATTACCGGGGTTTCGACTTTCAAATAATGCATATACTTATTACAAACAAACGAAAGAAGGTATGGGAGTTACACATCTGATTATGCGAAGGACTAGACTCTCAATAACGTCGACACTCTCGCTAGTAGGAATAACAGCGATCTGCCTATCCCAAGATGATGTCGGCTCTCTACCACAACCCAGTAAAAAATCTCGAACTGCCGACATTGCACGTCGTTTGAACTTAGGGACAGGGACTACGAGTCCACACCCCTCCTTAGTTTGACTGGCACTCGCATCCATGAAAGAATCTTGATCAATACAGTACTATAACGAAAACAACAATTATCTAACAAAGATGTTAGGTTAAGGCAACGAACAACGAAGAGAGAGAATAATCGTAAAGAACTAGAGATAACCTCCTTACCTTAGTTGATGAGGAATCACACAAAGATTCGGCCTGAGTGAAAGGGTTAGAAGATAAGTGTTTCGGTTCTAAGGGAGAAGTAAAGGAAATGAGAAAAAAGAATAAAAGAAAGCACCTTACCACCACTTCTCGAAGCTCGACAGATTAATGACCAAAGATGAAAGTTTGCTTGATCCCAATGGTATTCAGCCTTAATCAATGGAGAACTACCCAAGGACAGATTCAGTTATGTCACGTTGGAAGAAGAAGAAAAAGGGATTAGTTGTAATCTAAAATTTAGAGAAACCGCCACTTTGGCTATGAGCGGGAAAAACTGAAAAGAAAAGAGTGAAATACTTACTAATACCCTACGGCTATAGATGATTCGAACAACTAAGATGGATTCGATGGTTAACAATATGCCCCACTTGAATCTACAAGCATTCGGCTATAGGCAAATATGAAATAATGAATTCAGTTGACACAAGAAGAGATTCAACTTGCAAAAGAAATGAATAGAGAAGAGAAAAGAAAAAGTAAAGAAGGAGAACAAGACTTGGCTATGGCACTCACTCAGAAGAGAAACAATTCCAATCGGCTACCAGGGAGGTTCGGCTATGAAGAAGAAACAAATAGCAAGAGGTGGGAAAAGAGAGAAGGAATGCACAAATGGCCACTCTAAAATTCAGCTAATACCAAAGAGACAAGAAGGAGAAGAAATAAAGTAAAAGGGTGTTCCGATTTGGGAAAAAGAAGTGAATCAAGGTGACTGAAATACAAAAGAAAGGGAAGATGGTTTCGGTTCTATTCTACTCTCAAAAGACACTTTAAAAAAACAACGGCACACTCCCCGCACTTATGACCAAAATGCTCACCCAATTTGCCTAAGTAACTAAAGAGAATTTCGGTACACTCACACATACTCACCAATCGAATATGCTCCCACCAAAGACCCCTACATTCGGCTAACCTCCTTCCCATGCCAACTCCCACGATTTTCTCCTCCACTCCTTCTACTCTTCACCCCTCATCCCTCATTTGAGAACACACAACAACCTTGACCCATTCAAACCCCCCACAACTCCTCTTATCCATCCATTCAAAATATTTGACTCATTCAACAACCACTCATCAGAGTCCAAACCGAAGGCTACCACCTCTCCATCCTAACGCCAAAAATAAAGCTCCTTGGTGTGGCATACAAGATTCGAACCTTCACCCTTTTTGCTACCCCTGTGGCGCCATCCCCCTGGTTCTCTAAGGCGTCACTTGCCACTCCACCACACTCCTCTTTGTGTCATCAACCACACACAAATATTCATAAGGCCTGCTTCTACAAGCTCTCCCCCCCAAAACTTAACCAAGGCTCTGGCCAAAACCCGAGCCTTCCCAAGACCCCCGAACACATCCAAAAACAAGCAGAACAAGCCAGGCACACAGAAAACATAAAATGCAGAACCCCTTAATTTTGGGATGTTACAAGTTTACCCCCTTAAAGAAATTTCGGCCTCGAAATTCACCTGATCAAAAGAGGTGAGGGTATTACTGTCGCATCACATCTTCCGGCTCCCACATGGCTTCCTCTGCACCGTGATTTTGCCATAAGACTTTGACCAATGGAACTGATTTCCTCCTCAGTACCTTAACGTCTCGATCTACTATCTGCACTGGTTCCTCTTCAAAAGACAAGTCTGGTCTTACTTCAATTTCCACTGGCACTATATGAGATGGATCCGAACGGTAACGCCTCAACATCAAGACATGGAATACATCATGTATTTGTCTTATTTCTGAAGGTAACTCAAGCTGATAAGCTACTGGTCCCACACGTTTCAACACCTAGTAAGGCCCGATAAATTAGGGGCTCAACTTACCTTTTCATCTGAAACTTAGAACCTTTTTCCAAGGTGAGACCTTCAGGAAGACTTTATCCCCTATTGAGAATTCTATTTCCTTACACTTCAGATCTAGCATATGATTTTTGTCTGTCGAAAGCTTCCTTCAACTGAGCCCGAATCAACTTAACATTCTCCTCCATCTCTGTAATCAATTCCAGACCCAACAACTGTCACTCACCCAACTCTATCCAGCAAGTAGGGGTACGACACCTACGACCATACATCACTTCATAGGGTGCCATTTGAATGCTGGATTGATAGCTATTATTGTATGCAAACTCCGCCAACGGTAGTAAAATCCTCCCAACTACCTCTGAAGTCGATTACACAACCTCTCAACATGTCTTCCAAAATCTGAATTACCCTATCTGACTGACCATCAGTCTACGGGTGAAATGCCGTGCTAAAATCCAATCTTGTACCCAGCACTCGATGTAACGCCTTTTAGAATCTCGATGTAAACCTAGGGTCTCTGTCCGATATGATAGACAGTGGTACCCCATGCAACCTCACAATCTCTGCTACATACAGCTTAGCTAACCTCTGTAATGAATAGTCGACACGAACAGGTATGAAGTGAGCGGACTTTGTCAACCGATCCATAATTATCGATTGACAATTACCCACACTAAATCTTTTCTAGCAGGCGTAAGAGGTAGCCCACTAACAAAATCCATCGTTATCCTTTCCCACTTCCAAAGTGGAATCTTTACCAGCTGTAGCAACCCCGAAGGCAACTGGTGTTCTGCTTTCACCTGCTGACATGTCAAACACTTACTCACAAACTCAGTAACCTCTTACTTCAAACCAGGCCACTAGTATAGTGCACGCAGATCTCGAGACATCTTACTCCCACCGGGATGCATAGCGTATGGGCTACTATGTGCTTCCCTCAGAACCCTCTATCTCAACTCGAAATCTTTCGGCATACAAACCTTTCCATGAAAACATAACGCCCCTTCACTATTCAGACTAAAATCCTCTACCTCACCATTCTGCACTTACTAAAGTCGAGAACTTAACACATCATCCAATAACTGCTTCTCTTTAATTTAACTTACCCACATCGGCTTCACTTGAAGTTTGGCTAGCAGACTACCATCTTCATACAAACTGAGATGAGCAAACATTACCCTCAAATTCGATATCACCTTACAACTTAGCGCATCCGCCACTACGTTACCTTTACCCGGGTGATACTCAATTGAGCAGTCGTAATCTTTCAATAATTCAATCCACCTTCTATGCCTTAAATTCAACTCCTTCTGGGTGAGAAGATACTTCAGGCTCTTATGATCCGTGTAGATAATCGACTTTTCTATATACAAGTAATATCACCAAATCTTCAGGGCGAATACTACCATAACTAGCTCCAAATCATAAGTGGGACAATTCATCTCATGTGGTCTTAATTTCTGAGACGCATACGCAACTACCTTCCCTTCTTGCATTAGCACACACCATAACCCTGTGTGTGAAGCATCACAATAAACAACGAACTCCTTCCTAGCCTCAGGCTGAACCAGTACCAAAGCCTCCGTCAAAATCATCTTTAACTTCTCAAAGCTTTCCTGCTGCTTTTCCACTCAAACAAATGGTACCCCTTTCCACAATAACTTGGTTAAGGGTGCAGCAATCAAGGAAAAACCTTCAACAAACCTTCTGTAATATCCAACTAACCCAAGAAAACTTTGAATTTCTGCTACAAACTTCGGTGACCTCCACTCCAGAATAGCTCGATCTTTTGGGGATCAACCCTAATCTCCTCGGCAGAAACAACATGCCCTAAGAAGGTGACTTCCTTTAGCCAAAATTCACACTTACTAAATTTGGCATATAGTTGCTTCTCTCTAATACTTGTAGAACAACTCAAGATGCGAATCATGCTCCTCTTCCGTTCTTGAATATATCAAGATATCATCCATTAATTCCACGAAAAATCGATCCAAATAAGGTTGAAACACCCAATTCATCATATCCATGAATGCAGCTGGTGGATTCGCCAACCCAAACAGAACACTAAGAACTAATAGTGACTATAACGGGTTCGAAAAGTAGTCTTTGGATATCTGCCTCTTTGACCTTTAGCTGATGATACCCAGATCTCAAATCTATCTTCGAGAACACCGAACCTCCTCTTAGCTGATCGAACAGATCGTTAATCCTTGGTAACGGGTATTTGTTCTTAATCGTCAACTTATTCAGCTAGCGATAGTCAATGCACATACACATCGACCCGTCCTTCTTCTTTACGAACAACACCGGCGCTCCTCACGGAGATACACGTGGTCGAATAAATTCGTGATCCCACAGCTCTTGGATCTAAGCTTTAATTTCTACCAGCTCTTTCGGCGCCATCCTATACGAGGTGATAGACACTAGAGCCGTTCCCGAAAGTAGCTCAATTCCAAATTACACTTCGCGATCTGGAGGCAACCCCGAAAGCTCTTCAGGAAAGACATCTATAAACTCTTTCACCGTTCTAACATCCCTTACAGACAATTCTTTTGCATCCAACGCACTGATGAAAGCTAGAAATACCCTGCGCCCTTTCCGCACCATCTTATCAGCCTTTAGTGCAGAAACCATATTGGACAAGTAATTCCTTCTTTCTCCTATCACAATTACTTCTTTGTCCTCTGGAGTTCTCAACATCATTCGCTTAGAAGGGCAATCCAGATTTGCACGATGCTTAACCAGCCAATCCATGCCTAAGATAAGGTCAAACTCACCGAATGGCAATTCCATCAAGTCTGCCGGAAATACTACTCCTTGAATTTCTAAAGGCACGTCCCTAAACAACTTGTTCATGACTACAGATTTTCCTAAAGGGCTAACCACAGTCATTTCTCTAGCAGCAATTTTAGATTTAAGGCTCAAAGTCTCAGACACAGTACTAGCAACTTATGAATGGGTCAATCCAATATCAATCAAACCAATAAATAGTTTATCAACTATAAGAAACATACCGGTTATGATGTCCGATGCATCGCCAACCTCTCGACGTCTAGCTGCATAAACCAACCCAGGCTGTCTCGTATCTGCATTATCCACACCCTTGCCCGGTGCTCCACGACCTCGACCAAAACCACTTCCCCCTCCGGCTGAACCACGACCCATTGGCGGTCACGACCACCCTCCCGAATCGAGGCAAAACCACGTCCTATTGGCCGTACTTTATCTAATTCACATCGATGCCTTTTATCATATGTTCTTTAAATCCACACTTAAAACATCCCCCAGTTCTTCTCCAACACTCCTCCGAATGCATTTTCCCACACAAAGCACATGGTCGAAACTGGCCTACCATAACAGGCATCGCAACTCGAGCTGGCCCATCAAACCTAGGCCTCTTTTAAAAACCCCCAGATGATCCCGATGACCCAAAATTTCTCTTATTTTTACCCCTATTTTTATCCTTGTTTTGCCTCTCAGTCTGCTTTACCTCTTCGGCTATTTTAGCTTTTTCAACTAGTATGGAAAAATCTCTTTCCCGCTGTCTAGCTATCAATACTCGCAACTCATCTCGCAACCCATCTTTGAACCATACACAATGCTCATAGTCGGTTGCAATTATCCCTCGAGCATAGCGGCTCAAGCGCAGAAATTTTGCCTCGTATTCAGCCACAAATTTACCCCTTTGAACCAGATTCAGGAATGATTTCCTCTGGGTATCCACATAGCTTCCCCCAACATATTTCCCTTGAAATGCGGTCTTGAAGAAATCCCAGTTAATACGATCCGCTGGAGTACCCTCTCTTACCATGAGCCACCACTGATATGCCTCATCTCAGAGAAGAGACACCGCTCCTTTCAATTTCTCCTTTACCGTGCAGTCAAGATCATCCATAATTCGCTCAACTGCCTCTAACCAATATTCAGCTACATTTGGGGCCACTCCCGAGATACCTCTAAATATTTTAGCCCCATTTACACGAAGTCGCTCAGGAATAGACTTCCGAGTTACTGATCCAGTGCTTGCCCTAGCAACCCGCTCCAGAACACGCAACATCGCTTGGGACAAAGCATCGTCCCCACAGTTCGGTCTTGAGATCCTGCTTCTGCCATGGGTGATGTTTGGCGCCGCCTTGAGCTCATGTCTTGATTACGAGAACTCACCTCGACACCCTCTACCACGGTCTCGTGTACCACGTCCACGTCCCCTAGCACTCATGTCTACTGAATCGTCTTAATATAATTACAAATTTTATGAATTAGCATTTCTTTCACTGTTTATTACTGGATAGTCTTATGGAAATAGAGTTAGAAGTAGTTTTCCACAAAACATAAATACCTAAAGGTTTTAATCTCTAAAGTTGAATTTCTTAACACTAGCATTCACAACATAATATAATCACTTCATGCAAATCACCCAATATCCAGAAGACTTACCGTACGGACTTGGTGCCGGAGACTCGGGTGCCACACTTCCAGAAAACATGTATATATTTTTTTCCTAAACCATTTTCAAACCAATTTTGGAAAACGTTTTTGAACACAAACCCACAGCCGAGTTTTGTAACCTGCCTCTGATACCAGAATTGTAACACCCAAACCCAGCCTAAACGTTACGACTGGATCTGGTGCGTCACATAAAAAAGTTTCTCATGAATCTTTGCAATCGTCTAAAAATATTTGAATCTCTTTTGAAAACTCCGAGTTAGGTTGGTCGTTTGAATACTCATTGTTCATCCTTAAAAACTTAAAATTAACTTAGAAATTGCCTTTATTGTGAAAATCGAACATGCACTATTGTGGGTAGGTGATATTTTGAAAATACTTGTTATCACTCTAAGTGAAACCAAGTGTTGTCCATTATCGTTTGTAATTCGTTTGTTAAGTTTTGGAAAATAGTTATTTACATTTTATTAGGAAAACCCCATAACAATTAAATCATAAATTAAAGAGTTTTAAATCCAAATTGAAAATACTAGTGGTCTTATTACATAACAGAATCCCAAATTAAAGAAAATTCAAAGACAAGAAAATTTTAATTTACTAAAACCGTGCATGGCCACCACTAAGTCCCTCCGGCCCATATCCGCTGGGCTAAAAATTACCTACAAAAATTTAAATAGAGTGGTGAGTCAAAAAGACTCAGTGTCCAATTACCCCACATGAACCATAACAGGGCCCGTGCCCATTCAAATACCATTTGGGCCTTAACCCTTACAAAATCACCTTGGGCAAAGCCCATTCAGAATCGGATTGGGCCTTAGCCCTATTAGCATAGTATAGCACATAATGTATGCAATATGATGCAATACCCAACCTAGCTTAGATATCCATCCGCTACACACCCCCATTCCTGCCAAACACACCGTGGGGATTTCTACAATCGACCCTCACCACTACACACCATCGATGGCAGTCGTGCTATAGTCAGCTGCCCATCGCCGACACTGCCCCTTTCAACAATGTCATATCTCCAATCCCATGCAACATATAATCATAGTGGAATGGATGCAATATATATCAGCATACATAGAATGTTCAGAGCATAGGTCTATTCATGCTAACGTACATACATGGCATAGTAAAAAAATAACTAACCTAGTATCTAATTTTACCCTCCAAGGGTAACTCAACAGCCATTATCGGGATTTTGGCTTTCAAACAATGCATATACTTATTACAAACAAACGAAAGAAGGTGTGGGAGTTACACACCATATTATGCTAAGGACTAGACTCTCAATAACGTCGACACTCTCGCTAGCAAGAATAACAACGATCTGCCTATCCCAAGCCGATGTCGGCTCTCTACCACAACCCGACAAAAAATCCTGAACCGTCGACACCGTACGCGGTTTGAACTTAAGGACAGGGACTACGAGTCCACTCCCTCTTTAGTTTGACTGGCACTCGCATCCATGAAAGAATCTTGATCAATACAGTATTATAACGAAAACAACGATTATCTAACAAAGATGTTGGGTTAAGGCAATGAATAATGAAGAGAAAGACTAATCGTAAAGAACTAGAGAGAACCTCCTTACCTTAGTTGATAAGGAATCATACACAGATTCGGCTTGAGTGAAAGGGTTAGAAGATGAGTGTTTCGGTTCTATGGGAGAAGTAAAGGAAATGAGAAAAAAGACTAAAAGAAGGCACCTTACCACCACTTCTCGAAGCTCGACAGGTTAATGACCAAAGATGAAAGTTTGCTTGATCCCAACGGTATTCGACCTTAATCGATGGAGAACTACCCAAGGATAGATTCGATTATATCACGTTGGAAGAAGAAGAAAAAGGGATTAGTCGTAATCTAAAATTTAGAGAAATCGCCACTTCGGCTATGAGCAGGAAAGACTGAAAAGAAAAGAGTGAAATACTTACTAATACCCTACGGCTACAGATGATTCGAACAACTAAGCTGGATTCGATGGTCACCAAGATGCCCCACTTAAATCTACAAGCATTCGGCTATAGGCAAATATGAAATAATGAATTCAGTTGACACAAGAAGAGATTCGGCTTGCAAAAGAAATGAATAGAGAAGAGAAAAGAAGAAGTAAAGATGGAGAACAAGATTCGGCTATGGCACTTACTCAGAAGAGAAACAATTCCAATCGGCTACCAAGGAGGTTTGGCTATGAAGAAGAAACAAATAGTAAGAGGTGGGAAAAGAGAGAAGGAATGCACAAATGACACTCTAAAATTCGGCTAATACCAAAGAGACAAGAAGAAGAAGAAATGAAGTAAAAGGGTGCTGTGATTTTGGTAAAAAAGAATTGAATCAAGGTGACTAAAATGCAAAAAGAAGGGAAGATGGTTTCGGTTCTATTCTACTCTCAAAAGACACTTTAAAAAAATAACAACGGCACACTCCCCACACTTATGACCGAAATGCTCACCCAATTTGCCTAAGTAACTAGAGGGAATTTCGGCACACTCACACACACTAACCAACCGAATATGCTCCCACCAAAGACCCCCTACATTCGGCTAACCTCCTTCCCATACCAACTCCGATGATTTTCTCCTCCACTCCCTCCACCGTTCACTCATCATCCCTCATTTGAGAACACACAACAACCGTGACCCATTCAAACCCCCACAACTCCTCTTGTCCATCCATTCAAAATATTTGACTCATTCAATAACCACTTATCAGAGTCCAAACCGAAGGCTACCACCTCTCCATCCTGACGCCAAAAATAAAGCTCCTTAGTGTGGCATACGGATTTGAACCTTCACCCTTTCTGTTACCCCTGTGGCGTCATCCCCCCTAGCTCCCTAAGGCGTCACTTGCCACTAAATACCACACTCCTCTTTGTGTCATCAACCACACACAAATATTCATAAGGCCTGCTTCTACAAGCTCTCCACCCCCCCAAAGTGCCCTAAAACAAAAATTAACCAAGACTCTGGCCAGAACCCGAGCCTTCCCAAGACCCCAAACACATCCAAAAACAAGCAGAACAAGCCAGGCACACAGAAAACATAAAATGCTGAACCCCCTAATTTGGGATGTTACAGCCAGTATGTGAGGATGAATCTTTTCGAGGAAATGAGGAATGGTACAAACACAAAATGGGTGAAATGTATTAAAGTCAAATCAACCAACCTGTCAATTTTTGAGCTAAAAAGATTAGTCAACTTGCAACAATTTTTTATGGGATCCATACATTTTGGATTAAGATGTCTGCACAGCGTTCGAAGATCTATCTCTTAACTTCACACTTTGAATCACTCAATTTTGAGTTCAAGAACACAATATATGATCATTTTAGTGAAAACTACACAACTAAAATTTCTGAACAGGATTATTATAGAAATTACGAGTTCTGAGCTTATAATTTGAGTTTATATCATATTGGGTTCAAGTTTTAGGCTTAATTTTTATTATATATGAGCATAATATTGCATTTATCATCTCTTATCATTTTTTATTTTTTTTATTCCAAATTTTTATAATTATTAATTATTTTAAGTTATTTAGGAGTTTTATGTCAACAAGAAAGTTTAGTTTAAAACTACTTCTTGTTTAGGTTATTAGAGTTTTAGTATACTTAAGAGTTTTATTTAGATTTATTTAGCTAGTCCATATAAATACCTTTGCATTGTGCACATTCAATCAATTCATTATTATTCAACAACTTCTCTTTGAGTTTTCCATTTTAAGATTTTTACAATTTAGTCTTTATACCTTAATTAACTATCCATTCGATAAATTTACAAGACTAAAATTCAATATATTTTATTCTAACCTTTTAAATATTAATTAATAATATTTATAGACTCAAAAATTGAAAATAGGGTTTTGAAACTATCATTTTTGATACCACTGAAAAATGGGTTGTTACAAGTCGAGTGGTCAATCTCGAGGAGTCCTGGGGGATATGAGGGAGATGGCCGCCGCCAGATGTGCTAACGTTTGGATTAGAAATAATGCAACAAAATAGATAATTAATTAAATAGCGATGTTCACAAATATACGCGTCATATTATAATATAGATTAGTGTTACAATGAATGTAACACCCCTTACCCGTCTCCGACTCCGGGACCGGATACGAGGCATTACAATGCTTAACCTTACATAGACATGCATTATCGGGTTATAAAGTTTCGTTCCATCTTAAAAATTTTCCTTCTTAATCATGACATAGATATCTTGGGCCTACGAGGGCTTAAAACTTACTTCCGAAAGATTCCGGGGTTTAATCGAAGACTTTTACTTTTTTTAAAAATTTTTGCCTAGACAGGGCCCTCACGCCCGTGTTGTCCAAGTGTAACACCCCAAATCCAATCAATACGTTACGACCAAATCTGATATGTTACCAGAAAGGTAGTTTTGAAAATCATTTAACGGAACATCGCTATTTGAGAAAACATTTTTTTTTAGTTTGATAAATCCAAGTTGAGGGGGATTGATTAGGGTGTATTATGTTGTAACCACTGCTTACTAAGATATCTAGAAGTAGAAATCAGGTTAAATTCGTAAAACCATACTTTTGAAAATTTTGTTTAAAATAGTGTTAAGTAATGTGACTTTTGGAGAAAAGAAAGAAATAGAGATACTATTAGCATTTCTAAGAAAGCTTCAAGTTTTAATTACTTATTTCTTGTGATCCGTTTGTTAATATTTGGAAAAACTTAATTTACATTTCTAGGAAACCCCATTTTGATAGTTTATAACATAAATAAAAATCAGCATTTAAAACCAAACCCCAAATTTAAGTTAAAGCGGCCTTATTACATAATAAAATCCCAAATTAAGCTAAGTTCAAAATAAACTAATGAAATTTACAAGAAAAATAGCAACGCATGGCCACCTCGAGTCCATCCTAGCTCCAAAACCTGCCATCTACTAATTACCTACAAAAATTAGCAAAGGAGTGAGTCATCGAGACTCAATGTGTAAATCCCCTTATAACGCAATCTGGCCTTAAGCCCACAGAATATAGCATATTAAGAATGTATGAAATGCGAGCCAACCCAGTTTAGCTCTCCCTCCAAACACCCGTGGCTTTAAGCCACGTGGTTCTTGACCACCGTGGTCCTAGACCACTAGTGACATTAGTCACTCGTGACAATAGTCACTTAAATATATATATCTGTGAGGCCAACCCACTGTGGTACTTGACCACCGTGACGATCTCTGATAAATTACGAATACGTGGGGCCAACCTACTGTGGTACTTGACCATCGAGATAAGTCACTAATTAAATTATTCGTGGTTTCAACCACTGTGGTACTTAGACCACTCCTGACAGTAGTCACTCATTCTCCCTTCACCTTTCAATTAATCCTGAGCCCATGCTCTTCACTTCGTGCACAATATTTATGCAACCAATATCACAGTGTGTATCAGATCAAATTTCATACATACAAACATCAAAATATACATACATATATATTAACAACAATATCATTATCGAGAACTTACCTGGCGTCTCCAACCTTACCCATAGGGATTTTGCTTATCACATCAGCCATTTCGGCTTTCAGCCTTAACAGTTAATAACAAAACAATAAAGAAGGCATGTGAGTAATATACTCCTGATAACGCGTAATACTAAGCTTTCTACGTCGACACTCTCGTTAGCCGGAACGACGGCTATTTGCCTATCCTAGACAGACGCCGGCTCCCTACCACGGCCCTGCAAAAAGTCCCGAACTGCCAACACAGCTCACCTTTTGAATTTAAGAGCCAAAACTATGGGTTCGCTCCCTTCTCTAGCTTGACCCACACTTGCATCCATGGTAAGGGTCTTTAATCAGGAAACTAGGTTAACACAATGAGAGAAAAAGAAAGAATACGTGTCAAACAAAAGGAAGCTTCTTACCTCGACCACGAACACCGAGCTTCTTAGAAGGTTGGCCTATGAAACCGATTGAATCCCTAGATAACACCAATATTAGAATCAATTTTCAAAGTAAGCAAAAGAAGTGGCCTTTCGGCCAAACAACCCGATAAGAACCCCCTCACTACACAGTCGACCAACACCCACTTACCAAGATTCTCTCTAAAGCAAGCTGCACGAAGGGAAGATGATGAAAATATGTCCCTCTACCAATGACCAATGCCCAAAGATACAAATCAGAACCTTCGATTAGCCACACCAAAGAAAAAAAGAGAAAACGAATGAATAGAATACACAAGAGAGGAAGGTTCCTTACAGAAGAACAAAAGTATGTTGATTGAAGAGTCTCTATATTCGGCTAATAGCAAACCTAATGGAAAGGTGCAGATTCGGCTACCTCAACAGAGAAACCAATTGGCACCTAAAAAGGTTCAGCACAGGAGAAGTAATAGATGAGAATGATCGATCGACTGAACAAGAAGAATGAAGGTTGAATTTCGGGTAGCACCCACAAGAACCAAAAGAAAGATGAAGTAAAGAAATGAGGTGAGAATTTCAGTTGAAGAGAAAGGATGAAGAGAAATAGTAATGAAAGAAAGAGAGTTACGATTTTGGTGAAAAAGAATGTACCAAAGTTACCGAAATGCAAAAAGAAGGGGATGATTTCGGCTTAGGAGAAAAAGATAGGATAACCAATGAAAAGAAAGAAGAAAAACATAAGGAGAGCTTAAGAAAACCTGCCAAAAGTTGACACTCCACACACTAAGGCTCTCAATTTTGCTATCACTCCCATAATGTCAAAATTCACTAACCCCATGCACCACATAGCTGTAATTCTCCTCCCTCCTTCTCCAACTTTCGGCAACACTCAAACACCCACTCACCTCCTTGATTTCCTCCACCGAATGCTCCCCATCACTTATTCGAATTGTTTGCCCAGTTCAAACTCCCCAAATCCCTCATGGCCATTAATTCAAATGGTTTGACTCCTTAAACACCCCTCCTTGAATAACCCTTGCCAAATCCACCACTCTAGCTCCCTAGGCGCAAAAATAAAGCTTCTAAAGTGAGGCTTGTGGGATTCAAACCTCCTCCTTGCTGCAACTCCCTTGTGACGCCACTTCCCTGCATGCTAAGTGGCTTCTCCTTGCTACTCTACCACTCTTTATCTTGTGTCAACAAACACAAATATTCATACTTAAGACCTGTCTCTGCTAGCTCCCCCCTAAAGTGCCTAAAAACAGAATTTTCACCAAGGCTCAAGCTTAACCCCGAGCCTTTCTGGGACCCCTAAACACACCAAAATAACAAATAAAACATGCCAACAAACAGTAATACACAATAATGCAGAGCCCCTAGTTCCAGGATGTTACAGTTCTACCCCCTTAAAGAAATTTCGGCCTCAAAATTTACCTGGTCAAAAGAGATGAGGGTATTACTGTCGCATCACATCCTTTGACTCCTACGTGGCTTCCTCTGAACCGTGATTCTGCCACAACACTTTAACCAACAAAACCGTCTTTCTCTGTAACACCTTAACATCTCGATCTAGGACTTGAACTGGTTCCTCCTCAAAAGATAAGTTAGGACTTACTTCGATTTCTTCCACTCGACACTATATGAGATGGATTAGAAAATGGTAGCGTCTTAACATTGAGACATGAAATACATCATGTATTTGGCCCAATTCTGGAGGTAACTCGAGCCGATAAGCTACCAGTCCCACACACTTCAACACATGATAAGGCCCGATGAACCTGGGGCTCAGCTTGCCCTTTCGTCCAAACCTTAAGACTTTCTTTCACGGTGAAAACTTTAAGAAAACCTGATCACCCACAGAGAACTCTATATCCTTACGCTTCAGATCTGCATAAGATTTTTGCCTGTCAGAAGCTTCTTTCAACCGAGTCTAAATCAACTTAACCTTCTCCTCTGTTTCAAAACCAATTTTGGACCCAACAACTGTTGCTCACTCAACTCTGTCTAGCAAGTAGGTGTGCGGCATTTCCGACCATACAACGCTTCATAGGGTGCCATCTAAATACTGGATTGATAGTTGTTGTATGTGAATTATGCCACGGTAGGAACTCTTCCGAACTACCCCTGAAGTCAATAACACAACCTCTCAACATGTCTTCCAAGATCTAAATTACCCTTTCCAACTGACCATCAGTCTGTCGATGAAATGCTATGCTAAAATCCAATCTCGTATGCAATGCCTTCCAAAACCTTGATGTAAACCTGAGGTCTCTGTCTGATATGATAGACACAGGTACCCTATGCAATCTCACAACCTTCGCCACATAAAGTTTGGCTAACTTCTGTGATGAGTAATCAACCCGAACCGGTATGAAATGAGTAGACTTCGTCAACCTATCTACAATTACCCACACCGAATCTTTGTTCAAAGGTGTAAGGGGTAGCCTACTTATAAAGTCCATCGTTATCCTTTTCCACTTCCAAAGTGGAATCTTTACTGGCTGTAGCAACCCCAAAGGCATTTGGTGTTCCGCCTTCACCTGCCGACACATTATGCATTTATTCATACATTCATTACCTCTTGCTTCAGACTCGACCACCATAATTGTTCTCGCAGATCCCTATACATCTTACATACACCAGGATGCATAGCGTATGGGCTACTATGCGCTTCCTGTAGAATCTTCCATCTCAATTCAGAATCCTTCACATACAAGGCCTTCCCTAAAAGCACAATACCCCATCACTGTTCACACTAAAATCTCCTGTCTCACCACCGTCACTAACTGAAGTTTCGAGCTTAACGACTCATTGCTTTTCTTTTATCTGACTGACCTAAGAAGGCTTCACTCGAAGTTTAGCTAGCACACTTCCATCATCATATAAGCTGAAATGGGCAAACATTGCCCTCAAGTCTGATATTACCTTATGGCTCAACGCGTCTGCCACTATGTTAGCCTTACCCGTGGTACTCAATCGAACAATCATAGTCCTTCAATAATTCAATCCACCTTCGCTGCCTTAAATTCAATTCCATCTGGGTAAGAAGATACTTCAGACTCTTGTGGTCCGTGTAGATGATGGACTTCTCCCCGTACAGATAGTGTCTCCAAATCTTCAAAGCAAACACTATCGCAGCTAACTTCAGATCATGTGTGCGATAATTCACTTCATGCGGTCTCAACTGCCGAGATGCATATGCCACCACCTTCTCGGCCTCAGGCTGAATCAACACTGGAGCCTCAGTTGAGATCCTCTTCTTCTTCTCAAAACTTTCCTGTTCCTTATCTGACTAGACAAACAGTATCCCTTTCCGTAACAACTTGGTTAACGATGCGGCTATTAACGAGAATCCCTCAACAAATCTTCTGTAGTACCCAGCCAAACCAAGAAAACTCTGAATCTCTGCCACAGACTTAGGCGATCTCCAATCCAACATAGCTACAATTTTTCAGGGATCTACCCTAATCCCCTCAACAGACACAACATGTCCAAGAAAAGTAACTTTTTTCAGCTAGAATTCACACTTACTGAATTTGGCGTACAACTGTTCCTCTCTTAAAATTTGTAGAACCACCCGAAGATGCGAATCATGTCCTCTTTCAAACTTGAATAAACCAAAATATCATCTATGAACACTACAACAAATCGGTCTAAATAGGGTTGGAATACCCGGTTCATCATGTCTATAAACGCAGCTGGTGCATTTGTCAACCCAAACGGCATCACTAAGAACTCGTAGTGACCATAACGAGTTTGGAAAGCTGTCTTATGAATGTCTACCTCCTTGACCTTAAGTTGGTGATAACCTGACCTCAAGTCTATCTTTGAAAAGACCGAAGTGCCTCGCAAGTAATTGAACAGATCATCTATCTTAATGAAACACCCCAAACCCGGCCCACAAGCCCCGACTGAAATCTGACATGTTCCTTAAGAAAACTTAGCTTTATCTCGTTTCATCTTCTTATAAAATATGATAGTTTTTAATAAAAACAGGTTTGTATCATTATCAAGTTGAAAACCAAGATACCATTCAGGTTTGTATTTCATTAAAACACTTACTTCATACCTCAAAAATTAAAAGATTTGCCTGATTCGAGATCTCATTAAGTTGAAAACGTAAGTTGAGTAGGTGATAAAACATTTGAAGTTTCTATAAGAAAAATATTTAATTACTTGTTTGTTGTTTATCTATGGAAATAAAATTTAACACACAAAATTAAGCAGTTAAGTAATGGCCTTATTACATATTAAAAACCAAAAATAAATCCCGAAAGAAAACATACTAAAGAAAAGAAAAGTGTTCCATTATATGAAACCCAAAAATTTTGCTGAGCATGGCCACCACATAGTCCCTACCGACCTAGTCCATTTTTCTATGTATCACCTGCAAAATGTTAGCCCACGAAGGGTGAGTCAATAGACTCAATGTGTAACATCCAACCACTAAGACACAATCGATTATAGCCTTACTTACAACGTTCGGGGCAAAGCCCATTCGAAATCATATTTGGCCATAGGCTCATGTCATAGCATATTAAATCACATGTATATAAAACAATGATGCAACCCAAACCCACCTAGATATCCAACCTTTACACACCACCCGTGCCTGCCAATCACACCGTGGGGATTACTAAATCAACCCTCCATCCGCAACACACCCTCGAAGGAAGTCGCTGCAGTCAACTGCACATCGCCCTTAATACGTGGCATAGCCACTAGATAATGTGACAAGTTCACCGAATACATAATATTGTGACATAAGTCACCGGATAATGTGGTAAAACCACCGGAACACTTCCGCTTTTCATTATAACCCTCGTGCCTATGCAACAAACATAGTATCACAGGTATCATGCTATATGCTTATCCTAAGCCCATACCGAAAACACACACATACTTTCATATCATTGATGGTAACCACTATTTAACAGAGTGTTAGGGGTAACGTACCTGAATACACCGTACCATTGAATGGTACCCTTAACCTTATTTATTCATAGCCTTATTAACACATATTTAACAATATTATTACTAATCGGAATTTAGGGTGGGGTTACACACCTGATAACACTGAGAACCATGCTTTTGATACTAACACTTTCACTTGCAGGGATCACAGCGATTTGCTTATCCCTTTTCGATGTTGGCCCACAACCCGGTGGCCAATCACGCACTGCTGAAATCGAGTGTTTCTTGAATCTAGGGGTAGGAACTACCCCTTTCTCTCCTCCACTGGTATTTGCATCCATCGAATGTCACTTAATCAGAAACCCGGTTAATCGGTACGTAAGAATCTAAACGAAAAAAATCTATAACTTATCTAAATACTCTTACCGAAATAGATCTGAATCCCAGAGACTCCCCTTTTATATCTGTCGAACCCTTCCTAAAACACCATGGTTAGAATCGACCAACACTAAAACAACATAATATGGCCTTTGGCCGAATGGCACTATTCCTCTTACCTTAACCGATCAAATCCAGAGAGCTCTTCACATGTTCGGCCAAATACACAAGAACTAAGTTAGGCATCTAACTTTTGGCAACCAAAAGAGAAAGAAGAGAAATTGAAATAGAAGAAACCCTTACCAACTATTAGATCCGATGGAATAGAGTCTGACAGATTCGACCAATAGTGAAAGTGTTTGAGAGATAGGAGAAGAATGCGAAAAAATAAGTGAAGAGATACCTTGAGAGATTCAGCCAACACTCAAGGAAATAGAAAAGGGTTATTCGGCTTCTAGCAAATGAAAATAAAAGAAAGGGGTGAAGGTTTATGGGTGTTTCGGCTATGGTCTCAGCAAATAGGAAAGGTTCTTTCAGCTTTTGAGGATGGAGGAATCGGTGCAAAGAAGAAGAAAGGTTGAAGTCTTGTATGGTTTCGATTCTAGTGGGAATGAGAGGGTAGGTTTCGGCTTTTAGAGAGTGAATAAAGAAAAAGAAAATAAGATGAGGAGAAGATGCACAATTGGTTCTTTCACTTTCAGCTTTTGGTCAAAAGAGGAGAAAAGGGTGCAAGATTTCGATACCTAAAGCCCCTAGCATAGCCACTCCTCCCCTTGGCCGAAAATGCCACACCAAGACCCCTCCATTCTGCCAACTCTTCTTCTCTCTATCAGATTCCTTCTTTTCCTCATATTTCTTCTCTTTTCCACTGATTAAAATGAGTTTGAATGAGTCAACACCTATCTCCCTTCTTAGCCGAATTTTCAAATGGATTGACCAAGTCTATCACTCATCCATTTAGATTCCCCATGCCGTCCAACACTTCCTCCCTTGACCCAAAAAGGCAACCCCCAAAATGCTTCCCTTGCTGCTCGAACATAGGTCCCTTCTCACTCCCTGAGGCGTCACTCTTCTGTGCTCCAAGTGGCGCCTCCCTTGCCACTTTACCAATTGTTTTCTTGTGTCTTAACCTACACACACCTTTTCTTAAGGCCTAGCTTCCTAGCTCTTCCCCCTATCAGCTTAAAGTCAAACATTTTTCTAAGGCTCCTGCCTACACCCCAAGGTTCCCAAAGCCCCCGAAACACATACACACAGCACACAAGCACACTACTTTATACATTTGAGCTAAAATGCATAACCCTTAAATCCTGAATATTGCAGTTCTACCCCTCTTAAAATAATTTTGGCCTCGAAATTACCTGGCTAAAATAGGTGAGGGTATTGCTGTTGCATTGCTTCCTCCGGCTCCCATGAAGCTTCTTCCGATCCATGGTTTCACCATAACACCTTGACTAGAGGAACTGATTTCCCCCGTAACACCTTCACATCCCGTTTCAAGATTTGAATCAGTTCTTCTTCGTAAGATAAATCTGGTCTCAACTCCACTTCCTCAACTGGCACTACATGGGATGGGTCCGATCGGTATCACCGTAGCATCAAGACGTGAAACACACCATGCATCTGCTTTAATTCCAAAGGCAATTCCAACTGGTACGCCACTGGACCAACACGCTTCAAAATTCGATAAGGTCTTATAAACCTGGGACTTAGCTTTCCCTTGCGACCAAATCTCATCACCTTCTTCCATGGCGAAACTTTCAGAAACACCTTATCCCCCACAGCAAACTCTATCTCTTTTCGCTTGAGATTTGCATACGACTTTTGTCTGTCAGACGCTTCCTTCAATCGTGCCCTAATCACTCTAACCTTTTCTTCCGATTTTGCCACGATCTTCAGACCCAAAACCTGACATTCCCCCAATTTTGTCCAACACGTAGGAGTGCAACATTTTCGTCCATACAGTGCTTCATACGGTGCCATCTGAATACTTGCTTGATAGATGTTATTGTATGCAAACTCCGCTAAAGGCAAGAACTCCTCCCAACTTCCTCTGAAATCCATCACGCAACCCCTCAACATATCCTCTAACACTTGAATTACTCGTTCAGATCGGTCGTCTGATCGGATGAAATGCCTTCAAGTCTAACACGTGCCTAATGCCTGATATAGTGCTTTCCAAAATCGAGACGTAAACCTTGGATCCCTATCCGAGATAATCGACACCGGCACCCCGTGCAGCCTCACAATTTTGCCACAAACAATTTTGCTAATCTCTGTAGAGAATAGTCAACCCGCACTGGTATAAAATGTGCAGACTTTATTAACCGGTCCACTATCACCCATACCGAATCCTTCCTAGTAGGCGTAAGGGGAAGCCCACTAACGAAGTCCATAGTGATTCTCTCTCACTTCTACTGCGAAATCTTTATTGGTTGAAGCAATCCCGAAGGTACTTGGTGTTCATCCTTAACCTGCTGACATGTTAATCACTTCCCCACAAATTTTGTAACTTCTCATTTCACATCGGGCCACCAAAATTGATCCGTAGATCCTCAGATAACTTACTTCCTCTAGGATGCATAGCATAAGGGCTACTATGCGATTCCTGAAGAATTCTTCGCCTTAACTCCTCATCCTTTGGCATACAGACCTTGCCCCAAAAACACAGCACTCCATCGCTATTTACACCATAGTCTTCCAACTCCTCATTCCGCACTTGCAGCAGCTTAGCACTTAGTTCACCATCTACCAACTGTTTCTCCTTTACCTGACTTAGCCATGTCGGCTCCACCTGCAACTCTGCTAGCAAACTTCCATCATCATAAAGACTAAGGTGTGAAAACATCACCCTCAGATTCAATACTATTTTTTGACTTAGGGCATCTGCCACCACATTTGCCTTGCCCGGGTGATACTCTATTGAACAGTCGTAGTCTCTCAGTAACTCCACCCACCTTCACTGTCTCAAATTCAGTTCCTTCTGAGTTAACAAATATTTTAGACTCTTGTGGTCTCTGTAGATCACTGACCTTTCTCCATACAAATAGTGCCTCCACACTTTTAGAGCGAATACTACCGCCGTCAACTCTAGATCATGCATCGGATAGTTAACCTCATGTGGCCTCAATTGTCGAGAGGCATAAGCAACCACCTTCCCGTCTTGCATTAGAACACATCCCAATCCTGTGTGGGAAGCATCACAATACATCACAAAGTCTTTCCTTGCTTCCGGCTGAATCAACACCGGAGCCTCCGTCCATACTCTTTTAAGCTTCTCAAAACTCTCCTGCTGCTTATCTGCCCACACGAAAGGTACCTCCTTTCTCAACAACTTCGTTAGGGGTACTGCTATTGACGAGAACCCTTCAACAAATCTCCTGTAGTAGCCTGCTAACCCTAAGAAACTGCGAACCTCTGCCACAGACTTAGGTGGTTTCCAATCTAGCACTGCCTCAATCTTCCGAAGATCCACCCTTATCCCTTCTACAGACACCACATGACCCAAAAATGCAACTTCCTTCAACCAAAATTCGTACTTGCTAAACTTGGCATATAACTTATTCTCCCTTAACACCTACAATACTACCCGGAGATGCGCATCATGCTCTTCCTCGGACTTAGAATATACCAGAATGTCGTCTATAAACACAACGATGAACTGATCCAAATAGGGTTAGAAAACCCAGTTCATCATATCCATGAACGCAGCTGGGGTGTTCGTCAATCCGAACGGCATTACTAAGAACTTATAATGTCCATATCTAGTCCGAAAAGCTATCTTATAGATATCTGCTTCCTTCACCTTAAGTGATGATATCCCACCTCGGATCTAGTTTTGAAAATACAAGAAGCCCTTGTCGATCGAACAAGTCATCTATCCTCAAAGAATGGGTACTTATTTTGATCGTCATCTTATTCAACTGTTTGCATTTCTATGCACATGTGCATAGTCCCGCCCTTCTTTTTCACGAATAGGACCGGTGCTTCCCACTTGAGACACACTAGGTCGGATAAACCCACAATCGAGTAACTCTTGGATCGGGCCTTGAGCTCTACCAACTCCTTTGGCGCCATCCTATACGGAGCAATTGACACAGAGTCATGCACAGGCAAGAATCAATTCCGAACTCCACCTCCCTGTCCGGGGGTAACCTAGGCAACTCTTCTGGAAAGACATCCACGAATTCTTTTTCTGTTCTAACTCCACTAACCCCCTCTTCTTTTGCATCCAAAGCACTAACGAAGGCCAAAAATGCCTTACACCCTTTTCGCACCATCTTATCAGCCTTTAACGCGGAGACTACGTTAGCCAAATAGTTTCTTCTTTCTCCTATCATAATTATCTCCTCATCCTCCGGAGTCCTCAACTTCATTCGCTTAGCTACATAATCCAATTTAGCACGATGTTCCACTAGCCAATCCATGCCTAGAATGAGGTCAAATTCCCCGAAAGGTAGTTCCATCAAGTCGACAGGAAATACTACTCCCTGAATCTCTAGAGGCACACTCCAGAATATCCTATTCACTACTACCGTTTGACCTAACGGGCTCACTACAGTCATCTCCCTAAGAGACAGTTCAGATACTACACCTAGTGTTTCAGGTACTCTACATGCAACATATGAGTGGGTCGATCCAACATCAATTAAAGCAAAGAAAGGCTTGTCAGCTATAAGGAACGTACCGGTTATGACGTCCGGTGCATCACTATCCTCCTTCGATTTAATCGCATATACCGCACCCGTGTCTCACCTTCGTTTACCAACACCTCTGCCCAATGTCCCGCGACCTCTACCAGAACCATTACCTCTGCCAACCGGGCCACGACTCCGCGGTGGCTGCTGTCCACCTCTTCCATTCTGATTAAAACCCTGACTTGCTGGTCGACTCTTATCTGTCTCTAATGGACAGTTCCTAATCACATGGTCTTTAAACCCACACTTAAAACATCCCCCTGTCTTCTTCCAACACTCTTCCCTGGATACATCTTTCCACATTGAGCACACGAACGATACTGGCCTCTCACAGCAACCTGTCGATCTCACAGCCCATTAACTCTAGGTCTTTTTTGGAGACTCTCGGATGACCCCGATGATCCAAAACCTCTCTTTTGTCTATTCCTATCCGAATTTTGTCTCACAGATTCCTTGACCCTTCGCTACCTTAGCCTTCTCTACCAACACGACAAACTCCAGCTCCCATCTTGTGGAGCAATCAAGAATCTCAGATCATCCTCACCCATCCTCAAACATGACACATCGTTCATGCTCCGTAGCCACGATACCCCGAGCATACCGGCTCAACCTTAAGAATTTTGCCTCGTACTCCGCTACAAACTTACTCCCCTGAACCAACCTTAGAAACGCCTTCATCTCTCATCAATATAACTAGACCCAATATACTTCTTCTGATACGCCGCCTTGAAATACTCCTAAGTGAGATCATCCGCTGCTACACTATCCCGAACCGTGAGCCTCCACTGGTATAACTCATCCCGGAGGAGCGACACTACCCCTTTTAGTTTCTCCTCAGCAGTCAGATCCAAATCGTCCATGATTTGCTCCATCGCTTCCAACCAATACTCACCAGATTGGCGCCACACCGATACACCTCGGAATACCTCGGCCCATTGGCTCGAGTCGCCAGACATGATTTTCGAGCTCCCATACCTTCACCGCTTCACCACCTTCTCAAGAACTCGCAAGATCGCTACACATCGCATCATCCCCGTCGATCCTCGATACTCAACACCAAAGAATGGTGGTGGTGGCATCTCATTCTCGGACCCTTGACCGCACTCTAATCGGTTCCGATACGGTCATTCTACCTCTACCATGCCCACGCATTATTACGACCACGCCCCTAGAACTCATGTCTATAATCACAATTTAATCGCTTTAAGAAATTTTATGCATTAACTTCGCTCCATCGATTACCCACGAACAAGTTTTATGTAAAGAAGTTTAGTAGTAGTTTTTCGATCATTACAAAGTTTTCGCTCTAATCTTCTACCTTAACTCGAAAGAATCATATTCATTCATCAATACTATCCACTACACACGTTCACCACTTTGAACCTTTTCGTCCGTTCCAACTCAGGGGTATTTTTGTAATTTGTCTTATAGGGGTATTTTGGTAATTTTCCAAATCAGGGGTATCTTATGATTTTGCAAAATAGGGGTTTTTGGTATTTTTGCAAAATAGGGACATTTTGGTAAAAGAAATCGAGGGTAGTATGGTAAGTTCATAAATTGAGGGTATTTTAGAAATTTTACAAACCAAGGGTATTTCGGTAATTTTGTAAATCGGGGATATTTCAGAGAAATTTTTTTTCAAAACCTAAAATAGTTTTTTTTTTACAAATCAAGGGGTAATTCGGTGATTTCAAAACTAGGGTTTTTATAAAACAGTGTAGCTAGTCCCTTTCGGGTTTTAATTATTGAATTTAGCCTGTGAATAAGTCCTCTTGGTTAGGGTGAACCGTCACTACGCACCAGGTAGGATTCGAGCAAAGAGGAGGTGAGTCATTAGGACTGCTTAAATACCAAGCTCCCCCTGAATCCAATCCTAGACATGCGCACAACTGTTGCCACACCCTTAATTCGGTGACTTACCCACAGGTTTGTTCGATTAGTCTTTAAATTTTATGTAATTTTGTGTTGGAGTAAGCTAATCCTAAAGTTCAATAGCTCCTAATCTACTAATCTAAGATCCCGTAATACCCATATACAAATCACACAATTGTTAGGGGTACTTACTTGGTGGACTTCGGGCTGGAGACACAGGTGCCATGCCAGAAAACCTAATCATCTTTTAGTACAACTCACTTTCGAAAAAAATGTTTTGGGCCTAAAAGCCCTCAAGGCTGAGTTTTGAATCGGCTCTGATACCAAATTGAAACACCCCAAACCTGGCCCACAAGCCCCGACCGGATCTGACATGTTCCTTAAGAAAACTTAGCTTTATCTCGTTTCATCTTCTTATAAAATATGACGGTTTTTAATAAAATAGGTTTGTATCTTTATCAAGTTGAAAACCAAGATACCGTTCAGGTTTGTATTTCATTAAAAAACTTACTTCATACCTCAAAAACTCAAAGATTTGCCTGATTCGAGATCTCATTAAGTTGAAAACGTAGGTGATAAAACATTTGAAGTTTCTATAAGAAAAATATTTAATTACTTGTTTGTTGTTTATCTATGGAAATAAAATTTAACATGCAAAATTAAGCGCTAAGTAATGGCCTTATTACATATTAAAACCAAAATAAATCCCGAAAGAAAACATACTAAAGAAAACGAAAAGTGTTCCATTATATGAAACCAGAGAATTTTGCTGAGCATGGCCACCACATAGTCCATGCCGACCCGGTCCATTTCTCTATGTATCACCTGTAAAATGTTAGCCCACGAAGGGTGAGTCAACAGACTCAATGTGTAATAGCCAACCACCAAGACCCAATCGATTATAGCCTTACTTACAACGTTCTGGGTAAATCCCATCCGAAATCATATTTGGCCATAGGCCCATGTCATATCATATTAAATCACATGTATATAAAACAATGATGCAACCCAAACCCACCTAGATATCCAACCTCTACACACCACATTGCACCGCCAATCACACCGTGGGGATTACTAAATCGACCTCCATCCACTATACACCTCAAGGTAGTCGCCATACCAATCGCACATCGCTTTTAATATGTGGCATAGCCACCAGATAATGTGACAAGGTCACCGAATACATAATATTGTGACATAAGTCACCGGATAATGTGGTAAAACCACCGGAACACTTCCCCTTTTCATTATAACCCTCGTGCCCATGCAACAAACATAGTATCACAGGTATCATGCTATATGCTTATCCTAAGCCCATACCGAAAACACACACATACTTTCATATCATTGATGGTAACCACTATTTAACAGAGTGTTAGGGGTAACATACCTGAATACACCGTACCATTGAATGGTACCCTTAACCTTATTTATTCATAGCCTTATTAACACATATTTAACAATATTATTACTAATCAAAAATTTAGGGTGGGGTTACACACTTGATAACACTGAGAACCACGCTTTCGACACTAACACTTTCGCTTGCAGGGATCACAGTGATTTGCTTATCCCTTTTCGATGTTGGCCCACAACCCGATGGCCAATCACGCACTGCTGAAACCGAGCGTTTCTTGAATCTAAGGGTAGGAACTACCCCTTTCTCTCCTCCACTGGTATTTGCATCCATCGAATGTCACTTAATCAGAAACCCAGTTAATTGGTACATAAGAATCTAAACGGAACACATCTATAACTTATCTAAATACTCTTATCGAAATAGATCTGAATCCCGGAGACTCCCTTTTTATATCTGTCGAACCCTTCCTAAAACACCATGGTTAGAATCAGCCAACACTAAAATAAAATAATATGGCCATTGGCCAAATGGCACTATTCCCCTTACCTTAACTGATCAAATCCTGAGAGCTCTTCACATGTTCGGCCAAATACACAAGAACTAAGTTAGGCATCTAACTTTCGCCAACCAAAAGAGAAAGAAGAGAAATTGAAATAGAAGAAACCCTTACCAACTATTAGATTCGATGGAATAGAGTCTTACAGATTCGGCTAATAGTGAAAGTGTTTGAGAGATAGGAGAAGAATGCGAAAAAGTAAGTGAAGAGATGCCTTGAGAGATTCGGCCAACACTCAAGGAAACAGAAAAGGGTTATTCGGCTTTTAGCAAATGAAAATAAAAGAAATGGGTGAAGGTTTATAGGTGTTTTGGCTATGGTCTCAGCAAATAGGAAAGGTTCTTTCGGCTTTTGAGGATGGAGGAATCGGTGCAAAGAAGAAGAAAGGTTAAAGTCTTGTATGGTTTCGGTTCTAGTAGGAATGAGAGGGTAGGTTTTGGCTTTTAGAGAGTGAATAAAAAAAAGAAAATAAGATGAGGAGAAGATGCACAGTTGGTTCTTTCACTTTCGACTTTTGGTCAAAAGAGGAGAAAAGGGTGCAAGATTTCGGCACCTAAAGCCCCTAGCATAACCACTCCTCCCCTTGGCCGAAAATGCCACACCAAGACCCCTCCATTCTGCCAACTCTTCTTCTCTCTATTAGATTCATTCTTTTCCTCCTATTTCTTCTCTTTTCCACTCATTCAAATGAGTTTGAATGAGTCAACACCTATCTCCCTTCTTAGCCAAATTTTCAAATGGATTGACCAAGTCTATCACTCATCCATTTAGAGTCCCCATGCCGTCCAACACTTCCTCCCATGACGCAAAAATGCAACCCCCAAAATGCTTCCCTTGCTGCTCGAACCTAGGTCCCTTCTAACTCCCTGAGGCGTCACTCTTCTATGCTCCAAGTGGCACCTCTCTTGCCACTTTACTAATTGGATTCTTGTGTCATAACCCACACACACCTTTTCTTAAGGCCTAGCTCCCTAGCTCTTCCCCCTATCAACTTAAAGTCAAACATTTTTCTAAGGCTCCTACCTACACCCCAAGGTTCCCAAAGCCCCCGAAAAACATACACACAGCACACAAGCACACTACTTCATACATTTGAGTTAAAACGCATAACCCCTAAATCCCGAATATTACACTTAGGCAGCGGGTACTTTTTCTTAATCATCAACTTGTTCAACTGCCTATAGTCAATGTACATCCGCATCGACCCATCCTTCTTCTTAACAAATAACACCGGCGCTCCACAAGGTGACACACTGGGTTAGATGAAGCCCCAGTCCAACAATTCCTAATTTGAGCTTTTAGTTCCACCAACTCTTTCAGTGCCATTCTATATGGGGCAATAGACACCACACTATTCCCAGAAGGAGATCAATTCCGAATTCCACCTTACGATTCGGAGGTAACCCTGGAAGCTCTTCTGGAAAAACATCAGCGAACTCTTTCACTGTTCTGACATCCCCCACAGTCAACTCCTTAGCCTCTAGAGCTCGAACGAAAGTTAAGAAAGCCTCGCACCCTTTTCTCACCATTCTTTCAACCTTTAATGCAGATACTACATTAGACAAGTAGTTCCTCCTTTCACCTATCACTAAGACTTCATTATCCTCAAGAGTCCCTAACACCATTCGCTTGGCAGCACAATCCAAGTTTGCCTGATACTTCGCTAACCAGTCCATGCCTAAGATCAAATCAAATTCCCCGAACGGCAGTTCTATCAGATCAGTCGGGAAAACCATCCCTTGTACTTCTAGAGGCACATTCCTAAAGAGTTTGTTCACCACTACAGATTGTCTTAAAGGGCTAAGTACAGTCATCTCCCTAGAAATAATCTCAGGGTCCATGTTCAGAGTTTCAGACACTACACTAGCAACATAGGAATGTGTTGATCCAATATCAATCAGTGTGGTAAAAGATAATCCGTAAATAAGAAACGTACCGATTATGATGTCCGGTGAATCACCCTCCTCTCGGCGCCTAGCTGCATAAACCAAACCAGGCTGTCTTGCATCAGTGTTCCCAGCACCTCTGCCCAGTACTCCACGTCCACGACCAAAACCATTTCTTCCTCTGGCCGGACCACGACCTCTCTGTAGTTGCGGACCACCTCTACCAAGCTGTACATAATTCTGACCCACCGGCCCCACTCTGTTGGGCTCTTGCAGACAGTCCCTTACCCGATGATCCACTGATCCACATCTAAAGCATCCATTACTTCTTGCCCAGCACTCTCCTAAGTGAAACTTCCCACACGTAGCACATTGTTGTGGCCGACCAGTAGTAGCGAGCCTTACCACTCGACTCGTCCCATCCAACCTAGACCTCTGCTGAAAATTCCCAATAGACCTTGACGGTCCAAAACTTCTCTTATTCCTACCCTTGTCCCAATCCTGATTCTGCCTTTCAGATTGCTTTGCCTCTTCAGTTATCTTAGCCTTCTCAACCAAAACAGCGAACTCCCTTTCCCATTGTGGAGCTATCAATACTCGTAACTCATCCCTCAAACCATCCTCAAATCGAACACAATGCTCATGATCTGTAGACACAATACCACGAGCATACCAGCTTAGACGCAAGAATTTTGCTTCATACTCGCCCACTGACTTACTCCCCTGAACCAAGTTTAGAAATGCCTTACATTGAGCTTCCACATAGCTCGACCCAATATACTTTCCCTGGAATGCAGACTTAAAGAAGTCCCAGGTAATGCGGTCAGCTGCTGTGCCATCTCTAATCGTGAGCCACCATTGGTAAGCCTCATCTCGAGAAGAGACACAACCCCTTCCGGTGCACGCTCAGATTCCAAAGGCTTAGCCCCAACATCTTGGCCTCTTCCACGGCCTTGCATATTGCGCCTACATCCTCTAGTACTCATTACTACTAACGCGATTTAATCTGATTAAAAGTTTTATGAGTTAGTGTTTTCTTCCACTGTTTGTTATAGAGTAATTTTATGAAGGTCGCATCATAAGTAATTCTCGCCAATTTATGCATACCTAAGGTTTCAGTCTCTAAAGTTGCATTTCTCAGTACAAGTAATCATAGCATATCACACTTTCTTCATGTAAAACAACCAAAAGTCAGGAGACTTACCGTGCGAATTTGGTGCCGGAGACTCAGGTGCCATGCTTTCAGAAGACATATCATTTTTAACCATTTTTAAAACATTTTTAAACCCCCTACCCACGGTCGAGTTTTTGAAACCTGGCTCTAAGACCACAATTGTAACACCCCAAACCCGGTCAATACGTTACGACTAAATCTGGTATGTTACCGAAAGGTAGTTTTAAAAATCATTTAACGGAACATTGCAATTTGAGAAAACATTTTTTTTAGTTTGATAAATCCAAGTTGAGGGGGATTGATTAGGGTGAATTATGTTGTAACCACTGCTTACTAAGATATCCAAAAGTCAAAATCGGGTTAAATTCGTAAAACCATACTTTAGAAAATTTTGTTTCAAATAGTGTTGAGTAATGTGACTTTTAGAGAAAAGAAAGAAATAGAGATACTATTAGTAGTTCTAAGAAAGCTTCAAGTTTTAATTACTTATTTCTTGTGATCCGTTTGTTAATATTTGGAAAACCTTGATTTATGTTTTTAGGAAACCCCATTTTGACAGTTTATAACATAAATAAAAATCAGTATTTAAAACCAAACCCCAAATTTAAGTTAAAGCAGCATTATTACATAATAAAATCCCAAATTAGCCTAAGTTAAAAATAAAGTAATGAAATTTACAAGAAAAATAGCAACACATGGCCACCTCGAGTCCATCCCGGCTCTAAAACCCACCATCTACTGATTACCTGCAAAAATTAGCAGAGAGGTAAGTCATCGAGACTCAGTGTGTAAATCCCCTTATAACGCAATCTGGCCTTAAGCCCACAGAATATAACATATAAAGAATATATGCAATGCGACCCAACCCAGTTTAGCTCTCCCTCCAAACACCCGTAGCTTTAAGCCACTATGGTTCTTGACCACCGTGGTCCTAGACCACTTGTGACATTAGTCACTCATGACAATAGTCACTTAAATATATATATATCTGTGGGGCCAACCCACTGTGGTACTTAACCACCATGACGATCTCTGATAAATTACATATATGTGGGGCCAACTCACAGTGGTACTTGACCATTGAGATAAGTCACTAATTAAATCATTCGTGGTTTCAACCACCGTGGTACTTAGACCACTCGTGACAGTAGTCACTCGTGACAATAGTCACTCATTCTCCCTTTACCTTTCAATCAATCCCGAGCCCATGCTCTTCACTTCGTGCACAATATGTATGCAACCAATATCGCAGTGTGTATCAGATTATATTTCATACATGCAAACATCAAAATATACATACATACATATTAACAACAATATCATTATCAAGAACTTACCCGATGTCTCCAACCTTACCCATAAGGGCATTTTGCTTATCACATCAGCCATTTCAGCTTTCAGCCTTAACAGTTAATAACAAAAAAATAAAGAAGGCGTGTGAGTAATACACACTTGACAATGCGTAATACTAAGCTTTCTATGTCAACACTCTTATTAGCTGGAACGACGGTTATTTGCCTATCCAAACAGACGTCGGCTCTCTACTACGGCCCGATGAAAAGTCCCGAACTGTCGACACAGCTCACCTTTTGAATTTAAGAGCCGAAACTATGGGTTTGCTCTCTTCTCTAGCTTGACCCACACTTGCATCCATGGTAAGGGTTTTTAATCAGGAAACTAGGTTAACGCAATGAGAGAAAAAGAAAGAATACATGTCAAACAAAAGGAAGCTTCTTACCTCGACCACGAACATCGAGCTTCTTAGAAGGTTGGCCTATGAAACCGATTGAATCCCTAGATAACACCAACATTAGAATCGATTTTCAAAGTAAGCAAAAGAAGTGGCCTTTCGGCCAAACAACCCGATAAGAACCGCCCTCACTACACAGTCGGCCAACACCCACTTACCAAGATTCTCTCGAAAGTAAGCCTCACGGAGGGAAGATGATGAAATTACATCCCTCTACCAACGACCAATGCCCAAAGATACAAATCAGAACCTTCGATTAGTCACACCAAAAGAAAAAGAGAAAACGAATGAATAGAATACATAAGAGAGGAAGGTTCCTTACCGAAGAACAAAAGTATGCCGATTGAAGAGGCTCTATATTCGGCTAATAGCAAACCTAATGGAAAGGTGCAGATTCGGCTACCTCAACAGAGAAACCGATTGGCACCCAAAAAGGTTTGGAATAAGAGAAGTAATAAATGAGAATGATCGATGGACTGAACAAGGAAAATGAAGGTTGAATTTCGGCTAGCACCCACAAGAACCAAAAGAAAGATGAAGCAAAGAAATGGGTGAGAATTTCGGTTGAAGAGAAAGGATGAAGAGAAATAGTAATAAGAGAAAGAGAGTTATGGTTTTGGTGAAGAAGAATGTACCAAAGTTACCGAAATGCAAAAAGAAAGGGGATGATTTTGGCTTAGGAGAAAATGATAGGATAACCAATGAAAAGAAAGAAGAAAAACATAAGGAGAGCTTAAGAAAACTTGCCAAAAGTTGGCACTCCACACACTAAGGCTCTCGATTTTGCTATCACTCCCATAATGCCAAAATTCACTAACCCTATGCACCACATAGCCGTAATTCTCCTCCCCTCCTTCTCCAACTTTTGGCCAACACTCAAACACCCACTCACCTCTTAAATTTCCTCCACCGAATGCTCCCCATCACTTATTCGAATTGTTTGACCAGTTCAAACACCCCAAATCCCTCAGGGTCATCCATTCAAATGGTTTGACTCCTTCAACACCCTCTTGAAGAACCCTTGCCCATTCCACCACTCTAGCTCCCTAGGCATAAAAATAAAGCTTCTAAAGTGAGGCTTGTGGGATTCAAACCTCCTCCCTACTGCAACTCACTTGTGATGCCACTTCCTGCATGCTAAGTGGCGTCTCCTTGCCACTCTACCACTTTTTTTCTTATGTCAACAAATGCAAATATTCATACTTAAGACCTGCCTCTACTAACTCCCCCCTAAAGTGCCTAAAATAGAATTTTCACCAAGGCTCAAGCTTAACCCCGAGCCTTCCCGAGACCCCCAAACACACCAAAATAGCAAGCAAAACATGCCAACACACAACAACACACAATAATGCGGAGCCTCTAGTTCCAGGAACACACGCCATGTAACTTGGGACACGCCCGTGTACCATTATTACATGCCCGTACCTACCACCCGTGGTCGACACTGACTAAACACACACGGCCTTGACACGCCCATGGGCTCAGACCATATGTTATACCCTGATATACTGACTTGTTCACATAGCTTGGGGCACACGCCCGTATTCTAACCGTGTCTCACCCACGATCTACACAAATGACCGTGGATTTTGACCGTGGTCTATCCTAATTTAAAACACTAAGGTGCAACGTACGTATGACCTAGACACACGCCCATGTGTCTACCCGTGTGAGTACATGAAGGCTATTTTCCAAGCCAATTGCCACTCTCATTTGCATACATTCATTCATCATCACATAACTTAACATAGCATCAATATAACTCTTGAAATAAGAACATCTAATCATAAAAGAGATAAAGTCTTCATCCCATGCACTAGGGCAAACTATTCCCAATACAATTACAAACGACTTAAGCCTTCATCTACGGCTATACACAACCAAACTCTAACTTCTCTTAGGCCAACACAATTTGGCTACATCAATTAGAACTTAATCAACTTTAAAAGAATCCCTATACATGCCATGATTCAAAAGAACTTGAAACACCACACCAAGAGTCTACTCAATAGTGTGAAAACATCTCCCGGACCTCCAAACCGAGCTAGTTAAAAATAACCTATAAGAGATAGGAAAAGAAAAGGAGTAAGCAATATGCTTAGTAAGTTCATCTATATATAATTGACAATTTCTAATATTCATTGAATATCCATGACTATAAGGTATTATAATGAATTTTCTCATAAACTTATGGTTACTTACTCAACCACTTTTGAAGCTTACTCATTCTATCTCTTACCACATTCTTACCATGCCACAAGCCAATTGCTCATTTAATTAGCATACATTCATGCACTGATCACCACATGATCATATAAAACAACATATCAAGCATTTTCAATGAGTCACTCATACTACTAATTTTCCAGTGGTTCCGCACTTAGCCCACTATTGAATCTCTATTAGGGTGGTATCACACACAGCCCACCAATCATTTATAAGCGATAGTATCGCACATAGCCCATCAATTATTAATTAATCAGGTGGTAATGCACATAGCCTACCGATAATGATATAATTGATAGTATCGCACTTAGCCCATCATTAACATCAATAAGGTGGTATTGCACATAGCTCACTGTTATTTTACATTCATGGATAGTAATCCACATGTATATCTCTATTTCAAATGTTCAATCGAGAAGATCCTCACACATTTTTATTTTTACTTAACTTTCTACGATTCTCGTTCACATTCACACAATGCATTAATAAATCTATCTCATACAACTAAGGTGTATCGATTACACATAATCCACTAAAGGTTCATCATATATTGAATCAATCTCAAATTATTAACTAACACTATTGAATCTCATACACATAGTGTCATATTGACATCATATCCTAATAGGGTCTTACTTACATTAACATATCGATGCCATGTCTCATGGTCTTATACGAATTCTTACACCGAGGCTATATTCTGATATGGTCTTACACGTATTAACATATCGATGCCATGTCCCTGACATGGTCTTATACGAATTCTTACATCGTTGCCATGTCCTTGACATGCTCTTGTTTAATATCTCTCACAGAGGCCATATTCCAATATGGTCTTACACGGAACCTTAACTATCATCATTTCATACTATTTACATTTCCCACTACTCTTAGATTCAATTCTCTTGACATCTCATCAAAAGATAATTCATGCATCCATAGAGTAATTATACATTCCATATAGCATTAGAATATTAAATTAACTCATACGTAATTGTAATATTTGCACATGAACTTACCTCGATGACGAAAAGGTCGAAAATGACTTTTTGCCCACATTTCTCTTTTCACCCGTTCTAGGTCCAAAACTCATTTTCTTTGATATAGAACAATTGAATTTAGTGATTTAATCACTTATAAATCATAATTCACCATAAACTACACTTTAGGCAAAATGACTATTTTTCCCCTACACTTTGGCAAAATTACGATTTTGCCTCTAGGCTCGTAAATAAATTTTCATCACATTTTCTTATTAAATAAGCCCAGCTAATCTTTTAATCCTCTTACAACTATCCACAATTCCAACTATTTCATGCCTTAATGAACAATTTATAACTTTTGCATTTTAGCCAAAATTAGGTGTTTTCATAACAACACCTTTCACAAAAGTTGTTTGTCATCATCCTATCGTTCATTTTATTCCATAAAAACTCATCAAACAACATAAAATCTATCATGGTAAGTCCCTAGACTTTCAACCATGCTGCAAATTAGTCCCCCCATTAGCTATCTTAAGCTTTGGGGACTCCAAAAATACAATTTTCATCAAAAATAAACATCAAATGGACTTACTTGAATGGAGTAAAGCTTACTAAAATTTTAAGCTTTCAAACCCCTCCCATGGCTGATATTTTTGGTTGAGAAGAAAGATAAATAAAAAGATGATAACTTTTGCTTATATCATCTTATTTTATTTATTTTTCCAACTAATATCACCAACTATTCATCATAATAAATGCTCTTGTCCCCTTTGTGTTTTATGACCGGTCAACCCACTTAAACAAGGTCAATTTTTTCATTTGGGACCTCCAATTAATAATCCATAGCTATTTGGCACATCTAGGAAATAAAATAGAACTTTCGCACTTTATGCGATTTAGTCCTTTTTTCACAATTTAGCTAGAAATCGCTAAAATTAAGGTACCAAAATTTTCATGCATCCTTATAAACATGTTATAACATATAACGTAGCATGAAAATAAGTTTCTATAACCTTGAATTAGTGATTCTGAGATCACTGTTCCGACTAGCCCCTAAATCGGGCTGTTACAATTCTCCCCCTTAGGGATTTTCGTCCTCGAAAATCTTATCAAGAGGAGTTGCTACCAACATTCTTAAAACATTTCCATAAACTCTTAAAAATCACAAATCCACTTATCCTCAATTTTTTTCTTGTCAACAACCCTTTAAGCTATCATACATAAGGTCGAAGCATCACTTGCGACTTAGGTATTTCCTCCTCTAGGGTGTATACTCAGTAATCCACTAATTTAGAACTCTGTACACATCCAAATGATCATTCGGATCTTTACCAATTGATTTACTACAATTCAAATGACATTCCCCTTCTTGGGAATTTTGTCAATCCTAATTTGAAATCAATAAGGTTTTATCTCACTTTCTCATCAAAGCATTCACCGACTTTAATACTCTTGACTTGTATGCTTTAAAAACTCAGCTTTTAGCGGTCAAATTTATTCGATGAGAAGTGTCACATCTTTACCGACTACAAGAGTTTGAAGTATTTAATGACTCAAAAGGACTTGAATTTGCGACAATAGAGATGGCTCGAGTTGTTGAAAGATTATGAGTTGGTAATCAATTATCATTCGGGAAAGGCGAATGTAGTCACCGATGCTTTAAGTAGGAAATATTTATTTTCCTTGAGAGTAATAAATACGCGACTGACTTTATCCGATGATGGATCGATTCTAGTTGAGTTAAAAGCTAGACCTGTATTTCTTTAGCAAATTTGCGAAGCTTAGAAAAGTGACAAAAAAACTTCAAGCTAAATGAGTTCAGTGCAAATCGACTAGTGATCCAGACTATCAGATTGGGACCAATGACTGTTTGATGTTCCAAGGTAGGATTTGTTTACCGAGAGATACTGAGTTTATTTAGAAAATTCTTCACGAAGCACACAGTGGTTGTTTGTCTGTTCAGCCAGGAAGTACAAAGATGTACAATGATTTGAAAAAATTATATTGGTGGTCAGGTATGAAAAGAGATATTTTTGAATTCGTATCGAGATGTTTGATTTGTCAATAAGTAAAGGTCGAACATCAAGTACCTTCAGGTTTACTACAACCTGTGATGATTCTCGAGTGGAAATGGGACAAGATTACGATGGATTCGTAACTGGATTACCTCTGACTCCGAGGAAGAAATATGTTGTTTGGGTCGTTGTTGATAGATTGATGAAATTGGCTTATTTTATTTCAGTATGTACCAGTTATTCAATTGATAATCTAGCTGAATTGTACATTGCTGAGATTGTTAGATTACACGGAGTGCCTATTTCTATTATTCGGATAGAAATTCGAGGTTTACGTCTCGATTTTGAAAAAAGTTGTAAGAGGCTTTAGGCACAAAATTGAACTTTAGTACCGCATTTCATCTGCAAACTGACGATCAATCTAAAAGAGTGATCAGGTTCTTGAAGATATGCTTTGCTGTTGTGTTTTAGAGTTCGAAGGTAGTTGAGAAAAATATCTACCTTTAGTTGAATTTACTTATAATAATAGTTTTCAGTCGAGTATAAAGATGGCACTGTATGAGGCATTGTATGGCCGCAAGTGTCGAACTCCATTGTACTGGACTAAGCTCAGTGAGAGACAGATTCACGGGGTTGATTTGGTTAGAGAAACTGAAGAAAAAGTGAAAGTAATTTGTGATTGTTTGAAAGTAGCTTCGGATAGACAGAAATCGTATGCGGATCTAAAACAAAAGGAAATTGAATTTCAAGTCAGTGATAAAGCATTTTTGAAAGTGTCTCCGTGGAAGAAAATCCTTAGATTCGGTCACAAGGCTAAACTGAGTTCACGATTTATTGGTCCGTATGAGGTTATTGAAATGATAGGGCCAGTGGCTTATCGGCTAGCCTTGCCGTCAAAATTAGAAAAAATCCATAATTTGTTTTATGTATCGATGTTGCACCATTATCAATCAGATCCTTCACACATAATTTCACAGACAGAGGTTGAGATTTGACCTGATATGACTTATAGTGAAGAACCAATCAAGATTTTTGCTTGGGAAGTTAAGTAGATGAGAAAAGAAGCATAGCCCTAGTGAAAGTTTTGTGGCAAAGGCATGGGGTCAAAGAAGCTATGTGGGAACCGGATGAAGCCATGAGAAAATAATACCCAAACCTCCTTTCTGGTAAGATTTTCGGGGATGAAAATCGCTAAAGGGGGAGAGTTGTGATAGCCCTTTTTTGGTCAAATCAAATGGTGATTTCAGGACTACAAATCCAAAGTAGAAATATTTATTTTATTATTTCTTTAAAGTCTACAACATGATTGAATGATTGTGTGAGAACTTCGTTAAGAAATTTTATTGATTGAGTACTCAATTTGACTAGAAGGACCAAATTGCAAAAGGTGCAAAAATTGAATTCTATAAGTTAAAGGTGTTTAATTGTTATGAAATTTTAAATTGGAAGTCCTTATGTGGTAATTAGACCATTGTTTAAATTGGTGGAAAAATATGGACATAGTTAAGTATGTTTTAAATGTTTTTCATTAAGGGTATTTTAGTAATTTGGTAAATAAAGACAAATTAACCTAATAAAAGATGTCCATCTTCTTCAATTTAGTGCCCCTAGCCGAAATTTTGAAGAGAATCCATAGCTAGGGTTTGTCCAAGCTTTCAAGCTCGATTGTAAGTCCGTTCATGCCCCGTTTTTAATGATTTTTATGATTTTGAAGTTGTCTCAACCTAATCTAGCCTTTCCAAGGACTAATTTGAAAGAAAATCAAAGTCTAAAATTTTATGCATGTAGAATATGTATGTTTTTTGATGTTTGATGGTAGAAAACGCATGTTTGATGTTAGGAAAACAACATTGACAAAGTGATTTTTGATGAAAATGTCAAAAAGGGACCTATTTGTAAAAAAGTTGTGAAATGTGTAGAAAGGTGTGAATAGATGAAAATTGTGGGCTGTTATAAGTATGAATAAGTTTCGATTAGGCTTGGGTTTTTAAGAAATTGAATGAAATTCATTGTACGAGCCTAGAGATTAAAATGTAAAATGTCAAAACTTTAGGGGCAAAAATGTAATATTACCATAAGGTGTTTTTGGGTTAAATTGAATAATGTGATAATTAAACAAGATGAATTTGGTATTATAGATCAAGAAAAATGAAGTTCGGGTCTAGATTAGGGGAAAACCAAAGTAATTGAAGAATAGACACGTTTGGTCGTTTTTGTAACCTAGGTAAGTTCGTATGTTAAATAAGTTTCAATATAATTGTAATTAAATGCTTTAATGTTGCATGAATTGTATGATTGATTATGTGGATGAGTCTAATTCTATGGAAGAGTCTGACGGTGATTCGATAAATAAGAAATCCCTTTTGAACCTTAGGAATAGGTTAGGATACAAGGGCATGTCACTAGGGTTACCATGTGTTATGTAATTATGTGATTCAGGTGCTGGTCTTGTACGCCCTACCGGTGGCTGAGTATATTGGTATATGTTGTGGTTCTTGATAGCTTGTGTGAGCAGCATCGCGTTGTTACGTCTTGACTAACAGCTTGTGTGAGCAGGCCCGTTATTAGCTCAAGAATGAGCAACTATGTGATATGAGATTTAGGTAGCATTAGCTACATATGTGGCACTTAGTGTGCAAGATTCTCGAGTATCAGACATTATTATTCCAAGTGGTTCACGGGTATGTCAAAGAAGCGAATATGTGTAAATTCATTTTGAGATGGTACAGGTATGTATTCAAAGCTTATGATTATTAACTCGTGAAATGACGATTTCAAGGTAAGTTTGTGATGGAAGTGATATATGATAATGAGATTATGATAAATTACATTATCTTTTATTGTATTACTTGCATGTTAATGTATGGTAGGGTTTGCTTATTTCTTTCAAATGAGTTTACTAAGCTATCTAGCTTACTCCATTTATTTTCCATGTTTTTATAGTGTCGCCAAGCTAGCTCGGATTGGGGATCGTCGAAGATTTGCCTCACACTATCAAAACTATCATTTTGGGTATTGATGAAATTTAGCGTTTTAAGTATATGGCATGTATAGGGACTTAGTCATTTTGTTGTATGTGTCATCATGATTTTGGTCAAATGTATTGGCTTGTAATGGTTAAAGGCTCGATTTGGTATTTGGCCATGTAAATTGGCTCATTTTGGTTAAATTGATTGTAAGTTTATATATATATATATATATATATATACGTGTATGCATGTATGTGTCATTGCCCCTTGGTGATGCGGTTTATATTGATTTGCTAAATGTTGATTGTGGCTTAATGACTTGTTGTGAAATAAATAAGTTTGGTTCATTGGTATGCTAGAGTATCTTGATAAGTTATTACAAGCTGAAAGTAGTCTTAGTGGTGTTTTCGAATATGAAATTGGTATGTTTGATTTGGCATAATGAGATGTCATGTGCATGATAGATGATGGTATTGCATAGACATGTGTTGGCCATGATTGTGGATGCTTGGTTGCCTAACTATACCATGTTTTATGTCATTGAATTTGTGTATGTGTATGGGTAAATGAGGGTGGCAAATGGCTTGGTAAATAGCATTTATTTTGTCCACACGGGTAGACACACGGGCATGTGTCCAGGCCGTACACGGCCTGTCCCATGGGCATGTGTCCAGGCCGTACACGGCCTGTCCCATGGGCATGTGTCAAGGTCGTACACGGCCTGTCCCATGGGCATGTGTATTAGCCGTGTGTCCCCTGCACCTAAATTTTAAGAAACAGAATGCTCAGAACTGAGCACATAGGCAGAGACACGAACGTGTCTCGGCCGTGTCAAGGACACGGCCTCAAGCACGGGCGTGTGTCCTGACCGTATGAAGTCTGCACCTATTTATGAAAATTAGATTAACCACACGGCCTAGCCCATGGGCATGTGACTTGGCTGTGTGACTTCAATTTGTTCATGCCTTACAAGGTAGAGAGTTACACGGGTTATGGACACGGGCGTGTGTGACCACATGGCCTGCCCACACAGGTGTGCCCCAAACCACACAGGCGTGTGACCCCTGTACATGGAAAATTTTTTCTAAGTTTTGTAAAAATTTCTTAAGTTCTCGGTTTAATCCGGACCACTTCCAACACATGTTTGGGCTTCGTAGGTTCGTATTAGGGACTATATGATTGAATACAAATGGTTTTTAATTTGGTTGAAAATTTAGGACTCAGAATCGTATGATTGTTTGTGATGTAAGTCCGATAATGCCTCGTAACCTGTTTCGGCGTCGAATACGGTGAAGGGTGTTACATCTTATACATTCATTCAATTACTTTATGAACGTACCAAATTAAAAGTTGATCATTATAAATCGTTCTCCTTACATATTAGGGTTACACACACAAAAAGATACTCATAAAAATTATAGCCTTTATCACTTAAGGTTTTTGTAATTAAAAAAAAAAAAAAAGTTAAGAGAATGAAATTAGTTTATCAAGTGGTCTTTGTCAAGACTAATGGCTAACTCCAATTAATTGCCAAATATTAACAAATAAAAATCAAATTATTGTAAATATTCTAAAAATCATTATTTGTGCAATATTAAAATTTTGATTTCCATAATGTTAAAGAGCAGAAGATTGACAACATGAGAATAAGAAACATGAGAATAAGAAAGGCTTTGACAAAAGGGGAAATTTTGGGTTAAATTTTTGCTTTGAATGATTTTGGGTAAAGCCAAAACTTTGGATTTTTGTTTTGAATAATTTTGGGTAAAATTAGAACTTTGAAAAAAAAAAAAAACCAAAAGAATATATGAAATAATTATTATGCGATTTCATTTGTATGGCTTTCATTAGTTACATACCAGCCAATGATTTTGAGAAGCACTAGTTACAAGTACAACCAGTGAAGAGCCATTTTCTTAAGACGAGTTTACACGATTTCATGAAACCATGAAGAGCCGTACAAACCATTTGGTTGGGCATAGTGGATTGGAACCCTTGGGTCTCTGATGATTCACTGGGCTTGGTCGGAAGAACAACGACGATGGTGAGTGCTAGCGATAGTGTTCGTGCACCTACAGTTTCGGCTGGAAAAGCTAAACTTTTACTAGGAAAGAAGAAAGAGAAACGAATAAAGAAAAAAACAAGGGAAATCTTTTAATATTAAGAGAAAAATAAAAATTACATTCGGGCATTTGAGTCAAAGACTTAGATTAGTTGTCCTCGTAAATGAATTTGATCGGTTTAAACCATCAAATCAGATTTTTTTAATGGAAATAATTTTGATGGAATGAAAGTAAATGAGATGAAATAATCAAAATTAATATAAGGATCAAAGTGAAAATTTCACTATAATACAGGCATAAAATGATATTAAGCTTAAATATATTTATATATTTAAAAGAATATCGATAAACTTAAAATATGATACTATAGTAATTACCTTAATCTCAAAATTACCAGTCACCTTAGGAAGGGGTGAACAAACAATTCCCATGAGAGTTTCTCATTTTTTAGGTTCTTGGGGACTGCAAAATAAGGTTTCATTTATATATTCTTTTTTTTCTTTCCAGGCTGGCAAAGGCATTCCTCGAAATTGGTAAGGTATATTCTTTAACCTTGTCGGACATGGCTAATCAACCACCCCCGTCTGTATATACTTCGGTTAAAACACACGCTTTAAATAATGTTGAGGGAAAAGTATTAACTAAAGTTTGACATTTAATTTTTATATTTAAAATTTTAAAGAATTTTATTCACACTATTAATATCTCAAATTCAAATTCAACACGAGCTCTTATTTTTCCTATAAATACTTTCATCAAATATAATTTTCACACAATTTTATATGTATTTATAAAATTGAGTATAAAATTTTGTTTACTCACTTTAAATTAAATATCCATTTCTCTCTCTTTCCTGTTAAGATTGAAAATTCTGGATTTTACATATTTATATAATCGAGTCATTGTATTTTCGAAATAGTGTAAAAAGAAATGCTTCAAATCATTATTATTTGACCCAGACCTATTTTAAAAGAGTCGAAACATTTTGAATTGTTTGTTGACATGGACAAAATTAAGGAAAACTTCTGAAATTATTTCGATATTGAACATTAGACATATAATAATTCCGACGTCGGTTAGTAAAGAGATTTCTCTCCACTCAAAATTTTAATACATTAAGCATTCATTCTAAATCTCTTTATTTATCCGACTATTAATTTTAAAATAAATGATTCAATTTCTTTCAACACTACCCCTCTCCTTCTCCACCTCTATTAATACTGAATAATATTTATACAATCATATTATTTTCGAAAACAATTTATTATTCATAATATAAACATAATAATAAGTAAATTTTGAAGGAAAATAATAATTATATCAACCATTGAATTAGAATTTTTAATTAAAAAATAACATGATTTAATTATTATCAAGTATTCAAAATAAAGATACCAGTTATATAAAAAATTTCCCCGACAATGGCTTTTCATTTGTCCCTTAGTTGCCTTGGGATTCCTTTTGAGTCCCCTATCACATGCATGAGCATTTAAAAGTAGCTTTATCCCATGATTTATCAAACATTATAAGCATATCTTTTGAAAATAAAATAACGTGTGCTTTATTCCTTAATGATTTATTATAAATACCGGGCATCAAAGCTAATTAAAGAAACAATTCAAAGGGCTAAAAAAAGTAGCCCAAGGGGAAAAAATTGCTAGTGGAAAGAAAATGAAGAGAAGGGTTTTTCAATGGATCATTTTCATAATTGTATGTTTTTTAAGTGAAAGAGCTTTCATCTCACCATCACAGGCTGCTGTCAATGATCTCCAGCCATTGATGAAGGAAAAACAACTCAAAGGTAAGTTTTCTTTTTTTTTTTTTTTCTTTTGCATTGAGAAAGGAATTTTGAATTTTGTAAATAGAGAAAATAAATCACGAAATTTATTATTTGGTCATCAATTAATAAACCAATTTAATTTTTTTTCCCATGCAGATTTTGTGGAGAGGCATGAAAAAACAATCAAGGGTTGGCATGAAGCACTTCATTTGAAGATGGTTCAAAGAGAAAAGAAAGTAATTATGGAGCAGAAGAAGAAAGGAGGGAAAGGAGGAGGAAGCTATGGCGGTGGAAGTCTTCTTCGACCTCGTGCCAAAAAGAGTGCAGCAAATTTTCTCCATCCAACAACATTCCTTAAATTTCTATTACTTGGGTTAATCCCCACAATGTTCTTCTTTTGATAACTTGGATATAAGCCCTTGATTATATATATATATATATATATATATGTATATATATACCCCTCAAATATGTTGTTAAGTGTTGGTCACTTTTTGAATTTTTTTTTTTTAAATTTCATTTGGAATTTTATTCAATTAATCAAAAATAAAGCCCAAACAACAAACGGGCAAAACAAAAAGTTGGGCTAACCCAATCTGCCCAATAATCCAGCAAAGAAAGGAGCTTACTCTTGAAGCATCCAATCAACCAGCCTAAGCAATTAATGCGCCACAACTCCTAAGATCCAACAACTGGATAGTAACCCCTCAATAATTTATCTTTTTTTTCCCCATTACTAGAAACCATTTGATATCCATTTCATCTCTCCTCTCTAGATGCTTCTTGTCCTCCAACTTGCCAAACTAAGCAAGAACTCAGACCAACAACACTATCCCCTATGATCCCTTTCCACTTATTCTCTAACATACTCAGGAAACCCATTTCTCATCAAGCATCGATCCTCTCTCTTCAGACCTTTTGTAGCCAGCAAACGAGCAACCCCATTCATCAATTTGTGCCCATGTTTAAATTGACAGGTTTGAAATCTTTTACCCAGCCCTTGCCCATATCTAATATAAGCACAAATTTTTTATTTATCACCCCCTCCTTTGTGTATTTTTTTACAATAGAAAGGGCATCTCCTTCAACTTCGACCGCCGTAAACCCCAGATCCAAGCCCAGTTGAATACTTTGAACGCATGCAATAGCCTCCACTACGAACATTGAGGGTTCATTTTCATTTAACTTAACCCTGAAACTTAATACCCGCCCCATAGAATCTCTGATTGCAATCCCTAAGCAAGATTTACTGTCATGTTTTCTGTATGTTGCACAAAGTTTATTTTCACAAATGGGTTCTCCGTTGGCTGCCATTTTTCCAACTCCATTCTTTGAACATGTATGGAGTTATTCAACCCATCTAGTTTCTGAACATAATTCCTAATAAAATCTATTATGGCTAAACCTGTTTTCCTTTGCCCCTCATGCACCAATTTGTTTCTTTCAGTCCATATTTCCCACAAAGCATAGACAAAAAGACAACATTGAATGGTAGAATTGTTTTAAAAAAACCAGGTAACCCAGTACATAAGCTCCATGTATAATACTGAATCTGGCCAATTCCAATTCAATTGATGCCACAATTCCTTTGTCACAAGACAATCACGCAGAGCATGTTTTCTGGATTCAACCTTTCCTGCGCGTCTCATGCATATTATTGTATTTCCTAATCTTTTATACTGTAGATTAAATAGCGTAGGAAATTATTTTTTTAGAAACACCAAATTGTAATATTCAGTGTTGAGGGTAGATTCAAGCCCCACAATTTCTTGTAAAAATTTGAATGCTCAGTTTGGTTGTATAAATGAGTAAACTCGATAGACTATTGTAAAATAGACTTATAGGCACTACGAACTGAGAATTCCCTCGATGCCTCCTCTTTCCACACCTAGTAGTCTTCATGCGAGAACCTTGACAAAGGGATGCTCAGAATGCTTTTAGCATCACTTTCATAGAAGGTATACATTATGAACTCCACTTTTCATTTCCTCATGACATTGTCAATTAGATCTGCCACGATAAAAGTTTCAGAACAGCTCTCACCATTTTGAATTATGTAATCCACAGCTCCTAGTACCCATGTAGCCTCACTTACTAGAATTTTTATTCCAGTCCCAACCAGTCAGCATAACCCGTCTTGGAGGAGTCTTTTAGCAGCCCAAACACTCTTCCAGGTATAGGAAGGTATATTTCCTAACCTTGCACTTAAAAAGCCTGCGTCTGTGTAATATTTAGTTTTCAGTGTAGATCAAGCAAAGAGTACGAAAATTAATCAACCTCCAACCTTGTTTAGCAAGTAAAGATAAATTAAATTTGGCTAAACTTTGATATTCCAAACCCCCATTTTCCTTTTAATTCACATAACTTCCTCCATTCACACCAATGAATCCCCCTCCTACCATGACCTTTTTTGCCACCAAAAATACGTTCCATTTCATGATAAAGCAATTTTGGTAGTTAAAAATAGGCCATCAAATACGTCAGAATTGCCTGTAGGACAGATTTTATAAAAATGTCTTTACCTCCTTACGATAAGTATTTCGTGCTCCAACTGTCAATTTTGCTTTTCATACGGTCTTTTAACAATTGGAATGCCATTTTCTTTCCTGGACCAATCATGTTAGGTAAGCCGAGGTACTTTTCAAGGTTTGTAGAATAACATTTAAAGTTTGCAAAATTAATTTCCTCACTTGCTCAGAAGTATTCAAGCTATAAAACACAATGGACTTTTCATAGTTCATACATTGTCCTGAAACTTCCCCATACTCCTTAAGGATATCCTTTAGGATTTGTACCCCCTTGTTGAAATCTCACCAAATAAGATGCAATCATCGACAAACATCAAATGGGATATCTGTAGACATCTTCGATTTACTCTAGCCCCCTCCACCAAACCTTCTTGCCTAGCCAATCTCATTAATGTCGAAAAACCCTCACTACACACCAGAAATAAATATGGGCTTAACGGATCCCCTTGTCTGATGCCTCTAGCGGGACGGAACACCTCACCCTCTTTCCTATTAACCACGGTTGAGTACGAGATTGAGCTTATACAATTAATAATAAACTCCACTCACGAACTTGCAAAAACCCATCTTTAACATCATTTGACGTATAAAAGACCATTTTACTCGATCGTAAGCTTTATTTATATCTAGTTTTAATGCCAAAAAGCCTTTTCTTCTCGTTCTTTTTTACTTAAATGCAAGAACTTCATAAGCAAGAAGAACATTATCAGTAATCAACCGACCTAGAATAAAAGCGCTTTGAGCCTCATCAATACAACAATCTAAAACTTGTTGGAAACGATTAGCAACAGGTTTAGAAATAATTTTATAGAGTATCATACAAAGGCTTATAGGCCTAAAATTTGTCAAGTTCACAAGCTAAGCGATTTTTGGTATGGGTACAATATTTAGAACATTGAGAGATTCTAGTGACTTACATTCATTCAATATTTCAAGGCAATATATGCTTACATCCCGACCAATAATGTGCCATAAATTTTGGAAAAAAATTCGCCAAAAAACCATCACTTCTAGCTGTTTTTGTTCGGCACATCCCTTTTAAAGCTGCAAACACCTCCTCAGCCATATACATAAACATCAACATTTGGTTCATGCTCTCAATTATTTGTCGCTCCACCCCAGCCAAAATATGCTCCATATTTCCCACTCCCTCTCTTAGAAAAAATATCCTTAAAATAATTTCGGGTAATTACCTCAATTTTTCCCTCATTAGTGGTTATATTTTCCACCTCATTTTCCATTCTAATCAGGTTCATATGTCTCTTTTGGGATGCAAATTTATGGAAAATGCGGTGTGTAACACCCCTTACTAGTATCCTATGCCAGGATAGGGTACGAGGTGTTATCTATCTTAAACACATGCAACCCACAATTCGAATCATAAAAGTTCGCTCAAATTTAAAAATTTTCAAACTTCCTCTTAACATCCTTAATATGGTCCTACGAGGCCCAAAATACATCTTAGAAACGTCACGGGATCAAATCGAGTTCTTTGGAAAATTTTGGAAAATGTTACTAAAAACAGGGGCACATGCTCGTGTGACTTGACAACACGACCATGCTGAAGGGCAGTGTATATCACACGGCCTAAGCATATAGGGACACACCAGTGTCCCACACCCGTGTGGATTTATTTCTCAATTCGAACCTAAAGGGGTTTTCACACGGCCTGACACACGCCTGTGTCCATGGCCCGTGTCCCTCACACGGCCATGATACGCCCGAGTCTTGGCCCGTGTGCAAAAACTTTGACATTCTGTTTTTGACGTCATCAACCCAATAAGGTCACACGGCCAAGGCACACGCCCATGTCCTTAGACCGTGTGGCGAATTAAATTTCTAAATTCAAGTGCAGACTTCGCGCGGCCTGGGCATACGCCCATGTCCTATGGCCATGTCTTCCACACGATTGAGACACACGACCGTGCCTCAGCTTGTGTGGTTACAACTAGGCATTTTGTTTTGCCAACTTAAGATGTAAGGAGACACACGGCCAAACCACACGCCCATGGGGCAGACCGTGTGGACAAAAACAAGACTATTTACCAAGCCCTTTTTGCCACCCCTACTTGCACCAACATAAGCCATATCAAGCAACCTATCCAATCATGCATATCTATACCAATTACTTAACCATGCAATTTGCACATACATGATAAACATCATCATTTTCATATATTAATAATAAAAATTAGCCAATAATTATGGCCTTATACAAAATGAATTCGTCTTCAAAATAAGCCAACACATTTAGCCAAAACAATATGACACTTTACAAAGACTAAGTCCCTATACATGCCATACTAAAAAAAAAAAAAAAGATAAGTCTAACTATACCAAATATTCCAATTGATAGTGTGATCGAGCCTCCGACGTCCTTTGATCCCTGAGCTAGCTTGGCAATACTATAAGAAAATGGAAAGGAAGGAGAGTAAGCACAAAGCTTAGTAAGTCATAAGTAACTAATTATCAACAACTACCATGAATTATCATGCTCATAGCATTTTATAAACTTGCACATGATTCTCAAATTAATAAAGGCATAACTTACTCATTTTCAGCCTTACTAATCACACATCATAATTCAAACTCATTTATCATGAATCTCATGTAGGCACTTGTATCACTTACAACATAATCATAACTTTCCTCACTTTTGACACAAACTTTAACTTACCCATTGAGCCAATTGAAATACCAAAGGATAGCCGACAAGCCTCACACAAGAGGATAAAATGCCGATGCCATGTACTAGACATGGTTTTACACCAGCTCTCGTCTCAATGCCGATGCCATGTCCCAGACATGGTCTTACATTGGCTCTCATATTGTGGCCGATGCCATGTCCCAGACATGGTCTTACACTAGGACACATATCAACGCCGATGCCATGTCCGAGACATGGTCTTACACTAGCGCACATATCAATGCCGATGCCATGTCCGAGACATGGTCTTACACTAGTGTACATATGAACGCCGATGCCATGTCCCAAACATGGTTTTACACTAGCTTCCATAATGTGAGTGATACCATGTCCCAGACATGGTCTTACACTAGCACACATATCACTCAAATGTCATGGCCTGAGTATCCAATCTATTCTTAACGTCCAACCGTAAGTATATCACATCAACTCTAATTATGCATAATCATAGCAATAATCAAACACTTCATGCAATATCAATTGTTTAATGCATAAATTCAATAACATTGTATTATTTACATACAACTTACCTCGGCATGCAAAAAGTGAGCGACTAAATTGAATTAATCTACTAGCTTGGCCTTTCCCCAGTCTAGTTTCGGACTCTGTTTTACTTGATCTAAAATTATAAAATTCACTCATTTAATCATCACATAAATCGAGACATTTCAAAATTCCTACTTTGGAAAATTTATAGTTTTGCCCTTAAACTTTCACAAAATTATGATTTTGCCCCTAGGCTCATAAATCGATTTTAATCAAATTTTCTCCTTTAGAAAGCCTAGACGAACCTTTATTACTCTCATAGCAACTCACAATTTCAATTGTTTCACACATTTACTACCCATTTTACAACCTTTACAAAAAGGTCTATTTTAGGTGTTTTCATGGAAACCTCTTTCACAAAAGTTGTTTATTTAACAACTAAGATTTATTTTTTTCCATAAAAATTCAGCAAACAACATAAATGTTTTCATGGCAAAACCCTAGACTCTCAACTATATTGCAAAATAGTCCCCTCATTAGCTAGCTTAAGCTACAAGGGTTCCAAAATTAAAAAAATTATCAAGGATAGCCATTAAAATCACTTACTTGCAAGGGTTTAAGTGGCTGAAACTTTTCATGCTTTCCAAGCCCCTCTTTTGCTGAAATTTTTGGTGGTAGGGAGAATAAGGAAGAGATGATATCTTTTTCTCCTTATTTTATTTTATTTCTAGAGAATTTGTCACTAAAACCTCACCTAATCCCTTGACAATCTTATTTCTTTGTCCCCTATGGCCGGCCAACACATTCCTAAGGCCTAATTGCACTTTAAGGACCTCCAATTTAATATTCTATAGCTATTTGACACTTTTAGCTTGTAGAATAAAACTTTTGCACTTAAAGCGATTTAGTCATTTTTTAAAATTAAGCATGAAATCACTAAAATTAATGCACCAAAATTTTCATGCACTCATATAATCATGCTATAACACACAAAATAATATTAAAATAATTTTCTCTGACCTCGTATTAGTGGTTCCGAAACTACTGTTCTGACTAGCCCCAAAATCCGGTCGTCACACGGTGTTTCTATCCCTCATCCTCTGTAACACCCCATACCCGAGTCCGAAGCTAAGACTAGATACGAGGCATTACTGAGCTTGAAATCACTTAAACATACACTTACGGGCTGTAAAATTTTGTTTCGACTTAAAAATTTCTCTTTCTTAGTCTAATCATACATTTCATTGGCCTACGAGGCCTTAAGCACATATCTAAAAACTTTTGGAACTTAATCGAAAACCTTTCTTTGAAGAAAGGGTCACACGCCCATGTGGCTTGGGACACGGCCGTGTACCCCTTGACATGCCCGTCTCTTCCACCCGTAGTCTACACTGACTAATTACACACGGCCTTGACACGTTTGTGGACATAAACCATGTGATAAACCTTGACATACTGACTTATTTCACACGGCCTGTGGCACACGCCCATATTCTAACAGTGTATCACACACAGCCTAAGCAAACGGCCGTGGGACTTGTCCGTAACCTATTCTGACTTAAAACAATAAGGTGCAGGGTATGCACGGCCTAGACACACGCCCGTGTCTCTAACCGTGTGGGCACTTATAGGCTATTTACCAAGCCAATTGCCACCTAAAATCAAAACTAACTCAATTTCAATTCTATACATTTCATAACCACTACTACATGCTTCATTGATCTCAATAAACATACATACTTAGTCATTTTTGGCCAATCATTTTGCCATATACAAAAGAATAATAAACTTGGTTGCCCATACAATGGCCCTTCTTAAAACATATTCTCAAAATGAATGTTTCCTATACATGCCATACTTAACATAAACAACTTGGCTATACCAAATAGAGATTGATAGTGTGCCCCAAGCTCCGACTCTAACGATCCACAAATTAGCTTGGTGGGACTACATAGAAAGAAAGGATTAAATACGTAAGCATTTAGCTTAGTAAGTTTGCATGTAAAACACAGATTAATAAGCTTGCTTAATATAAACCATTTGACATAATAATGGTATCATAATTTCAGCTATAAAGCTTACTTACTTATATTGATTCTCACATGTCTCATGATACTTACTATCCCCATACTTGTAAGGTAAACATGGTGCCTGTATCACTTAATCACATGAATCAACATACTTTAATTTAATAATCATGATTTCTAATTCCTTATTCATAACATAAATAATACTCAATTTCAACTTGGTAATAGCTTTGTTTACTTAGCTTTCTTGTTATCTTATTTTAAATTTACTTATTTGCCCGATGAATTTTTGTGAATAGCCGAGGATACTGAATCTCATCCCACGTAACTTAATGTCAAAGCCGTATCCTAGATACAATCTTACATGGAATAACTCATGTTGGTTTCAAGGCCATGTCTTGACATGGACTTATATGAAGTCTTTCTTATTCTCACCAATGCCATGCCTTGGCTTGGACTTACATGGGATCTCTTTCTCTTGATAGCTTTTCAATGCCAACCTTGCCTTGGACTTATATGATAACTGTTCAATGCCAAGCTTGCCTTGGACTTACATGATAACTGTTCAATGATTGCCGATGCCATGTTCCAAACACGGTCTTACATTGGCTCTCATTATGTGGTAGATTGAGTATCATGGGGAATTCATTTTCAATCGGGACTTGCTCTTACTTAATCTCATTGATTTCTTTGTTTAACATAACATTAAACATTCCATGAAAAGAGAATACATTCTACTAAGCAATTCAATGATAAAAAAAAAATCATAAAGCTTTGATATCATACAAACTTACCTCAATATACAAAATGTATGTAAATATGCAATTTAGTCCTCGACTTTGTTCTTGCCTCGATTTCGATCCGAGCTTCATTTTTCTTGATCTATAATCATAAATAAATCATTTAATACTCACATTGACTAAATTGACTCTTAATTCATACTTTGGAAAAATTACTATTTTGCCCCTATACTTTCTCATATTTACACTTTTGCCCCTAGGTTCATAAAATGATTTTCATTCAACTTTCTTAAACTTCATGCTTAGCTGATTCATTATCTCTACTATAACAATCATCAATTCTCACTATTTCTAGTATGTATGACCAATTTTCATAACTATTACACATTAGTCCATATTATCAATTTTCATGAAATTCACTAAGGAAAAGATGTTTGTCTAACATCAAACTCTCATAAACTTCCATAAAACATTATTTAACAAGCATCTCATTCATGGGTAGATTTTTGAGCATGTATCTTAGCTCATTTTATAGCTAGAAATTGCTAATTAATAATACGAGAACTTCAAAAATATGAAGAATATCAAAAACAGGGCTAAAATGAACTTACTAGCAAGCTTGAAAAATTGAAGAACCCTAGCTATGGAGCCTCCCAAATTTTCGGCACAAGAGGAAGAAGATGAGAATGATTTTTATCATCTTTTTCCCTTATTAATCATTTATTAGACAAATGACCAAAATGCCCTTCTCTTAAAATTTTCTCAATTTATTAACTCATATCTATTTTTTCCAAAAATTATAATTTGGGTAAATTGCTATTTAAGGACTTCTAATTAATATTCTAAAGCTATTTTGTAACATCCTAAAATTTGAGTTTTTATATGTTGCATTATTTTGGTGCTTAGCTAGTTAAATTATCCAATGTGTGTGTTTATATAGTCTTGACAAGGCTCGGGATTTATTTTGGATTTGGAAAAAAAAATTTGGTAATTAGTACTTTAATGAAGTGGAACAAGTGACCTTAAATCTTAAGGTGATTAAGTGGTGAAAGGTAGCATAAGTTGAGCTATTGGTTAAGAGGATATGTGCCACATGTATTGTCTTGAGGGGAGAGGTTCGAATCTCTTGGTATGCATTTTTGTGACTTAAATTTTTGCACTCTCCTATCAAGTGTCGGCCAAGCTTTATTTTTGGTATGTTGGACTTTTAATTTTTATGGTGAGGTGGCTAAATGGATTAAGGAAACATTGAAGTTGAGGAAAGGAATCAATAGGATAAGGCAAGTAAGGGAACAAATGGCTTAATTCGTGGATTGTGCTATGGAAAGAAAGGTTGGCAGAAGTTGATCCATGATGGCTATGAACTTGGTTGATTTTTGGGGCTTGAGGGGTTGGCCGAATATTGAAAGGGATTAGGAGATATTTGGTAAAATTCTTTAGCAAATTGTGCTCCATTTTCTTTTCTCTCCAAGATCTCTCTCCCTAGCCGAATGTGTCATGAGCAATAGATAAAATTTTACTTTGGTTTTGGTTATTATTTTTGACCAAATTGGTATTATTTTCTTTTCCTCTCAAGCCCTTTTCCTCTTTATGCCGAAACTATACTACCATAGAAGGGGGCATTTTTCTTTCATTTTATTCTTTTTCTTCCTTGGTCGATTGTACACCAATTTCAAAACTTCTTCTTTGTTTATTCTCCACCTTCGAAAACCGAAAAACAAGCATCTCTCTCTAATTCTTCACCATGGCCGAATGTTATTGGTCACATCCTCTCCAATATTTTCATTATAGCCGAATCTTCCATCTTTCATTTAACTCTCTTTTTCATTCGAGTGGTCACCTTTGAACAATCGGTAAGAACCCTCTTCAATTCTTTGTTTTTCTTTTTCTTTTTCCGAATCAACATATTGGCTTGGGAGGGTCCTTTTTGACCGAAAATATCATCATCTATCTCTCTCTTAGATAAATCTTTTTCGTCTTTATAGTGAAATAGAGAAAGGTTGAATTACCATTTCCTCGAAATTATCTTGTAATCACTAGAATTCAGATCAAAACCTTCAAGGTAAGAGTTCTTCACGATTTTCACGATCATCTTTTATTTATTAAGATTATTAACAGTATGGAAATGAGTAACCAATTCTTATATATAGGGATTTATTCGTGGAACACTCCGAACTTCGTGCTAAGCCGATCTTTACCTTTTCGATAAGTCTATACTTTATTATATTATCGGTTTACTAAAAATCTAATGAATGGAGGCTCGTAGTAACGTTTTGAAAGGGGAATCTAATGGAGATCTCAAAAGGAGTGGATTGACGATTCCAATTCCTAAATTCAAATAAAGGGCTATTTTGGTGATCCGAGACTTTCCACCGGGTTGTGAACCCTCCTTTGGTGAAAATCAATTATTCGAGGTTATTCGCAGTTCTGAGCCATTAGCTGTTCGGGGTTTTCCAGCAGGTTGTGGATCGTTAACCGGGGAAAATCGACAAATTGTAGTTATTCGTGATTCCGAGGGTAAATCTTAGATCGTTTGTTTAGAGTAGCTTTATTAGATCGCGTTTATTTTTCTAATCGAGCGTTAAACATATTCTTAGGTGTCGGCGATCAAGAGAGCGTAGTGCTTACCATAATCAGGTGTGTAATCTCACACCGTACTTCATGGGTTAGATAACTATATCGTATCAATCGCTTGATTAAATCACAAGTTAGTGAAATCAGGTAAAATGACATATTTATCACTTTAGTGGTAAAGACTTTGAAATCGGTATTAAGACTGTGAAAATTACGAAATTGCCCTCAAGGGGCCAAATCGATATAAATGACTATATGGGCCAAATGTGATATTTGATATATGGGCCAAATGTGATATTTACTATATCGGCCTAAATATAATATGGGCCAGATTGTGAAAATTTTTATAATGGGCCATATGTTTGTAATAATTATATGAATGGGTTGTTGTAAATGAATATGCATATTATATACATGATTTGCATGGGTTGGGATATTTGACGAAGAGAAGTTCTAGTAGCTTTGCTAGAAAATTTATATGGCTTAATGTCCAGTTTGATATATGGCTTAATGCCCATTTAATATATGGCTTGATGCCCAGTTTGGTGTGTTGGCGGGGTGGGTGACTAAAGCTCCCCACAGGTGTGTTGGTTGGTACGGGTGGTGTGTAGCAGATGGAAAACTAGGTTTGGTTGGGAAAATTGCATAACACATGCATGCTATATATGATATTATGTTATGATTGTAAATGGGCTTTGGCCCAATAAATGCTTAATTGAATTTTTGGCCTAGTGACAATGGTAAGTGGGTTACACATTGAGTTCTAAGTAACTCACCCCGTTTTCTTTACCTTTCTCAGGTAATGACCAGTGATGGAGGCTTGGGCCGTGGACGACTCAGTGGAGGCCATACTACGAATAATGGGTTATTTATATACCAGATTTCTTTTTAAGCACTTTTTATTATTTTTACTATTTAAGTTAAGTTGTAATAAGGCCTCTGGTTAATTTTTATGGATGTTTTTCTTGTGGATGGATTTTATAATTTGCTTTAAATATTTAAGTGGGATTTCTTTTCTAAAAATAGAAATAAAACATTTTTCTTAAATGAACGTACGAAGAGGATTTCATTCTTAAATATTTTTAACTCGAAAATTTTTCTGTACCAATATTTTAAATTTTTGTTTCAAATTACTTACGAACTCTTTAAATTTTTCTCAAAATATTAAATCCAATTTTTCTAAGTTTCAACTTATATGTCTCAAATTATTAGATTTAGTAATCAACCTCAGTTTTTTATAACTCCATGTCTAAATGTTTCTTTTTTTTTTTTGAAATTTCGATTTCCTTAAAAGACTAGATGTATGTTCACTTTGTGTGACATGTCAAATCTAGTCTTAACGCATATACCGAGTTTGGGGTGTTTCATTTTATGGTATTAGAACCCGATTCAAAACTTGGCTATGGTTTGGGTTCAAAAACATTTATGGTACAAAACTATTTTAAATTATAGAACTTATGTTATTAAAGGTAGTATGGCACCACGAGTATTCGGCACCAAGTCAAGTAAGTGTATGTGAATTGAATAATTCTTATTATTGTGAAATAACTATAGGAACACTCTAGAACTTTTAGTTTTAGGTGTTGAAACTATAGAGATTGAGACTATAGGACGCGTTTACGAAAATAACTCTATCTCTTATATCTCATAAAATATCATTAATAAACACTGAAAAAGTATACTGATTTATAAAATTTATAATCAAATTAAACCGAAATACTCAAAATGAGCGCTAGAGGATGTGGACGTGGTAGACGTGGCCGTGGTAGAGGCCAAGGTGCTAGGGTTGCATCTGAAGCGTCAGGACATATACCAGAAATGGACGCACCTGCATCACTCGAGACTGAGACTAGATCACATGACCATACGAGAGAGGATATTGCCTTGACCCAAGCAATGTTATGAGTCCTAAAAAGGGTTGCTGGGGCTAGAACTGGGCCAGTAACTCATGGATCAATATCAGAACGACTTAAATCAAGTGGTCTCGAGGTTTTTAGGGGTGTCTCGGGTGTAGCTCCAAATGTAGCGGAGTATTGGCTCGAGACAGTGGAGTGGATCATGGATGATTTGGAGTGCACCACCGAACAGAAACTAAGAGGAGCTGTGTCCTTGTTGAGGGACGAGGCGTATCAATGGTGGCTTATCGTTCGAGAAGGCACTCAGTGAACATGTTACGTGGGATTTCTTCAAAACTGCATTCCAAGGAAAGTATGTCAGGGCAAGTTATGTGGATGCCCAGGGGAAGGAATTTCTGAATCTGGTCAAAGGACATAAGACGGTGGTGGCTTATGAGGCAGAATTTCTATGCTTGAGCCGTTATGCTCGGACAATAGCGCCAACTAATCATGAGCGTTGTGTACATTTTAAGGATGGGCTGAATGATGAGTTGCAGGTACTGATAGCCCCACAACAAGAAAGGACTTTTGCCAAGCTTGTGGAGAAAGCCAAAATAGCTGAAGAGGCTAAGAACTCAGAATGTTAGAATCGAGATAGAGGAAGAGGCAAGAGGGACTTTAAGTACTCGGGTTCTACTAAAAGGTTTCAGAAGAGGCCTAAGAATAATGAGCCAGCTCAAGCTAGAGCACCTGTGGCTACCAATCAGATTCAACCATGTGCTGACTGTGGGAGACGTCACCCAGGTGAATGCTGGAAAAAAACAAGCAGGTGTTTCAAATGTGGTTCTAAGGATCATCAGCTTAAGAATTTTCCTCGACGGACTACTTCGACTCAAGAAGCTCGTAACCCTGATACACAGCCAGCTAGAGGCGCTCAACAGCCACCGAGAGGCCGTGGGACAAGTCGAGGTGGTAATAGCAGTGGTCATGGTCAAGGTGCATCAGGCAGAGGTAATGGCTTCAGGGGTAACGCGAAGGTGAGGCAGTCGGGGTTAGTTTATGCGGTTAGATGCCGAGAAGATGGTGATGCCCCTGATGTGATAACCAGTATGTTCTTCATCTCTAATGTACATGTTACTACTTTGATAGATATTAGATTTACCCATTCGTATGTTGCTAGCGCTATATCTGGAAACCTGAACATTAGATCTGAGATTACTGATAAAAGATGATTTAATATGTCCTTTAGGACGATGCGTGATAGTGGATAAATTGTTTAGAGACGTGCCTTGGAAATTCAAAGAGAAATATTTTTAGCGGATCTGATGGAACTGCCTTTTGGCGAGTTCGACCTTATTTTGGGCATGGGCTGGTTGGTGAAGCATCGTGTGCACTTGGATTGTGCTGCAAAGCGGATGTCAATAAGGACTTTGGAAGATAAGGAAGTGGTGATGATGGGCAAACGGAGAAACTATTTAGCAAATGTGATATCTACTTTAAAAGCAGAAAAGTTGGTGCGAAAAGGGTATCGAGCATTCCTAGCCTTCATTTGTGCTTTGGATGTCAAGGAATTATCGGTGGAAGGTGTTAGAATGGTGAAAGAATTTTGGATGTTTTTCCTGAGGAACTTTCGGGTTTACCTCTAGACCGAAAAGTAGAGTTTGGCATTGAGCTTTTGCCCAGAATGGCTCCGGTGTCCATTGCTCCTTATAGAATGGCGTCGAAGGAGCTAGCAAAGCTTAAGGCTCAAATTCAAGAGTTATTGGATCGGGGATTCATTCGACCGAGTGTGTCTCCGTGGGGAGCACCAGTCTTATTTTGTAACATCCTAGATTTGGGGCTCTGCATTTGTGATGTGTTGTGTATGTATGCCATGCTGTGTGTGTGTGTCTAATGTGTTTAGAACTTTCGGGAAGGCTTGAGGTTAGGTCTGAGCCTAGGTAGAAATTTTGTTTTTAGTCACTGAAATGGAGAACTAGGTGAAGTGGGCCTTAAGGGTACTTGAATGGAAAAGTTAACACAAAAAATTCAAGTGGTAAAGTGGCAAGAGGCGCCACTAAGGGAGCAGATAGGTGACGCCACAAGCATGTTTGGAGGGAGTAGGTTCGAATCCCATGCTAAGCAAAAATGAGTGTTTTTTATATATGTACCTGAAGAGTAAGAGGTGGTTTTGGCTGGGACTCTAAAGGAGTGGGTGTAGATTGAGTCACAAGATAGGAAGATGAGGATAAGAGAAAAATGAGGGATAAGATAGAGGGGGAAGAGATGGTTGAATGTGAGGATGTGTGCAAGGGGGAATCGGTTGAAGTGGCTAAGGGCATGCCGAAATTCTCATTTAGTTAAGGGTGTGTCGAAATTTTTTTTTTTTTCGAAGTATAGTTTTCTTTCTCTTCTTCTTTTCTCCTCCTAATTTTGGCAATCAAGGGTTCTTCTTCTCTTTTTCTGCCAAAAATTGGAAAAAAAACTCCTAACTCTATTTTTCTAAAGCCGAAAATGCCTAGCCTCTTTTCTTGTTCATCTCTTTTTCAGATCTTTCTTAAAAGTTGAAAACTCCTAAATCTCATTTGTGGCTTGGTTTTATTTCTTTCATCGTTTCAATCTTTTTTTTAATTGCCAAATCTTCTTGCAAGTGGTAGCTGAAATCCTCTGTAAAGGTAAGTATCGACTTGTGCTATTATTTTTGTAATCTTTTTCGGCTTTTGAAGCCAAAGCCAAATGGCTAGTGGGTGGTTAAGGCCATCTTTAGTTTTACGTTTTCACTGATCTCGTGTTCTTTTTAGGCGGTATTCTGAGATTTGAAGGAGATCTAGTCATCTAGATTTCTAAGCCAGAAATCGTTAGCCTTCGAACCACACTACTATTTCAAGGTAGGGTTTCGAGTCTCCCTGAGTGGTTCAATCGATTTCCTTTAATTATTCGAGTAATAATCTAATGCTTCGTTAAGCAATCATTAAAGTACCTTCTGACCAAGGTCATTCATGGACTCGAATGTCAGCAAATTGAAGGAAGGGGTTGGATCTGTAGTCCCAGTCCCAAAGTTTGAGAAACGCGCGGTGTCTGCTGTTCATGATTGGCCATCGGGTTGTGGGCTGACTTCTAAGCAGAATAGTAGGCAAATAGCGGTAGTTTCGGCTAGTGATAGCGTCGACATAGAGAGTGTCATCTTACGTGTTATCAGGTGTGTAAACTTTCACACACTATACTATAACTATACTAACGCTTGAGTGGGCTGAAAAGCCAAAAAAAGGGCTGTGTAGACAGTCGTGATACCCTTAGGGGTAAGGCTAGGATTGTCAGGTAAGTGACTGTATCGTAACTTTGTATAGTCGAATGTATGTATGTTAGAATGATGTGTTATGATTAGCATGTTGCATTGTTAGGATTGTATGTAGATCATGGGTATGGGTTTGATATGAAGGGGAGGTGTTTAATTGGTCACGTAGTGATCGGTGGCTTTGCCACGATATATATATACATATGTTCATACATTATTTTGGTCACATAGTGATCGGTGGCTCTGCCACGATGTATATATATTTATTTGGTCACATAGTGATCGGTGGCTGTGCCACGAAATATTATTTGGTCACCTAGTGATCGTGTATACTTGGCAGCATGACTGTCGTGATGGAGTGTAGCGGATGGAGGGTCGATTGTAGAAATCCCCATGGTGTGATTGGTTGGTACAGGTTGGTGTGTAGGGGATGGAAAAACTAGGTTTGGGTTGGGCTTATTGCATCTCATGCGTTGTATGTTGATATGTGGGCTAAGGCCAATGTGTGACTGTGGGCTTCATGCAGTATGTATAATGTGGGAGGTTTTACACACTGAGTCTTGGTGACTCACCCCTTCCCTTAACTTTTCAGGTGAGCAGTAGCTCGTGGATGTAGGAGCCGAGGCGGACTCGTGGAGGCCATACTTTCAATTTCTTTTCCTTATAGTTTTGGCATTTCTATAAGTTTATTTTAATTTGGGATTTTCTCTATGTAATAAGGCCTTTCAAGGTTGTACTTCAGTTTATTTTATTATTTTAAGGTTTATATCAAACACGACACCTCGGTGGTTTAAATATTAAAGTTAAATTGGAGTTTCATCAAACTAATCATCATGTTTTCAAAAGACCACATACTAATTGAGAAAAAGTTATCTTTCAAATCACCGGTTTTTCATAAATATAACTAAGTCTTGATTTTACTTCACCCTGTGGCATACCAGATTTGGTCGTAACGTATGGGCTGGGTTTGGGGTGTTACATGTTCGTCAAGAAGAAGGATAGGTCGATGTGTATGTACATTGATTATAGGCAGTTGAATAAATTGACGATTAAGAATAGGTATCCATTACCGAGAATCGATGACCTATTTGATCAGTTGATAGGAGCTTCAGTTTTCTCTAAGATAGATTTGAGATCGGGTTATCATCAACTCAAGGTTAAGGAGGTGGATATTCATAAGACGGCATTTCGAACTTCTTATGGACATTATGAGTTTTTGGTGATGTCGTTTGGATTGACCAATGCACCAGCTGCATTTATGGACATGATGAACCGAGTCTTTCAACCCCACTTAGACCGGTTTGTGGTGGTGTTCATAGATGATATCTTAATATACTCGAGGAATGAAGAAGAGCATGACTCACATCTGCGTATAGTATTACAAATACTGTGAGAAAAGTAACTTTATGCCAAATTCAGTAAGTGTGAATTTTGGCTGAAGGAAGTGACTTTCTTAGGACATGTTGTGTCGGCCGAGGGAATCAGAGTTGATCCTCGGAAGGTAGAGGCTGTGTTGGATTGGAAACCACCGAATTCAGTGACTAAGATTCAGAGTTTCCTAGGGTTGGCTGGTTACTATAGACGTTTTGTTGAGGGGTTTCGTTGATTGCAGCACCTTTAACTAAACTATTACGCAAGGGAGTACCATTTGTGTGGTCAGATCAACAGTAAGAAAGTTTTGAGAAATTGAAGAAGATTTTGACGGAAGTGCCTGTATTGATTCAACCTAAGGCTGGAAAAGAGTTCATTGTTTACTGCGATGCATCTCACAATGGCTTGGGATGTGTGTTGATGCAAGGTGGTAAAGTAGTGGCTTATGCATCTCGTCAGTTAAGGCCGCACGAAGTCAATTATCCTACTCATGATTTGGAGTTGGCTGCGGAGCATTTTGCTTTGAAGATTTGGAGGCACTACCCGTAGGGTGAGAAGTCGATCATTTATACGGATCACAAAAGTCCAAAGTACCTCCTTACCCAAAAGGAGTTGAACTTAAGATAGCGGAGATGGATAGAGCTGTTGAAGGATTATGACTTCTCAATCGAGTATCATCTTGGAAAGGCTAACGTGGTGGCAGACGCGTTGAGTCGTAAGGTGATATCGGAGTTGAGAGCAATGTTTGCTCATCTTAGTTTGTATGAAGATGGTAGTTTGCTAGCGGAACTTCAGGTGAAGCCTATGTGGTTAGAACAGATCAAGGAGAAGCAGTTATCAGATGAAAAGTTGGGTCCCTTACTTCATCAAGTTGAAAGTGGTGTAATAGGAGATTTTGGATTGAATAAGAATGTAGTACTGTGTTTTCGCGAAAGAATTTGTATGCCAAAGGATTCGGACTTGAGACTAATGATTCTGCGAGAGGCGCATAGTAGCCCCTATACTATGCACCCGGAGGAAATAAGATGTATCGAGATCTCCATGAACAGTATTGGTGGCCAAGGTTGAAGTGGGAGGTTATTGATTATGTGAGTAAGTGCTTGACTTGTCAACAAGTGAAGGCAGAACATCAATTACAGTCAGGTTTGCTTCAACCAGTGATGATTCCATTATGGAAATGGGAACATATAACGATGGACTTTGTTAGTAGGTTACCTCTATCGCCTACTAAGAAAGATTTTGTCTGGGTAATAGTGGATTGATTGACAAAGACTGACCATTTCCTACCTGTTTGAATGGATTACTCATTGCAGAAGTTGGCCAAGCTGTATGTAGCGAAAATCGTGAGGTTACATGGGGTACCAGTGTCTATTATTTCGGACAGGGACCCTAAGTTTACATCGCAATTTTGGAAAGCTTTGCATGAAGCTTTGGGAACAAAGTTAAACTTCAACATAACTTTTCATCCTCAGTTAGATGGTCAGTCGAAAAGAGTAATCCAGATTTTGGAATACATGTTAAGGGGCTGTGTGATTGACTTCAGAGGTAGTTGTGAGGATTTTCTACCGTTGACGGAGTTTGCGTATAACAACAGTTATCAATCCAGTATCCAAATGACACCTTATGAAGCATTATATGGTCGTAGGTGTCGTACCCCTACTTGTTGGACTGAATTGGGGGAACGATAGTTATTGGGTCCTGAATTGATATCAAAGACGAAGAAAAAGTAAAGGTGATTCAAGCGCGGTTAAAGGAAGCTTCAAATAGACAAAAGTCGTATGCGGATCTGAAGCATAAGGACATTGAGTTTGCGGTGGGAGATTAGGTTTTTCTAAAGGTCTCACCTTGGAAAAAATCTTCAGATTTGGAAGGAAGGGCAAGTTGAGTCCTAGGTTCATTGGACCATATCGTGTGTTGAAACGTGTTGGGCCAGTAGCTTATCAGCTTGAGTTACCTCCGGAGTTGAGTTAGATTCATAGTGTTTTCCATGTCTCTATGTTGAGGCACTATCGATCGGATCCGTCTCACATTGTACCGGTAGAGGAAGTTGAGTTAAGGCCTGACTTGTCGTTTGAGAAAGAACAATTGAAAATTTTAGATCGAGATGTTAAAGTGTAGAGAAAGAAGTCAGTACCATTAGTAAAGGTCCTCTGGCGTAATCATGGAGTGGAGGAAGCTACGTGGGAACCTGAAGACACGATGCGGCAGTAATATCCTCACCTCTTTTAATCAGGTAAATTTTGAGGACGAAATTTTCTTTTAGGGGGTAGAATTGTAACATCCTAAAATTTGAGTTTTTATATGTTGCATTATTTTGGTGCTTAGCTAGTTAAATTATCCAATGTGTGTGTTTATATAGTCCTGAGAAGGCTTGGGATTTATTTTGGATTTGGAAAAAAATTTTGGTAATTAGTACTTTAATGAAGTGGAACAAGTGACCTTAAATCTTAAGGTAATTAAGTGGTGAAAGTTAGCATAAGTTGAGCTATTGGTTAAGAGGATATGCGCCACATGTATTGTCTTGAGGGGAGAGGTTTGAATCTCTTGGTATGCATTTTTGTGACTTAAATTTTTGCACTCTCCTATCAAGTGTCGGCCAAGCTTTATTTTTGGTATGTTGGACTTTTAATTTTTATGGTAAGGTGGCTAAATGGATTAAGGAAACATTGAAGTTGAGGAAAGGAATCAATAGGATAAGGAAAGTAAGGGAACAAATGGCTTAATTCGTGGATTGTGCTATGGAAAGAAAGGTTGGCAAAAGTTGATCCATGATGGCTATGAACTTGGTCAGTTTTTGGGGCTAGAGGGGTTGGCCGAATATTGAAAGGGATTAGGAGATAGTTGGTAAAATTCTTTAGCAAATTGTGCACCATTTTCTTTTCTCTCCAAGATCTCTCTCTAGCCGAATGTGTCATGAGCAATAGGTAAAATTTTTCTTTGGTTTTGGTTATTATTTTTGACCAAATTGGTATTATTTTCTTTTCCTCTCAAGCCCTTTTCCTCTTTATGCCGAAACTATACTACCACAAAAGGGGGCATTTTTCTTTCATTTTATTCTTTTTCTTCCTTGGCCGATTGTACAGCAATCTCAAAACTTCTTCTTTGTTCATTCTCCATCTTCAAAATCGAAAAACAAACATCTCTCTCTCTCTAATTCTTCACCATGGCCGAATGTTATTGATCATCATCCTCTCCAATATTTTCATTATAGCCTAATCTTCCATCTTCCATTTAACTCTCATTTTCATTCTAGTGGTCACCTTTGAACAATCGGTAAGAACCCTCTTCAATTCTTTATTTTTCTTTTTCTTTCTCCGAATCAACATATTGGCTTGGGAGGGTCCTTTTTGATCGAAAATATCATCATCTATCTCTCTCTTAGACAAATCATTTTCGTTTTTATAGTGAAATAGAGAAAGGCCGAATTACCATTTCCTCAAAGTTATCTCGTAATCACTAGAATTTGGATCAAAACCTTCAAGGTAAGAGTTCTTCACGATTTTCATGATCATCCTTTATTTATTAAGATGATTAACAATATGGAAATGAGTAACCGATTCTTATATATAGGGATTTATTCGTGGAACACTCCAAACTTCGTGGTAAGCCGATCTCTACCTTTTTGATAAGTCCATACTTTATTATATTATCAGTTTACTAAAAATATAATGAATGGAGGCTCGTAGTAATGTTTTGAAAGGGGAATCTAGTGGAGATCTCAAAAGGAGTGGATTGATGATTCCAATTCCTAAATTCAAACGAAGGGTTATTTCGGCAATCCGAGGCTTTCCACTGGGTTGTGGACCCTCCTTTGGTGAAAATCAATTATTCGAGGTTATTCGTAGTTCTGAGCCATTAGCTGTTCGGGGTTTTCCAACGGGTTGTGGACCGTTAACCGAGGAAAATTGACAAATTGTAGTTATTCGTGATTCCGAGGGTAAATCTTAGATCGTTTGTTTAGAGTAGCTTTATTAGATCGCGTTTATTTTTCTAATTGAGCGTTAAACATATTCTTAGGTGTCAGCGATCAGGAGAGCGTAGTGCTTATCGTATTCAGGTGTGTAATCTCACACCGTACTTCATGGGTTAGATAACTATATCGTATCAATCGCATGATTAAATCACAAGATAGTGAAATCAGGTAAAATGGCATATTTATCACTTTAGTGGTAAAGACTTTGAAATCGGTATTAAGACTGTGAAAATTATGAAATTGCCCTCAAGGGGCCAAATCGATATAAATGACTATATGGGCCAAATGTGATATTTGATATATGGGCCAAATGTGATATTTGCTATATCGGCCTAAATATAATATGGGCCAGATTGTGAAAATTTTTATAATGGGCCTTATGTTTGTAATAATTATATGAATGGATTGTTGTAAATGAATATGCATATTATATACATGATTTGCATGGGATGGGATATTTGACGAAGAGAAGTTCTGGTAGCTTTGCTACAAAATTTATATGGCTTAATGCCTAGTTTGATATATGGCTTAATGCCCAGTTTGATATATGGCTTAATGCCCAGTTTGGTGTGTTGGCGGGGTGGGTGACTAAAGCTCCCCACAGGTGTGTTGGTTGGTACAAATGGTGTGTAGCGGATGGAAAACTAGGTTTGGTTGGGAAAATTGCATAACACATGCATGTTATATATGATATTATGTTATGATTGTAAATGGGCTTTGGCCCAATAAATACTTAATTGAATTTTTGGCCCAGTGACAATGGTAAGTGGGTTACACACTGAGTTCTAAGTAACTCACCCTGTTTTCTTTACCTTTCTCAGGTAATGACTAGTGATGGAGGCTTGGGCTGTGGACGACTCAGTGAAGGCCATACTACGAATAATGGGTTTTTTATATACCAGATTTCTTTTTAAGCACTTTTTATTATTTTTACTATTTAAGTTAAGTTGTAATAAGGCCTCTGGTTAATTTTTATGGATGTTTTTCTTATGGATGGATTTAATAATTCGCTTTAAATATTTAAGTGGGATTTCTTTTCCAAAAATAGAAATAAAACGTTTTTCTTAAATGAACGTACGAAGAGGATTTCATTCTTAAATATTTTTTAACTCAAAAATTTTTCTCAGAATAATATTTTAAATTTTTGTTTCAAATTACTTTCGAACTCTTTAAATTTTTCTCGAAATATTAAATCTAATTTTTCTAAGTTTCAACTTATATGTCTCAAACTATTAGATTTAGTAATCAACCTCAGTTTTTTATAACTCCATGTCAAAATGTTTCTTCTTTTTTTGAAAATCTGATTTCTTTAAAAGACTAGATGTATGTTCACTTTGTGTGACATGTCAAATATGGTCTTAACGCATAGACCAGGTTTGGGGTGTTACATATTTCATGCAAAAAGCTTCTAGAAACTCATATTTTGCAACTTTTACAATTTAGTCCTTTTGGACCCATCAACCTCAATTTAATAAAATTGCTTTGTGAAACTTTTACACTAGCATGCAAACATGGTATAAACCTTAAAAACTCATAAATTCACTTCGGATTCGTGGCCTCGTACCACTATTCTGACTAGGCCCTACATCGGGCTGTTACATCCTCAACAATTAGCCCGTTATATATTTTTTGCCCTATCAAATTATGGTAAAAATATATTAAAAAAATTGTAAATAAACAGATCTTGATTCTGAGTGCCCTCTGGCCACTTAAGCTGAGGCTAGAAAATGATGGGAACAGTCTAATGAGATAGCTCGTTGCTATATATTGGCAAGCGTGACCAACACTTTGTACAAGCAAATGAAGAGTTGTAAGACTACAAAAGCGATTCTAAATAAGCTAGAAGACCTTTCAGAGGCCAAGTTGCCTTGGCTCGATAGTTTGCTATACCTAGCTTAATGAATGCCCAAAAAATGCTTGACACTTTAGTAAAATACCATATGATCACTTTTATGGGCTACTTTGCTGAGGTCGTGGACAATGAGGCCAATTTGGACACAAACACCCAAAAAGAGGTTGTGTTCAAAAGCTTGTCCAAGAATTTTGTTGGTTTTCGGGCTACATATAACCTTGACAAGAAAAACCTGACGCTTACACAACTCAAGAAGGAGTGACATTCCTATGAGTTGATGTTGAACGATAGTCAATTGGTTCGAAAGTAAAGGCAAATATAATTGTCCATTCTTCCTCAAAAGGAAAGGGAAAGTGCTCTAAGAAAGGTAATGCTAAGGTCTCTAGGCCACCACAAGTTGAAAGGAAAAGAATTTAAAAGCAAAAAGCCTTATCTAAGTCTAAATGCTTCTTCTGCAACATGAAAGGGCACTTCAAGTAAAATTGTAAAGAATGGAAAGAATACCTAGCTACCAAAGGCAAAGGTATGAAACTCTTGATGACAAAATCTTGTTTAGTGGAAGACTCAATATACCACTGGGTCATTAATTCAGGAGCCACTAATCATGTTTGCGTTTCTCCACAGGGGTTCGAGGAGACGAAAGATCTTAAAGATAAGAGTTTATCATTGCAGACTGAGAACGAGACAAGTGTGGTAGCTGAAGTAGTGGGAGATGTACATTTTTATTTTGATAATTTTAGGAAGATTATTTTAAAAAATATTTTCTATAACTTAATTTTCGTTGCATGTTTATATAACGATGGGTTGACCATGACTTTTAATAATGAACTTGCAATATTAAGAAATCATAATCTTATCTATAATGGGTGGATGTAAAATAATCTCTATTTTATTAAACAAAATATGTACAATCTACTTGAGATTGAAATATCGAATAAAAGACTTAAAACTTCTCACTCTAATGAGGCGTACCTTTGGCATTTGAGACTTGATCATATTAACCGAGAAAAATCACTAGACTTGTAAAAGACAACATCTGAAGTTCGCTTAAAGAAGTTGATCTTCCATAATATGAATATTTCTAAGCGATCTTTTAATGCAAAAGGAATAAGGGCTAGAAAACCCCTAGAACTTGTGCACACTGACTTATGTGGCCCCATGAGCGTTAGTGCAAGAAGTGGTTACAAGTATTATGTAACATTTCTTGATGACTATTCCAGATATAGGTATATATACCTGATGCACCGGAAGAGTGAAACCTTTGATAAATTCAAAGATTTTCGTGCGGAATTGGAGAAACAACTAGGTTTACCTATAAAAGCACTTTGGTCTGATCGAGGTGGGGAATATTTATCTGATGAGTTTTTAGGGTACCTCATAGAGAACGAGATTGCATCCCAATTAACCTCGCAAGGCACTCCATAATAGAATGGGTGACAGAGAGAAGAAATCAAATGTTGTTAGACATGGTACGTTTGATGTTAAGTTATTTGAAGCTCTTAATCTTTTTTGGGGGATACGCTGTTCAAACAACTTGCTTTATTCTGAATGATGTGTCAAGTAAGGCATCATCGAAAACCACATACAAATTATGGCATGGTAGGAAGTTGATCTTAATCATTTTAGGATTTGGGGATACCCGAACCACGCATTGGATAAAGTTGCGAGGAAGTTGGACTTACGGATAGAATTGTGCATGTTTGTAGGATGTCCAAAGGGAACAAAGGGTAGTTTGTTTTATAACCTGAAAGAGCAAACTATTATAGTCTCAACTCATGCTACTTTCCTTGAAGAAAGTAACATGAATAACTTCAAACCTCAAAGTAAAGAGGTACTTGAGGAGCTTTTGGGAAATATACAAAACCCAGAAATGGTTCTGGAACCAACTCTTAGTAGTAGACCTGTAAATGATTAGCAGCATAGGGAGTGTTATCATAGTAAGTGTGTCTCTCGTAAGTCTGAGTTCTTCTAATCTAGCGAAAGTGTTTTTAACATTAACTCTACTGGAAAGGAAAATGATGACCCACTCACATATGACGAAGCGATGCAAAGTGCTGATTCCAACATTTGGGAAATAATTATAAAAACTAATATGGACTTTATGTATTCCAACTTAGTGTGGGAACATGTAGACTTGCCAGAAGGGATAAAACCCATAGGGTGTAAATGTGGATGAAAAAGTTGAAACTTATAAGGCCAGACTTGTAGCAAAAGGTTATACCCAAACAGAAGACATCGATTACGAAGAAACTTTCTCTCCGTTTTCCATGCTCAAGTCAATCCGTATATTAATCCATTACGGCGACTCTTAATTATGAGATCTGGCAATTGGATGTCAAGACAGTGTTTTTGAATGATTATCTTGAAGAGAGTATCTACATGATGCAACCCACCGGATATATAGCTAAAGGAAACGAGCATAAAGTCTGTAAACTACTTAGATCTATATATGGACTTTAGCAAGCATCCCACTTATGGAATCAAAGATTCGAGCAAGCGATCAAGACTTTTGAATTTGAGCAAAACGTAGATGAACCTTGTGTTAATAAATGTTTAGGGGATAAAAAGGTGGTCTTTCTCATTCTATATGTTCTATATGTCAATGATATTATACTTACTGGGAATGATGTAGGGATATTGTCATCGGTTAAACTGTAGTTAAAATAATAGTTTAACATGAAAGGCTTGAGAGAAGCTAATTTTGTTCTAAGTATTTGAATCCTAAGGGAGCAAAAGAAAAAAGTGATAGAACTGTCTTAGGCTTCATACATAAACAAGATATTAGAGATTTATACAATGACCGGTTCGAAGAAGGGAACTCAACCCTCCGTATCGGATTTCATCTCTCTTTATTGGATTGTCCTAAGATAGTGGAAGAAACAAAGAACATGGGCAAGGTTTTTTATACTTCGATATTAGGAAGTCTCATGTATGCTATGCCACTATGTACACACCCATATATCTATTTTTCAGTGAGGTTGGTAAGTCAATATCAAACGAATCTAGGACCAAGGCACTGGCAAGTAGTTAAGCATATACTCATGTATTTATAGAGATCGAGGGATTTTATGGTTGTATATTCCAGAGGAGACCTTACTCCTGCTGGATATATAGATTATGACTTCCAAACGTGCGAGATTCGAGGAAATCAATATCGGGCTGTGTTGTTGTGTAACACCCCTAACTCGTCTCCATTGCTAGATTAAGATTACGGAGTATTACGACACATATCGAAAAAAAATGATAACATAAAATCATTCATATATTAATTTAAATATAAAATATTCAACGCCCATAATCATTTATAGCATATATATAATTACATGCCTTATATTGAGCTTTTGTGTAATAGCCTGATTTTGGGGCTAGTCAAAATAGTGGTTTTGAAACCACTAATTAATTATAAATTAGTTTTAATATTATTTTATGTGTTATGGCATAATTATATGAATGTATGAAAATTTTGGTGCATTAATTTTAACGATTGCATGCTTAATTCTGAAAAAAGTACTAAATCACATAAAGTGTGAAAGTTTTATTTTTCAAGCTAGAGGTGTTGAATAGTTATAGGACCTTAAATTGGAGGTCCTTAATGTGAAATTAGGCCTTCCTAAAGGTGATGGCCGGCCAAGGGGACAAGAGAATTAAAATTTGGTCAATGTTTGGTGACATTAGGTGACTAAATGAATAAAATAAGATAAAATAAAGAAAAGGCTATCATCTTTTCTTTTCTTTTCTTCTTCCACTGATTTTTACACTAAAGAAAGGGCTATGGAAGCTTGAAATTTTTAGCAATATTTAATCCTTGCTAGTAAGTGTTCTTGATGGTTATTTTTTATAATTTTTGTACTTTTGGAACCCCTAAAGCTTAAGCTAGCTAATGAGGGGACTATTTTACAAAATGGTTGAAAGTTTAGGGATTTTACATGAGAGCGCTTTTGTTGTTTGTTGAGTTTTTAGGGAAAAAATGAATTATGGTTGTTAAATAAACAACTTTTGTAAAAGGTGTTTCCATGTAAACACATAAAAGGATCTTTTGTAAAGGTTGTAAATTGAGTAGTAAATGCATGAAATGATTGTTATTGTGAGTTGTTATAAGAGTAATAAATGTTTAGCTAGGCTTGTTAAATGTTTGATGAAAATGATTTACAAGCCTAAGGGCAAAATGGTAATTTTTGCCAAAGTAGAAATTTTGAAGTGTCTTGATTTATGTAGTGATTAAATGAGTAAATGTTATTATTATAGATCAAGAAGAACATGGAATCAACCTTGACCGGGGAAACGGCAAGGTTACAGACTAAATTACAAACTGACATATTTCGTATCAAGGTAAGTTTATGTGTAAACGATACATCCTTATTACATATGTTTCTACTTATTGATGCATTGTGTAGATGTAAATGCTTATTGATGAGATTTATTAAAAATGGTAGGAAATGAGGAAATTCTCAGATGAACCTTCGGGATGGGAATATAAGTACGGATAAATATCCGTAAGTGCGTAATTATTATTGTTGATGGGTTGTATGTGATACCACCTTGTTATTTTTTAATGATGGACTGTGTGCGATACCATCGTATTTACTATCCTTGGTGGGCTGTGTACATTACCACCGTAAACATGTAATTAATGGTGGACTGTGTGCGATACCACCTTGTAAATTATTAAATGGTGGGTTGTGCGCAAAACCACCAAGTATCCAATAATATTTTGAAGTGTTCATCGAGAAACTTGTCTAAGTGAAATTACATGTGGCTTTGTGGTGATAAGTGCGGGGAATAAGTGCAAGTTAATATGAGCAATGTTATATGATATATGTATGGGATATGGTGAGGTTTGAAATGAGTAAGTATGGTTATGAGGACTTGGATTGTTTGTATTAAGTAAGTAATATTCTTGATTGATAAAGATGTGTTATGATGTATATTGTTTACATATAGACTTACTAAGCTTAAAGCTTACTCCCTTCTTTTTTTCCTTGTTTTATAGTGTCGAAGAGCCAGCTCGGGATACGGAGATAATCAGAAGATCACCCACACTATCAGCACATCTTGGTATAGTTAGATTTAGCATTTTATGTATGGCATGTATAGGGACTAGACTTAGTTGAATGTCATATTTTTTTGGCCAAATGTGTTGGCTCAATAAAAGATGGATTCTTTTGTATAAGGCCATAGTTGATGGCTCTTTCTTATTAATCTATGAAATGATGAGGTTATTCATGAATGTGCAAGTTGTATGATTGTTTAATTGGGGTATTTATGCATGAATAAGTTGGTTGTTTAATGTGGTTTATGATGGGTAAGTAGGGGTGGAAATAAGGGCTCGGTAAATAGCCTTGTTCTTGTCCACATGGGTAGACACACGGGCATGTGTCTAGGCCGTGTGTGAGACACGGTCAGCCTCATGGGCGTGTGGTTAGGCCGTGTGTCCCCTTGCATGCTAAGATGGCAAGTTAGTACACTCAGTAGTAACCACATGGACAGAGACACGACTGTGTGTCTCAACCGTGTGAAAGACACAACCATAGGACATGGGCGTGTGCCCAGGCTGTGTGAAGTCTGCACATGAATTAGGAATTTAATTCACCATACGGTCGAACGACACGGTGTGCCTTGGCCGTGTGACATTTATAGGGTGATGACGTCAAAAATAGAATGCCAAGGTTTTTGAACACTGGCATGTCGTGGCCATGTGAGGGACACGGGGCATGGACACAGGCGTGTGTCTGGCCGTGTGAAAACCCCTATAGGTTTGAATTGAAGAAATAAATCCACACGGGTGTAGAACACGGGCATGTGATATGCCAAACGGGCATGTCCCTTCCTCCACACGGGCATGTGGACTGTTTGATGAAAATTTTCTAAGTCTTTTAAAGATCTTTAAAAGAGTTTGATTTGATCCAAAATCATTCCTAATGTGTGATTTAGGCCTTGTAGGCTTGTTTAAGAGGTGTTATGAAAAGTTTTAATTTTGGGTGGAAAGTCATGTCTCGGTATTGCATAATTGTTTGTGTATAAGTCTGGTAATGCCTCGTACCCTGTTCTGACGTTGAATACGGGTAAGAGGTGTTACATTTAGTAGTATCAGAGCTATGGTTTAGTCAGTTCGTGGACTACCATAGCGTGTGTGATAGTCTAGTTATACATGCCATAAATATATATTGATAGTGTGGTGACTCTTGACAATTTTAAACTATGTTTTCGTATAGTAAATGGATCTCGACCGAGCTACTGCTGATGACGCTGCTAGTAATGTGCCAGCTCTCGTGTAGGGACCACGCTTGAAGAAAGTAGACCCAGATTTTGGGTCAAGGAGAAGAGGCTCAAGAAGTCTTTCTCCATATGATGATTAACTAGTACACTGAGTTTGTACGAGCTAACCCTAACGTTCAACCTCCTCCACCCCACCTATACCTCAGCCAGTCCCCGTGGCTCCTCAAGGTATTGATTTGGTAAGGATGGCTAAACCCCAATCAATAAGATTCAAAAGCAAAGGGCCAAGGAATTTAGAGCCAACATAGATGATGACCTTGATAAAGTAGAGTTCTGGCTCAAAAATTCTATGAGGGTGTTTGATGAACTTTCTTGCACACTTGAGGAAAGCTTAAAATATGCTGTGTCATTACTGAGGGACTTGGCATACTGCTGGTGGAAAACATTAACATCTGTAGTTATAAGGGAGAGAGTGACATGGGACTTCTTCTTAGAAGAGTTCCAAAAGAAGTACATAGTTGATGGCTCTTTCTTATTAATCTATGAAATGATGAGGCTATTCATGAATGTGCAAGTTGTATGATTGTTTAATTAGGGTATTTATGCATGAATAAGTTGGTTGTTTAATGTATTTTATGATGGGTAAGTAGGGGTGACAATAAGGGCTTGGTAAATAACCTTGTTCTTGTCCACACGTGTAGACACACGGGCATGTGTCTAGGCCGTGTGTGACACCCGGTCAGCCTCATGAGTGTGTGGTTAGGCCGTGTGTCCCCCTGCATGATAAGATGGCAAGTCAGTATGCTCAGTAGTAACCATCCGGGCAAAGACACGCTGTATGTCTCAACGTGTGAAAGACACGGCCATAGGACATGGGCGTGTGCCCAGGCCATGTGAAGTATGCACGTGAATTAGGAATTTAATTCGCCACACGGTCAAAGGACACGGACGTGTGCCTTGACCGTGTGACATTTATAGGGTGATGACGTCAGAAATAGAATGCCAAGGTTTTTACACACGGGCTAAGACACGAGCGTGTCGTGGCCGTGTGAGGGAGATGGGCCATGGACACAGATATGTGTCTAGCCGTGTGAAAACCCCTGTTGGTTCGAATTGAGAAATAAATCCATAAGGGTGTGCAACACGGGCATGTGATATGCCACACGGGCGTGTCCCTTCCTCCGCACGGGCTTCTGGACTGTTTGTTGAAAATTTTCTAAGTCTTTCTAGAGATCTTTAAAGGAGTTTGATTTGATCCCAAACCATTCATAATGTTTGATTTAGGCCTTGTAGGATTGTTTAAAAGGTGTTACGAAAAGTTTTAATTTTGAGCGGAAAGTCATGTCTCGATATTACATAATTGTTTGTGTATAAGTCTGGTAATGCCTCGTACCCTATTCCTGTTGAATATGGGTAAGGGGTGTTACATTTTGGAACTTAAAAATCAATTTGGAAACAATTTAGGACTAATTTGAAATAAAGTAGAAAAATGTAAAAATTTGAAATCAGGGGTAACACGACTGTGTGGCCAAGCCATGTGAGAGAGCCCAAGCCGTGAGGCTCAGGAACATGGTCGTGTGGCCAAGTCATGTACAAATCAAAAATAGGGTCACACGACTGTGTCTATAGGTCATGTAACAACTTGAGACCCTGAGGGAAAAACCTACACCAAAATTGAATATGCCACATGGCTATGTGCAGTGACTGTGTGTGACACATGGCTTTATAACAGCCCGTGTCCCAAACCGTGTGCACCTAAAATCATTTCTAAAACAAGCCAAAGCATTTCCCATTCCTTAGATGCCAAAAAAAACCAAAATCAATCATTCTCATACCTTTAAAACACATTCAAACAAGCTTAAAACATACCAATACATTCAATATAAGTGCCTAACCAATATGCCTTTATTGGCACCACATTTCATACACTAAACTAAACACACATTCAATCAACTCAAGGTACTACCTTAAAGATATACCAACATACCAAATCAATAATTTCAACATATCCATTTTACCATATCATTAACATTTTCATAAGGCATAAGCATATATGAGCCAAAATACCAAATATATACACATCAAACCTTACTTAGCCAAAGCTCAAAACAACATCATTATAAATCATTAAATTTAAAATTCTTAGTACATGTCATTTATAACCCAACTTCAAAATGATCAAAACTTCTACCAATTTGGGAACGAATAATGTGTATGATCCAACTTGAACTTCCAACTGATCGAGATTTCCAATGATCTACAAAGAAAGAAACAACGGACATAAGTAAATCAATGCTTAGTAAGCTCGTATATAATGAAAACTTAAACTTACCGAATTTGAATCATTTTGAACATTTCATGCATAATTTCATTAACAAGCTTATGAATTCATTCATTTTCTGTACAAACAACAAATCTCACAAGTTATTGAGATCACATATATACATGAAACTTGAGCATACTATAGCAAAAACATTCAAATAGCATAGTTACCAATAAATTCATCCAACTCATATTCAAATGGTAAATCGTATTCCATTTTATTATACCATATCCAATTTCTCCTTTCAATGATTTATTCTATATAGTTAATGCATATATTCTTTTCATTTTACATATATAAAACTTAAAACATATCATATCATATAATGTTCATAAATAAAAATTGCAATTCAATCACCCCTCTCAATATATAATATGTGATACATTCTCTTCAAATCTTGATACCATATAGCCATTTCATAAATGTGATACATTCTTAGTATAATTGTAACACCCCTCACCCGTGTCCAACTCCGAAACAGGGTTCGAGGCGTTATCGTACTTTAACATTCACAATCATAAAAAATGGGTTACTAAATTTCGCCCAAAATTAAAACTTTTCAAACACATGCATTTGACCTTCTCATCTATTAAATCACTTATACCACATAACAAGACATTAACACATACCATGGACAAATAGGCTTATAAGCCAAAATCATTATAAGCCACATCTTATGGTTATAATCAACAAATCACTATAAGCCAATACATTTGGCTAATCACAACAACATCCATCGTAGAAAAACTAAGTCCTTATACATGCCACTTGATAAACCGTAAAAGTAACATATTTTAGGCCCACATTTAGTATGCTTTGGGATGATTTAGCCCTTGATTTATGTAAAAGGTGCTCTTAATCCTTTCTTTTCATGTTTTTATTCAAGAAAGCACCCGAGAACAAAAAGAACAAGAAACAGGCTTAAAATGGGCCAATTTGGGCCAAAGAGGAAATCAACCCTGCCTGGACTTCAAGCCACACGACTGTGCCTCGACAATTAACTAAGACACGGCCATGCCATGATTTACACGGCTGTGCCCCAATCGATAGAATCGAGACACAGCCTGAAAATAATTTACACAGACGTGTACCATGACCGTGCCCCTGCCGCGGGAGAGAGCAATTTCACTCAGATTTGGATACTTTGAGGCAAAGAAACATATTACAAAGCCTATTAAACACCAAGTAGGAGGTATACTTGAATTGGGACACTTAAAGGCCAAGTAAAGCATTCCAAAACTCTATATAAACACACTAAGTGTATCCTAAAAAGGGTCGGTTAGCTAGTCCACTGAGCTGAGCCAGAAGGTCAGATTTGTGGGAATTACTCGAAGATAGCCAATGAATCCATCTCAAGAAGTCGGAATTCTATTGAATATTGCGGATTTCTCCTTCAATTCCTCTAGGGTTTTATGGATTTCTTATGTTTTGTTTTATCTTTTCTCTTGAGATGTTTTCTTTATTCATTATGAACTAAACCCTTCATATACCTGAAGGGGATGAAACCTAGATGAATCTTGTTATTGATTTCTGAATTATATGATAAATACTTAGTTTGTTCTTAATTATGCATGCTTAATTGATAAATACTTAGTTTGTTCTTAATTATGCATGCTTAATCCAAATCTGATGTGCTTAGGTGGAGGAATAGACCCTGCTTAAGAGTAGATCTAGCATAATTAAGCGGAGTTGATTGCATGCCTAGAGATAGGGTGACGAGATTTTTTTGAATTAGGGTGAAACCTAATATGGGAGTCCATAGATCGATTTACGACTATTCTAGGGCATTATTATTCGAGAAAGAGATTTTCGTTAATTAACATAGGGTTAGACGTTATTCACCTCGAGAGAGGGTTTAATATACATTAGAGAGTCTTACGGATCAAACTAAGTGAATAAATCGTATGGTTCAGTGTAACACCCCAAACCCGGTATAAATGCTACGACCGAATCTGGTGTGATACTGGGAAGAAAACATTTTACAAACCATTATGTCGACTTGATTTGAAAGGAAAACTTTTGGTGTAGTTAAGAAAATTGCGGCTGAACTGACGAATTGTTAAAACATTTTGAAACTTAGTTTAGCGTAATAGAATTACCTTGTTGCTTATTATTCATTCGATGTATATCTTTAGAAAAAAAACTCAAAAAATTATCTTAAGTTTATAAAAACGTTCATGTCATAAATTACTTGCACGCCTTTTTCATTTTATGATAGTTTAAGAAAAAACAGAACAAATAACAATAAAACCCAAAGCAAAGCTTAAGTGGCCTTATTACAAACTGAAACCCAAACTTAAAGTAAATAAGAACTAAATTCAAATTAAATATTGAAATTAAATGTTGAGCATGGCCACCGCGAGTCCGCCCTAGCTTCGGATCCACAACTTAAGCATTATCTGCAAAATATAACGAAAGGGGTGAGTCACCAAGACTCAGTGTGTGAATCCCTATCCCAAAAGATGTTATGCTCTTACACAGATTCATATAATATTATGCATGTCATGCAACCCATAGCCTAATTATCCATCCGAGTCTCCCAAATCTACCCCTTGTGGTACCTAGCCACTGGTGGTACCTAACCATTGGTAACCGAAGTTACAAATATTCATGTGTGGGGCCAACCCACTTGTGGTACCTAACCACTGGTGACGATCCCTTAAATTGATATGTGGGGCCAACCCACTTTGGTACCTAACCACTGGGACAAGTCACAAAATAAGCACATGTGGTACCTAACCACTGGTGGTTCCAAACCACTGAGACTTAGTCACAAAATCATGATATGTGGCGCCAACCCACGTGTGGTACCTAACCACCATGCCTTCCTCCTCCTCTCATCATACCCATATGCTATGTATATGTTTCTCAATACAATATAATCATGCTTAATGCATAGGAAAATACAACATGGCACACACAAGTTTCACATAGATCAAGCATGATATTCACCATAATGGACTCACCCGGAGTCCTTGCTTATACCCGTAAGGGTAGCATAATGTTTCCCACTGTTATTCTGGCTTTTAACAAATATAACATTTAACATAACAACATATGAAGTGCGTAAGAGTTACACACCTGATTCTCGTACTATCGCACTCACTGCTTTAACACTATCGTCACTCGAGACTACCACTATCGGCCTACGATCTTTCTTCGATGTCGGCCCAAACCCCGATGGCCAATCTTGCACTCCTAATACTGCTCGCTTCTTGTATTTAGGGGCTGGGTTTACAGATCCAACCCCTCCTATCGCTTGGTTGACATTTGAGTCCATAACAATCCCTTGGTCACTAAATTGAATTTAAACGATGAGATCAAATCTAAGAGATAATCATAATACTTAAAATGAAACCCTTACCTAGATTGTCAAATACCAAAAATCCTCAAGAAAGCGTCACCACCCTACCTACATTCAGCCACGCATCCAACATTAGACCAACACGATTATCGCACCTACGCTTGATGAGATCCGGTAAAAGAAAAAGTGTAAGGGAGTGGCCATTCGGCCGAACCTATTACCAACACATACCTTCAGTTTTCCTCACAGTTCGGCACGAGAGATCACAGCAAGAAAGATTCAACTTCTATGAACAAAGAGTGAAAACTGACAAGATCTTAGGGAAGTGATTTGGGTTAGAAACTAAATGAGAAAGAGAGAAATAGCAAGGAAGAAAACCACGGAGAACTTACCAATCTTGAGATGATGATTCGGCTATAGTGTAACTTCGGGAAAAGAGGCTAAACTTGAAGGTTTCGTCTATGGGAGAAGAAAGTATGGGCAAAGAGGGTTCGTCTTTTAGGAAAATATTGGAGGAGAAGAGAGAGTTAGAGGGTTGTGGCAAAGGAAGAGAACCCACAAAAGAAAAGAAAGAATTTCGGCTTGAAAGGAGAAGATGAGAAAGAAAGAAAAAGATGACAAATGTGATCACTTGCCTACTAATTTCCGCATATCAACCGAATTCCACCCCCTCCCAGAGTTGGGTTTTCAGCCAACTCTGCTGTCACCTGATAAATTTTATCCCACTTGTTATCTTAATCTATATCCTCCCTTAAAAAGAGGCCTCCTTAGCACCAACTCCTCCCTTCATATTATCAACAAAATAAAAGAATTAAAACTCCTATTTCTTGCTATTGTGCTGTCCTCTCTTCCCCCCTTGGAGTGCCGAATTTTAGCCCAAAACTTGGGCCCCAAGCGGCTAGTACTTGGCCCAAATCCCTTCCCTTAGTGACACCGCCCACTTACTCCTTGCGGCACCACCAAACTTTGGGCCACAAGCCCACCTTGCAATTTAAACACAGATACCCATTTTAATTATGTCCTAGCACTCTTCATTAGAAAATTAACCTGTGTCTCATTAAACACAGGCCCAATTCGCACCTCTAAACCTCAAGCTAACACTTTAACACTACAACACACAAAATGCACAGACCCACTTATTCAGGATGTTACATTCAGTGTTAAATAACAAGTGAAGTCTAGGTGGATTCTTCTGAGGGTATCGTCGTGATCAACTGAGTTTCTCTTCAAGTTATTTTCCAATTCATTCTTTCTGTCTTTATGTCTTTAGTTTAGTAAGTCGTTAATTTAGATTAAAGCAACTTCACTCATTTTAGGCTAAATAATAAAAAGAAAGTTAGTATTAGTACTTTTATTTCCTTTTTCGACAATCCGGTCTTACCTAAGCTATACTACTGTTCGATAGGTACACTTGCCTTAAGTCGTTGTCAGAGTTAGTTTCCAGGTTCGATCATTCTCTTTATAAATTTTAAAACTCGACAAAACAACGATCAAGTTTTTGGCGTCGTTGCCGGGGAACTAAAATATTAAGAAAGCTCTATTTTTCTTACTTTAGCCATTAACTTTAATTTTAATTTTAATTTTAGTTTTATTTTTTCACAATTTATTATATTCCATTATTTTTACTAAATTTTATTTTCTTTCTTTTCCTAGTAGGTACCTCTAGTTTATGACTAGAAGGAACCCGACAGGACCTCTAGTATATGATAGTGATATCAAAGCTACCGCATGAAGGAATCACAGAGAAATCAGGCGAGCCCTAAATTACCAAGAAGAACAACAACAAGGTGAATCCAATCCTACTGAAGGGATGGACAAGAATAACCCACCACGAGATGTGGTAGATGCTCCGCGTACTATGTATGATTATGCTAAGCCTAGTTTAACAAGAGCAGAATCTAGTATTGTTAGGCCTGCTATAGCTGCTAATAATTTTGAATTAAAGCCTAATACAATACAAATGATTCAACAATTTGTTCAATTTGATAGTTTGCAAGACGAAGACCCGAACACTCATATAGCTAATTTTTAGAGTTCTGTGATACTTTCAAAATAAATAGTGCTTCTGATGATGCCATTCGTCTTCAGTTATTTCCCTTTTCACTAAGGAATAAAGCCAAACAGTGGTTGAACTCGTTACCACGAGGGTCAATTATTACATGGGATCAAATGACTAAAAATTTTTTATTAAAATATTTCCTACCAGCCAAAATGGCCAAACTACGGAATGATATCTCTTCTTTTGTCCAGATGGATTTAGAGACATTATCGATGCATAAGAGAGATACAAGGATCTCTTGAGGAGATGTCCACACCACGGATTACCTCTGTGGCTACAAATCCAAACTTTTTACAATGGTGTAAATCCCTCAATGAGACAACTAATCAATTTAGCCACCGGTGGAACTTTGAATAATAAAACTCCTGAAGCAGCCTACGAATTTATCGAAGAGATGTCGCTGAATAACTATTAGTGGCAAGTTACAAGGACAAAACTAACAAAATCAGTCAGAGTTTACAACCTCGATGCAGTGACCATGCTATCAACACAAGGAGAGATGATGAATAAAAAGCTTGATAGTTTGTGTTCTTCACAGGTACATCCAGTCATGCAGTGCAACGCAAGTGGAATTGTGGCGAGTCTTGAGTACCCACCCTACCAACCAGATGCAGAGACTGAATAGATGAACTATATAGGTAATAATTTCAGATCCAATAATAATCCTTATAGTAATACTTACAATCCAGGTTGGAGGAACCACCCAAATTTTTCATGGGGAGGCCAAGAAAACCAAGGAATTCAAAGACACCAACCTCCTCAAAATTTCCAAAATCAGCCATATCCATAAGAGAAGAAGCCAAACCTCGAAGAGATGCTGACAAAATTCATGGAAAACACAGAAAATCGTTTCCAAGAAACTGAGAAAAAAATTAAAAGCAACGAGAATCGACTCAAGGAACTTATTAAGTCAGTCAAGGAAGTCACTAATGCAGTCGAACAACTCACAAAGCTAATGTCAGAACGACCGCAAGGACGTCTACTAAATAACACCGAGATTAACCCAAAGGAACAAATTCAAGCCATCTCAGCTCATTACAGTAAGGGATTAGATGAACCCAATCTAATACAGGAAAACAAGGTAGACGAAGATAAGATAGAGGTAACACAAGAAAAGCCAAACCCGATAATCAAGGAGTACCAACCTCGCATACCTTATCCCAAAGCAATAAAAAGAGACGATTCAGAGGAACAGTTTGGTAAGTTTCTTAAACACTTAAAGAAATTACATATTAACTAACCACTTCTTGAAGCTCTTTTCCAGATGCCAGATTCGAGGAAATTTTTAAAACAGCTCTTGACAAACAAACGCAAATTAGATGAAGAACCTCATGTAGAATTAAACACAGTATGCTCGACAATGCTACAAAATAGACTACCAAGGAAGCAAAAAGATCTAGGGAGTTTTACTATCCCTTGTTTAATTGGTAGTTTAAATGTTGATAATGCATTAGCTGATTTAGGGGCAAGTATAAATGTTATGCCTTATACAATGTTTAAATGATTAGGTCTAGGGAAGCCCAAACAAACCAGGATGAGTATACAATTAGCTGATAAAACTGTTAGAATTCCTAGGGGCATTATCGAAGATGTTCTTGTCAAAATAGATAAATTTGTTTTCCTAGTAGATTTTGTTGTCTTAGATATGGATGAGCATAATACAACCCCCTTAATTTTAGGAAGACCTTTTCTAGAAACTGCCAATACTAAATTTGATGTTGCCACAGGAGAACTCATACTTTGTGTAGGTGACGAATCAATCAGTCTTCAAGCTCTTGACTCAGCCAGGACAACAATCAATAAAGGTAAGAAAGTCAATACAAATGATAATCAAATTGTTCAACCTTTATCACAGGAAACACCGTAAAGACACAACCCTGAGCCGACTCATAGATCCCAAATCGACAAAAAAGAATCACACAAGGAACAAGACCTTAGGGTAGACAATTTAGAAGAGCAGAAGACACACGTCAAAGAAGAACCACATGAAAAAAACCAGAGGAACCACCAAAAGAGCTCGTAGTAACATCGAATCACTTCAAAATAGGAGACCAGGTACTGTTAGACAAAGCAGATCCGCACATCATCACAACAGACCTGAAGCCAAAGGGAGAAATCCTTCTTAAGGTATTCAATATCTTTCCACATGAAACAGTCGAGGTAAGCAACCCAACATTTGACATCTCCAAGGTAAACGCTTCTCGACTTGAACTTTGTCAAGAAAATAGAACTATAAACATGAGGGAAGATATTCAAACCTTTAAACCTCCCTGATTTTTTTCAATGTCGAAGAAAAAGTCTAGCTTAAGACTATAAATGAGAGCTTCTCGGGAGGCAACCCAAGCACTAACTCTACTTCTTTTTACATTTTTTTCATTTTATTTTCTTTTCATTTTCTTTCTTTTTGTAAACTAACCAAAAGTACAGATTTCTAGGACACACGGCCTTACACACAACCGTGTTCGTGGCCGTATGAACCAACAAAATCCCTATACTGACATAGCAGAGGCCGTGCGAATCAAATCCCAACCACTTTTCGACGTCACGGATCCAACCACTCCCCCATAGGCACCGATAAATTGGCACGGCCGTGCTCCACAATCGTGTGAAGCTACTGACTAACTAGACACTGGAAAAACACTCCCATACTACCCAACCGTGCCAACACACTACCTTTACAGGAATGAGCGTAGCATTTGGAAAACAAGCGTGGGTGAAAAAACACGCATAGACATACGGCCATGCGATGCTGCCGTGTAATTCAACACACCTTTGGTGCACGGGCGTGGGAAAATGTCAGAAGCCAAAATTCTATTTAAACACCACCCCTCTCCCTCACCCTCCTTCACCCTTTCTTTCTTCCCCATTTCTATCACATTTTGTCTCTCTCATTTTTTAACATTCTTATAACTCTTGAGACACCAAAGCCATGCAAAAGAAGCATAAGCGACCAACCAAAGTCTCCTCAAAGGAGACCGATTTACAAGATTTCATGCCGATAGCTTCAACTATTCGGCACGCTAAGTGTCTCCGAAACCTTTTCGGTTCTATTTTTTTTCTCTTCTCCTTTATTTTCCTTATCTATACTTCTCTTCTGCTTAATTTAATTTATTTCATATTAGTTTCTTGGTTTTAGGTGCTAAAGGATGCTTGAGAATCACACACCACAGCCTTCAAGTCACACCCACTTCACGAACCATCTGTCAATAAGGACTCTTCAGTCCATTAGTCTTTTCTTTTAATTTTAGTTTTCTTCCTAGTCTCATTCTCTTTAATTTTCTTATCCTTAATTATATGATTAGTATATTTTTAATATTCCTTTAGATTTCTTGGCTATATCTTCCTAGGCTACCCAATTTCTTCATCTAGCTAAATGCTTGTCAGTAGCCACCCCACTAGGCCCATAGAAAACACCATCACCACCACCAAAGACTCTGCCAACTCCCGAATCATCCAAAATTTAGGAAGTGTCATTTCTCCCCTTCTCTTTTGATTACATTATTAGTTATCTATCTTTGTACATTGAGGACAATGTACATCTTAAGTATGGGGGTAAAAGTACCTAACTTTTTGCTTTATTCCAAAATCCTGAATTTTAGTCTTGCTCCTAAGTAATTTTCTCATATTATTAATTAGAGTAAAATTTCTAATGATTTATGATTTTTATCGATATGTTTTTGAGTAAGTCATTGATAATTGTGCATTGATGATTTATACTTGAAGAATACTAGAGAATCAAGCATGATAAGTCTATTTTTCAAGAATAAAAAAATTTTCTAGGTTGTTGAACTGGATTTGAATATTACCTTGAAGTTTGAAATTTACAGGATTGATGTCAAATACCCATAATTTTTGTGAGATTTGAGCCTTATAGAGCATATATTCTTTTTCATGCTCACTTTATTAATTATGAGTGTGTCAACACAGAATTGTTATTCTAGAACTTGCCTTGATTATACATGTTAAGACCACATTAATGATTTGATATACTAAGATGATAAAGGCACCTAGGTTTTAACCCATTCACTCCACTAAAAAGCCTACCTTCACAAATTAACCCTTAGTGAACCCATTTGATCCTAACAACTCTTTTTATTGATTTACCCACTAATATTAACCCAAAACCCTTTGTATTTGTTAGCACCATTCTTTTGACTACCCTTCTATCGAGAATTGATTTGATTAGCTACTGAATTAGTTTATTTCAGTTGATAAAGTTATCTTATGTTTCTAGTTTGTTCTTAAAAAAAATCAATCAAAATTAAAGTATATTCCGCATTAATAGTATAAAAAGTGAGCTTGTAAATTTAAATTTCAATTATCAAAGAAAAAGGTCATAGTATTATTAGTTTCAAAATTTCAATTGATATAATCATTTATTTTCAAGTTTATTATTTTTAGTTAGGTAATTGGTTAGGTCAATCTCGAGTCTAAACCTTCTAATTCAGCCTTTATCCACACCTTTAACCTAAGCCCCGTTACAACCCTATCAAAGACCTTTTGATTTGTGTATCATCTCATATTACAGTGGTGGAGATTTGATTCTCAGGCAAGCCTATAGGATTAACTTTTCAGGTTCGACTTATGAGTGCTTATTCTTGAACCTTAAAACACTTTGAGTGATTTGAGTGAAACTTTAGTGAGGATGTCAATCCTTGTCGATTTTGAATTAAAGGTAATTATTTAGATAAGGGGAGACGCCTATGTTTTTATGCTACAAATATATGACTTATATTGTTTGAATGTTTAAGAGTCTTTGAGTTAAATTATCCATGTATGAATTATCTATGAATTATGATGAGGTATTATTGATAGGAATTATGAATTATGGAAAGTTCGTTTTAATTATAAGTTGAGAATTTTGCTTGAGGACAAGGAAAAGCTTAAGTGTGGGGGTATTTGATAAACCATAAAAGTAACATATTTTAGGGCCATATTTAGTATGCTTTTGGATGATTTAGCCCTTGATTTATGTAAAAAGGTGCTCTTAATCCTTTCTTTTCATGTTTTTACTCAGGAAAGCACCCGAGCACAAAAAGAACAAGAAATGGGCTTCAAATAGGCCAATTTGGGCCAAAGAGGAATTAACACGGCCTAGACTTCAAGCCACACGACCGTGCCTTAATAATTAAATAAGACACGGCCATGCCATGATTTATAAGGCCATGCCCCAATCGACAAAATCGAGATACGACTTGAAAATGATTTACACGGGCGTGTACCATCACTGTGCCCCTGCCGCGGGAGAGAGCAATTTTACTCAGATTTGGATACTTTAAGGCAAAGAAACATATTCCAAAGCCTATTCAAACACCGAGTAGGAGATATACTTGAATTGGGGAACTTAGAGGCCAAGTAAAGAATTCCAAAAGTCTATATAAACACCCTAAGTGTATCCTAAAAAGGGGGTGATTAGCTAGGCCAAAAAGCCGAGCCAGAAGGTCAGATTTGTAGGAATTACTCGAAGATAGCCAGTGGATCCATCTCAAGAAGTCAAATTCTATTGAAGATGGCAGATTTCTCCTTCAATTCTTCCAGGGGGTTTTAGGGATTTCTTATGTTTTGTTTTATCTTTTCTCTTAAGATGTTTTATTTATTCATTATGAACTAAACCTTTCAGATACCTGAAGGGGATGAAACCTAGATGAATCTCGTTATTGATTTCTGAATTATATGATAAATACTTAGTTTGTTCTTAATTATGCATGCTTAATCCAAATCTGATGTGCTTAGGTGGAGGAGGAATAGACCCTGCTTAAGAGTAGATCTAGCATAATTAAGCGGAGTTGATCGCACGCCTAGAGATAGGGTGACGAGATTTTTTTCGGATTAGGGTGAAACCTAATATGGGAGTCCATAGATCGATTTACTGCTATTCTAGGGGGTTATTATTCGAGAAAGAGATTTCTATTAATTAACCTAGGGTTAGACGTTATTCACCTCGAGAAAGGGTTTAATATATGTTAGGGTGTCTTACGGATCAAACTAAGTGAATAAATCGTATTTTAGTGTTAAATAACAAGTGAAGTCTAGGTGGATTCTTCCTGAGGGTATCGTCGTGATCAACTGAGTTTCTCTTCAAGTTATTTTCCAATTCATTCTTTCTGTCTTTGTGTCTTTAGTTTAGTAAGTCATTAATTTAGATTAAAGCAACTTCACTTATTTTAGGCTAAATAATAAAAAGAAAGTTAGTATTAGTACTTTTAGTTCCTTTAGGTTCGACAATCTGGTCTTGCCTAAGCTATACTAGTGTTCGATAGGTACACTAGCCTTAAGTCATTGTCAGAGTTAGTTTCCAGGTTCGATCATTCTCTTTATAAATTTTAAAACTCGAAAAAAAATCACTAGTTTCCAGGTTCGATCATTCTCTTTATAAATTTTAAAACTCGATAAAACAATGATCACCATTCACTTGAAAATATTTAACATAAACATGCCAATACTCCAAGTATAATGGCCCGATAGTGTGATGCTGCCTCTGACGATCTCCAACCCTGAGCTGACCTGACAAAACTAAACGAAATGGAAAGGAGGGAGTAAGCTTTACGCTTAGTAAGCTCGCATGAAAATAATAAGCAATGCGATAACATACTATTTTCATATTCTTCCTATTTATTCAAATTCTAGTTAAGCTATTTTCTTGAGTCATAATCATTAAATTATTTATATCTGGAGCTACGAAACTCCAAATTAAGATCTGTTAATTTTCCTTGAAATTAGGCTCACATATATTCTTACCATAAAATTTCCATAATTTTTGGTTTAGCCAATCAATACAGTTTATTCATTAAAGATTCCCCTATTTTACTATTTGACTATTCTGACATCTCTTCACTACAAATCAGTTTTCTCCTCGTACAAAGTTCATATGACCTTCCTATTTAGTTTATTTGAAAATAGACTCATTCAGGATTTTAGGCATGTAAATTATATTCCACAATTATTTTTGTACAATTGTTAATGATTTTTCAAAGGAAGAACAGGGGATCACATAATCATTCTAAACCAGTCTCACAGTAATTCAAATATCTCAAAATATACGAATCACTTGTTTGCTATGTTTCTTTTATATGAAAATAGACTAAATAATATTTAAATCAATATCTCATCCAACTTATGATTTTTCAAATTCACGTCACTGCTACTGTCCAAAGCAGTTCTATTATAAATTTTTGCTCTCTCTCTCACTTTAGTTGTGTTCATCACTTGCCTATACCAATCTTTCCAATTTCCGATTACATATCGAGCATATTGTTCATACGTACATTTTCCACATTTCTCAATTGGTCACATTCACACTTGCACTTATTCACAACATGAATGCACCAATCATTATTAGTAAATTATCTCGTTGAACCCCTTCGAAAAACGCCCAATACTCAGTGGTCTCAGCACATAGCTTCACCTACACATAATTCGGCTTTCTTGTACACATGGTGAAGGTCCCTTATCACCCATGTGACCTAGCCATTCCATCTCGTAGCTTTGTTGTCTACATGGTGTCCAACACTAGAAACCACTCATGTGACCTAGCTACTCATAACCCGTAACTTTCTTATACACATGGTATACACACAGTATTACACATTTGACCTAGTTACATATGAAATTATTATCCCGTAGCTTTCTTGCACACATGGTGAAAGTCCCTTGTCATCCATGTGGCCTAGCTACATATCAAAATTTGCCATCTAGTAGCTTTCTTGTGTACACGGTGAAGGTCCCTTATCACTCGTGTGACCTAGCTACATATTGTCCGTATCTCTCGGTTTTTCAAAGGTTCAATCGATAATTTCCATTTCCATACATTTTCATATTTTAGTTATCACCCAATGATTTCCATAATATCTAGCACAATAATTATTGTACAAGTAAAATAAATGCATTATTTACATATAAACTTCCTTGTCGAAATCTCGTCAGGTACAATCGTGTAGCAACTCATACAACCCATGTAATATTAATTTAACATTTAATTCTTGTAACATTGATTTGTCATTCAATTTCACATGACACAACAAACATCACATTTTCCATACCATACATACCATCCATCAACTTCTCCTAAACTTATTAAATCATACAATTTATGCTATATCAATAGAGAATTACAATTCAAGCATGGTGTTGCATTATTATTAACACACGAACTTACCTCGGACACGAAAATGACAAATTTCCCAATTCGGTCCACTACCTCGATCTAAGACCGAACCTCATTTTCCATGATCTATAATATCACAATGATCTCATTTATTAGTCACATTATTCAATGTAACCCAAAAATCATATATTTTTACAATTTGCACTTTGACCCCTAAACTTCCACATTTTTGCACTTTTGCCCAAATACTTGAAAATTAAACTTTAGTCCTTATTCTTATGTTTTATAACATGCTGATCATTTTTCTATTCTATGGAAACTTCAATTTCTCGCTAATTCACACACTTATGACTAGTTTATAACTTTTACAATTTAACCCCTTTTATACTATTTCATCGAAAATCATCTAATAAAACTCGTTTCTCTAATCATAAACATGCATAATCTAGCAAAATTCATCAAAATACACAATTATTCAACATGGGTCAGTTTTAAAATTAAACTCTAGCTCAAAATAATGGTAGAAATTGCTAAACTAAGTTACAGGGATTTCAAAAATACGATGAACATTAAAAACGGGGCTTAGAAACACTTACTATGAAGCTTGGAAAGCTTGAAACCCTTAGCCATGGAGTCTAGATATTTTCAGCAGCAAATTGAAGAAGATGAGCAGATTTTTTTCGGTATTTTGTCTTTTTTATTCATTAAAAACACTAAATGACTAAAATACCCTTAAGGCTTTTCTTTCAATTTTGTCCTATTCATGACCATTTTTGTCCATCAAGTTATCCAATGGTCTAATTCCTTTTAAGGACCTCCAATTTCAAACTCATAGCAATTTGACACCTCTAATATATAGAACTCAACTTTTGCACTTTTTACAATTTAGTCCTTTTGACTACATTGAGTGCCCAAACGTCGAAATTTTCGAACGAAATGTTCAAAAAATCTTTCCGTGAAATCATAGACCATAAAAATATAATAAAAATAAAATTTTCCTCATCGGATTTGTGATCTCGAAACCACTGTTTCGACTAGGCCCTAATTCGGGATGTTACATTTCTCCCCCCTTTAAGGATTTTCGTCCTCGAAAATCTTACCAGAAGAGTGGTTTAGTTCTTTCTCATAATTTCCAACATCACTAAATAATCTATTTCAAGACGATACTTTCAGAAACACTCTGTCATCGATCTGAATCCTAATAGAACTCAGTGAATTTCGTCAAACAAAGAATCGGTACATATTGAAATTATTATGCTAATTCCATCAAACGTTTGAAAACAACCCACTAGTATTTCTCTTGGCTCCCCACAGATTAATCGATAATCACTCACAATCTTTCAATAGCTTAATTCATCACCACTATCTTAAACTCAAATTTTGTTATGCCATCAGATATATTAAATTCTCAAAACCAGGAAACATATGACAATCCATGTTAAACAAATAGTGTCATCAATTTTTTTTTTTACTCAGAAAACAAGCAATCATAATTGTCTCTAAAAGGATACGAACACATAAAATCCCCAGAAGAGATAGTCATAAATTGCTCAACTATAACTATCATACTTAAACATCTTTACAAGTTAAACATCATTCTTCTGACTAATTCTACCCTCACTAATTTCCACATTATTCCTTTCACTAAAAAAAATCAGTTTAGAAAAAATTTCAGTTAATACTTCCTTTCAGTATCTTATCTGAATAAGTCGATTTTGTCAAAGTTAATTTTTTTTACTAATTATGATATTGTATAAATCAAATAATTCTTGAGTCAATCTGATATTTCTCTAACTCTGTCCATCACTTGTCAACCATCCTCAGTCTCTAATTATATCTATAGTTATTCTATAACTGAACTCTTTGATTCCACACTTACGAACTTAATCAACATGATTCTCATGAATTTATGTTATAAACACCTCATCGGTAAGAGGGTGAGGTCGTACATCCTCTAACTTGATTCTCACACATATATATGCATATGACACATCTTTTATTATCAACATATGTCATTATAACTATACTACCCACTTTGAACACTTATTGTAACACCCCAAACTCGGCCCATACGTTTCGATCGGATCTGGCATGTCACGGCTTGTACTTTGAAAACCTTTGCTTTGATGGTACTTGAAATTTGTGAGTTAATTGGGCAATATTTAAGTAAATAAGTGGCATTTTAAAAATAAAACCTTGTATTAAGTATTATCAAGTATAAATAAACCTTATCATAAAATTCACAAGTTGCTTAACATTGAAAATGACTTAGTTGAATGAAAAATAGGGGCCTTATTACATAAATATTCTCAAAATAACATTGAAATAAATTAACCTAAAGAAATCTCAAAAGAAAATAACTTGTAAGAATAGAACTTGATGGCCCCTCGAGTCCGTCTCGGCTCCCATGTCCACGATCTACTGTTCATCTGGAAGAGTAGAGAAAAGGAAAGCGTGAGTCACAAAGACTCAGTGTATAAATCTCAAAACACACATCGACCTGAGCCCACAAACACATTATGGGCCCTGGCCCACACAGGAAGGCATCAATCATAATCACATAATAATTAATAAAGAATGAATAACCCAACCCATCCTAGGTTTCCATCCTCTACACACCAACCCGTACCAACCATCACACCATGGGGATTTCTACAATCAACCCTCTATCCGCTACACACCAAAACGATAGCCATACTTCCTATTCCTATTAAGTAGGAATCATTAAACATGGCATAGCCACCGATCACAATGTGACCTAGCATTTATATTTGTGGGTGTTCTACCACCGATCACTGCGTGACCTATCGTGCACTTTCCCTTCATCATATCAATATCCCATCCCATGCATACACACATAAAGAAAATATCATGCAGTCATATATATTTTTTGATACACATAGGGAGTTCTATGTTTACGTACCTGCATCCTTGCCTAGCCCTTTTAGGGTTCCATTCGACTGTCTATACAACCTTATTTCGGCTTTTAGCCTATAACATACATAAATAGATTTACATACAGGTTTATTAGTAGTGTGTTAGAGATCTACACACCTGATTATCGAAAAACGAGGCTTTCTATATCAACGCTATCCTTAGTCAACACAATTGCTATCTACCTAAGGTGTTGGTCAAGTCGTCCACAATCAATTGGCTAATCTCGAGCAATGACATCGCTTGTTTCTTAAACTTAGGATTCTTTCTTTTGCTCGATCCATATTTAATTCCATCAAATCCTTATCGAGCTAATATAATAATATTTAATCGTTAATCCTCCTTTTAGAGTTAAGATCATATATATATTGAACAAATCTAATAAAAATCTAGGGATAATCTTCTTACCTTAAAATCTCAAATTGGAGACTTATAATTTTCGGCTTTTAGATCTAGTCGACTAAGCCTCATTCAAATCTCAATTGCGCCCATCATAAAACCATTAACTATTAGCTTTCGCTTTTTCCTTTCAAAATAGATTATGAAAACTAATCAAAATTTGACTCTTACCTTAGCTTAGGAGATTCGCTAGCACTAGGGAGAGGATTGACAATGCCGATGGAAGATTTAAATGCCAAAGTGTAGAACAATTTCTCAAATAGGATGAATAAAAGAAAAGCGATGGATGCTTGACTTTTTAGAGAAATCGCACAAGGGAAAAGAAAGTGGGGAAGATTTTGGCTTTTAAAGAAATTAGAGAAAAAATTTGGAGAAAAAAGAAGCTAGGAATTTTGGCACAAAAGGGAGAGGATTTAATGTCGTAAACAAGGAGCTAGCCCCTCTATTTATAGAAAATTCGCAACCCTTTGCCATGTAGTAGCTGGTTTCTTTACTCCTCTCGGTGATGGATTCTTGGCCATCACTCTCTTTGTAGATAAATTCCTAACTTTCCTCCTTTATCTTAATCTACTAGCTCATCTAAAAGAGACTTAATTATCTCTAACTCTTCCTTCCTTTATCAAGATATTATCCACATATTTTAATCATTAAAATCCCTAAATCTTAGCCTTTATCTCGCTTATTATCCACATAAAATAAATTCCTAAATAATAGCCTTTATCTGCTTATTATCCACATATTTTAAACACTAAAACCCTAAATTTTAACCTTGTTGCCATCCACTCCACCTAATCCTAATGCCCAAAATTTAGCTAACTTAAATTAAAAGAATTGGGCTCCATGAAACTTAAATTTGGGCCCTTACTCCTTGTGTGTGGCGTCACCCTTGCTCCATTTTAAGTGTCAAAATTGGCCTAAAACATGGGCTCCTTACGACCCAAAACTTGTCCCTTTTAATTATTAATGATGCCATCTTAAAATAATTTAATGGGCACATGCCTAATTCTAAGCCCAAATTTAGACCCCTTTTACTTAAATTAACATTTTAAACATATCCCCACACTAAACGCATAGACTCATTAATTCAGGATGTTACAATTATCTTTCATATTTGCCTTACATAAAAATTTCCAATTATCTCATTCAAACAAGTGCACTCATTCATACATTCTACGAAATTTGAATAACTTAGTTATCACATTCACTAATCAATTTTAGTCAAGCATGCTACAGTATGTGAAGGTCAGAAAAATATGAATAAGCATATTACTGTATGAACTTTCATTTCACACATTATCATATATACAAATTACGAATTCTTATTCATACTTTTTCGGGTTTAACTCATCATACCTACACTTTATTCAAATACTTCAGTATCACTATCAAATGGTCAGATATAGCTCGGTTGGAGAGTACGTCTCTTTTAATAAGATTGTCCTCAACTGCGTTGGAAGGCATCACACTATCACATATTGGTGGCACGTATAACTAGACTCTCACACTTGCTATGTTAGTTTGAGAACCGACTAAACCATAGCTCTGATACCACTAAATGTAACACCCCTCACCCGTGTCCAACTCTGGAACAGGGTTCGAGGCGTTATCGTGCTTCAACATTCACAATCATAAAAAAAATGTGTTACCAAATTTCGACCAAAATTAAAACTTTTTAAACACATGCATTTGACCTTGTCATCTATTAAATCACTTATACCACATAACAAGACATTAACACATACCATGGACAAATAGGCTTATAAGCCAAAAGCATTATAAGCCACATCTCATGGCTATAATCAACAAATCACTATAAGCCAATACATTTGGTTAATCACAACAACATCCATCATAGAAAAACTAAGTCCCTATACATGCCACTCACTTGAAAACATTTAACATACACATGCCAATACTCAAAGGATAATGGTCTGATAGTGTGATGCTGCCTCCGACGATCTCCAACCCTAAGCTGACCTGACAAAACTAAATGAAATGGAAAGGAGGGAGTAAGCTTTATGCTTAGTAAACTCGCATGAAAATAATAAGCAATGCGATAACATACTATTTTCATATTCTTCCAATTTATTCAAATTCCAGTTAAGCTATTTTCTTGAGTTATAGTCATTAAATTATTTATATCTAGAGATAGAGAACTCCAAATTAAGATCTGTTAATTTTTCATGAAACTAGACTCATATATATTCTTACCAAAAAATTTTTAGAATTTTTCGTTCAGCCAATCAATACAATTTATTCATTAAATATTCCCCTATTTAACTATTTGACTATTCTGACCTCTCTTCACTACGAATCAATTTTCTCCTCTTGTAGAGTTCATATGACCTTGTTACTTAATTCGTTCGAAAATAGAATCATTAAGGATTTCAGGCATATAAATTATATCCTACAATTATTTTTGTACAATTGTTAATGATTTTTCCAATGCAGAACATGGGATCACATAATCATTCTGAACCAGGTCTCATAGAAATTTAAATATCTTAATGTTTGATATGTTTCTTTTATATGAAAATAGACTCAATAAGATTTAAATCAATATCTCATCCAACTTATAACTAAATTTCTACTATTTTGGTGATTTTCCAAATTCACATCACTTTACTCTTGTCTAAAGCGCTTCTATTGTAAATTTTTGCTCTCTCTCACTTTAGTTGTGTTCATCACTTGCCTATACCAATCTTTCCAATTTTCGATTACATATCAAACATATTGTTCATACATACATTTTCCACATTTCTCAATTGGTCACATTCACACTTGCACTTATTCGTAACATGATTGCATCAATCATCATTAGTAAATTATCTCGTTGAACCCCTTCGAAAAATGCCCAATACTCGGTGGTCTCAGTACATAGCTCCACCTACACATAATTCAGATTTCTTGTACACATGGTGAAGGTCCCTTATCACCCATGTGATCTAGCCATTCCATCTCGTAGCTTTCCTGTCTACACATCGTCCAACACTAGGAACCACTCATGTGACCTGTAATATCCTGACTTTGTGGGTCTGTGCATTTGATGTGTTGCATGGCTAAATTAGTAGGAGAAGGCTTTGAGGTGTAGATTGGGCTCAGGTTTGGCTTAAAACCTGGGTTAAATTGCTTATAAATACTGTTAGTGTATATATTAAAAGTTAAGTGAGTATGTTTAGTAGCAAATTGGGCTCGTGGCCCAAAGTTGGAGGTGCCATAAGTGGGTATGTAGATGGCGTCACAAGGGGGAGAAGTTTGGGCCTAGTATGGCCGCTTGGGGCCCAAGTTAGTGGGTCAAATATTCGAAACTTCAAGGGGGAGAGGATGGACGGCACATGAGCCCCATTTTAGGAGCTTTATTTCTTTTAATATTTAGTAATTAAAAGCTGATAATTAAGAGGGAGGAGTTGATTCTAGGTTGGCCTCTTCTAAAGATAAGATAGGGATTGGGTTATCATGCAAGATAAGAGCTATTAGGAGGGGAAGAGTTGGCCAAAACTCCAACTCTGAGTGTGTGCCTGTGTATAGCCGAAATTTGGAAGGGAATTATCATCTTTTCCATTTGTTTTTCCCACTTTCTCATCTTTTCCCTCAAGCCAAAATTCTTTTCTCTTTTTTCTCTTCTAGTCAAATTCCTAGTCTTCTTCTCCTCTCCAATATCTTCTTGAAAGTTGAATTTTTCTTACTCATATTCCTCCTCCATAACCGAATCTACAAGGGAGGTTTCTGGTTCCCAAAGGTGCACCATTAGCCGCATAGTCCTTAGTAATCAGGTGAGTTTCGGGATTTCATTCTATGCGAATCCACTTTTATTTTCTTTACTTTCTTTCTTTCTTCATTAAGATCTAACCCGAAACACTTGCTTAAGTTCTGTTGATTTTCCCTCTCTGTAGCCGAATCTGTCTTATTAAAAGTCTCCTGTGCCGATTTGGTGGAAAAGCCAAAGGTAGGTAGTGGTAGGTTTGGCCGAATGGCCCTCTCATGATTCTCTTTATTTGGCCGAATACCATATGGGCTGGAATCAGTATGGTTTTCAGTTGGTTTGATGTTTTGGAGGATGGCCGAATGTAGATAGAATTGTGGTGACGATTTCCTGAAGATTTTTGGGATTTGGTAATCGCGTTAGTAATCAGGTGTGTAACCCTACACTAAACTCCCGATAGTTTAAAAATAATGTTAAGCATATGTTAATGAAGTGATGAATAAACATGGCTAAGAATGGTACAGTGTATTCATGTACGTTACCCTTAATCTTGTTAATAATGTTTAAATAACATGGATGTGAAAATATGTGGAATTCTGTTATGATTTTGGGGTAAGGTGAATTGCATGATAAATTGTATGTTGCATGGGCATATGGGTGATTATGTTAAAGGGAAGTGATCCGTGGTTTCTACCACATTATCTCGTGACTTATGTCACATATTATGAATCTAGTGACTCATCACATTATCCGTGGCTATGCCACAATTATAAGGGCGATGTGCGATTGATCGCAGCGATTGCCTTCGATGGTGTATAACGGATGGAGGGTCGATTTAGTAATCCCACGGTGTGATCGGTGGTACGGTGATGTGTAGAGGTTGGATCTAGGTGGTTTGGGTTGCATCATTATTTACAATTGTTTTATGTGATTTAGTATGCCTTGATTGTTTTGGGAGTCTGTGTTGGTAGTTACACACCGAGCACATTGACTCACCCTCGTGGGCTAACATTTTGCGAGATGGCACTCAAGAAATGGACCGGTCGGCAGGAACTTAATGGTGGCCATGCATGCACTCGCTTTTTTGGTTTTTCTTATCAAGTTTATTTTGATTTATTTTGGGTTATGTTTTGATGTAATAAGGCCATTATCACTTAACTGCTTTTATTTATGCATTTTAAATTTTTATTATGATGCTAACAATATCGAACAGAATGATTAAACCATTTTCATAAAACAACATCAATTGTTTTGAAACCCAAACACCTACGGTTTCCAAGTTAATAATAATAAACTCTAAAATTCGGCATCTCTTTTAACTTGTAACTTTTAAAATATGAAAATATCATTTTAGCACAAATTTAAATTACAATACGATTTTTAACTTAAGAACAATCCGAAGCTATTTTCTTCAAAACCACCAAGATTTCCAAAATGTCCTTTCGAGACTTAACTACGTTTTACTCAAGGAGCATGCCAGATCCTATAACACCCCAAAACCGGTCAACATACACCACGACCGAATCTGGCATGCTACGGGGTGAAAATGTTTGAATAAACAAGTTCCCCGATTTATTTTACTGAAAACTCTGTTATCGATCTTAAAGTTTGGAAAACCTTATATAAAGTGTTGCTGAAAACTTTTCCCTGTTGCTTAACAATCCAGAAAAAAACATGCTTAAGAAATCCGTTTGATATTACTAGTTGTTGAAAATTTAGGTTTGAAATCATCTTTATTAGTTTTGTCATTACCTTGTCAATAATGTCACCCAATGGTAACATTGTAAAAACCCGATATAGAGTGTAGTTTTGTAAATCCCAATTTAAATTCAGTTGCTAAAGCAAATTAGGTTATTAATCATATGCATACGATAATTAAAATAAAATCTAAAAAAAATCCAAACTAATTCTTAGCGGCCTTATTACAAACCAAAACCAAATTTAAGTAAATAAATAAAATTTGAAATAGTAACTAAAAGAAAATCAAAACCCAAACGAGCATGCATGTCCGCCTCGAGTCCTCCCCGGCTCCATATCTACAATCTATGCCTCATCTGCAAAATATAAGGGAATGGGTGAGTCACCAAGACTCAGTGTATAAATCCCCAACCCGATAGTGCAAGCACTTACACAAATCATCAGTAAAAACATGCAAATCATGCAACCCCATAACCTAACCATCCAATCTCCTTTATCTACCTCGTGTGGTCAAAACCACTGGTGGTCAAAACCACTGGTGACCATAGTCTCAAATATATATATCGGTGTGGTCAAAACCACTGATGACCGTAGTCACAAATCAAGTGATGGGGCCAACCCATCGTGTGGTCAAAACCACTGATGACAATCCCGTAATTAACATGTGGGGCCAACCCACTATGGTACCAAACCACTGGGACGAGTCACAATATTCCTATGTGGTCAAAACCACTGGTGGTCAAAACCACTGGGACTTAGTCATAATTTATCAAATCAAAGACGGGGCTAACCCGTCATGTGGTCAAAACCACTGGTGACAGTCCAAATAATTCTTCCCCCTCCACTCAACAATCCCACCATCATGTCCATATCAATCGTGGCATAATAACATATAGTGATACAAATAACACATGGCATACATTTAACAATGACATGATAGCATATACCGAGATTCATAGTTAGGGGACTTACCCGGAGTCCATGCTCATGCCCACAAGGCATGACTACTGGTTTAATGGCTATAACAGAAACACAATAAACATGTCAAACTAACAAAGTGTGTAAGCGTTACACACCTGACTATTTATAGATCTAATCGAAGTCCCAAAACGTTAGCCTCACTCGCCTACAATCGCCAACATAAAATTTTAAGATTAAAGCCATTCGGCTAAACACAAAAATCCTGAAGATGTGTCACACAAAGGCACACTCACCTTAATGCCAATTTGGTTTCCAACCAAATCCCAAAACTACTCAAAGGATCTCCCTTTACAATCGGCCAAGCCCTAACACCAAGATAATCAGTCTTCGACTTTTGAAAGAATAAGAACCAAATTCGAAATGCCAATAACCCTTACCTTAATCGACAACCAAACCTCAAAAATCCACTATATTCAGCTACTCTCCTTCCTACAATCAGCTTTAACACATCATTAGGAATCTAAAGGCCATTTGGCCATAACATGAATCCCGAAACCAAAAGAGTTTGACACATTCTTACCTTAGTCGATAGATTCAGCCACCAAATCACCAAAGTTTCGGCACGCCCTAGTGATCTTAGAGGTTTCAGCTACCCACATGAAACAAGAATGAAGTTTAATACAGATCTTTAACAGAGGATCAAATAAAAATAAGCCACTAGATTGTTTGTGTCACAACCCTCCAATAATATCTCTTAACCCCTAACTTCCTTAACTCCCTATTCCTAAGTGTCAAAACAAAAAATTTTAGCCATGACTCAAGCCTAACTCGAGGTCATGCTTAGGCCCCAAAACATGCTAAACTAGCACAGTAAGCATATTGTCACATGCAAACACACAAAATGCAGAGACCCCGCTTTAAGGAGGTTACAGATCCGGTCAGGGCTTGTGGGTTGGGTTTGGGGTGTTTTAATTTGGTATCAGAGCCCAGTTCAAAACTCGACCTTAAGGGCTTTTGGGCCAAAACATTTTTCCTTATTTTGAAGTTGGGTTTTACTAAAGATTGAACAGGTTTTCTGGCATGGCACCTGAGTCTCTGGCCCGAAGTCCACAAGGTAAGTACCCCTATCCATTGTGTGATTTGTATGTGGGTATTATAGGGATGTAAGACTAGTAGACTAGAGCTAATGAACCCTAGGATTAGCTTACTCCAACATAGAATTGCATAAAATTTAAAGTCTAACCAAACAAACTCATGAGTGAGTCATTTGAGTTAAGGGTGTGGCAACCACAGCGCATGTCTAGGATTGGATTCTGGGGAGCTTGGTATTTAAGCGATCCTAGTGACTCACCTCCTCTCCGCTCGAATCCTACAGTGCGTAGTGACGGCTCACTCTAACTAAGAGGACTTAATCACAAAGCTAAATTCAATAATTAAAACCCGAAAGGACCAACACCTTGTTTTGTACAACCTTAAAATTAAACCTTGGTTTCAAAATTACCAAAGTACCCTTGATTTGAAAAATGACCAAAATACCCCTAATTTGCAAGTTGATCAAATTACCCCTAACTTGAAAAAAAATTTCCAAAATACCTACGGTATGGAAAGTTGTCGAAGGACCCCCGAATTGAAAATTTCCAAAATACCCTTATTTCATAAAACCACCTGGAACCATATTTTTCAAAATTACCAAAATACCCCTGGTTTGTAAAATTACAAAAATACCCTCAGTTTATAAAATTACCATATTACCCTTGAATCTTCCTATCAAAATAATCCTATTTTGCAAAAATACTCAGAAACCTCTATTTTACAAAATTTCAAAATACCCTAAATTAGAAAATTACAAAAATACCCCTATAGGATAAAATTACAAAAATACCCTTGGGTAGTGGAAAACAACAACAATGACAACCACAAACACTTTTCTGTAATTAATGAAAGTTCATGATTAAATGGATGAACTTGAGACTGTAGTATGTGTATGAATTTGAAAGAACTACTTTTTAGAACTATTAATCATAAGACTGTTCGCGATAAATCAATGGAAAGAAATAATGATTCATAAAATTCTTAACCAGATAAATGCAACTCAGAAAAATGAGTTCTAGGGACGTGATCGTAATGTGTGAGGCCGTGGAAGAGGCTGAATGACCGTATTAGAACCCGTTAGGTCTGGTCAAGGGTCTGAGAATGAGATGCCACCACCACCAGCTGCTGGTGTTGAATATCAGGATTAGACGGGGATGATGCAGTATCACGGCGATGCTACGAGTTCTTGAGAGGGTGGCTGGAGCAGGTGGAGGTATGGGAGCTCGGAAGTCTGTACCTCAGCGACTCTAATCCAATGGAGCTGAGGTTTTTCGTGGTATATCTGGTGTGGCACCCAATACGACTGAGTATTGGTTGGAGGCGACGGAGCAAATTATGGACGATTTGGACTTGACTGCTGAGGAGAAACTAAAAGGGGTGGTGTCGCTTCTCCGCGATGAGTCATACCAATGGTGGCTCACGGTTCGGGATGGTACTACAGCTGATGATCTCACTTGGGAGTATTTTAAGGCGATGTAACAGAAGAAGTATATTGGGACTAGCTATATTAATGCACAGAGGAAGGCGTTTCTGAGGCTGGTTCAGGGGAATAGCGGAGTACGAGGCAGAATTCTTAAGGTTGAGCCGGTATGCTTGAGGTATCATGGCTACAGAGCATAAATGATGTGTCCAATTTGAGGATGAACTGAGGGATGGCCTAAGACTATTGATAGCTCTACAGCAGGAGCGGGAGTTTACCGTGTTGGTGGAGAAAGCTAAGGTAGCCGAAGGGGTTAAGGAATCTGTAAGACAAAATTTCAATAGGAATAGGCAGAAGAGAGGTTTTGAATCATCAAGGTCATCAGGGAATGTTCAAAAGAGACCTAGAACTGATGGGTCGCGAGGTCAGCAGGTTGTTGTGGGAGGACAGTACCGTTCTTGTGCTCAGTGTGGAAAGATGCACCTAGGAGAGTGTTGGAAGAAGACAGGAGGATGTTTTAAATGTGGATCCAAGGATCACATGATTAGGGACTGTCCTATGAAAATAGACGGGAGCCAACCAATAAGTCAGGGTCTTAATCAGGCTGGAAGAGGTGGACAGTAGCCACCACGGGGTCATGGTCTGGTTGGTAGGGGTAATGGCTTTAGAAGAGGTCGGGGAACACCAGGCAGAGGTGTTGGTAACACAGAGGCAAGGCAACTAGTCCGTGTATACTTGTTCATCGAGAGGAGGATGGTAACGCACCGGACGTCATAACCCAGACGTTCCTTTATAGCCGCAAGCCTTACTTTGCTTTAATTGATGTTGGCTCGACCCACTCATATGTTTCATGTAGAGTAGTGAAACACTAGGTGTAGCATCCGAACTGCTCTGTTAGGGAGATGATCGAGTAAGCCCGTTAGGTCAAACGGTAGTGGTGAATAGGGTATTTCGGAGTGTACCTCTAGAGATTCAAGGAGTGGTATTTCCTGCCAACTTGATGGAACTACCCTTCGGAGAATTTGATCTTATTCTAGGCATGGATTGGCTAGTGGAACATCATGCTAAATTGGATTACGCAGCTAAACGAATGGAGTTGAGGACTCCGGAGAATGAGGAGATAGTTATGATAGGAGAAAGAAGAAATTATTTGGCTAACGTAGTCTCCGCATTAAAGGCTGATAAGATGGTTCGAAAAGGGTGCAAGGCATTTCTGGCTTTTGTTAGTGTTTTGGATGCAAAAGAAGAGGGAGTTAGTGGAGTTAGAACAATAAGGGAATTTGCGGATGTCTTTTCGGAGGAGCTGCTTGGGTTACCCCCAATAGGGAGGTGGAGTTCTAATTGATTTATCATGGGTATAGCTCTGTGTCAATTGCTTCCAATGGCACCAAAGGAGTGGCACCATACAAGGCCACTCGATCGGGGTTTATTCACCTAATGTGTCTATTAGTGTGAAGAAAAGGATGGGACTATGTGCATGTGCATAGATTATCGGCAGTTGAATAAGCTGACCATCAAGAATAAGTACCCATTATCGAAGATAGATGACTTGTTTGATCAACTTAAGGGGGCCGCGATATTTTCAAAGATAGATCTACGGTCAGGATATCATCAACTTAAGGTGAAGGAAGCAAATATCCATAAGACAGCTTTTCGAACTAGTTACGGGCATTATGAGTTCTTGGTAATGCCGTTCAATTGACAAATGCCCCAGCCACGTTCATGGATATGATGAACCGGGTTTTCCAACCCTACCTGGATCGGTTCGTCGTTGTGTTTATAGACGATATCTTAGTGTATTCCAAGTCTAAGGAAGAACACGATGAGCATCTTCGGGTGGTGTTGCAAGTGCTAAGGGAAAAGAAGCTATATGCCAAGTTTAGTAAGTGCGAATTTTGGCTGAAGGAAGTTACGTTCTTAGGGCATATGGTGTCCGTGGAAGGAATAAGGGTGGATCCTCGGAAGATTGAGGTAGTAGTAGATTGGAAACCACCTAAGTCTATGGCTAGGTTCGTAGTTTCTTGGGGTTAGCAGGCTACTATAAGATATTTGTTGAAGGGTTCTCGTCAATAGCAGCACCTTTGACGAAGTTGTTGAGAAATGAGGTACCCTTCGTATGGGCGGATGAGCAGCAGGAGGGTTTTGAGAAGCTTAAGAGAGTATTGACAGAGGCTCTGATTTTGATTCAGCCGGAAGCAGGGAAAGACTTTGTGGTATATTGTGATGCTTCCCATACAGGATTGGGATGTGTTCTTATGCAAGACGGAAGGTGGTCACTTATGTGTCTCGACAATTGAGGCCAAATGAGGTTAACTATCCGACGCATAATCTAGAGTTGGCGATGGTTGTATTTGCTCTTAAAGTGTGGAGGCACTACTTGTATGGAGAAAGGTCGGTGATCTACACGGACCACAAGAGTCTGAAGTATTTGCTGACTCAGAAGGAGCTGAATTTGAGACAGCGAAGGTGGGTGGAGTTGTTGAAAGATTACAATTGCTTAATAGAGTATCATCCGGGTAAGATGAATGTTGTGACGGATGCCCTAAGTCAGAAAGTAGTGTCGGGATTAAGGGCGATGTTTACACATTTGAGCCTTTATGATGATGGAAGTTTGCTAGCGGAGTTGCAAGTGAAGCCGACGTGGTTAGGTCAAGTAAAGGAGAAACAATTGGTAGATGGTGCTACAAGTACAAAATGGGGAGTTGGAAGGCTATGGTGTAAACGGTGATGGAGTACTATGTTTTCGGGGCAAGGTCTGTATGCCAAAGGATGAGGAGTTAAAGCAGAAAATTCTTTAGGAATCGCATAGTAGCCCTTATGCTATGCATCCTGGAGGAAGTAAGTTATATAGGGATCTACGGGATCAGTTCTGGTGGCCGGTCTTAAGCGAGAAGTTACGGAATTTGTAGGGAAGTGCTTAACGTATCAGCAAGTCAAGGCTGAACACCAAGTACCGTCAGGATTGCTTCAACCGATAAAGATTCCGCAATGGAAGTAGGAGAGAATTACCACAGACTTCGTTAGTGGGCTTCCCCTTATGCCTACTAAGAAGGACACGGTATGGGTGATAGTAGATCAGTTGACGAAGTCGGCACATTTCATACCAGTACGGGTTGACTATTCCTTGTAGAGATTGGCAAAGTTGTATGTAGCAAAAATCGTGACGCTGCACGGGGTGCCGGTGTCAATTATCTCGGATAGGGATATGAGGTTTATGTCTCGATTTTGGAAAGGATTACATCAAGCATTGGGCACCAGGTTAGACTTCAGTACGGCATTCCATCCGCAGTCAGACGGCCAATCTGAACGGGTAATTCAAGTGCTAGAGGATATGTTGAGAGGTTGCGTGATAGACTTCAGAGGAAGCTGGGAGGAGTTCTTGCCTTTAGCGGAATTTGCGTATAATAATAGCTATCAAGCAAGTATTCGGATGGCACCGTACGAAGTGCTGTATGGATGGAAGTGTCACACTCCTACATGTTGGACAGAACTGAGGGAACGTCGGGTTTTGGGTGTAGAGATTGTGGCAGAATCTAAAAAAAAGGTTAAAGTAATTAGGATGCGGTTGAAGGGCAAAAATCATATGCGGATCTTAAGCGAGAGGAGATAGAGTTTGCTGTGGGGGATCAGGTGTTTCTCAAAGTTTCACCGTGGAAGAAGGTGATGAGATTTGGTCACAAAGGGAAAGTTAAGTCCTAGGTTTATAGGACCTTATCGAATTTTGAAGCAGGTTGGACCAGTAGCGTACCGGTTAGAATTGCCTTCGGAGTTGGAGTAGATACACAATGTGTTTCACATTTCGATGCTACGTCATTACCGATCAGATCCATCTCACGTGATACCGGTTGAAGAGGTGGAGCTGAGACCAGATCTATCCTATGAGGAAGAGCCGATTTAGATTCTGGAACGTGATGTGAAGATGCTACGCAGGAAATCAGTTCCTCTAGTCAAAGTATTATGGCGTAACCATGGATCGGAGGAAGCTTCGTGAGAGCCAGAGGAAGGAATGCGACAGCAATACCCTCACTTATTCTAGCTAGATAAATTTCGAGGCTGAAATTTATTTTAAGGGGGTAGAACTGTAATATCCTGACTTTGTGGGTCTGTGCATTTGATGCGTTGCATGGCTAAATTAGTAGGAGAAGGCTTTGAGGTGAAGATTAGGCTCAGGTTTGGGCTTAAAACTTGGGTTAAATTGCTTATAAATAATGTTAGTGTATAAATTAAAATTTAAGTGAGTATGTTTAGTAGCAAGTTGGGCTCGTGACCCAAAGTTGGAGGTGCCATAAGTTGGTATGTAGGTGGCGTCACAAGGGGGAGAAGTTTGGGCCTAGTATGGCCGCTTGGGGCCCAAGTTAGTGGGTCAAATATTTGGCACTTCAATGGGGAGGGGATGGACGGCACATGAGCCCCATTTTAGGAGCTTTATTTCTTTTAATATTTAGTAATTAAAAGCTGATAATTAAGAGAGAGGAGTTGGCTCTAGGTTGGCCTCTTCTAAAGATGAGATAGGGATTGGGTTATCATGCAAGATAAGAGCTATCAGGAGGGGAAGAGTTGGCCGAAACTCCAACTCTGAGTGTGTGCCTGTGTATAGCTGAAATTTGGAAGGGAATTATCATCTTTTCCATTTGTTTTTCCCACTTTCTCATCTTTGCTCTCAAGCCAAAATTCTTTTCTCTCTTTTTTCTCTTCTAGTCGAAATTCCCTAGTCTTCTTCTCCTCTCCAATATCTTCCTGAAAGCTAAATTTTTCTTACTCATATTCCTCCTCTATAACCGAATCGACAAGGAAGGTTTCTGGTTCCCGAAGGTCCACCATTAGCCGCATACTCCTTAGTAATCGGGTGAGTTTTGGGATTTCATTCTATGCGAATCCACTTTTATTTTCTTTACTTTCTTTCTTTCTTCATTAATATCTAACCCGAAACACTTGCTTAAGGTCTGTCTATTTTCCCTCTCTATAGCCGAATCTATCTCATTAAAAGTCTCCTGTGCCGATTTGGTGGAAAAGTCGAAGGTAGGTAGTGGTAGGTTCGGTACCGAATGGCCCTCTCTTGATCCTCTTTATTTGGCCAATACCATATGGGCTGGAATCGAGATGGTTTTCATTGGTTTGATGTTTTGGAGGATGGTCGAATGTAGGTAGAATTGGTGGTGACGATTTCAAAGATTTTGGGATTTGGTAATCGCGTTAATAATCGTGTGTAACCATACGCTAAACTCCCAATAGCTTAATAATAATAATGTTAAGCATGTGTTAATGAAGTGATGAATAAACATGGCTAAGGGTACCATTCAATGGTACAGTGTATTCAGTATCGCTACCCTTAATGCTTATTAATAATGTTTAAATAACATGGATGTGAAAATATGTGGAATTCGCTATGATTTTGGGGTAAGGTGAATTGCATGATAAATTGTATGTTGCATGGGCATATGGGTGATTATGTTAAAGGGAAGTGATCCGTGGTTTCTACCATATTATCCGGTGACTTATGTCACATATTATGAATTTGGTGACTCTGTCACATTATCCGTGGCTATGCCACAATTATAAGGGCGATGTGTAGTTGACTGCAGCGACTACCTTCGATGGTGTGTAGCGGATGGAGGGTCGATTTAGTAATCCCCACGGTGTGATCGGTAGGTATGGGTGATGTGTAGAGGTTGGATCTAGGTGGTTTGGGTTGGATCATTATTCACAATTGTTTTATGTGATTTAGTATGCCTTGATTGTTTTAGGAGTCATTGTTGGTAGTTACACACTGAGTCTATTGATTCACCCCTCATGGGCTAACATTTTGCAGATGGCACTCAGTAAATGGACCGGGTCGGCAGGAACTTAGTGGTGGCCATGCACATCTCAATTTTTCGGTTTTTCTTATCAAGTTTATTTTGATTTATTTTGGGTTATGTTTTGATGTAATAAGACCATTATCACTTAACTATTTTGTTTATGCGTTTTAAATTTTTATTATGATGCGAACAATATCGAACAGAATGATTAAACAATTTTCGTAAAACAACATCAATTGTTTTGAAACCCAAACACCTACGGTTTCCAAGTTAATAATAATAAACTCTAAAATTCGGCATCTCTTTTAACTTGTAACTTTTGAAATATGAAAATATCGTTTTAGCACAAATTTAAATTACAATATGGTTTTTAACTTGAGAACAATCCGAAGCTATTTTCTTCAAAACCACCAAGATTTCCAAAATGTCCTTTCGAAACTTAACTATGTTTTACTCAAGGAGCATGCCAGATTCGGTCAAGGCTTGTGGGCCGGGTTTGGGGTGTTTCATGACGTAGCTACTCATAACCCGTAACTTTCTTGTACACATGGTATACACACAGTATTACACATGTGACCTAGTTACATATGAAATTATTATCCCGTAGCTTTCTTGAACATATGGTGAAAGTCCTTTATCATCCATTTGGCCTAGATACATATCAAATTTTACCATCTAGTAGCTTTCTTGTACACACGGTGAAGGTCCCTTATCACTCGTGTGACCTTGCTACATTGTAATATCCTGATTTTGTGGGTCTGGTATGTTGCTTGGTTAAGTTGGTAGTTGAGACTTTGAGGTGTGTGGTGGGCTCAGGTTTGGGCTTAAATCTAGGCTAAATTGATTAAAAATAGTGTTAGTCTATAATTTAATTTAAATAGTTATGTTAGTAGTATGTTGGGCTGGTGGCCCAAAGTTGGAGGTGCTATAATAGGGCATTTAGGTGGTGTCACTTAGGAGGGTGAATTGGGCCTAATGTGGCCGCTTGAGGCCCAAATTGATGGGTCAAATTTCGACACTCCAAGGGGGAGGGGATGGACGACACAATGGCTAAAATTTATGAGCTTTATTTCTTTTAATTTAAGTGATAAAATGTTGATAATTAAGAGGGAAGAGTTGGTTTTAAGGTGGCCTCTTCTAAAGGTAAGATAAGGGTTGGGTTATCATGCAGGATGAGAGCTATCAGGAGGGAGAGAGTTGGCCAAAACTCCAACTCTGTGTGTGAGTATGTAGCCGAAATTATTAGCAAAGTATCCAGCTTTTCTTTCATTTTTCTTTTTCTTTCTCATCTCTTCTCTCTAGCCAAAATTCCTTTCTTTCCTCTTCTCATACTTTTCTTTCTTCTGGCCGAAACTCCTTATCACTTTTCTCCTCTCCATTACACTTCTAAAAGTCGAATACTCCTTGTGCATATCATTTTGTTCCCATAGTCGAATCTACAAGGGTGGATTTTTCCCGAAGGTGCACCATAAGTCGAGTACTCCTCTTTAATCTGGTGAGTTTCGGATTTTGTTTCTCTGCGATTTCTCTATTTTCATTAAGTTACTAACCCAAACCATTTGTTCTATGGCCTGTCGATTTGCCCTCTCTGTTTCTAGAAGCCAAATCATCTTTACAAAGGATCAAGAGTGCTTAATTGTGGAAAAGCCGAAGGTAGGTGGTAAGTTCGGCCGAATGGCCTTTCTTGTCCTTTTCTTTTTGGCCGAATATCATAAGGTGTTTGGTTGGTTGTAATCAGTGATTTGGTTGAATATTTTGGGCTTGGCCGAATGTAGGTAGGAAGGTGGACTTTCTAAAAGGCTTTTCGGGATCCGAAAACTAGGTAAGAGTTTCGTTAAACACTATGATTATTGATTAGATCTCATTGGTTTGATTGGTTTAGTGACCAAGGATTATTATGGACTCGAATAGCAGTCAAGCAGTAGGAGGGGTTGGATTTGTAAAACCAACGCCAAAATACAAGAAGCGATCTGTGTCAGGAGTGCGCGATTGGGCATTCGGGTGTGGGCCAACATCGGAGTTAGATCGTAGGCCAATAGTGGTAGTCTCGAGTGACAGTAGCGTAAAAGCGATAAAAGCGTTAGTATGAAAACCATGTGTAAATCTTACACTTTCTTTACATAATATGTTAATCGTTATGTGTTGATAAAAGCCGGAGTGACGGCTATGATTACCAAATTACCCTTGTGGGTAAAAGCGAGGATGCCGGGTAAGTTGTTATTATTTCTTGCGGTGACTGTGATCTATGAAAGCATGTATTTTGTATGCGTAATTTTGGTATATTAAGCATGATCATACTGATGTTGTTGGCATAAATATGTGTTATGGGTGATGAGAAGAGGGGGAAGTATGATCTATCAGACTGTCACCAGTGATTTGGTATCACACAGTGGGTTGGCCCCACATATTATAAAAATTGTGACTAAGTCTTGGTGGTTTGGTACCACCAGTGGTTTGGTACCACATATGTTATCTTTGTAACTACGGTTACCAGTGGTTTGGCACCACCAGTGGTTTGGTACCACAAAGGGTGGATTTGGGAGACTTGGATGGATACCTAGGTTGATGGGTTGCATGACTTGCATATTTGTATTTGAATCTGTGTAAGAGCATATTTTCTTTTGGGATGGGGACTTACACACTGAGTGTAACACCCCAAACCCGGTCAACACACCACGACCGAATCTGGCATGTCATAGAGGAAAACGTTTTGAAGAAATTCGAGTTATCGATTAAATTTTGTGGAAAACTCTTTGTTGCTCTATGTTTGTAGAAATCAAGTGCATGACTAGTTAAAAACTGATGGTTTACTTTGAAATCCCAGAAATAAATCTTTAAAACTTAGTTGCCGATCCATAGATTAGAAAACCTTTTTGTGAATTTTTAAAGGAAACCCAAATGATTAATTTGGAAACCGTTTGAGTTGTCGAAAACAATTAAGTTGTCATTTGTTATCAAGTGATTTGTATTACCCGATGGTAAGGTTTTGAAAACCATTGCGTTTTGTAGTTTAGAAAACCTTGCGCTCACATTCTTAAATTAATCAAATAATTCACTTAACCATGCTCGAAGTCAAATCCAAAGCATATAAATAATTCAAAACATAATCTAAAAGGCCTTATTACAATACCCAAATAATAAAAAAAATGAATTATGAAATAATTACCCAATTCAAATCCAAGTAAAACCAAATGTTTTAATGCATGGGCCACCTCGAGTCCATCCGGCTCCTCATCCGCAATTTACGAGTCACCGAAAAGATAAGGAGAAAGTGAGTCACCAAGACTCAAGCATAAATCCTCCTCTCGGTTAATGCAACATACTTATACAAATCATAACCAAGCAATACATATAATGCACCCATACCTAGCCATCCATAGCTCTGCTTTACCACCCCGGTGGTGCCAAACCACCGTACCAAACCGATATCCAATAAAAATGTGGTGGTGACCCAAACCAGATATCAATAATCCAAGTGTGACCCAAACCAAATCACGATATCCAATAAAACCTTTGTGGTGCCAAACCAATGCTAATCCCAACACAAGGGTTCCAAACCAGGTGCTAAACCTCCGTGTCCCAAAGACACGGATATCAAATCTTCCCCTTACAATGACAATACAATATTTATGCAAATCATCCCATCATGCTTTAATATGCTACCAATACATAGATTAGCCTCAAATATCGCCTTCGACTTTTCCAAATAACAAGATCTAAAGAATGATTAAACTATTATAGATCCTTACACATAGCCTTAATGAACACCCAATCGCTAGATCCACTTGATCCTATACTCGCCAACACTCGGGTTATTAAAGAATGGCTCCCATAAATCACGAAGCACGATCCACTAACACAATCCTCCTTACCCTTTTCCTTACGAATGCTAATCCCAACACAAGGTGCGCGAGACCTTCCCCTACAATCGGCTACCAATACAACTTAGCCTCAAAGCCTTGGCTTTTCCAAATAACTTAAAGTCCCTTACCACGAAGAACCTAGGAGAAATCCACTACTTCCAAAGTCCCAAGAACCTAGGAGAAATCCTATAGATGGTTAGCAAAACACCCACAAATGCCGAAGTTTGGCTTTTGTCTACACATGTCGACAGAAAAAAGAGAAAGTGAGAATAATGTTTCGGTCAAGGACCCTTAGCCCTTTTCAAAACTGATTGGAGAAAAACCAAAAGAGATCCACCCTTGTTTGAGATCGACCAAAATAACACTAGGAGAAACCAAGGAGATTTTGACACAGAGTATGGTGGATGGAAGAGAAAAGCAATCAATATTCGGCCAGAGTGGAGAAAGAGAAAGAAAAAGAAAAGTGAAAATAGGAGAGGGAGGATTCGATAATGGAGAGAAAAAAGAAGAAAATAGAATGGGAGAGGGATGCTTTCGGCTTCTAAGAAAAATAAAAGATGAGAGGGAGTTCAAGTGGAGATTCGGCCAAGTGCCTAAGGAAGAAATTGACAACCACCTATGGTCTTTTTGACTTTTGGTTCACTATGGTACACTAAAGAGAAATCGGCACTGCTAAAAAGGGTTTTCGGCTTTTGATACACCAAACAAAGGCTAGTCGAAAATGCACAACTAGGTGCGTAAGGAAATTGGCACCCTCTTACTCGACTTCCCAACCGCTCACTCCTCTTCCATCGAGTTCGATTTTGTCAAAATTTCCTGAATCACTCCTAGCCAATCATTCAAATGAGTTTGAACTAATCAATGCTTATCTGATAGAGTTTGTGCTGAGCACAACTCTTCCCCCTTCGCGTCAAAAATGGTAAGCAAAAAATGGGATTTCTACTGCTCGAACCTGAGTTCTCCCTTCCCTACATGTGGTGTTAATCACAGGGCCCTAAGTGGCACCTCCTTGCCACTTTACCAAGCCCAATTTTATGCTTAATCCCCCATGAATTATACTTAACCCCTAGCTCTTTCCGCTCCCTTCACTTAAAACTTAAAAACAAAAATTTCCTGCAACTCGGGCCTACTCTAAACTTATAACTAGATCTTACAACACCACAAATAATTAACACAACGGCCACACACATGCATGGAAGCTTAAACACAATAACCCCTATTTAAGGATGTTACAGTTCTACCCCCTTAAAAATAATTTCGGCCTCGAAATTACCTGGTCAAAAGAGTTGAGGGTATTGCTGTCTCATCACATCCTCTAGTTCCCATGTAGCTTCCTCCACTCCATGGTTCCGCCACAGCACCTTCACTAATGGGACCGACTTCTTGCGCAAAACTTTCACATCTCGATCTAGGATCTGCACTAGTTCCTCCTCTATGGTCAAATCTGGATTTACCTCAATTTTCTCCACTGCTACAACATGCGATGGATCTGAACGATAACGTCTAAGCATGGAGACATGGAACACATCGTGTATCTGACTCAGCTCTGCTGGCAGCTCAAGCTGATAGGCTACTGGTCCCACTCGTCTCAACACCTTATATGGGCCAATAAACCTTCAACTTAACTTGCCTTTCCTTCTGAACCTCAACACCTTCTTCCATGGCGAGACCTTCAGAAAGACCTTGTCACCCACGGCAAACTCTATATCTCTCCGCTTAAGATCAGCATATGACTTCTGCCTATCCGAAGCTTCCTTCAAACGAGCCTGAATCAACTTAACTTTATCCTCGGTCTCAGTAACCAACTCTGGACCCAACATCTGACGTTCACCTAACTCTATCCAGCATGTAGGTGTGTGACACTTCCTTCCATACAACGCCTCATAAGGTGCCATCTTAATGCTTGCCTGATAACTATTGTTGTATGCGAACTCAACTAATGGTAGTAATTCTTCCCAGCTGCCTCTGAATTCCAAAACACAACCCCTTAGCATATCCTCTAGGATTTGTATAACCCTTTCCGACTATCTGTCAGACTGCGGGTGAAAAGCTGTGCTGAAATCCAACCTCGTTCCCAAAGCATGATGCAAAGCTCTCCAGAACCTCGATGTGAACCTTGGATCCCTATCTGAGATAATTGATACTGGCACACCATGCAACCTCACTATCTCGGCCACATACAACTTAGCTAACTTCTGAAGTGGATAATCAACCCTTATCAGTATGAAATGAGCTGATTTGGTCAAACGATCCACAATCACCCAGACTGAGTGTTTCTTACTAGGCGTAAGGGGTAGCCCACTGACAAAGTCCATGGTAATTCTTTCCATTTCCATTGAGGAATCTTTACCGGCTGAAGTAAACTTGACGGCAATGATGCTCGACTTTGACCCATCGACATGTCGACACTTACCCACAAACTCAATCACTTCCCACTTCACTACAGCCCCGTAATCGCTTTCGCAAATCTGGTACATCTTGCTACCTCCAGGATGCATAGCGTATGGGCTGCTATGTGCGTCCTGAAGAATCCTCCGTCTTAACTCGACATCCTTCGGCATACAAGCTCTCCCTTGGAAACACAATACTCCATCACTGGACACACTATAACCCTCTACACCACCATTCTGAACTTGTAACCTCCGAGCATTCAAGCCCTCATCCACTAATTGTTTCTCCTTGATCTACTCAACCCAAGTCGGCTTAACCTATAATTCCGCCAACAAACTCCTATCGTTATACAGACTAAGGTGAGCAAACATTGCTCGCAAGTCTGCTACCACCTTACGGCTCAACGCATCAGCTACTATGTTAGCCTTACCCGGATGATACTCAATCGAGCAATCGTAGTCCTTCAACAGCTTAATCCATCTGTGCTATCTCAAGTTCAAATCCTTCTGAGTCAGAAGATACTTCAGACTCTTATGATCTGTGTAGACTATCGACTTTTCCCCGTACAAATAGTGTCTCCATATTTTTAGAGTGAAAACCACTGTAGCTAACTCTAAGTCATGTGTCGGATAGTTAACCTCATGCGATCTCAGCTGTCGAGACGCATATGCCACTACTTTCCTTTTGCATCAAGACACATCCCAAGCCAAGATGTGATGCATCACAATAGACCGTGAATACCTTTTACGCCTCGGTAGCATACGTAATCGGAGCTTCCATCAAAATCTTCCTCAACTTGTCAAGCTTTCTGTTTCTTTCTCCTACCACACAAATGGAACTCCTTCCTCAATAACTTAGTCAACGGTGCATGCGATCGAGAAAATCCTTCCACAAATCTCCGATAATACCCTACCGCACCTAGAAAACTTCAAATTTCAGCCACCGACCTAAGTGGTTTCCAATCCAACACCGCCTCAATCTTACGAGGTCCACTCTAATCCTTCAAGGACACTAGGTGACCTAAGAAAGTCACTTCCTCACCGAACTCGACTTACTAAACTTGGCAAATAATCGCTTTTCCTCGATTATTCGAACACCACTCGCAAATGCGCATCATGATCCTCCTCGGTCCTTGAGTACACCAATATGTCGTCTATAAATACTATAACAAATTGGTCCAAATACTGCTGAAACACCCAATTCATCAAATCCATGAATGCTACCGGTGCATTGGTTAACCCGAATGGCATCACCAAAAACTCGTAATTCCCATACCGAGTACGAAATACCGTCTTGTAGATATCAGCCTCCTTCACCTTTAGCTGATGATACCCAGACCTTAAATCAGTCTTTGAAAAAATTGATGCCCCTTAAGCTAATCGAACAAGTCATCTATCCTCGGCAATGACTACTTGTTTTTGATTGTCAGCTTGTTCAACTGGCGAGTAGTCTATACACATCCGCATTGTACCATCTTTTTTTTTGACAAAGAGTACCGGCGCTCCCCAAGGCTAAACACTTGGCTGGATAAAACCTTGGTCCAACAACTCCTGAATCTAAGCCTTCAGCTCTACCAATTCCTTCGGCGCCATTCTATAGGGGCAATAGATATCATGCGCGCTTTGAATAATGATCTATACCAAATTCAACTTCCCGATCTAGAGGCAGACCCGAAAGTTCCTTCTGAAATACGTCAAGAAATTCCTTTATGCTCGGACATCCTTACAAAGAACCTCCTTAGCCTCCAAAGCACACACCCGAACCAAAATTGCCTCACAACCCTTCCTGACCATCTTCTCAGCCTTCAACGCCGATACCACGTTGGATAGATAACCTTTTCTATTACCTATCATCACCACTTCTTCACCCACAGCTATTCTAGAAACCATGCGCTTAGCCACGCAATCCAAACTTGCTTGGTATTTTACAAGCCAGTCCATCCCAAGAATCAGATCGAACTCCCCAAACGAGCAGTTCCATCAAATCAGCTACAAACACTACCCCTTAAAGTTCTAGGGGTACATCCCTATACAGCTTATTTACTTCTACAGAGTGACCTAGAGGGCTAATTACTGTCATCTCCCTAGAAGTAATTTCAAAGTCTAGGTTCATGGTCTCTACTATGCTACTAGCAACATACGAATGCGTCGAACCCTCAGACTGAATCCTGGCCACCTTATGTGGATAGTCCCTCACACGATGATCCAGATGAACCACACTCAAAACATCCCTTTCCACCACCCAACATCCTCCCCAATGAGATTTCCCACATCGATTACATCATGGCTGGTCTCTTGATTAGTAGCGAGAGGCCTTCCAGAGTTGATTTGGCCCACTGCTCTAGCCCTTTTCTGCGGATTACCGCCAACCACGATGATCCAAAACCTCTCTTGTGTTTATTCCTATCCAGATTACATCTTACAAACTCCTTTACCTCTTCACTACCTTGGCCTTTTCCACCAAAGACAAACTCTCGCTCTCCCGTGGAGCGATCAAGAATCTCACCTCATCTCTCAATCCATCCTCAAACCTCGACACATCGTTCATGTTCAGAGCCACGATGCCCCTAGCATACTGGCCAACTTAAAAATTCGCCTCGACTCGAGATGACTTACTCCCTAAACCAAATTTCGAATGCATTCCACTACGATCAATATAGCCGGTCCCGACATACTTCTTCCGATAAGTCGCCTTAAAATAGTCCCAAGTGAGATCATCCACAAAGACTATCCCGAATCGTCACCACCACCGGTATGACTCATCCCTAGAAGCGACACTATCCTTTCGCTTTTTCCTCCACGATCAGATCCAAGTCATCCATGATTCACTCCATTGCCTCTAACCAATACTCAGCCGTATTAGGCACCACACCAGATACTCCACGAAAAAACTCAGCTCCATTAGCTCGGAGTCGCTCAGGTACCGACTTTCGAGCTTCCATGCCTCCACCGCCCACCCCCCCTTTCCAAAATTCGTAGCATCGCCTGTGATACTGCATCATTCCCCGTCTGATCTTGATATTCCACATCAGTGGTTAGTGGTGGTGGCATTTCATTTTCAGACCCTTGACCAAACCTAATGGGCTCCGACATGGTCATTCGGCCTCTACCACGGCCACGCACATTACAACCACGCCCCTAAAATTCATGTCTATAGTTGCGATTTATCTGTTTAAGAAATTTTTATGAATTAGCTTCTGTTTCACTGATTGCCCACGAATAAGTTTTATGTAAAGAAATTTGGTAGTGGTTCTTTCCATCATCACATAGTTTTCAGTTCAATTCCCTACCCTCATTCCACTTGTAGGGGTATTCTCGTCATTTCACTACTCAGGAGTATTTTCGTAATTTTAACCTATCAGGGTATATTGGTAATTAAAACAGGGTTAATTCAAAAACTTTTACAAATCGTCGATATTTTCAAAAATTTCCCGAAATCGGAGGGTGTTTTGGTAATTTCACAAACCAAGGGTATTTTCATAATTTTTCATAATCCAGGGGTGTTTTCAAATTTTTTTTAGAATATAATTCAAGGTGATTTTACAAAATAAGGGTATTTTAAAAATTTCCAATTCAGGGGTACTTTGGCAGTTTTCCACACTGAGGGCATTTTGGTAATTTTACATGTCGGGGTAATTTGGTCTTTTTTTCAAATCGTGGTATTGTGGTAATTTCAAAACTAAAGTTTAAAGTGTTTCGAGGCAAAACTATGGTCCCTTTTGGGTTTTAATTATTAATTTTAGCACAGAATAAGTCGTCTTAGTTGGGTGAACCGTCACTCACGCACTGTAGTATTCGAGTGGAGAGGAGGTGAGTCACTAGATCGCTTAAATACCAAGCTCCTCCCGAATCCAATCCTAGACATGCGCAACAAGTTGCCACACCCTTGGCTCGATGACGTACTCACGGTGTTTGTTTTGTGGATCATTAAGTCTTATGCTATTTATGTTGGAGTAAGCTATTCTTGGGTTCAATAATTCCTATTCTACTAGTCTACGATCCCGAGATTCCCATTTCCCATATAATTCACACAATCAATGTAAGTACTTACAGGTGGATTGGTGCAGAGACTCGGTGCCATGCTTCTCAAACCATATATTTTCAAGCAAAAACATTTTAGAACCATACTTTAAAACATTTTTGGGCCTCGGGCCCACAGCTGAGCCTTTGAACTTGGCTCTGATACCAAAAATGTAACACCCCAAACCCAATCAACACACCACAACCGAATCGGCATGTCACAGAGGAAAACATTTTGAAGAAATTCGAGTTATCGATTAAATTTTGTGGAAAACTCTTTGTTGCTCTATGTTTGTAGAAATCAGGTGCATGACTAGTTAAAAACTGATGGTTTACTTTGAAATCCCGGAAATAGATCTTTAAAACTTAGTTGCCGATCCATAGATTAGAAAACCTTTTTGTGAATTTTTAAAGGAAACCCAAATGATTAATTTGGAAACCGTTTGAGTTGTCAAAAACAATTAAGTTGTCATTTGTTATCAAGTGATTTGTATTACCCGATGGTAAGGTTTTGAAAACCATTGCATTTTGCAGTTTAGAAAACCTTTCGCTCACATTATTAAATTAATCAAATAATTCACTTAACCATGTTCGAAGTCAAATCCAAAACATATAAATAATTCAAAACATAATCTAAAAGGCCTTATTACAATACCCAAATAAAAAAAAAATGAATTATGAAATAATTATCCAATTCAAATCCAAGTAAAACCAAATGTTTTAATGCATGGGCCACCTCGAGTCCATCTGGCTCCTCATCCGCAATTTACGAGTCATTTGAAAAGATAAGGGAGAAAGTGAGTCACCAAGACTCAGTGCATAAATCCTTCTCCCGGTTAATGCAACATACTTACACAAATCATAATCAAGCAATACATATAATGCACCCATACCTAGCCATCCATAACTCCGTTTCTACCCCGTGATACCAAACCACTAGTGGTGCCAAACCACTGGTGACCCAAAGTCACGATATCCAATAAAAATGTGGTGCCAAACCACCGGTGACCCAAATTCATGAGATATCAATAATCTAAGTGTGGGGCCAACCCACGTGATACCAAATCATTGGCGACAATCCCGATAAATCAACTGGGGCCAACCTTTGTGGTGCTAAGCCACCGACGAGTCGCTATGAGGTGCCAAACCTCCGTGACCCAAAGTCACAAAATAATCGTGGTACCAAACCACCGGAGGTGCCAAACCTCCGTGTCCCAAAGACACTGGATATCAAATCTTCCCCTCTCTCATATCACCCATGGCAATGCAATATTTATGCAAATCATGCCATCATGCTTTAATATGCAACAAACAGCATTTATATCATAGATTATAGTATTAAGCATCATATAGCAAGTTATATCGAAACGGACTTACCCGAATCCTTGCTCATACCCTTACGGTATCATATCAAGATCTACACAATTTTTGGCTTTTAACATATTCAGGTTATTAATATATTTACTTAGCTATAAAGTGCGTAAGTTACACACCTGTTACTAACGCAACCACTGAATCCCGAACACCCGATCTACTGCACTAGATCCACTTGATCCTATACTCGGCCAACACTCAGGTTATTACCAAGACCATTCGACTATACCCATAAATCTCAAGCACGAGATAACACATAACTAACACAATCCTCCTTACCCTTTTGCCTTACGAATGCTAATCCCAACACAAGGTACGCGAGACTGATCTTCCCCCTACAATCACCTACCAATACAACTTAGCCTCAAAAGCATTCGGCTTTTCCAAATAACTTAAAGAATGATTAAACTATTATAGATCCTTACCACAGCCTTAATGAATCACTTGACAGAGAAAGAATGGCTCAGATCCACTGCTTCCAAAGTCCCGAAGAACCTAGGAGAAATCGATTCCTATAAATGGTTAGCAAAACACCCACAAATGCCGAAGTTCAGCTTTTGCCTACACATGTCGACAGAGAAAAAGAGAAAGTGAGAATGATGTTTCGGTCAAGGACCCTTACCCAAAACCGATTGGAGAAAAACCAAAAGAGATCCACCCTTGTTTGAGATTCGGCCAAAATAACACTAGGAGAAACCAAGGAGATTTCGGCACAGAGTATGGTGGATGGAAGAGAAAAGCAATCAATATTCGGCTAGAGTGGAGAAAGAGAAAGAAAAAGAAAAGTGAAAATAGGAGAGGGAGGATTCGGCAATGGAGAGAAAAAAAAGAAGAAAATAGAATGGGAGAGGAATGCTTTCGGCTTCTAAGAAAAATAAAAGATGAGAGGGAGTTCAAGTGGAGATTTGGCCAAGCGCCTAAGGAAGAAATCGGCACTGCTAAAAAGGGTTTTCGGCTTTTGATACACCAAACAAAGGCTAGCCGAAAATGCACAACTAGGTGCCTAAGGAAATTCGGCACCCCCTTACTCAACTTCCCAACCGTTCACTCCTCTTCCATCAAGAATTCAGATTTCGTCAAAATTCCCTGAATCACTCCTGGCCAATCATTCAAATGAGTTTGAACTAATCAATTCTTATCTGACAGAGATTGTGCTGAGCACAACTCTTCCCCCTTGACGTCAAAATGGTAAGCGTAAAATGGAATTTCTGCTTTGCTCAACCTCGAAGTTCTCCTTCCCTACATGTGGCGTCAATCACAGGGCCCTAAGTGGCGCCTCTTTGCCACTTTACCAAGCCCAATCTTGTGCTTAATCCCCCACGAATTATACTTAACCCCTAGCTCCTTTCGCTCCCTTCACTTAAAACTTAAAAACAAAAATTTCTTGCAACTCGAGCCTACTCTAAACTTATAACTAGATCTTACAACACCACAAATAATTAACACAATGGCCACACACATGCAAGGAAGCTCAAACACAATAACCCCTATTTAAGGATGTTACATTGAGTCTGGGTGACTCACCCCTTCCGTTACATTTTGCAGATCAGACCTAGATCGTGGATGTGGAGCCGGAGTGGACTCGAGGTGGCCATGTACAGCATTTGGTTTATTCTAAAGTTTCCCATTTGGACTGAGTTATTTTATTAAATTTTGGTTTTCAGTACTGTAATAAGGCCGCTTAAATTTTATATTTGGGATGTTTTATTTAATTGGTTCTTTAACTTTTGTTAAGCATATTTAAACGTTATGAATTGGTTGTTCTCAAAACCTAATAAAATACTTGTTTTTTTAAAAGTGATCACCGCCTAAGTAATAGATTCGAAGGAACAATAAGGCAATTAAGTTTTTCTAAACCTTGTTTCAACATGTTCTATACAATATCGAAATACAACGACGTTTTCTTTAAAATTTTACAACAACTCTCTCTTTAAACAAATCAACAAATCGATTTCCAAAACATTTTCTTTTCCGTGGCACGCTAGATCCGGTTATAGCGTTTTGACCGGTTTGGGGTGTTACATATATATTGTCCGTATCTCTCTATTTTTCGAAGGTTCAATTGAGAATTTCCATTTCCATACATTTTAGTATTTTAGTTATCACCCAATGATTTCCATAATATCCAGAAAAATAATTATTGTACAAGTAAAATAAATGCATTATTTACATATAAACTTTCTTATTGAAATCTCGTCAGGTACAACCATGTAGCAACTCATACAACCCATGTAATATTAATTTAACATTCAATTCTTGTAACATTAATTTGTCATTCAATTTCACATGACACAACAAACATCACATTTTCCATACCATACATACCATCCATCAACTTCTCCTAAACATATTAAATCATACAATTTATGCCATATCAATAGAGAATTACAATTCAAGCATGGTGTTGCATTATTATTAACACACAAACTTACCTCGGACACGAAAATGACAAATTTCCCAATTTGGTCCACTACCTCGATCTAAGACCGAACCTCATTTTCCATGATATATAATATCATAATTATCTCATTTATTAGTCACATTATTCAATGTGACCCAAAAATCATATATTTTATAATTTTCACTTTGACCCCTAAACTTTCACATATTTTCACTTTTGCCCCAATACTTTAAAATTAAACTTCAGCCCTTATTCTTATGTTTTATAACATGCTGATCATTTTTCTCTTCTATGGCAACTTCAATTTCTCGCTAATTCACACACTTATGATAATTTACAACTTTTACAATTTAACCCCTTTTATACTGTTTCATCAAAAATTATCTAATAAAACTTGTTTCTCTAATCATAAACATGCATAATCTAGCAAAATTCATCAAAATACACAATTATTCAACATGGGTCAATTTTTAAAATTAAACTCTAGCTCAAAATAATGGTAGAAATAGCTAAACTAAGTTACAGGGATTTCAAAAATACGATGAACATTAAAAACGGGGCTTAGAAACACTTACTATGAAGCTTGAAAAGCTTGAAACCCTTAGCCATGGAGTCTAGAAATTTTCGGCAGCAACTTGAAGAAGATGAGCAGATTTTTTTCTTGTATTTTGTATTTTTTATTCATTAAAAACACTAAATGGCTAAAATACCCTTAAGACTTTTCTTTCAATTTTGTCCTATTCATGCCCATTTTTGTCCATCAAGTTATCCAATGGTCTAATTCCTTTTAAGGACCTCCAATCTAAAACTCATAGAAATTTGACACCTCTAATATATAGAACTCAACTTTTACACTTTTTACAATTTAGTCCTTTTATTAAATTGAGTGCCCAAACGTCGAAATTTTCGAATGAAGTTTTCAAAAAATCTTTTCTTGAAATCGTAGACCATAAAAATATAATAAAAATAAAATTTTTCTCGTCGGATTTGTGATCTCAAAACCACTGTTCTGACTAGGCCCTAATTCGGGATGTTACAATAATTGTTGTTTACTAACTTGAAATTGTTGAATCATGTTGTGATAAGGTCAATTATACTGATATTCAGAGTTCATAATTTTGATCACTTTAATGAAATAATTTAGCACTGTATATCCTTTATTTTTGTGATAGAACTTTGTAAAAGAACTCAATACACAAATCCAGGAAACAGATGATACTCATATGAGCGAATCAGACATATAAATATATGTGTCAGGTTACCCATTCGGGTTAATGTCGCATTTGAATATGATATGCAAATTGTACAAGTCTACACATCCAAGTAGTAAAGTAATGAGCAAGTATTATTCCCATGAGGATTGAATTGATGCACTAAAATAGTCAAGTTATTTTAGTAAAATGTGACTAATGCTATGTTAAGGAAAAAATAACGAAAAGTATGCAGTGGTAATTAAAGGAATAATGATGTATGCAATATATGGAACTAATGAATACTTGGAAATGCTATGACAAAACAAGAGGAGGAATGTAATGAAAATTATGAGAATAACTACGTGAATGATATGCAATGAATAAATAAACGACCAAGAATGCTATGGCAAAGCTACTACGGTAAAGATAAGGGTTATGTGATGTTGAGTGGGAAGGTCGGGATTACAAATAATCTAATTTTCCTATCAAAAATGCCTCAACAAAATCATACTTAACCTACTGCCCAAAAGAGTTCTAAAGTTGCCTACTTCTTCCAAAAAAAAAAACCCCAAGTTACTTTGCTTATGTCTTAGGCCTTTAATATGGTACCCTTCAATGTTTTCCTTCTGTATGAACGCAGCTCTATGTCTAGAGTCTACTACAAGTATCTATCGCGTACTTGCCCATATCATTCAACCATGGTCCAACTAATCTATCCTTTTTAGAATTTAGATTAATTTAAGGGTATGTTGCATAGTCGACTATGTCTAGGGATTGCTCACATACATTGTAAAGAATAAAATAATGGAATGAAATAATAAAATAACTCAGATTTATACTACATCCGTTAAAGATAGTTAAAGTTTCATCAAAGTAATCCCAACCCTATGAGATTTAACTCATAGATTGGCAAATAAAATTCAACTCAAACATCGTTTTCATCACTGTAATCCATGAAAGAATTAGAAATATTGGTAGAACATCGGGAAGACAGCGACTGGCTTGTCCAATCCACACTCCAGATATGCAGTGTCCTGAGTTAGCTGAGAGGGGTTGCCTGTGTCTTTCCTCTTCCTGTCTCTATTCAGTCGTTACCTTCTAGTTTACCTAAGGATCTCTACCCGCAGTTCTACGCCCTAGGATTTCTTCCTTTGCTTCTTTTTAAATTCCTTTGTTTTTCTTTTTCAGGATAATTCCAACAGCCCAAAGATTTATCTTCTCCTCTTTTTTAGGCAAGTTTATCTAGTATAAATAGAGTTAGGCTGAAACTAATATGCGTCGAATGTTGACTGGACACATTCTCGGCATTGTTATGGTATACTAGTTGACAATCTGACCACCCTTTTGTCCTGACAAAACTTCACTCATTTATTTCTTATTCCTCATCCTTCACCTGCCAATACCACAAAACATAACCCTTCCATGAGAAATCAAAAGAACCTAATTTGTAAATGCAACCCAAGTTCTAATGCAATGCTAAAAAATATTAATGAAGTCCCTAAAATGCAACTAGATGTACCTAAGTATAGGCAATTAACTATGTCCAAAGGCATAAAATATAACTCTTTTCAAGAGTTATCACACCTCCAAACCTAAGTTATTACTTCTCCTCAAGAAAAAATATGTATGCATGCATAAATGACAACATTTTGCCAACCCACCAGACCTACTCATACTATCAGGTTTTTTGAAGAACAACAAGTACATCAGTTCTCAGTAATCTTTTTTTTTTCCTAAAACTCATTCGAGTGCCAAAGGCTTGCTTAAAAAGGTAGTGCAAATTTTTTTCCTTAAACACAAAATCTCCTAAGTACTCAAGTATTTTATCTTTTGGCCTATCGCAACCATCTTCTAATTTGCTTATTTCATTTATTACCTAAGCATAAGTTACTTTCTTTAAGCCTACTCAGAATATATTAATCATGTTTATGCTTTTTTTTTAACATAGGGTTATTATTAGTAGTAGTAGTATTAGGGGATTTAGCATGTCACAAAATTTTTTGACTTGACAATCACAATGGTGCATACACCAAATTGTCGAGTACTCAATCACGTCACAATTAAAACTGAAAGCTACTCATGAACCTCAAACTTTTGACTAAAGAGATGGATGGAGCATACAACGATCTCCTTAGCTACTCAGTCCTTTTTGCTACGGTGGAGTGCCCCTAATTTTATTTTCATCAAACACTTTTTCTTAGACTCACCTTTCTAATCAACGGCATGATGGAGCAAATAAAGTGATCCTGACTTACTTGGCAATTCTAACCATTAGAGTGCTTACTGTCCTTTATTAAATAATGTTGTGAAAATATAACTAATGCTTGGCTTTAAAAATCCTAAGCTCATTAAAAAAAAACCTAATATATCCCTCAAAAAAAAAAAACTGAGTATAAGACATCCTATCTTTAGGAATTAATTTCCAAGCATCTTAACCTAAGCTAAATTCACCCAATCCACTGTCACATGTTCTAGGTATATCAAAAAATATAAAATCATCATCAAACATCATAAGTATAAATTGTACTTCTTATAGAAAAAAAAATAGGACTTTAGTGATTACAAATGCAGTGCTAAAACATATTATATAAAGTGCAACCTAAATGCACTATACACCCCCAAACCTAAGGGATTCATTGTCCTCAATGCATGTGCATGCAACAAAAATATAGATATGGATAGACAAATGTCATGCAAAATGCAATGAAATGCATGATTATCAAAAGAAAAGAAAAGACAACTTATTTGGCTTAGGCTGTATTGTAGGTACTTTATTCAGTTCTTCATGTGGGCTTGCGGGCATTAACCTTATGCCTCATCTTCCTTTTTAGGGCGTTTACATCTTCGCCTTCCTTATCGGTTTCTATGAGATCATGGATCAACTAATCAATCTCACGATTCTGTGCAGTCACAAAGGTTGGTCGAAATAGTGGTACAAGAGTTTTTACCTTTTGTGGTGGCAGGAGTTGTAGCAGTAGTGGGGTCATTCTATCTTTCTTTTCCTTTTTCTTTATCCTTCCCATGCTCAATGGATGTTGACTTCTTAGTTTCCTCAATAGCTTGTCCAACATCAGAATTGGCCTCATTATTTTTGAGTCAGCTCTAGTAGTAGTTGGAGCTAGTTCTGCTTCAGTCTCAGTAGATTGGAGCAAAACCGTGGAGAAGATACGAAATTCTGGCATTGTTTCAAAAATTTATTTTGCAAAGATCCCTTAACTTCCAAATCCTTATCCCTCACATATGACCAATACTGAGCATGCTGCTCTTTAGCCTAGACCAACTCTTCAACTAGTTGCACAGTTGACTTTCAAACAAGGACATCTTTTGTTCTAGCTGCTTCAGGGAATTCAAAATTTTTTGGTCGAATGAGCCCCGAGGGATTGAACCTGTTGCTGAGGGAATGTGCATGGCAGTAGAAGCCTGATTTTGTTGAGTTATCGAGGTAGTATCAATGCCTCAAAGCTTGGAAAAAATTACCCTTGTGAGTCCACTCTTATTTAAGAGTAATATCCTCAGCATCAGTAAGAGGAATATTAACAGTCTTGCTTAATAAAGTAATGAGAGAAGAAAAATTTAAACTTCTGACATTCTTCTCAGCACAACGATGGACTTCTTGAAAAATGATCCTTCCCACATAAATCGTTCTTCCTTTTACAATAGAATGTAACAACAACATCCTTTCTTTGGAAATGGTGGTATTGTGGTGAGGTATTGTGGTGGATGGAATAAGCTAGACTTTTCAAGAAATGATACCGCACTTTTCCAATTGGTTTCAATGAAGCTCTTTCAACAGTGTAGCATTCCTGACTAGAGACAATCCATTATATGCCTTAGACGTATAAATCCTTCAAAACTTATGTCAAACCCTCAGCTGTGATGTTATCCGCAAACTCAGTATGTTCATCTTGTACCTCTGTAAGGCCAAACTGGCATTTATATGGTCCTCATCAAATAGTACAAAGGTACCCCTCACATAGATGAAAGGAGAATAAAGGGAGTTTACATGGGCATAGAACTCCCTAATTACTCTGCCCAAAACATCATCTGGATGAAAGCATGAAATGCCCTACCCATACTTCTCTACTATCAATGATACAGACTTGTCCTACCCCATATAGTGTGTAACATCCTGAATTAATGGGCCTATCCGTTCTATGGGTGTGATTGTGCTTACTATGCTTGTTAGAATGTTTTAGGGGTCCAGTGGGCTCGAAGTTGGGCAAAGGCCTTAATCAAATTTTTTATTTGGACACTCTAGTGGAAAGCCTGATAACTTAGGGCTTAAAAGATGTTATCTGTGTTTTAAAATACAAAATGGGCTTGTGGCCTAGTGGCAAAGTGGCGCCACTTAGTGAGAGCAGAGAAGTGGCGTCAGCTGAGGAGGCCCAAATTCAAGTTGCATAAAGCCCAATTCTTTTTAATTTAATCTAGTTAATTTTCGGCAATTAGATGGGTAGCGGGGGACGCCAATGATGCTTGAAATTAGGAATTTTTAATGATGATAATGTGCTGATGAAGGAAAGAAGAGGTGGTGTTATCCATGACACTGAAGATGAGTGGCAGATAAAGATAAGGGAGGAAATTTAGGATTTGTCTGCTGGTCACAGTGGTGGCTGATATTCCAACACTGAGTGTAAAGGGGGAAAACGACTAGATAGGGCTAAGGGGGTGCCGAATTCTCATTATTTTCCTGAAGCATAGCTTTTTGATTTTCTTCACTTCTTCTTTTCTCCTCCTAATTTTGGCAACTAAGGGTTCTTCTTCTCCTTTTCTGCCTAAATCGAAAACTCCTAACTCTACTTTCCTCTCCACTTTCATACCATAGCCGATTGATATTGAAAAAGCTGAAACCCCTAATCTTATTCTCTCATCTCCACTTTTATGCAAAATCCAAAATTCCATTATTTTCTCTGCTTTCATCTCCAGAGCCGAATACCCTTGTCTATTCTTTTCTCTTTGCTGATTTCTTCATCAAAGTTGAACCTTTATAGATCTCTTGAGATCATCTTTTCTTTCTAATCTTCTCAAAAGCCAAAATTCCCTAGGAGTTGTCGAATTCTCTTTGTTAAGGTAAGTACCGATTTTTTCTATTCTTTTTCTTCTCTTCCAATTTTGAGACCATAACCGAATGGCTAGTTGGTCATTAGGCCATCTTTAGTTTAACGTTTTCACTAATCTCGTGTTCTTTTTGGGTGGCATTCCGAGATTTGAAGGAGATCTAATCGCCTAGGTTTCTAAGCCAGAAATCGTTAGCCTTCGAACCATATTACTTTTTCGGGATTTCAAGGTAAGGGTTTCGATTCTCCCTAAGTGTTCAATCTGTTTCTTTTCCTTATTGTGTCTTAACCTAATTCCTCGTTAAGCAATCATTATAGTATCCTCTAACTAAGGTCATTCATGAACTCGAATGTTAGCAAATCGAAGGAAGGGGTTGGATCTGTAGTCTCAACCCCAAAGTTCATGAAACACGCGGTGTCAGCAGATCGGGATTGGCCACCGGGTTGTGGACCAGCTTCGGAACAAAACCTTAGACAGTTAGCCATCGTATCAGTTTCTGATAGTGTCGACATAGAAGGTACTATCCTATCGGTAATCAGGTGTGTAGATCTCTATCACACTAGTTAAACTGTACTATGTATATGTTACGGGCTAAAAATTGAAAATAGGTTGTATGAACAGTCGTGTTACCCAAAAAGGGTAGGCAAGGGAGGCCAGGTACGTGATCATAGAAACTTCTATATGTGTACCGAAGTATGTGAAAGTATGTGATCTTTTTAGATAGTATAATGATTTGATTCTTGTATGTATGCATGCATGGGATGGGATTGATATGATGAAGGGGAAGAAGGTCGCATAGCGATCGGTGGCTTTGCCACATAGGCCACATGGTGATCGGTCTTTATCACAGGAAGCACAACTGTCGATATATTATTAAGGTCGCATAGCGATCGGTGGCATTGCCACATAGGTCACATAGTGATCGGTCTTTATGATAGGCAGCACAGCTATTGATATGGTGTGTAGCGGATGGAGGGTTGATTGTAGAAATCCCCACAGTGTGATGGTTGGTACGGGGGTGTGTAGAGGATGGACTTTTAAGTTTGGAATGGGCCATGTTGTATGAAAATAATCTGTTGCCATTGTGTATGGGCCGAGGACCATAATGTGTTTGTGGGCCTCAAGGCTTTTATGTGTTTTCAGGATTTGCACACTGAGTCTTGGTGACTCACCCTTTTATTTTTCTCAACTTTTCAGATGAGCAGTAGATCGTGGACATGGGAGCCAAGGCGGACTTGAGGGGCCATCAAGTCTTTTATTTTCATAGACTGTTTTCGATTTTTCATTGAGTTTTAATTTTGGGATTATTTTTGTAATAAGGCCTCCATAACCTAGGTTATCGATCTATATTTTTTTTTATGTTACAATCTATAAGCTTATGTTTTCAAAGTCTTAAATTACAAGTAAAATGAAAATGTGCTTTTCAAGCACATTCAACGCGAATGTTAAGGTTCCTTTCAAAAATGTCACAACTAATGATTAGTTGGTTAAAATAAACTAAGATTTTCAAAACCCCTTAAAAGCAAAGTTTTCAACATTCAACCCGTAGCATACCAGATCCGGTCATGACGTATGTCTAACACCCTAACCAATGATCCGTCATGATTAGGGTTACTGAGGCATTACTAGTTATATCACAACTTTTGATCAATCACTTAAGTCATATCTGAGATAATCGGTTTTAACTATGTAATAGTCATGACATTTAAATAAACATATAGGAGATCACATTACATCTCTCATACCAAAATCAAATAGAACCAATACTCAATCGATCCAATGCACACCTAAAATTTGTTAACATGCGCATAATTGAGCCACATACATTTATACAACTTATTCATTACTTTTGCATGCACTAACCGTACCTAATTTACGTACCATTCAAGCATATACTAATTTTCCATATGCAATCTCTTTTGTCTAGATAAGCATAATAAGATCAACTTCTAAAATCTTAATTTAGTAAATGTAATACATATTACCACTTTGAAATTATACAATATTCAAGCATATGGCCGAATGCCATCAAGACCATATTTCCCTCATTTGGCTATCTCATTACTGATTCACATAAAACACATTTGATACTCATATACCTATGACTTTCATACCCGGATTTACCATTCAAGTACATGTTCATTAGTATCCCCTATTACCGAATACAAATTTTACAAGGCTAACTCATGCTTCCAAATTACACATCCAAATAATATACACCGAGTCTTAATCCAACTTACTGAACTACCAAACCTATTCACATATGAAAAGGTCTATCAAAAACTCATATAGGTGATCACATATCAAACATATCATGTCTAAACATCATTCAATCTAACATTCAAGAAACTAAATAAAAATTCGAACCTAATAACCAACTATCTAAAAATAATATATGTATATACTCACTTACACAAACCGAATCAAAATAGCCAAATATGATCATACATTATTGAACTTAATTCTTATCTAGTAAGTGACCAAATCAAATACACACACATGTCATAAACATTATTTAACAAATATATATCACATACTATAACTTAAACATGCATCCATCATTTACTTTATTGCCTAAACCGAATATTACACCATGCTTACCATTATTCATTGTCAATCATATATCCAAACATTATAAATGTAAAAACATATATTAAGCTCATCAACATGAACTAATTTATAAGTCATTCATGTCATAACCTAACATGCATAGATAATAGTACCACTCTCACGCATGATTAAACCATATTCAAGCATAAATGATAATTCATGGCATGAGCAAACTATATCATCAAAACACGAAACAAGTTATTCAAAATAGATAGCCATTTTCGCATGGCTAGCATATTTACACGATTACAAAACATTAGGTATACTGTTTAGTCTAACCTATACATGCCCTTTTAAATACTAAACTAAGTTTTGCAATACCAAAAGAAAGTCGATAGTGTGGTTGACTTCATAGATGATCCTTCGAGTCCGTAGTTTGAATCAAAATCTATAAAACAGAGGTAGACAAAGACACACACACAGTAAGCTTACTAGCTTAGTAAGTCTCAAGCAAATATAAAGGTAATGAGCATACATTTAAACATGTTAATATCCAAGCTTATAGTATGGAACATAAATATTTCATTATGTAAAATGTACATAGCTGAATACTAGTAATGCTCTTAATTTAAATATCGTTGCTATGACATCATGAACCTGTACATTATCAAATCACATGAACCAATCTAGGCATCGATCTTCTATTTCTACTTATACACAAGAACAAACGCTTTTGTCTCATTCATCAACGATCTTTAACTAAACAATAAGAATTTTAGTTCACTTCATTCCTTACTAATATGGTAGGCTAATTCTTACCCGAACGTTTAGCACATAACACTATATATATCTCACCTTGTTTGATTCTCAGAATCTCCATTTATAGCATATCACCGGCATAAAGCCTTCTAGGCATTTAAAGCCCAAAATAAATCACCGGCACAAAGCCTGCTAGGCATTTAAGCGAAATAAATCACCACGACGAAGCTCTTTGTAACATCCCGAAAAGGGTCTATGCATTTTCGGTTTAATTGTACTAAATTTCAAGTCTCGTGTACTATGAATAAATTTTGATACTTTTGGAAACCTAGAAATGCATGGAAATGGAAATGAACATTTTGGAAACTGAACATTTTGGAAACCGAACATTTTGGAAACCCGAACATTTTGGAAATGATTCAAAAATGGTAAGTAAACATTTCTGGAAACTTGGAAATGTAAGAAAATGGCAAGTTTACAGAGCCGATCGAAAATTTTAGGAAACTTAGAAATGATGCAGAAATGTCAAATTTTAAAGTTTAAAATAAGAAATAAGAGCAAAAGGGCCTTAAAAGAAAAAGTTGGAGAATTTTGACACACAAACAGGCTTGGAAATGTGGCCTGAAGATGCCACTTAGGGTCTATGGAAATGGCGCCATATGCAGGAGGAAGGGGCCTGAGTTCGAGTCACTTGGGAAGCAAATAATGAAGGTTTTAATTTTGCTTCCAGAAGGCTGAGGTGGACGGCACCTATTTCTAGAAAGGGAGGAGTTTTATTTCTATTAATACTTGATAAATTAAGTGATAAATAAAGGATTTTAATTTAAAGAGATAAAGGATGGATTAAAACTTTTAATTTAAATAAGGTGATAATTAAAAGATAATATTATCACTTATGAGGAGTAGTGGCCAAGTAAGGACTCTCCTATTGATAATTTCGGCTAAAGAAGGAGAATTAAAGGCTTTTCTCCCATCTTTTCCTAAGTGTGCCAAAATTCTCTGGCAAAATTCTCTCTGCCGAAATTTTCCTAAGCAGAAATCCTCTCCTTTTCTTTGCTAGTCTGCCAAATCTACATTTCTTTTTCAACCTTTCTCTAGTTATTCGAAAGACTCCATAGCCGAATCTTTATGACTCCAAGCAAGAGGTGCAGTCGACTGAGGCATTAAGGTAAGAACAGTTAATTCTTGTTCTTCTAATTCTTTTAATCAAGATCTAAGAAATAACCCCTTTTTATGTCTTTTGGCCGAATATCAAAGGAAGTGTTTCGAGATTTCAGATTCAAGGAATTTAAGGTGAGGCACATTCGGCCAAAGGCCAAATTTTATTTATTAAAGTTAGATCACATCTAACATATGAATTTTAGGAATTTCGACATCACTAAGGGAGCAAGGAATCGATTTTGGGAATCTCATCATAAGGTAAGTAGTTATAATCGGCCAAGGTTCTCTCTAAATGTCTAGATCTATTTGTTTTAACCGAGACTAATCAAATCAATGGATTTAATGGTTAGCCAATTTCAAGGAGAAGAACACAAATCTTGATTTGATCACCAATCAAATCGGCAAGCAAGGTAAGTATTAGTAATACCATTCCTATTAGGATTTGGTTTTAAAAGCGAAAAGGTTATTAATGTGTTTTATATGATGGGCCGAATATAGGAATTAATAGATCTAAAGGTAGATCGTTCTTCGGGATTTCAAGGAATCTATTAAGCAAATCAGGTGTGTACTCACACTAACTTTCGATATATCATATGGCAATTATTTTAATATATGAATATGCATAAGAATGTGAAAGTGACTAAGTACCACAGATGTGGTAAGAGTTCCCAGGTACGTTTCTTACTTCTGATGGGATTACGAATATGATATATTATGAACATGTGAATAGGAACATGAATGAGAAATATGTATGTTAAATAATTTATGGGGCATTCGGGATCTATGTGAAAGGGAAGAAGGTGTTGACTTGGTCTCACCAATCTAATATGGTGACTACGGTCACAAAATTTGAATATGGTAACTCGGTTACATTATCTCAATTTGGTAACTTCGGTTACATTATTTGAATATGGTGTCTAATGACACAAATTATATGGGCGATGAGCACGTCGATGCAATGACGCCTTCGATGGTGTGTAGCGGATGGAGGTTGACTTAGTAGTCCCACGGTGTGTTGGCGAGTGCAATTGGTGTGTAGCGGATGGTCAAATAGGCTTGGGCTTGGGTTGCATCATCATTTTTATATGAATATGAACATGTATGCTTGATCTGTTGAATGTTAGTATTGTGTACACATTGAGTCTGTGACTCACCCCATTGTGGGACTTTTTTCGGTGATGAACAAGGATGGCCAAGACTGTAGACCTTGAGGTGGCCATGCTTCATTTGAAGATTTTATTTAATTTGGACTTTATTTCTTTTTAGTACCTTTAATTTTATTTTGGGTTTTACTTGATGTAATAAGGCCATAAGGCCCAAAGGATTTTTCTTATTTTGCTTTACCCTTAACTATTACGTTGTGAACTATTTAAGACTAAAGTTTAAGATATATATTTTTTAATAAACCTTAAAAATTATTTTGTTACCTTAATAAAATTTGATTTTCAAATAGATTAAATGGGTTTCCAATGAGCCCAATCCACAACAACATTTTTTCCAAAAATTATACAAATTTTGTCTAAGTAACAAAGAACTTGAAAACCTAAGTAACTTAAGGAACAAACCAAATTGGTTCGTGCTCGTGGGCGGTGTGGGTGTTTCAATTTGGTATCGAGCCAGCTTTTAAAATCTCGGCACTGTGGGCTAAGGCCCAAAATGTTTTGAATTGAGCCCAAATAATTTTCTTTGAAAATTAGCGGGCTTCAGCATGGCCCCTAAGTCTCCAATTCGTAGTCCACCGGTAAGTACCCTAACTTTATGTGTGATTCATGATTTATGAACTCTGTAAGGGTAGAACAGTATGGAACGTAGAATAGAATGATAGGAACATGAACCCTAGGATTAGTCTACTTAAACACAAACACATAAGACTTAATGCACTAAACAAACCTATGGCTAAGTCACCGAGGTAGGGTGTGGTAACCCCAGACGCATGTCTAGGATTGGATCCTAAGAGCACGGTATTTAAGCAGTCCTAGTGACTCACCTCCTCTTGCAGAATCCTACCAGTGCGTAGCTTTGGCTCACCTTAACTCGGAGGGCTTAGTGGTGTGGCAACCTCATGCGCATGTCTAGGAATGGTTTGGTAGGAGCTTGGTATTTAAGCAATCCGCGTGACTCACCTCCTCTCCACACGAATCCTCACCTGGTGCATAGCTTTAGTTCACCCCGACCAAGAGGGCTCGGTCATAGGCTAAACATAATGACTAAAACCCGAAAGTGAACTAGCCATGTTTTAAAAAAAAAAGGAAGAGAGAACAAAACAACAAACCCTAGTTTTTCAAACTTTTAAAACTTTCTTTTAAATCTGAGAAAATTATTTTTACAACATTTTCTGAAAAACTCCTGATTTGCGAAAATTACAAAAATGCCCTTGGTGGTAAAATTACCAAAATGCCCTTGGTTTATAAAATGTTCAACTACTCAACAGCTTTACCAAAATTTCATTATTTTATAAACATTCAAAAACCCTAATTTGTAAAATATCAAAATACCTTGATTTTGGAAAATTACAAAATTGCCCCTAACTTACAAAATTACCAAATGACCACGATTTCCAAAATTATTGCAACATCCCCATTTTTGAAGGAACAATTTTGAAAAGAACCCTAAAAGTTTTACAAATTTTAAAATACCCTAATTTATTAAATTTACAAATTTACCTCGATTTGTGAAAAATTACCAAAATACCCCTGAGGTCAAAAAATTACCGAAATACCCCTTGATTTCAAAATTTTTCCAAATTACCCCAAGACTTTGAAATTTTCAAAATAATTTTTGACAAAAACACCAAGGAACATTTTTCTTCTGAAAAATTATGAAAATGCCCCTGTAGGACAAATTGCGAAAATACCCCTGGGTAGTGGAAAATAACAACAACAAAAACTACAACGTTTCTCTGAATGAACGAAAGTTCATACTTGTCTGATGGATGAATGAATGAATGGAAAAGACTATGTGTTTGTATGAATACGAAAGAACCACTCTTAAATCGCTTTCCATAAAACTCCTTCGCTGATAAATAAGTGGAACAATGACTAATCCATAAAATTCCTTAATCAGATCTCAACGCTAGGAAATGAGCTCTAGAGGACGTGGTCACCGTGGATGAGGTAGAGGAAGGATGATCGTGTCGTAACCCGTCGACGGGTCGAGTCCGATAATGAAATCATACCACCACCACCCCCAATCGTTAATGTTGAGCGTTAAGCTCAGACGGAAGATCTTGTGTCGCGAGTTATCTTTGAGTTTTGGAATTAGTGGTGGTGCGAGGAGGAAATGGGGAAATCGAAATCAGACTGAACGGCTCCGAGCTAATGGAGCGAAAATGTTCCGAGGAGTATCTAGTGTGGCACCCAAGACAAATTGAGTCTTGGTTGGAAGCAATGAAGCGCATCATGGATGAGCCGGACTTGACCCCGAGGAAAAGTTGAAAGGGATGGTGGCGTTATTCTGCGATGAAGCGTGTCGATGGTGGTTAATCGCTCGGGATGGTACCACGGCTGAAAATTTGACACAGGAGTATGTTAGAGGCATTTCGGAAGAAGTATGTGAGAACCGTATACAGATGAACAAAGGAAGGCTTTTCTAGGGTTGGTACAAGGGAGTAAGTCATCGCGAGAATATGAGGCGAAATTTACGAGGTTGAGCCGCTATGCTCGAGGGGTAGTGGCAACTGAGCATGAACGCTGTGTCCGTTTTGAGGACGGACTGAGGGACGATCTGAGACTGTTGATAGCACCGCATCAGGAGCGGGAATTCTCTACTTTGGTGGAAAAGGCCAAGGTGGCCAAGGGGATTAAGGACGCTACCAAGTAGACTGTGGATAGGAATAAGGCCAAAAGAGGTTTTGGACCATCTGGAAAGGGTCACAAGAGGCCTAGGGTTGACGGGCCACGAAATCAACAGGCTGGTTCGGGCTGGCAGTATCGCCCTTGTGAGCATTGTGGAAAGAAGCACTTGGGAGAGTGTTGGAGAAAGACGGGAGGATGTTTCAAGTGTGGGTCCAAGGACCATATGCTTAAGGATTGTCCCAAGCAACCAGATGAGAGCCGACCGAGCAGTTCAGAATGCTAGCCAGACTGGTAGAGGCGGACAGCAGCCTCAACGGGGTCGTGGTTCGGGTAACAGAGGTAGTGGTACTGGCAGAGGCCGTGGAACACAGGGCCAAGGTACTACTAATACCGATGCAAGGCAATCGAGTTTGGTTTATGCGGTTCACTGGAGGGAAGATGGTGACGCACCGGATGTAATAACCAGTACGTTCTTTATTTTTGACAAACCCGATTTTACTCTGATTAATGTGGGCTCGACCCATTCCTATGTTGCATGTAGTGTAGTGGAAACACTAAGCCTAGACTCTGAACTTTCTGATAGATGGATGACTGTAGTAAGCCCATTAGGCCAAACTGTTGTGGTAGACAAGATCTTTCGAAATGTGCCCTTAGAAATTCAGGGAGTGAACTTTCGAGCAGATTTAATGGAGTTACCCTTCGGAGAATTTAAACTTATACTCGGAATGGATTGGCTAGTAGAACACCAAGCCGTATTGGATTGTGCGGCTAAACGTATGAAACTAAGAACCCCAGAGGATGAAGTGGTAGTAATGATCGGATAAAGGAGGAACTACTTGTCTAACGTAGTTTCAGCACTGAAGGCCGAGAAGATGATTAATAAGGGGTGTAAGGCATTCTTAGCCTTCACTAGTACGATAGGTGGGAAGGAAGAAGGTATTAATGGAGTTAGGACGGCAAGAGACTTCGTGGATGTGTTTCCAGAGGAATTACCGGGAATACTCCCAGACAGAGAGGTAGAATTTGGAATAGATTTGCTACCGAGAACAGCTCCTATATCAATCGCTCCATACCGAATGGCACCAAAGGAGTTAGTGGAGCTCAAGGCTCAAATCCAAGAACTATTGGATCGTGGGTTCATTCGACCCAGTGTGTCTCCGTGGGGAGCACTGGTCTTATTTGTGAAGAAGAAGGACGGAACTATGCGTATGTGCATAGACTACCATCAGTTGAATAAGCTGACCATTAAGAATAAGTATCCTTTACCAAGGATCGATGACTTGTTCGATCAGCTGAAGGGGGTCACAGTATTTTCAAAGATCGACTTAAGGTCGTGATATCATCGATTGAAGGTGAAGGAGGTCGATATCCATAAGACCACTTTTAGGACAAGATCGGCCATTTTGAGTTCGTGGTGATGCCATTTGGGTTGTGAACGCTCTAGCCGCTTCATGGACATGATGAATCGGGTTTTCCAACCTTACTTGGATAGGTTTGTCGTTGTGTTCATCGACGATATTTTGGTGTACTCGAAGTCGGAAGAGGAGCATGATAAGCATCTCCGAGTTGTGTTGGAAGTGTTAAAGGAGAAGAAGCTTTATGCCAAATTCAGCAAGTGTGAATTTTGGCTTAAGGAGGTGGCATTCCTAGGACATGTGGTATCCATGAGAAGAATAAGAGTGGATCCTAGGAAGATCGAGCGTTGTTGGATTGGAAACCACCTAGGTCCGTGGTCGAGATCCGAAGTTTCCTAAGCTTGGCGGGCTATTACAGAAGGTTTGTGGAAGGATTCTCGTCAATAGCCGCGCCTTTAAAAAAGTTGCTAAGGAAGGAAGTACCCTTTGAATGGACTAATAAGCAGCAAGAGAGCTTTAAAAAGCTTAAAAGGGTGTTGACGGAAGCTCGGTGTTAATTCACCAGAGGCGGGGAAAAGATATTGTAGGTCTTGTGATGCTTCGCATCACGGGTTAGGTTGTGTACTAATGCAAGAGGGTAAAGTGGTCGCTTATGCGTCTCGGCGATTAAGGCCGCATGAAGTTAACTACCCAACCCATGATTTAGAGCTAGCAGCAGTGGTTTTCGCCCTTAAAGTTTGGAGGCACTACCTTTATGGAGAAAGGTCGGTTATCTACACAGACCACAAGAGCCTTAAGTATTTATTGACTCAGAAGGAGTTGAACTTAAGGCAACGAAGGTGGGTGGAATTGTTGAAGGACTATGACTGTTCGATAGAATATCATCCGGGCAAGGTGAATATGGTAGCCGATGCCCGAGTAGGAAGGTGGTGTCGGATCTACGGGCTTTGTTCGCTCACTTAAGTCTCAGATGACGATGGAAGCTCATTAGCGAGAATTGCAAGTCAAGCCCACATGGTGAAGGAGGTGAAAGAGGGACGATTGGTGATAAGGACTTAAGTACTAAGTTACGCAAGTACAAGAAGGAGGATTAAAGGACTATGGCGTCAATGATGAAGGAGTATTATGCTACAAGGAAAGGTCATATCTTGAGGAATAAGGAGTTGAGACAAAGGATTCTTGAGAAGCGCATGGTAGCCCTTATGCTATGCATCCGGAGGCATCAAGTCAGTATAGATATCTAAGGAACAATTTTGATGGTCCGATCCGAAATGGGAAGTGGCGAATTTGTGGGAAAGTGTTTGGCGTGTCGACAAGTTAAAATTTGAACACCAAGTCCCATCGAGATTGCTTCAACCAATCGAAATTCCCCAATGGAAGTGGGAGAGAATTACCATGGACTTCGTTAGTGGGCTTCCCCTTACGCCTACTAAGAAGGACTTAGTATGGGTGATAGTGGACCGTTTGACCAAATCCGCGAACTTTATCCCAGTAAGAGTTGATTATTCCCTTCAGAAGTTGGCCAAGTTATATGTGGCGGAGATTGTGAGGTTGCATGGAGTACCAAAGTCAATCATCTCTGATAGAGACCCAAGGTTTACGTCTCGATTTTGGAAGGCACTTCATCAAGCTTTAGGCACTAAGTTAGACTTCACTACGGCTTTTCATCCACAATCGACCAGGCGATCGAGCGGGTTATCTGGTGTTGGAGGATATGTTGAGAGGTCGTGTAATGGATTTTCGAGGAAGTTGGGAAGATTACTTGCCTTTAGTGAGTTCGCCTACAACAACTATCAAGCTAGCATTCGGATGGCACCACACGAAGCATTGTATGGAAGGAAGTGTAGAACACCTACTTGTTGGACCGAGTTAGGAGAACAGCGAGTTTTGGGTCCGAAATTAGTGGCGTAAACGAAGAGAAGGTTGAGTTAATTAGACGCAGTTGAAGGAAGCCTCGATAGGCGTAAGTCGACGCAGACCTTGCGAAAGGAAATAGAGTTTGAAGTGGGAGACCAAGTATTCTGAAAGTCTCGCCTTGGAAGAAGGTAATGAGGTTGATCGAAAAGGAAAGTTAAGCCCAAGGTTTATAGGGGCTTATCGAGTCTTGAAAGCGATTTGGGCGATGGCATACCAATTAGAGTTGCCACCAGAGTGCAAAGCGGATGCACGACGTATTTCATGTATCCATGCTACGTCGCTACCGATCGGATCCGTCACATGTGGTATCTGTTGAAGAAGTGGAGCTCGGGCGGACTTATCCTATGAGGAAGAACTGATTCGATTTTGGAGCGAGATGTGAAAGTACTACGAAGGAACACAGTGCCTCTAGTCAAAGTGTTATGGCGCAATCATGGATCGGAAGAAGCTTCGTGGGAGCGGAAGAGACCATCGACGAAGAATACCCTCAACTATTTTACTTAGGAAATTTCGGGACGAAATTTTGTTTAAGGGTAGAACGTAACATCACGAAAAGGGTCTATGCATTTCGGTTTAATTGTCTGAAATGTCAAGTCTCGGTACTATGAATAAATTTTGATACTTTTGGAAACCTAGAAATGCATGGAAATGGAAATGAACATTTTGGAAACCCAACATTTTGGAAACCCGAACATTTTGAAACCCGAACATTTTGGAAATGATTCAAAATGGAAAGTAAACATTCTGAAACTTGGAAATGTAAGAAAATGGCAAGTTCTGAGCCGATCGAAAATTTTAGGAAACATAGAAATGATCGAAATGTCAAATTTTAAAGTTTAAAATAAGAAATAAGGGTAAGAGGGCCTTAAAAGAAAAAGTTGGAGAATTTTGACACACAAACAGGCTTGGAAATGTGGCCTGAAGATGCCACTTTGGGGCTATGGAAATGGCGCCATATGCAGGAGGAAGCGGCCTAAGTTCAAGTCACTTGGGAAGCAAATAATGAAGGTTTTAATTTTGCTTCCACAAGGCTGAGGTGGATGGCACCTATTTCTAGAAAGGGAGGAGTTTTATTTCTGTTAATACCTGATAAATTAAGTGATAAATAAAGGATTTTTAATTTAAAGAGATAAAGGATGGATTAAAAACTTTTAATTTAAATAAGGTGATAATTAAAAGATAATATTATCACTTATGAGGAGTAGTGGCCAAGTAAGTGACTCTCCTACTGATAATTTCGGCTAAAGAAGGAGAATTAAAGGCTTTTCTCCCATCTTTTCCTAAGTGTCTTAGAAATTCTCGGCAAAATTCTCTCTAGAAATTTTCCTAAGCGAAATCCTTTCCTTTTCTCTGCTAGTCCGCCAAATCTACCTTTCTCTTTCAACCTTTCTCTAGTTATTCAAAGATTCCATAGCAGAATCTTTGTGACTCCAAGCAAGAGGTGCGGTCACCGAGGCATTAAGGTAAGAACAATTAATTCTTGTTCTTCTAATTTTTTAATCAAGATCTAAGAAATAACCCCTTTTATGTCTCTTGGCGAATATCAAAGGAAGTGTTTGGGATTTGATTCAAGGAATTTAAGGTGAGGCACATTCGCCAAAGGCCAAATTTTATTTATTAAAGTTAGATCGGATCTAACATATGAATTTTAGGAATTTCGACATCACTAAGGGAGCAAGGAATCGATTTTGGGAATCTCATCATAAGGTAAGTGGTTATAATCGGCCAAGGTTCTCTCTTAAATGTCTAGATCTATTTGTTTTAACCAGAGACTAATCAAATCAATAGATTTAATGGTTAGCTGATTTCAAGGGAGAAGAACACAAATCTTTGGGTTTTGATCACCAATCAAATCGGCAAGCAAGGTAAGTATTAGTAATACCATTCCTATTAGGATTTGGTTTTAAAAGCGAAAAGGTTATTAATGTGTTTTATATGATGGGCCGAATATAGGAATTAACAGATCTAAAGGTAGATCGTTCTTCGGGATTTCAAGGAATCTATTAAGCAAATCAGGTGTGTACTCACACTAACTTTCGATATATCATATGGCAATTATTTTAATATATGAATATGCATAAGAATATGAAAGTGGCTAAGTACCACAGATGTGGTAAGAGTTCCTAGGTACGTTTCCTACTTCTGATAGGATTACTGAATATGATATATTATGAACATGTGAATAGGAACATGAATGAGAAATATGTATGTTAAATAATTTATGGGGCATTGGGATCTATGTGAAAGGGAAGAAGGTGTTGACTTGGTCTCACCAATCGAATATGGTGACTACGGTCACAAAATTTGAATATGGTAACTCGGTTACATTATCCGAATTTGGTAACCGGTTACATTATTTGAATATGGTGTCTAATGACACAAATTATATAGGCGATGAGCACGTCGATTGCAATGACGCCTTGATGGTGTGTAGCGGATGGAGGTTGACTTAGTAGTCCCACGGTGTGACAAGCGAATGCGGGTGGTGTGTAGCGGATGGTCAAATAGGCTTGGGCTTGGGTTGCATCATCATTTTTTATATGAATATGAACATGTATGCTTGATCTGTTGAATGTTAGTATTGTGTACACATTGAGTCATTGACTCACCCCATTGTGGGACTTTTTTCGGTGATGAATGGAGGTGGTCTGAATCGACGGTAGACCTTGAGGTGGCCATGCTTCATTTGAAGATTTTATTTAATTTGGACTTTATTTCTTTTTAGTACCTTTAATTTTATTTTTGGGTTTTACTTGATGTAATAAGGCCATAAGGCCCAATGGATTTTTCTTATTTTGCTTTACCCTTAACTATTACGTTGTAATTATTTAAGACTAAAGTTTAAGATATATATTTTTTAATAAACCTTAAAATTATTTTGTCACCTTAATAAAATTTGATTTTCAAATAGATTAAATGGGTTCCCAATCGAGCCCAATCCACAACAACATTTTTTCCAAAATTATACAAATTTTGTCTAAGTAACAAAGAACTTGAAAACCGGTTAACTTAAGGAACAAACCAGATCCGGTTCAAGCTCATGGGTTTGGGTGGGGTGTTTCACTGCTAGGCATTTAAGCAGAAATAAATCAAACACGAAGCTCTGCTAGGCATTTAAGCTCAAATAAATCAAACGCGAAGCTCTGCTAGCATTAAAGCCCGAAATAAATCAAACACGATGCACGCTAGGCATTTAAAGCCCAAGTAAATCATAGTTAATCTTTCATTTCACATTTCATACTGCTAAATTCACCACCACTTATATTTCACATATTTTAAATCATATAGCAAACCAAAAGCACTTATTCATATCACATTAAATAAAATTTCAACCACTCCAATTTATTAACATCACATTCGCCAACTCATGACATACTACTATAATTATACCAATTTCATTATACATTAGATTTATAAATAAACTTTTAACATATGTTAACTAGGACTTACCTCGGTTGTCGATAGACCGTGCAAATCAATTTATTCGAGAACCTTCGTCTTTCTAGATCTAAATCCATTTTTCTTTGCTCTTGATCTAAAACACATTCAAATTTAGCTCATTCAAGTACATTTCATCTCAATTTAGTCCCTAAGCACATAAATAGGCAATTTACCATTTTACCCCTACTATTTCAAAATTTTACAATCTAGTCCTAATTGCACAAAACACAAAATACACATTATTTCAATACAACACTCAAGGGTCGAATATGTATAAGGACTATATAAGTCCATTTCTTTCATTTATTTTGCCTTTAAGCCCTCTCAAATTTTTATTTTTACAAATTAGTCCTATTTACTCAATTTTCACTAAAACTTCAATACAAAACTTATCAATCTTAGTCCTATCTTAAATTTAAATTCATCAAACACCAATTATCATATAACAATGTTAATGGCCGAACCTTAGACATGCTCAAATTTAAAAATTACAACATGGGTCGGCTACGGTTCGAAGCAACGATCTCAAAAACGTAAAAATTAACAAAAGCGAAATCAAACTAACTTGAAATCAAGCCTCCAAGTGCGAAATTCAAAGAACAAAACCCCTTTTTTTTTCTCAATATTAACCATGAGAGAATGAAAAGATGGTGGCTTTTGTTTATGTTATTTTAACATATAATAAAGTAATTATTAAATTACTAATATAACCTTTAATATAAAATAAAACTAACATATATACTAAGGTTGTTTTTGACTTAAGCCACCCACTAACTCAAAAATGGGTTATTTACCCTTTTAATGCTCCACTTTAAAAGCCATCATCAAATAGGCACTTTACACTATAGTTTGAGACTTTTAAAATTTACGCGATTAAGTCCTTTTGTCAAATTAAACACCCAAACGATAAAATTTTTCTCTGAAACTTTCACACATTTTAATTCACACATAATAAGCACAAAATAAAATATTAAAATATTTCTGGACTCGATTCATGGTCCCAAAACCACCATTCCGATTAGGGTCAAATTCAGTCTGTTACAACTCTCCCCCCTTAAGGATTTTCGTCCCCGAAAATCTTACCATTAATCAACGTCGGATATTGTTGCCTCATTGAATCTTCAGGCTCCCATGTAGACTCTTCAACTCCGTGCCTTTTCCACAGTACTTTCACTAATGGAATTTTCTTGTTTCTTAACTCTTTCTCTTCCCAAGCTAAAATACAGATCGGTTCTTCTTCATACGTCATATCGGGGCAGATTTCAATCTCAGATGGTGTATCACATGAGACGGATCTGATCTATACTTACGAAGCATCGAAACATGAAATACGTCATGTATCTTTTCTAACTCAGAAGGCAATTTCAACCTATAAGCGACAGGCCCAATACGTTCAGTAATTTCATAAGGTCTGATGAATCTCGGACTAAGTTTGCCTTTCCGACTAAATCGGAGTACCTTTTTCCAAGGAGAAACTTTCAAGAATACTCGATCTCCAACTTGAAATTCAATGTCTTTACGTTTCAAGTCAGCATAGGATTTTTGACGATCTGAGGCAGCTTTCAAATTGTCTCTAATAATAGCTACTTTCTCTGCTGGTTTCTTTAATCAAATCAACCCCATGTATCTTATTCTTCGAGCTCGATCCGGTATAATGGCGTTTGACACCTTCGCCGTACAAGGCTTCATAGGGCGCCATTTTGATACTAGATTGAAAGCTATTATTATAAGCAAATTCAATCAAAGGTAGGTATAGTTCCCACGTACCTTCAAACTCGAGAACGCAACATCTCAACATGTCCTCAAGTATCCGAATAGTTCGCTTTCGGTGGCCAACTGTCATGCTCATGGATGAAAGGTCAGACTAAAATGTAGTTTAGTACCTAAAGCATCTTGCAACTTCTTCCGAACCGCGATGTAAATCTCGGTCTCTCATCGACACAATGGAACTCGGTACACCATGCAATCTTACAATCTGCGATACATACAATTCAGCAAGTTTATCGAGTGAAAAGTCTATCTGAACCGGAACAAAATGAGTTGATTTAGTCGATCTATCAACTATAACCCGACAGCATCTTTCTTACTCGGTGTCATAGGAAGACCGGATACAAAATCCATTGTAATTCTATCCCATTTCCATTCGGTATCATGATTGGTGAAGCAACCTGAAGGCACTTGATGCTCGGCTTTTACTTGTCGACAAATTAAGCACTTTGAAACAAATTCAGATATATCTTTGTTCATACCAGCCACCAAGAGAAGCGCTTCAAGTCGTTATACATTTTCGTGCTACTGGATGTATCGACATCGACTATTATGAGCTTCTTTCAATAACATCCGAATCAAATCCACGTCCCCAGATACACATTCTACCTTTGTATTTCAGCGGTCATTATCATCAATTCAAATTCGATTACGCATTATTTCCACATTGAGCTCGTTTGATCATATCTCTGCTGCGCTTTTGTGTATCACAAATTTGCTGAATAAACATCGGTCTTGCTTTTAACTCGGCTATGATTGAACTATCACCTGATATAACCATCCGTGTGTTCAATGCACGAAGAGCAAGCAATGATTTTCGACTTAATGCATCTGCAACAACGTTAGCTTTCCCCGGATGGTAGTCAATCACTAACTCATAGCCTTTTCAACAGTTGTAACCATCTACGTTGTCTCAAGTTCAACTCTTTTTGAGTCATCAAATACTTAAGACTTTTGTGATCCGAGTAAACATGACATTTCTCGCCAAATAAATAATGACGCCAAATTTTCAATGCGAACACAATAGCTGCAAGTTCTAAGTCATGCGTCGGGTAATTTCTTTCATGCGGCTTCAGTTGTCTTGAAGTGTAGGCTATGACTTTGCCTTCCTGCATCAAAACGCAGCCCAAACCATTCAAAGAAGCATCAGAATAAACAACAAATTCTTTACCCGATTCAGGCTGAACTAACACTGGAGCTTCTGTCAAAAGGGCTTTCAGCTGATCATAACTTTTCTGACACTTTTCTGACCACTCGAACCTGACATCTTTCTGCAATAACTTTGTCAACGGGGTAGCTATCATAGAAAAATCTTTCACAAATTGTCGATAGTAACTCGCAAGTCCCAGAAAACTTCGAATCTCGGAAACATTTTTCGGTGGCTTCCAATCAAGTATAGCCGATATTTTGTTTGGATCAACTCGAATGCCTGATGCTGAAACAACATGTCCCAAAAAGTCGACCTCTTTCATCCGAACTCACACTTACTAAACTTCGCATACAACTCTGATTTCATAAAGTTTGTAGCACTAATCTCAAATGATCAGCATGCTCGATTTCATCTTTGGAGTAAATCAATATATCATCAATAAACACTACCACAAATCGATCCAAAAACTGTCTAAAAACCTGATTCATAAAATCCATAAAAATAGCAGGTGCATTAGTAAGCCCAAAAGGCATAACCAAAAACTCAAAATGTCCGTACCTCGTCCGAATGCGGTCTTTAACACAACTCGTATCTCGACTCATGAATCGATAATAACTCGATCTTAAATCTATCTTGAAAATATTGAAGCCCATTTCAACCGATCAAACAAATCATCAATCCGAGGTAACGGTACTTATTCTTTATAGTTACCTTATTCATTCTGCCGATAATCAATACACATTCGCATCGTTCCATCTTTCTTTCTCACAAAAAACTGGTGCACCCAAGGAGAGAAACTTGGTAATGTAAAGCCCTATCTGTTAACTCTTGCAACGTGCTTTCAACTCTTTTAGCTCAGTAGGTGCCATCCGATATGGAGCTATTGAGATCGAGTCGTTCCCGGAGCTAATTCAATGCCAAACTCAATCTCTCGTACTGGGGGTAAACCCGGTAGTTCTTCAGAAACACATCCGGTATTCACATACAATCAGACAGATTCAATGCTTTTCTCGAGACAATTTATTATCCAAGACATAAGCCAAATAAGCTTCGCACCTTTTCTCACATACTTTCGGGCTAACATCGAGGATATAATCGTAGGAAACCCACCTAAATCATCGGATTCAATTCTAATGATCTCACTATTCGATGTATCAAATAAATAAGCTTTCTTTTACAATTCACCAACGCATCATGCGAAGTTAACCACCATTCCCAAAATTATATCAAACTCATCGAAAAGGCAACAACATTAAATCAATCGGGAAGCAAAAATCCGAATCATCAATGGGCAACCTTTACACACGTTATTAACAAACACACATCTACCCAAAGGGTTGGATACGCGAATCACAAACTCAGTAGACTCAACTGGAAGAGTCTTACCGAATACCAGAGTGTCACATACATATGAATGGGTCGAACTAGGATCAATCAATGCAATCATAGTAGTATCATAAAGGGTGAAAGTACCGGTAATGACATCTGGAGAAGCAGCATCCTCCCTAGCTCGAGTAACATAAGCTCTAGCTGGAGCTCTAGCTGGAGCTCTAGCCTCAATCGAACTGTTGTGTTCTTTGTCCCTCTCTGACTACCACCTACATTGCCGAATGCAGGTGGTGCCGCCCGTCTTCGATGCACTACTCGGTCCTAGAGTTACATCTTGTATTCTCGTCACTAACATCGAGCACTCTCGAATAAAATGGTCTAAGGATCCACATTTAAAGCAGGACCGATCACGAACTCTACAACTCCCAGAATGCCATTTTCCACAATGTTTGCATTCAACTCGATTCTGTGGAATGTTACCAACACCGCCATCGAGGTAGTGGGAGCCCACCGGAGGTCGATCACGTCTAAACGAATTTGAAGTAGCTTTGTGTGGTTGAAGTCATCTCTAAACTTCTTAGATGTGGAATGGAAATTCTTACCCGGCGCCTTTTACGGGTGTCTCTAGTTTCTGTCTTAGCCTTTCTTTTCTCCTTCCCGAGCTCTTCAGCTTTGCAAGCTCGCTCGACGAGTGTCACAAACTCTTTGATTTCAAGAATTCTAGCAAGCAACTTTAATTCTTCATTCAAACCATCTTCAAACCTTTTGCACATAATGGCTTCAATTGATACACACTCCAGAGCATATCGGCTCAATCGACAAATTTTCGCTCATATTCATCACGGTCATTTGCCCTGCTTTTAGTTCAAGAAATTCTTTACGTTTACGGTCGATGAACCTCGGTGATATATTTCTTGCGAATTCATTCGGAAGAAATCCCATGTCACTTTTTTTTTTGGAACCACCGATACTAGTGTATTCCACCGGTGATAAGCGGTGTCCCAAAGCAAAGATATAGCACATTTCAAACATTAAATGCAGTGCGGGATAGCTCATCAAGTACCGAATAGTGTTATCAAGCCACATTTCATTTCGCTCTGCATCATCATCATCATTAGCCTTGAATTCTTCGCCCCAAATTTCCTAATTTTATCAGCAGAGGCCTACTAGGTCTCATTGGATCTATCATCGAAGTCTTTGAAGGTACTGGAGTTGGATTATTCGGGGTGGAGGTTGTTGTACTGACCGATTATTCGAACAAACTGGGTAAACCATTCATTCATCATTTGGTAGAAGGCTTGTTTAGCCTCTCCTCGTGGTTACCCGTGTGGCTCGGTTGAGAGTCTAATGGCGCCGATCCATGTGCGAGACCGGGCACAACACTCTCCACATCATCATCTGACTCTATCGGGATCGGAATCCATTTACTATATAAAATACAATTGAAATTGTCAGAAGTCACCACACTATCACATATGAAAATTTAAAGGCATGTATAGCTAGACTCTTATGTACTACGGTAGTCCTAGAATCGACTAAATCGTAGCTCTGATACCAATAAAATGTAACACCCCTAACCAGTATCCGTCGCCGGATTAGGGTTACGGGGCATTACTAGTTATATCACAACTTTTGATCAATCACTTAAGTCATATACAGCATAATCAGTTTTAACTATGTAATAGTCATGACATTTAAATAAACATATAGGAGATCACATTACATCTCTCATACCAAAATCAAATAGAACCAATACTCAATCGATCCAATGCACACCTAAAATTTGTTAACATGCGCATAATTGAGCCACATATATTTATACAACTTATTCATTACTTTTGCATGCACTAACCGTACCTAATTTGCGTACCATTCAAGCATATACTAATTTTCCATATGCAATCTCTTTTGTCTAGATAAGCATAATAAGATCAACTTTTAAAATCTTAATTTAGTAAATGTAATACATGGCATAATAGACTCAAAAAAATTAATCTATCTATCATCACATACATACACATATTACCACTTTGAAATTATACAATATTCAAGCATATGGCCGAATGCCATCAAGACCATATTTCCCTCATTTGGCTATCTCATCACTGATTCACATAAAACACATTTGATACTCATATACATATGACTTTCATACCCGAATTTACCATTCAAGTACATGTTCATTAGTATCCCCTATTACCGAATACAAAGTTTACAAGGCTAACTCATGCTTCCAAATTACACATCCAAATAATATACACTGAGTCTTTATCCAACTTACTAAACTACCACACCTATTCACATATGAAAAGGTCTATCAAAAACTCATATAGGTGATCACATATCAAACATATCATGTCTAAACATCATTCAATCTAACATTCAAGAAACTAAATAAAAATTCAAACCTAATAACCAACTATCTAAAAATAATATATGTATATACTCACTTACACAAACCTAATCAAAATAGCCAAATATGATCATACATTATTGAACTTAATTCTTATCTAGTAAGTGTCCAAATCAAATACACACACATGTCATAAACATTATTTAACAAATATATATCACATACTATAACTTAAACATGCATCCATCATTTACTTTATTGTCTAAACCGAATATTACACCATGCTTACCATTATTCATTGTCGAATCATATATCCAAACATTATAAATGTATATACCATATATTAAGCTTATCAACATGAACTAATTTATAAGTCATTCATGTCATAACCTAACATGCACGATAATAGTACCACTCTCACGCATGATTAAACCATATTCAAGCATAAATGATAATTCATGGCATGAGCAAACTATATCATCAAAACACGAAACAAGTTATTCAAAATAGATAGTCATTTTCGCATGGCTAGCATATTTACACGATTACAAAACATTAGTTATCTTGTTTAGTCTAACCTATACATGCCTTTTAAATACCAAACTAAGTTTTTCAATACCAAAAGAAAGTTGATAGTGTGGTTGACTTCACGATGATCCTTGAGTCCATAGTTTGAATCAAAATCTATAAAACAGAGGTAGACAAAGACACACACACAAGAAGCTTACTAGCTTAGTAAGTCTCAAGCAAATATAAAGGTAATGAGCATACATTTAAACATGTTAATATCCAAGCTTATAGTATGGAACATAAATATTTCATTATGTAAAATGTACATAGTGAATACTAGTAATGCTCTTAATTTAAATATCGTTGCTATGACATCGTGAACTCAGTACATTATCAAATCACATGAACCAATCTAGGCATCGATCTTCTATTTCTACTTATACACAAGAACAAACGCTTTTGTCTCATTCATCACTGATCTTTAACTAAACAATAAGAATTTTAGTTCACTTCATTCCTTACTAATATGGTAGGCTAATTCTTACCCGAACTTTTAGCACATAACACTATATATATATATATATCTCACCTTGTTTGATTCTCAGAATCTCTATTTATAGCATATCACCGGCATAAAGCCTGCTAGGCATTTAAAGCCCAAAATAAATCACCGGCACAAAGCCTGCTAGGCATTTAAAGCCCGAAATAAATCACCAACACAAAGCACGCTAGGCATTTAAGCCCAAAATAAATCATCAAACCACGAAGCACGCTGAGGCATTTAAGCCCAAATAAATCAAACCACGAAGCTCGCTAGCATTTAAGCCGAAATAAATCAAAGACGAAGCACGCTGAGGCATTAAAGCTCTAAATAAATCACCGAAGACGATGCACGCTAGGCATTTAAAGCCAAGTAAATCATAGTTAATCTTTCATTTCACATTTCATCTTGCTAAATTCACCACCACTTATATTTCACATATTTTAAATCATATAGCAAACCAAAAGCACTTATTCATATCACATTAAATAAAATTTCAACCACTCCAATTTATTAACATCACATTCGGCCAACTCATGACATACTACTATAATTATGCCAATTTCATCATACATTAGATTTATAAATAAACTTTTAACATATGTTCGCAGGACTTACCTCGGTTGTCGATAGACCGTGCAAATCGGCTATTCGAGAACCTTCGTCTTTCCCCGATCTAAATTCGTTTTTCTTTGCTCTTGATCTAAAACACATTCAAATTTAGCTCATTCAAGTACATTTCATCTCAATTTAGTCCCTAAGGACATAAATAGGCAATTTACCATTTTACCCCTACTATTTCAAATTTTTACAATCTAGTCCTAATTGCATAAAACACAAAATACACATTATTTCAATACAACACTCAAGGGCCGAATATGTATAAGGACTACATAAGTCCATTTCTTTCATTTATTTTCCTTTAAGCCCTCTCAAATTTTTATTTTTACAAATTAGTCCCATTTACTCAATTTTCACTAAAACTTCAATACAAAACTTATCAATCTTAGTCCTATCTTAAATTTAAATTCATCAAACACCAATTATCATATAACAATGTTAATGGCGAACCTTAGACATGCTCAAATTTAAAATGACAACATGGGTCGGCTACGGTTCAAGCAACGATCTCAAAAACGTAAAATTAACAAAAATCAAAATCAAACTAACCTTGAAATCAAGCCTCCAAGTCTTAAAATTCAAAGAACAAAAGCCCTTTTTTCTTTCTCAATATTCGCCATGAGAGAATGAAAATGATGGTGGCTTTTGTTTATGTTATTTTAACATATAATAAAGTAATTATTAAATTACTAATATAACCTTTAATATAAAATAAAACTAACATATATACTAAGGTTATTTTTGACATAAGCCACCCACTAACTCAAAAAATGGGTTATTTACCCTTTTAATGCTCCACTTTAAAAGCCATCATCAAATAGGCACTTTACACTATAGTTTGAGACTTTTAAAATTTACGCGATTAAGTCCTTTTTGTCAAATTAAACACCCAAACGATAAAATTTTTCTACGAAACTTTCACACATTTTAATTCACACATAATAAGCACAAAATAAAATATTAAAATATTTCTCAGACTCGGATTCGTGGTCCCAAAACCACCATTTCGATTAGGGTCAAATTCGGTCTGTTACAGTATGGGCCGGGTTTGGGGTGTTACATAGTGTTCATCCTTAAATAAGAATCCCTAGTCAAAACAAAAGGGACGCTTTAGAATATTATTTGAGTACCTTGTAGTCGTAGCAGAGGGGAAGAATGTCTTTGGTTGATAAACATTAGTGTCCGATAACTCTGCAGTTTTAGAAGCATTCTTCACTCGAGCCATTAAGAAAGAACAAAGAGAAATCTTTGATAGATGTAGTGTAAAGAAAATGGAGTAGAGGTTAAAGATAAAAAACTGTAAAGGTGAGAGTTTTATAAGAAACATGAATAGTTGGGGAAAGGGAAATAAGGGGGTTAATGATGAAAGTTTTAAGGAAGATGAAATGTGCTAGGGAAGTTTGTGATGTGGAAATAAGAAAAGAAAGAAATTCTTGGGGAAAATAAAATGACCTAGCCCTACACTACAGGCTAACTCCCTAAAGCTCCCCAAAAATTATTAGGTTAATCTACTTAAGAACTCTCCCCTTTGGACTTTTTTACCCTGTCAACCATTAGCACCGCATAACCCAGGTTGTCACGGCATAATGCTCATCTGTAATGCCATAGCAATCGTCCTTCCAGTACACACTAAGAAGTTTGGTCTTTTATTTTGCCCTTGAAAAGCTGCACTAAAAAAATCATAAATGAAATAAAAATTTAGCACATAACTAATGAACAAAAATAACTAAAAATAACTAAAAAAACATGAATTTGAAGTAAAGTAAATAAATAAAATAAAATCCAAAATTTCTATCTCAAGCATTTCGAAGGTCAATGCTCTGCTTGTCACACTCCACATGATCACCCCAATAGCTTCAAGCATTGTCCATTAACTTTGAAAGTAACACCCGTTTTCATGTCTTTGATATCAATAGCTCCGTGTGAGAATACTTGAATTAATTCAAAAAGACCTGACCAATACGATTTCAATTTACCAGGGAACAATTCGAGTCTAGAGTTAAACAATAATATATATTGTCCTGGTTCAAATTACCTTAGCATAATTCTGTTATCGTGCCATCACTTGCTCTTTTCCTTATATAGTCTAGCATTTTCATATGCTTGTGCTGAAACTCTTCCATTTCATTCAACTCTAACAACCTTTTATTGCCAGCAGCAACCTAGTCCATGTTTAGCTCCTTGATAACCCAAAATGCTTTGTGCTCAAGCTTAATAGCTGAGTGACATGGAATTCCATAAACAAGTTTAAAAGGCGACATCTCTAATGGTGTTTTAAACGTAGTCTGATATGCCCACAAAGCTTCATCCAATTTGGTGGACCAATCTTTACGAGATGGATTCACCACTTTTTGCAAAATTTGTTTAATTTCTCTATTAGAAATCTTAGCTTGTCCATTTGTCTGGGGATGATATGGCGTAGCAATCTGATGATTCACCCAATACCTGTGTGAGGCATTGGCCACCAGTTTACAATTAAAATGGGATCTTTCATGTTTGATAATGGCTTCAGGTGTACCAAATCTTGTAAAGACGTTCTTATCTAGAAACTTCAGTACTGACTTAGTGTCATTAGTAGCTAGGGCTACCGCTTCTACCCATTTACAAAAGTAATCTACTGCCAAAAGTATGTACGATTTGCTTACTGATGGTGAAAATGGACCCATAAAATCTATTCCCCATACATCAAAGAACTCAACCTCTGATATACATTGCAGTAGCATTTCATGTATCCTAGATAGATTACTCATTCTCTGACAACGGTTACATAATTGACAAAATTCATTAGCATCTTTGAACAAATTTGGCCAATAGAATACCGACTGAAGCACTTTAGCGACGATTCTCATTACTCCAAAATGTCCTCTATAAGGAGCTGAATGACAATGCTACAAATTACTGTGTATTTCATCATCAGGGACACACTTTCGAATGATTTGATTGGCACAATGATTAAATAAGAAGGGTTCATCCCAATAAAAGTGCTTAGCATCATGAAGAAATTTCCACCTTTTTTGGGTGTTTAAATCAGGCGACATTATATCACTTACCAAGAAATTCCCTATATCCGCGTACCATCGTAATGCCTTGGAAAATAACAATTATTCATCTAGAAAATCTTCTTTAATAAAGTTATCATTGCTATCTACATTACCCGATTCTAACCTTGACAAATGATTAGCCACTTGGTTTTCAATCCCCTTTCGATCCCAAATTTCCAAGTCAAACTCTTGTAGTAACAATACCCACCTAATCAATCTTGGCTTAGCATCTTTCTTATGCACCAAGTACTTAATATCTAGTGATTTGTGTAAACTATGACCTTAGTACCCACTAGATAAGACAGAATTTGTCAAACACGAACACCATAGCCAACAACTCTTTTTCCATGGTGGTATAATTAAGTTGTGCATCCATACGAGTTTAACTAGAATAATATATTGCACACAATATTTTGTCTCTCATCTGCCCCAACACTGCTCCCACAGTATAATCTCTGGCATCACACATGAGTTTGAACGGTAAGGTTTATTCTGGAGCTACTACAATTGGTGCTTATATCAGTCTTTTTTTTAATTCCTCAAAGCGCCCAAGTAGTTTTCATCAAAATCATATGGTCTATTTTTCTCTAGCAGTGTGCACAAGGGTTTAGATAACTTTAAGAAATCCTTAATGAATCTCTTATAAAATCTTGCATGACCTAGAAAAATTCTAACACCCTTGAAATTGGTGGGAGGTTGCAATTTTTCTATTACTTAAGTTTTTGCTCTGTCTACTTCAATTCCACGCTAAGATATTATATGCCCCAAGACAATTCCTTTACGAGCCATGAAGTGGCATTTTTCCCAGTTCAAGACAAGATTTGATTCTTCACACTGACATGGAACAAATTCCAAATTTTTCAAACAATCTTCAAAATCGTTGCCAAACACAAAGAAATTATTAATGAAAACGTCAAGGAATTTCTCCACCATATCTGAGAATATGGCGCAGAAAAGTTGTCGGGGCATTCAAAATCTGAATGACGTCCATCTAAATAGAAAAGTGCCATATGGACATGTGAAAGTTGTCTTTTCTTGGTCATTGGGAGATATAGAAATTTGATTATACCCTAAATAACCATCTAATAAATAGTAAAAAGCTTTCCCTGCTAACATGTCCAACATCTGATCAATAAACGAAAAGGGGAAATGGTCCTTCCTAGTTGCCTTGTTAAGCTTTTGATAATCCATGCACACTCTCCATCCTGTGATTGTGCGAGTTGGTATGAGCTCATTATTGTCATTTCTAACCTCTGTGACACCTCCTTTCTTGGGGACACATTGTATAGGACTTACAAGCTGTTTGAGATTGGGAAAATAATGCCAACGTCAAGCCACTTGATAATCTCTTTATTTAAAACTTCTTTAATTATTGGGTTCAATATTCTTTGCTGCTCAATAGACTTACTTTGGAAATCCTCTAACAAGATTTTATGCATGCAAAAATAGGACTAATCCTCTTTATATCAGTAAGGGTCCACCCTAACGTCTTCTTAAATCGTCGCAAGACTTCCAACAACTTGACTTCTTGTTCAGATGTCAATTCTGTAGAAATAACAACTGGCAAGGTACTGTTATCTCCCAAGTATTCATATATTAAATGTTGTGGCAGAAGTTTCAACTCCAATATAGGGGGTTCTTCTATAGAAGGTTTAGGAGGCTTGAATGAATGACTCAAAAAATCTAAAGAGTTGAACTTTTTCCCTAGTCCCTCCAACGTCTGCTTGGCTTCCATGAATTCACCTAGTTCTTCAAAATGTACTTCATCAATCCTTTCTAATGAGTCTTCATTATTAGTAGAATTTTTGTGGCAAAGTCTGTTGAATTCTTCCTCCACTGTTGTTTCTATGAAACCAATGACGTGGTATTCTTCATTTTCGTCTACACATTTCAAAGCATCAAAAACATTAAAAGTAATTTATTGATCAATTACCCTCATGGTCAGTTCACCTTTCTGTACGTTAATTAGAGTTCTGCCTGTAGTAAGAAAAGGTCTTCCAAGTATAATTGGCACATTTTGATCAGCTTCAAATTCTAAAATAAGGAAATCAGCAGGAAAGATAAATTTATCCACATTTTGATCAGGTTTTTATTTGTTTAATTTTTAAAAAGTTTTACTTTTTAGCTTTATTTTTTTATATACATGTCTATTAATTATTTTATGGATTTAAACTTTAAAATTTTCTCTTGGAACTATCAATGGTGTGCTAGCAGGAATTTCATTCGAGCTTTTCGAGAATATACTACCGAACAAAATCCATGTATTGTTTGTTTAGCTGAACCAAGAGTAGGCAACAATAAAGCTAACTTTATTATTGAGCAGTTGGGCTTTAATTATTCCCATCGGGTGGAGTCTGTTGGTTTTTTAGGTGGTATATGGGTTGTTTGGAAGGATTTGATTAGAATTCAAATTATTATAAATCACCCACAATTTATTTCTCTTAGTGTTGATAATTTTACTCCTAATAAATCCTTTCTGATCTCTTTTTGTATGGAAGTCCTGATAGGTCAAAATGAAACTTTTTTGGGAAGGGCTAAAACCTGTTTCTCCAATTCAACCTATTCATTGGTTAATTATGGGAGATTTCAACGCCATTCTATCACCTGAGGATAAGAGGAGTCCGTATACTGTAGGTAAATGTTGTGATTTTTTTGGAAATTTTATTGACTCTTGTGATTTATAGGACTTAGGGTATTGTGGACCCTCTTTCACTTGGCAACAAGGTGCTACTTTTATTAGGAAAGATAAAGAATCGACTAAACTGTAGCTCTGATACCAATTAAAATGTAAACACCCCTAACCCAGAATCGTCTCCAGAACAGGGTTAAGAGGCATTACCGAACAAATGAAACAATTAACATTCAATCCACAATACTTAATCATTCATCCATCAAACATTTTCAATTATAAACATATGGTCCCTTTTTAAGGTCTACAAGACCTTAATCACATGCTAGAAAAGGGTCGGGACTAAACTAAACACTTACGAAAGTTTTTAGAAATTTAGAACTTTTTCAACGCTATTGAGGCCACTCACCCATGTGACTAGGCCGTATGCCTCCCATGGCTACCAAACACGCCCATGTGTTCTGGCAGTGCCAAAATAGAGCATGTATACTGACTTATCCACACGGTTACCAGACACGCCCGTATGTCATGGCCGTGTGAAAATATACTAGTTGCTGACTTGGTTGTACGGTCACTAGGAACGCCCATGTGCTACGACCGTGTAACCTACCCAGCACACCTCAAAGTGATCCTTGAGCCACACGGTTGAGTTACACGCCTGTGTCCCTTAACCATATATGCAAAATAGGCCATTTGCAAGGCCAAAATGCCACCCATACTTGGGTCAACCCTACAAGCACATTTAAGCATTTTTAAGCATACTTTCACTCACAATTTGGCAACCAAAAACATGTCAAATGATCAACATATCATCTTATTCAATCTCACTTCTAATCATGTCTACTTATAAACCAAATTTCTCAACTAAACACATGCATTACCAAGCATGATTCATCCAAAACATCACTAAGTTACAATAGCATCAATCCATCTCTAAGCTTACCATTTATAAGACATTTTCATTGCCATCAAAACATACCAACACATACTTCACATGCCAAATCCACATATGCATATTTCCAACATTTATCTAACCACATCACATGGCTATTTACACATCTCAATTGTATTTCATAACAACTAGCCTATACATGCCATATTCAATATACACATATTCAAAAGTACCTACATAGATTGTCGATAGTGTGATAAAGATGCTGACGATCCCCAAATCTGAGCTAGCTTTATTGACACTACAAAGCAGAGAAACAAATCACACAGTAAGCTTTCCAAAGCTTAGTAAGTTCGTAACATAACACATTAACCCAAAACAAACCATCACATAGATTATTTCACATATATATATATATATATATATCACACCATCCAAAGCTAATATGCTCATTTAACATTTCATGATCTCATTCATAAATTCATCAACCACAAAGGTTTTGAACGTACCACCTTAACCAACACTTAGTTGTTAATTACATTTGCTACTCAATACTCATTATTTCATTTTGATCAACTTTCGTCTCTTTTTCGATTCAATTGCACACGTAGTGCTCAAATAGTTAGCCGAAGCTTAATTAGCATCGCACACTTAGTGCATCCATGCCAAATTGATCTTAAATCGGTATCACACACACAGTGCCAAACACGGCGAAGCTTATATTATTTTGCACACACAGTGCTAATCATCTCGGTCACATTTTCAAATATGCACACTTAATGCCACATAACTTGAACCCTCACATAGCATTCACAATTCAATAATATCATATCATTCATCTCATAACATTCCAAACTTACCTCGGACGTTGAACTATCAAAACAGTTGATTAATCGAGCACTTTATCTTTTCCTCGATCTCGATTCGAACCTCTCCTTTATTGGTCTATACACATTCAAATTTAATCCATTCAATCAAAAATTCATTCAATTTAGTCCACACACATTTATTTAGGGCATTTTACAAAATAGCCCTCACATTTTCACATTTCGACACTTTAGTCCCTATTTCACAAAATCATGAAATTCACATAATTTCTTTTCACACAAGCCTAACCAAATTTTCCTTGTGTTCATACAAGCCCACACATAATTTATTTCACATTTTAGTCCTTCAATTTATCATTTCCACAATTTAGCCCTAATTAGCTAAATTCACCAAAAATCCAAGAACAAAACATGTTCATTAAACACATATCTTCCATTTAACACTAATATTCATCAAAAAGCTCACTATTTCATCAATGGCACATCTCATAAACATCATCAATTCCACAAATTACAACATGGGCTTGATAGTAGACTAAGCAACAATCTCAAAAACATAAAAATCATCAAAAACCAAAGTCAAAACATACCTTAATCAAGGATAGTAATAGCCAAATATTTCAAGCCCTATTCCTTTTTCTTTTTCTTCTTCAATTTCGACAATGGTGGTGTAAAAAGATGATCACTTCATGTTTTGAAAATTTACTAAATTAACTAATTACTAAACTAGCCTTTTTATTTTCATTCATTTTCCACTATTCATTGGTATTTTTGTCCATCCACCATCCACTAACTCTATAGTGGCTTAATTGCCTCATAAGACCTCCAAATTAATAAGACAACAACAATTAAATACTTAACAATTAGCATACAGCTTTTACACTTTACACTATTAAGTCCTTTCTCTTAATTCGACACACAATCGATAAGATTTTCACACAGAACTTTTACACAGGCTATATCACATATAATAGGCATCAGAAATAATATTAAAGTTTTTTTGACCTTAGATTTGTGGTCTCAAAGCCACTATTCCGACTAGGGTCTAAACTGGGTTGTTACAACATTACTGTACACCCTTCAGTGAGAGCAACAATCTTAAACTCTCCCAATATGCACTTCTTTGACAATATGTCTTTCATAAATTTCACATAATTGGACATTTTCTCCAAATCTTCTACTAACGGTATGTTGATATGGAGTTGCTTCAAAACAACTAAAAAAATTTTAAACTGAATATCCTACTTGGAATTGTGAAATCACTGAGGAAAAGGTAAAGGTGATTGACGTTCGGGTTATTGATATTGTTTTGCTATGGCATTTTTGTTGGTAACATGTTCTAATTTTGTCACAACATTTATTTGTGTACCCTTTTTAGATGTTTTTTTTCCGTTCAATATGTTCTGAGATCCTTTCCTAATTGTGGCTGAATTTGTCTTCTTTTGCTGTGGCATATTGAATAACTTCATCCAATTGAGTCCCACTTCTAAGAGTGATGGCCTTACACTACTTTTTTCCTTGGGTCTTGAATTTTTACTATCATTTGGCAATACTCCTTGTGGCCTTGAATTTAGAGTGTTCGCTATTTTCCCCACTTGATTTTCAAAAGCTCAGAGAGACGCAGCTTGACTCTGAATCACAGCATCATTTTTGTCCATATACTCCTTAAAAAAAGATTCAATAGAATTAATAGATGATACATAACCTTGCTGGGCATTTTGCCTCGGCATAGGATAATTCCCCGCACCTTGATTATTCCAATTAAAATTCTAATGCTGCTTCTACCCCGGGTTGTAAGTGTTGGAATAGGGGTTATTATTTCAGTTAAAATTACCCATGTAGTATACCGATACTGTGTTTGATGGACATTCATCAAACACATGATCTTTTCCATAATAAATGTATGACAGTTTGGCTAATTTCATCTCATAGACAGCAGTTGGAATTTTCATTATTTTAAATCATATTAGCTAAAGAGGATGCCTGGGCTATCAACGAAGTAATTGCGTTGAGCTCTATGGTACCAGTAGTTCTCTTATACGTCCCAAATTTTGTGGTAGGGTACTGATAGTCATTGTTGGCAATCTTTTCCAAAATGCCATATGCTTTGTTGTAAGATTTATCCAACAATGTACCATTGGCAAATGCATCAACTACCATTCTCGTATGTGCAATCAACCCATTATAGAATATTTCCAAGTAAGTCCAGTGCTAAAATCCATGCATCAGACATTTCCAAATTAAATCTTTAAATTGTTCCCAAGCCTTATATAGGATTTCCTCCTCTAATTGCCAAAAGATGTAATGTTATTTCTAAGCTTGGCATTCATGTTTGGTGGATTATACTGCAGCAAAAACCTCTGTCATAGATCATTCCATATTGTTACTTTCCTTAACGGTAAAACATTTAGATATGCTCTTGCTTGATATCTCAAGTAAAATATGGAAATAATTAAGTCTCAAGCATCTTTAGGAACACCCTGTTGCCTAAACGAATCATAGACTTCTAGGAAAAGTTGCAAATGCAATCTTGGATCCTCAGTGAGCAGTCCTGCAAATTTTTCTATTATTTGTAAAATCAAAACATTATTGGTTTTAGTTTAAATTGATGCGTTTGTACTTGCGGCCTGACTAGTCTCTGGATTCAAATCATCAAAATTGGCACAACATTCTCTCGGATTGGTCTACCTCGGTCATCTATCACCCCACAGACATGCGGATCGGTGCCCTGACCATTTAAATTATCATTCATACCTAGTATCACCCTTCGAATAGGGGGATTAACATCTTGAACATTCGGATTATCATTGAGACCAAGATCATTCCCATTCCTAGCCATTTTTCTCAATTCTTTTCTCCTTCTACGTAAAGTTTTATCAATCTCTAGGTCAAAAGGATACTCTTTGTTAGCAGGAATGCCTATTCTCATGCACTAATGACAAACCTGTAGAAATTAAATATAACTAATTTAAATAAAACTAATGGAATTAATTAAAATAACCAAACCAAATTACACCAAATTGTTGATCCCCAGCAATGGTGCCAAAAACTTGTCACTTGTAAAAATGATATACGAATTGTACAAAAGCATACACATCGAATCAAATAGTAAAGTGATGAGTGAGTGTCATTCCCACGAGGATCAGCTTGAGGCACTAAAGTGGTCAAGTTACTTTAGTAAAATGCTACTAATGCTACGTTATAGAAAAATCAATGATAAATATGTAGTGGTAATTAAAGGAATAGTGATGTATGCAATATGTGGAACTAATGAATACTTGAAAATGCTATGGAAAAATAAGAGTCATTATGAGAATAACTATGTGAATGATATGTAATGAATAAATAAACAACTAGGAATGCTATGGCAAAACTACTACAGTAAAAATACGGGTTACGCGATGTTGAGTGGAAAGGTCGGGATTACTAAGAATCTACTTTTTCCCGTCAACAATCCCCCAGCAAAATCATACTTAATCTATTGCCCAGAAGAGTTATAAAGTGGCTTGCTTCTTCCAAAAACAAAAAACCCAAGTTACCTTGCCTGTGTTTTAGGCCTTTAATATGGTACTCTGCAATGTTTTCCTTCGTATGAACGCAAATCTATGTCTAGAGTCTACTACAAGTATCTATCGAGTACTTGCCCATATCATTCAACCATGGTCCAACTTCAGAATTTAGATTAATTTAAGGGTATGCTGCACAATCAACTATGTCTAGGGATTGCTCATATACATTGTAAAGAATAAAATAATTGAATGAAATAGTAAAATAACTCAGATTTATACTGCATCCATTAAAGATAGTTAAAGTTTCATAAAAGTAATCCCAACCCTATGAGATTTAACTCATGGATTGGAAAATAAAATTCAACTCAAACATCATTTTCATCACTGTAGTTCACGAAAGAATATATTAGAAATTTTGGAAGAACGTCGTGAAGACAACGTTCACTTGTCCAATCCACGCTCCAGCTGTGCAGTGTCCTAAGGTAGCTGAGAAGGGTTGCCTACATCTTTCCTGTTCCTGTCTCTATTCAATCACTACCTTCAAATTTTCCTAAGGATCTCTACCCACAGCCGTGCCCTAAGATTTCCTCCTTTGCTTTTATTTAAAATTCTTTGATTTTCTTTTTCAGGATAATTCCAATATCCCCAAATTTATCTTCTCCTTTTTTCTAGGCAGATTTATTGGTACATATAGAGTTGGGCTAAAACTGATATGCACTGAATGCTACCTGGACACCTTCCCGGCATTGCCATGACATACTAGCTAGCAATCTGACCACCCTTTTGCCCTGGAAAAACTTCACTCCTTTATTTCTTGTTCCTCATCCTTCATTTGTCAATAACACAAAACACAGTCCTTCCATGAGTAATTAAAAGCACATAATATGTAAATACAACCCAAATTCTAATGCAATGCTAAAAAATATTAATGAAGTGCCCTAAAATGCAACTAGATATACTTAAGTATAGGCAATTAACTAGGTCCAAAGGCATAAAATATAATTCTTTTCAAGAGTTATCAGTTAAACAAGTGACAACACAAAAAATAGCCTGGTCAGGGCTATGTATACATGTGAGGTTACCATTCTAGGCTAAACCTTTAAAACAAAAACGGATTACTAGTCTAGGCTAAATTCGTGTCACATGTATATCTGAGTCTACAACAAATGCTAGAGGTCGATCCATATGAATTATCTCAGAATTTGATTTATTACCACATAGTCTGATTTCCAATTTAAACAGTTAATATACAATTGATTAACAATATTTAATAATGAAATGTAATTAAGGAAGATAGTATGAACATACCTAGATAAAAATGGTTGTGAAAACAAGGTGACGACTATTCCGTTAATTTAGCTTTTCCACGATTCGAGTCCGATTGTTTCGTTTCTTGATATGCAAGTTGGTTGCTTGGCCAATCCTTCAAACTCTTCAAACATGGAGTTTCAGTCATCCACAATGAAAATGAAGAAGATGATATTTGTTTTATTATTTTATCTTACTTTATTTTTTATTTAATTACCTAAATGCCATTAATTTACATATTTATAAACTAAAGCATATATACATGTTGTCTAACATTTTAAGTATGGTTAAATTACCATATAAATCTATTCAACTATGATTTTGTAATCAATTAACCTTTTTACACTAAGAACGATTGACTTTTGTAAATTTTATGATTTAGTCCTTTTACTTAATTATCTATCTAAGCGTTAAAATTTTCTAACAAAATTTTAATATACCTATATAATCACTCTGTAAATATTTAATAAAAATATTTACTATCTCGATTATAGAAATGAGGTCCTAAACCTCATTTTCTAAAATGACTTGACTTTAGGGACAACTCAATTGTACTTAAATATTCATTCAATTACCTAAAATTATCAAACCAAAATCCAAAATAATATCATAATTGACTCATAAATATTAAATAATAATATTTATAGGCTTACTCATTGAATTTGTGTCTCCAAAATTACTATTTTCAACACCACTGAAAAATAAGTTGTTACATTTTGTCATACACGGTAGGTCCATTATGTGAATAAGTGTGAAGTAGGGTTGCACTACTAACTTCACTATGGAGAGTCGAATATTAGACATGGAAAAGATATGTCACTATAATAGTATGGTTATAGGTAAGCCTGAATAAACATCTTAAGGAAAAAAACATATAAGGGAGAAAGTAGTGTTTGATGGAATGGTGGACGTAGTCAAAGATTGCATATGAGGACAAAATCTGGGGATTTGTTTTGACAAGACTCTTATAGCTAGAGAGATATTTGGGAAACATATGGAGGGGCATAAGAATGTGAAACATGACTCATCTTCTTCACTAAGGCAAGTGGGAAAATGTTGGATCTGGTGCCCTAAGTATAGTATTTTCATCAATATACACTTGTAATTTTTTTTCAAATAGATTGGTGAATAAAATAAATTCATTAATTAAATTAATATACTTTATACAAATTTTTTGTCAAATGGTTTTTCACAAAAGAAAAATGGAAGAAAATGTTGCTCATTGGTTGTCTAAATGTTTAACTAATACTAAGTGGTATTACATGGTCGAATCGTAGTATGAAAAGATAACTTGTATTAGTAGATAAACCTAAACATGTCCTTAGTCTAATTGAAAATGATCAAACTGATTAAAAGGCTAATATGTCATCTATCAAGTCCAATTGGGGAGATTTCTTGTCTTGGGCATCGGAGTGGAAGACTCTCAAAAGATAGAGACATAGATATGACTAACTAGACTGACAGTACATCGGGCAGGACCCAAGCAGAATAGATATTGAGTCTGTTTATGGCTTTATTCACTTGTGACATTCATAGTGTGGCATATCTAAATCCTAAGTGAATGGTGGACTATGTATACGTGACTCATACACTTTGATGTAAGTAAAAGCCCGAGTTCAAATAAATAAGGAACTAAAAGTTAGTGCGTTGGATGTATGATGTAACAACCCATTTTTAGTGGTTTTGGGACCACAAATCCGAAGTCAAAATATTTATTTTATTATTTTAATGTTTATAACATGGTATGATGATTGTGTGAAAATTTTGTTAAGAAATTTTATCGTTTGAATGGTAAAATTTATAAAAAGGACTAAATCGTGTAAAGTGTAAAAGTGGAGTTCTAATAGCTAAAGGTGTCTAATAGCTATAGAACCTTAAAGTTAAGGTCTTTAAGTGGTAATTATACCATTTTAATTGTGAATGGACAATGATGGACACAAAATGGATGTTTTTAAATGGTTTTATTAAAGGTTAATTTTGTAATTTGTTTATTAATCATATAATAAATAAAACAAAATAGATAATTTGTGTCCTTTTTCTTCTCATAAACACCAAAACTGATTCTAACATGAAGAAACCTTAGCTAGGGTTCGGCCAAGCACATTTGTGCAACTGTAAGTCCGTTTTGTCCTATTTTTAATGATTTCTATGTTTTTGTGATTGTTGTATCTAGTACTAGCTAGCCCAGGGACTATTTTGAAAACTGTTAAATATTTTGAATGATGCCATTAATGAATACATGTGTATTTTGAAGTTTCTTGATAGATTATAAATGCTTGTTGATAGATATACAAGTTTTGTTAAGTGATTTTTAGTGAAAATGCAAAATAAGGATTAAATTTAGAAATGTTGAAACTTTGTGTTAATATGTGAAATAAATGAAAAATATGGGCTGTTAGGGGTGTAATGGTAATTTGGCTAAGCATGGGTTTTTTGAAATTTGCATGAATTGGTGATTTTGTGTAATAAGGACTAAATTGTAAAAATAAGAAAGTTTAGGGGCTAAAGTGTAAAATAGCTCAAATATATATTTTGGATTGAATTGAATAAATAGATGATTAAATGAGTTGAATTTTATATTATATAAATCAAGAAAAGCGAAATTTGGAATTGGATAGGGGAAAAGATAAAGTATTCGATTGATCGATGATTTCATCATTTTTGAACCGAGGTAAGTTCGTATGCGATAAATTTCATTATAAATGTATTTTAAATGTTCTAATATTGCTTAACTGTAAATATGAGACTTCAGAAAAATTCATCAATGACTCGAGAGTAATTCGATACAAAATCCCGGTTGAACCTTAGAAATAATTTAGGATACTAGTGACTTGTCATTAGGGGATATGTTGAGTTGGCTTCAGGCCATGATATTAGCACTTCGGGTGTGATAGCCCGACTTAGGGCCTAGTCGGAATAGTGGTGCAAGACCATAAATCTGAAGAAGAAATATGTGTTTAAATGATTTTATAAGGCTTATGAGGTATTTGCATGATTGTGTGAAAATTTCATGAAGGATTTTTATTAATTAGTGAATAAATTGTCCATTAGGACTAAATTGAAAGGATTAGAAAATATGAAATTCTAGAAGGTTTAAGTATGAAATATAATTATAAAAATTATTGGAGGTCCTTATTTAACAATTAGACCATTATATGTTGAGATGGACAAAAATGAACATAGGAAGGAAAAATCTCAAGAAATAATCATTAAGGGCATTTTTTTCATTTGGTAAATTAAAGAAGTAAAAGGGAAAAGAAGTCAAAATTAGTGATCATCTTCTCTATGCTAGCCGAAAATTTCAAGGGCACCATAGCTAGGGTTTTTTCATCTTCCAAGCTTGATAGTAAGTGTATCCTAGCCCCATTTTTAACGTTCTTTATATTTTTGAGATCCTCGTATCTCGGTTTAGCTATTTCTAGCTATATTTTGAGCTAAGGATTATGTTCAAAAATTTACCCATGTATGACATACATGTATTTTGATGTCTTATGGAAGAATATGAAAGGTTGATGTAGGATAAACATCTTTTTCTAAGAGATTTACATGAGTAATGCATGAAAGGACTAAATTGCAAAAGTTATGAAAATGGTCATATATGAGTGAAATAGTGAAAATTGAAAGTTGCTATAGTTGAGAATCTAATTCATCTAGGCTTGAAATACAATAAAGTTGAATGAAAATCATTTTACGAGCCTAGGGACAAAAGAGTAATATTGAGAAAGTTTAGGGGTAAAATTGTAAATTTTTCCAAAGTATGAGTTATGTGTCAATTTAGTCAATATAAGTATTAAACAATTTAAATTGTTATTATAGATCAAGAAACATGAAGCCCAGACCGAAATTGAGGCAAGAACAAAGTCGAGGACTAAATTGCACATCTACACATATTTTGGAGTACCGAGGTAGGTTTGTATGAATTCATTTCTACATATGTTATTATGATTAAATTATTTTCTATGTTGCATGAAGTACATTATTTCAATGAAGTTAAGTACTAATGTTTAATAAGGAAATTGATGAGACCAAGTAAGTGAAAGTCCCGTTTGAAGTTTCGGAATAATGAGGATACCTTTGTCACCACATGAGATAAGGAAAGCCCGTGTAAGACCATGTCTGGGACATGGCATCGACACCATTTAAGGAAGGTCTCGTGTAAGTCCATGTCTGGCACATGGCGTCGACACCATTTAAGGAAGGTCTCGTGTAAGACCATGTCTTGGACATGGCATCGACACCATTTAAGGAAAGTCTCATGTAAGTCCATGTCTGGCACATGGCATTGACATCATTTAAGGAAGGTCTCGTGTAAGTCCATGTTTGGCACATGGCATCGACATCAAGCTAAGAAAGCCCGTGTAAGACCATATCTGGGGTATGGCATTGGCACTAAGAGGTGATCCAATGTATGACCATATCTGGGATATGGCATTGGCATCGAGACACATGTTTGATAAGATTGAGTATCCTTTGGTATTCCAAGAAGTTCAACAGGAAAAAAAGTAGGCATGAAAAAGGGACTAATGGTAAAGTAAGTAAAGTTGATGATGAGATATGTTATATAAGAATGATAGAGAATTCCATTCAAGTTAATGAAGGTAGAGATTCAAGTTATTGTTTATGATAGTTTAATTGCTAAACAATGTAATGAGTGATACAGGTACCATGAGTAATTACAAGTTAAGGTAACCCTAATGTGATGGGTAAGTATGAGCAAGAGTAGGTATGAGTAAGTAAGCTTAAGCACTTAAGATTTATTGTTTCATGATAAATGAGTTTAATTTAAGCAATTATGCTACTACATAAGTTTTCATGCATACTTACTGAGCTATATGCTTACTTCTCTCTTTTCTTTCTTCCTTGTAGTATTGCCAAGCTAGCTCGGAGATCGTAGAACGTCGGAGCTTGGATCACACTATCAAACATCCTTTTGGTATAGTAAAGTTGAATTATTTTGGTTATGGCATGTATAGGATTTGGTCATTTTGTATTATGTCTTATGTGAGAGCCAAAGGCTTGGCTATTAGGATTATGCATTCTTTTTGTATGTGGTTAAAGAAATTGGCCAATGTTTGTTAAGTTCCTTATATTGGTGATGATAAGTTTTTATGAATTATATAAGTGATGTTTCAGGAATGATTCATAGTACATGAATGCTACATTATGAATGGTTGGAGTTGGTATAAGTGTGTTGAGGTTTCAGGGTGGCAATTGGCTTGGAAAATAGCCCCTAAGTGTCCATACGGGTAGACACACGGGCATGTGTCTAGGCCATGTGTGACACACGGCTAGCCCTATGGGTGTGTTAATAGGCCGTGTGCCCCCTACACTAATTTGTGAGAATATGATTCGTCACACGGGCCAGGACACGAGCGTGTGTCTTAGCCATGTGCTAATTAGGGATTGATGACATCATAAACAGAGAGCTCCACGGGCTTGAGACACGGTTGTGTCCAAGCCGTGTGAAGGACATAGGCTATAGACATAGGCATGTGCTCAGCCGTGTGAAATAAGTCACTATCGACCACGGGTGAAGATCACGGGAATGTCTCAGGGGCACACGAGCGTGTCCCTTGGACAACACAGTGTGTGGGCCCTGTCCAGGAAAAAATTTTAAAAAGAGTAAAAGTTTTCGATTAAACTTTGAAATCTTTCGAAAGTAAGTTTAAGGCTTCGTAGACCCAAGATATTTATGTTATGATTAAGAGGAGAAGTTTTAAGATGGAACAAAATTTTATAGCCCGATAATGCATGTTTAAGTAAGGTTAAGTACAGTAATGCCTCGTATCCTGTCCCGACGTTGATAATAGGTATGGGGTGTTACATTTAGTGGTATAAGAGCTACAGTTTAGTCGATTCTAGGACTAACGTAGCATACGTTTGAGTGTAGCTATACATGCCATACATAAGAGTATTTATATAATGATAGTGTGACGACTCCTGACGATTTAAATTGTGTTTTCATATAGTAAATGGATCCCAAAAGAGCTATGGTGGATGATGTATAAAGTAATGCGCCGGCTCCAGCTAAAGGGAAGGTGCCAAATGAGAATGAGAATAAACCCACTACCGTAAGTCAGAGAGGAGGAGAAGAGGCTAGAAGCCTTCCTCCACAAGATGAATGCATGGTATACGGAGTTTGTTCGCATGAACTTGAATGCACAACCCCCTCCACCCCGCCTATTCCTCAACCTACCCTTGTAGCCTCCGGTAGACAGAATTCAAAAGCAAGGAGTTGAGGAATTTTGGGCTAGTAAAGATGATGATCCGAAAAGGGCAGAGTTCTGGCTTGAAAAGGGCAGAGTTCTGGCTTGAAAATACCATCAGGGTTTTTGACGAGTTATCATGCACACCTGAGGAGTGCATGAAGTGTGTAGCCTCTCTCTTAAGATATTCTGCTTATCAGTGGTGGGACACCCTAGTATCGGTTGTACCAAGAGAAAGGATCATATGGGAGTTTTTCCAAGAAGAATTCAGGAAGAAGTATATTAGTTAGAGGTTCATTGACCGAAAAGGAAGGAATTCTTGGAATTGAAGCAAGGTAAGATGACAGTGACTGAATATGAGCGTGAGTTTGTGAGGCTCAAAAATACGCTTGAGAGTGTGTATCCACAGAGGCTATTATGTGTAAGAGATTTGAGGACGGACTAAATGAAGACATTAAGTTGTTTGTTGGTGTCCTCGAGTTGAAGGAATTTGTTGTGCTAGTGGACCGAGCTTGTAAAGCCGAAGAATTGGTTAAAGAGAAAAGAAAAGCTAAGATGGAGTCCCGCGAATCAAGAAAGAGACAGTGGGGTAAGTCATTTCAGTCCTCGTCTAAGAAGTCGAGAGATTTTCCTACCCGATCAGCTACTTCAGCTGGGTTTTCAAGCAGAAGCAAAAATAAACAGTATGCGGGAATAAGGCTCAAACCACCTCAGTTCCTAGTGTTGGGAATATTTGATCTAAAAGACCGGAATGCCCACAGTGCAGCAGACATCACCCCGGTGAGTGTCATGCACATGAGAATGCTTGTCTTAAGTCCGGTTCCCAAGATCACTTTATTAGAGAATGTCCTGAAATGGTTGAAAAAGAGAAGGTTCAGAGTGCAAGATCAAGAAGCACTAATAGAGGAAAGCAAAAAGGAACCCGGAAGTGGGGCGAGTAGTAAGGGTACACCTCGAGAGCAGGCTACAAGATCCAAGGGTAGAGCACCTGTAAGGACTTATGCCATTCGCGCTCGCGAAGATGCATCCTTTCCCGATGTAATTATAGGTACATTTTTTTCTTTATGACACAAATGTTGTTGCTTTAATTGATCCGTGGTCTACCCATTCACATATTTACATGAAATTAGCATCTAGCATGAGCATGCCTGTTGAGTCTACATAATTTGTGATAAAAGTGTCTAATCCACTATGCAAAAGTGTATTAGTAGATAAAGTATGCAAAGGTTGCCCATTGATGATTAGAGGTCATTATTTTAAGGCAAACCTCATGCTATTGCCATTTGATGAATTTGACATTATTCTTAGTATGGATTGGTTAACCACTCATGATGTGACAGTAAATTGTGGAAAGAAATATATTAAGTTGAGATGTGAAAATGGGGACACTCTTCGTGTTGAATCAGATGAACAAGACAGATCGTCGGTAGTGATCTCTCACATGTCGGCTCAGAGGTATGTAGGAAAAGGGTATGAGGCATATCTTGTCTTTGTGATGAATGCCAAAGAGACCGAGTTAAAGATTGAATCAGTACCGATAGTATGTGAGTACCTAGATGTCTTTCCCGAGGAATTGCCAGGATTGCCTCTGGTTAGAGTGGTTGAATTTGGTATTGAGTTAGCTCCCGGTACTATACCGATATCGATTGCTCCTTATAGGATGGCTCCAATCGAGTTGAAGGAATCGAAGGTACATTTGCTAGAGTTAACGAACAAAGGTTTAGCTAGACCGAGTTGCTCTCCATGGAGTGCTCGGTATTATTTGTGAAAAAGAAAGATGGCTCTATGAGATTGTGCATAGATTACCGATAGCGTAATAAAGTAACAATAAAGAACAAGTACACATTGCCAAGGATTGACGATTTGTTTTATCAATTGAAGGGAGCCACTATGTTCTCCAAGATAGACTTGAGATCGGATACTATCAATTGAGAGTAAAAGACTCAGATGTGTCGAAGACTGCATTTCAGACGGGGTATGGGCACTATGAATTTTTAGTCATGCCTTTTGGTTTAACTAATGCCCTGACGGTGTTTATAGACATAATGAACCGCATCTTTTGGCCATACCTAGATAAGTTTGCGATTGTTTTTATTGATGATATATTGATATATTCCCGAGATGAGCCTGAGCATGCTAAGCACTTAAGGACAGTTTTACAAATTCTACGAGATAATCAGTTGTATGCCAGGTTTAGTCAAAGTGAATTTTGGCTCAAGGAAATTGGATTTCTGAGACACATTGTTTCGGAAGATGGAATCTGAGTTGACCCAAGTAAGATCTCAGCCATTGTTGATTAGAAACCCCCAAAAAATGTATCTGAAGTTAGAAGTTTTCTGGGCTTAACTAGCTACTATAGGCGGTTCGTCAAGGGGTTTTCCATGATAGTGACTCCAATGATGAAACTGTTACAAAAGATGTAAAGTTTGAATAGACGGAAAAGTGCCAACAAAGTTTTGAGAAACTAAAGGCAATGTTGGCAGAGGCTACAATTTTAGTACAACCTGAGTCAGGAAAAGAATTTGTGATCTACAGCGATGCATCCTTAAATGGATTGGGCTGTGTTCTTATACAAGAAGGCAAAGTGATAGCGTATGCCTCCAGACAGCTAAAGCCACATGAGAAGAATTACTCGACGCATGATTTAGAGTTGGCTGCTATTGTTTTTGCATTGAAGATTTGGATACACCATTTGTATGGTGAAAAAGTCAGATATTCACCGATCATAAAAGTTTAAAGTATTTGATGACTCAAAAGGAATTGAATTTAAGGCAATGGAGATGGTTAGAGTTGATAAAAGATTATGAGTTGGTTATTGATTACCATCCGGGGAAGGCGAACGTAGTCACTGATGCTTTAAGTAGAAAATCCTTATTTGCTTTGAGGGCTATGAATACACAAATGACTTTGTCCGATGACGGGTCTATTCTAGCTGAGTTGAGAACTAGACCGATGTTTCTCCAAGAGATCTATGAGGCTTAGAAAGGTGACAGTGAATTAGAAGCCAAAATAGTGCAATGTGAGTAGAGTGTTGAGTCTGACTTTCGAATTGATTCAGATGGATGTTTGATGTTCAGAGATAGAGTTTGTGTACTGATAAATGATGAGCTCATTCATAAAGTTTTGCATGAGGCACATAGCGGATGCTTATCTGTACATCCAGGTAGCACCAAGATGTATAATGATTTGAAGAAATGGTACTAGTGGCCGAGTATGGAGAAAGATATTTTCTAGTTTGTTTCAAGATGCTTGATTTTTCAGCAAGTAAAGGCTGAACACCAAGTACCTTCGGGTTTGCTTCAACCAATTATGGTACCCGAGTGGAAGTGGGACCGAATTACCATGGATTTTGTAATGGGTTTACCGTCAACACCGAGTAAGAAAGATGCTGTATGGGTTATAGTTGATAGACTTACGAAGTCAGCCCATTTCATACCTGTACGAGTTGACTACTCACTTGATAAGTTGGCAAACTTATACATTTCAGAGATAGTAAGGCTTTATGGAGTGCCTTTAACAATTACATCGGATAGAGATCTAAGATTTACATCCATATTTTGGAAGAAGTTGCAAGAAGCCCTGGGCACAAAGTTGAGTTTTAGTACGGCTTTTCACCCCCAAATTGACGGACAGTCGGAGAGGGTAATACAAGTACTTGAAGATATGCTACGGTGTTGTATTCTTTAGTTTCAAGGCAGTTGGGAGAAATATTTACCTTTGGTGGAATTTGCTTACAATAACAGTTTTTAGTTGAGTTTAAAAATGGCGCCTTATGAGGCTTTATATGGGCGTAAATGTCAAACGCCCTTATATTAGACTGAGCTTAAGAAAAGCCAGATTCACGGGGTTGACTTGGTTAGAGAAACTGAAGAAAAAGTAAAGGTGATTAGAGATTGTTTAAAAGCTGCTTCTAATCGACAAAAATCCTACTTGGATTTAAAAAAAAAAAGAGATTGAGTATCAAGTCGGTGATAGAGTATTCTTAAAAGTGTCACCATGGAGAAAGGTTTTTAGATTCGGACGGAAAGGCAAATTGAGTCGCGCTTTTATCGGGCCGTATAAGATCACTGAGAGGATAGGGCCGATAGCCTATCGATTGGCTTTGCCATTTGAGTTAGAAAAATTCATGATGTATTTCATGTGTCTATGTTGAGACGCTACTGATCAAACCCCATGCATGTGATTGCACCGACAGAGGTTGAGATACAACCCGACATGACTTATGGTGAGGAACCAATTAAGATTCTAGCCGAGGAAGTCAAGCAATTACGGAATAAAAGTATAGCTATCGTGAAAGTCTTATGGAAGAGACATGGGGTAAAAGAGGCTACGTGGGAGCCCGAGGAGGCTATGAGGAATCAGTACCCAAACCATTTTACCGATAAGATTTTCGGGGACAAAAATCCCTAAGGAAGGAGAATTGTAATAGCCCAACTTAGGGTTTAGTCAGAATAGTGGTGCAAGACCACAAATCTGAAGAAAAATATGTGTTTAAATGATTTTATAAGGCTTATGAGGTATTTGCATGAATGTGTGAAAATTTCATGAAGGAATTTTATTAATTAGTAAATAAATTGTCCATTAGGACTAAATTGAAAGGATTAGAAAATATGAGATTCTAGAAGGTTTAAGTATGAAATAGAATTATAAAAATTATTAGAGGTCATTATTTAACAATTAGACCATTATATGTTAAGATGGACAAAAATGGACATAGGAAGGAAAAATCTCAAGAAATAATCATTAAGGGCATTTTTGTCATTTGGTAAATTAAAGAATTAAAAGGAAAAAGAAGTCAAAATTAGTGATCATCTTCTCCATGCTAGCTGAAAATTTCAAGGGCACCATAGCTAGGGTTTCTTCATCTTCCAAGCTTGATAGTAAGTGTATCCTAGCCCCATTTTTAATGTTCTTTGTATTTTTGAGATCCTCATAGCTCGGATTAGCTATTTCTAGCTATATTTTGAGCTAAGGATTATGTTAAAAAATTTACCCATGTATGACATACATGTATTTTGATGTCTTATGGAAGAATATGAAAGGTTGATGTAGGATAAACATCTTTATCTAAGAGATTTACATGAGTAATGTGTGAAAGACTAAATTGCAAAAGTTATGAAAATGGTCATATATGAGTGAAATAGTGAAAATTGAAAGTTGCTATAGTTGAGAATCTGATTCATCTAGGCTTGAAATGCAAGAAAGTTGAATGAAAATCATTTTACGAGCCTAGGGACAAAAGAGTAATATTGAGAAAGTTTAGGGGCAAAATTTTAAATTTTACCAAAGTATGAATTATGAGTCAATTTAGTCAATATAAGTATTAAACAAGTTAAATTGTTATTATAGATCAAGAAACACGAAGCCGGGATCAAAACTGAGGCAAGAACAAAGTCGAGGACTAAATTGCACATCTACACATATTTTGGAGTACCGAGGTAAGTTTGTATGAATTCATTTCTACATATGTTATTATGATTAAATTATTTTCTATGTTGCATGAAGTACATTATTTCAATGAAGTTGATTATTAATGTTTAATAAGGAAATCAATGAGACCAAGTAAGTGAAAGTCCCGTTTGAAGTTTTGAAATAATGAGGATACCTTTATCACCACATAAGATAAGGAAAGCCCGTGTAAGACCATGTCTGGGACATGGCATCGACACCATTTAAGGAAGGTCTCGTGTAAGTCCATGTTTGGCATATGGCATCGACACCATTTAAGGAAGGTCTCGTGTAAGACCATGTTTGGGACATGGCATCAACAACATTTAAGGAAGGTCTCGTGTAAGTCCATGTCTGGCACATGGCATCGACACCATTTAAGGAAGGTCTAGTGTAAGTCCATGTCTAGCACATGGCATTGACACCATTTAAGGAAGGTCTCGTGTAAGTCCATGTCTGGCACATGCATCGACACCATTTAAGGAAGATCTCATGTAAGTCCATGTCTGGCACATGGCATCGACATCAAGCTAAGGAAACCCGTGTAAGACCATATTTGGGGTATGGCATCGGCACTAAAAGGTGATCCCATGTAAGACCATATCTGGGATATGGCATTGGCATCGAGACACATGTTTGATGAGATTGAGTATACTTTGGTATTCCAAGAATTTCAACAGGCAAAAGAGTAGGCATGAAAAAGGGACTAATGGTAAAGTAAGTAAAGTTGATGATGAGATATGTTATATAAGAATGATAGAGAATTCCATTCAAGTTAAGAAAGGTAGGGATTCAAGTTATTGCTTATGATAGTTTAATTTCTAAACAATGTAATGAGTGATACAGGTACCATGAGTAATTACAAGTTAAAGTAACCCTAATGTGATGGGTAAGTATGAGCAAGAGTAAGTATGAGTAAGTAAGCTTAAGCACTTGGGATTTATTGTTTCATGATAAATGAGTTTAATTTGAGCAATTATGCTGCTACAGAAGATTTCATGCATACTTACTAAGCTATATGCTTACTTCTCTATTTTCCTTCTTCCTTATAGTATCGCCAAGCTAGCTCGAGGATCATAGAATGTCGGAGCTCAGATCACACTATCAAACATCCTTAAGGTATAGTAAAGTTGAATTATTTTGGTTATGGCATGTATAAGATTTGGTCATTTTGTATTATGTCTTATGTGAGAGCCAAAGGCTTGGCTATTAGGAGTATGCATTCTTTTTGTATGTGGTCAAAGAAATTGGCCAATGTTTGTTAAGTTCCTTATGTTGGTGATGATAAGTTTTTATGAATTCTATAAGTGATGTTTTAAGAATTATTCATAGTACATGAATGCTACATTATGTATGGTTGGAGTTGTTATAAGTGTGTTGAGGTTTTAGGGTGGTAATTGGCTTGGAATATAGCCCCTAAGTGTCCACACGGGCATGTGTTTAGGCCATGTGTGACACACGACCAGCCCCAAGGGTGTGTTAATAGGTCATGTGTCCCCTGCACTAATTTGTGAGAATACGATTCGTCACACGAGCCAGCACACAGGCGTGTGTCTTGGTCGTATGCTAATTAGGGAATTATGATGTCATAAACAGAGAGCTCTATGGGCATGAGACACGGGCGTGTCCAGGTCGTGTGAAGGACATGGGTTATAGACACGGCGTGTGCTCAGCTGTGTAAAATAAGTCCGTGTCGATCACAGGTGAAGAACACGAGCATGTCTCAGGGGCACACGAGCATGTCCCTTAGACATCATGGGCGTGTGGGCCCAGTCCAGGCAAAAATTTTCAAAAAGAGTAAAAGTTTCCTATTAAACTCCAAAATCTTTCGGAAGTAAGTTTAAGGCTTCGTAGGCCCAAGATATTTATGTTATGATTAAGAAGGAAAAGTTTTAAGATAGAATGAAATTTTATAGCCCGATAATGCATGTTCAAGTAAGGTTAAGTACAGTAATGTGTTGTATCCTGTCCCGACGTCGGTCATGGGTATGGGGTGTTACATCGGGTGCGAGTTATACCGATTTGGCTTTAGGCCATGAATATTGGCTAATTTGGCTTCGGGCCATGATATCAATACTTCGGTTATAAGGTACCTTAATTTGGCTTTAGGCCATGGTATAGGTACTTATTGTGTGAGTCTCTTGAGTATCCTACTTCTATTCCAAATGGTTCAACGGGTAAATGAATGATATGGATGAGAATGAGATTGGCACAAGATGGTACAAGTATGTGCATAAACCATAGTAGCTTTTAATCGAAGAAATGGTGAAGAAAGTATATATTTTTGTGAAAGAGTAATTGAAAGGTTTGTTAGTTGATGTGAATTTATGTATCTTTAATTAATTGCTGGATTATGTGGTTATGATATTATTGAGTATATTTCATACGAGCTTACTAAGCTTTATAACTTACTTTATTTTATCCCCGTGTTTTATAGTGTTATCAAGATAGCTTGGATTCGGGGATCATTAGAGATCGCTACACACTATCCACCTATCACTTAGTACCTATAAACTTTGGTATTTTAAGTATATGGTATGTATAAGATCTTTGTGTCAAGATGGTTATGTTTGGTAATGAATTTGGCCAAATGAATTGGGTTGTAAATGCATATGTTTTGGTTTATATATATAGCCTTGAGTAATGGCTTATTTAGGGTTATTTTGGTAAGGTTGAAACATGTATATATATACATATGTTTGGGTCTTGTGTAATAAGTTGGTTGATGGTTGTGGATAATTTTTGGACATTGGTTTATTTGTGAAATTAGGCTAAAAGATGTATATTTGGGAATGTATGGTTAATTGAATTTTATATGTGAATTAGGTAAAAAATTAGATGGCATATTGTGGTAGTTTGTGATTTGTATAGATGGGTAATGAAATGGTATGGAATATGCTTGATATGAGATTGATTTAATGCCTATTATCTCTTGTGTTGGTGCCTTTGAATTGTGGTGTAGGTACATGTATTTAGGGTGACAAATTGGCTTGGTAAATAACCTATTTTTGTCCACACGGGTAGAGACACAGGCGTGTGTCTCAATCGTGTGTGACACATGGTTATATTGCATGATCGTGTGTCCCCTAGTGTGGTTTTAAAAATCAAGTCAGTATGCTCTACATGGCCTCACACACAGGCGTGTGACTTGGCAGTGTGGCATAAGTCAAAATACCCTACAGGTTTGGCACGACCTAGCACATGGTCTGACACACGGGCGTGTATGGCCATTTTTAGGGCATACGGGCTAGCCACACGGGCGTGTGTGTTGGCGTGTGACCCAAGTCAGAAAGTTACACGGGGTTAGGCACGGGCTGGGACACGGCCATGTGCTTCCATTTTGAATGTCCACACGCCTATGACACAGGCGTGTCCCCTATTTTGAGAAAAAATTTCTAAGTTTCATAAAAAATCTCTTGAACTATTGGTTTAGCCCCGAACCACTCCCAAAGCATGTTTAGGGTCTCGTAGGCTCGTTATAGGGACATTATGCTTGAGTTTGAATAATGTTTGCATAAAATGGGAAATAATATGGGAATTGAATGTTTAAATGTTTACTAAGTTAGGTAATACTCTGTAACCCAATCTCGGCATTGAATACGGGCGAGGGGTGTTACATATGACTTCTATAGTTGTAGTGTCATTCAAAATAGTGTAATTCATAGCCCAAAACATGGGTAAATGATAAGCTCTCATCGGCCACATGGTTGATGAAAAGTAAATGTAGCCATGGGCCATCCGTCTTTGTGATGGATGACTTGATCACTCTTTGATAGTGATTGACTTTTCATGAAGGAAGATGTAATGGTTATCATGAGAGAAAATAAAATCATATTGGGAGAATGAATATTATCCCAAAGATATCAAGGATATCCTATGAGGGTAACACACTTATGACGAGGTCATTGGACAAGCACTAAGTAGTTACTTTCGTAATGGTATGTCACTAGGGAGAGTTCAGTCACAATACTATAGTAAAATGAATTCGTGACTAAATGAGTTTATAATTAATAGGTGAAAAGTCAGAACTTAATTATAAATAATTTGAACCTCAACTACATATGTCCAATCGATCCCTCTACTAGCTCATTGTAACCAAAAATGAATTGTGTGTTTGAATAGAAATGAAATGAATGAATAGGAAAAAATAGGAAACATTCATGAATGATTATGATTTTCTCCGAAATGGAGAAATGGAATCATTTGGAAATGAACGTATGTTTCCAAAAATGGAAATGGAATGAAAATGAAAATGGAAATAATCTATTTGCAATCCTATATGGATTACCTAAAAATTATCGGAAGAATTAGTTTATGTTTTTTGATTGATTTGAAGACTTAAAATGAAAATAAATGATTCGGTCATAGTGAACAAGTTGAGTTGTGAATTATTGAACATATTTCTCGAAATTTTACTAGGGGCAAAAGCATCAAAATTTTACTAGGGGTAAAATCGTCAAAATTTTGTTCGGGGTAAAATAGGGATGATTTTTTATATATAAATATTAAATTTTAGTTTGGGAAATAGAAAATTTGAATCAGGTTGGACATAGTACTAGGTCAAAAAGGCCTAAGAAGTACTCGTAATTATATTCGATGTGAGAGAGGCCCAAAAACCCCTCATGGACATGAAGGGGCGGCAACACTATTAGGAATATTAGGGTGTGTCATCCACCCTAGTCCTACTCAATTTAGGATTTTTTTTTCTATTAATAACCCACTACAACTCAACAAGGGATCTATCTTCTCTTCCTATAAATAGATGACATTGGTAGAGCTATTAACACAAGTTTGAGAGATTTTTATTCTGTCGAAAGATAGAGAGAATTTATTATCAACTATTACATATATTTTTCCGGAATAACAATTCTACTAGTTTCTATTAAGGAGAGAAAATTTTCGTTTTCACCCTAAAAAGAGAAAAACTTTTCTAGTTCTATGTTTCGATTCAATTGGTTCGATCCCACACTTGATGCAATTCATGGTACGATAATAGCAAAGAAGATCATTTGGTTGAAAGCCGGAACAATGAACATCTGTTAAGTTGAAAACACAAGTAAAAATTCAATTCAGGTTTATTGCTATAAATATCACAAACCAGGTGGATTTTCAAAATTTTAATTTTTTTACTATACAAGAAAACTATTTTCAAATCGGGATTTTCCAACAAATACTGGTCCATAATGGTCTAAAATTGTAAGAAACCCTGGGATGCGGACCAGTCAGAATGGGAAGAGCTTGATGAAAAAACTCAATCTACAATTGAACTATGCCTTACAAATAATGTGTTACAAAAGGTATTGATGGAAAAAAACAGCGCCCGTGCTATGAAGAAAATTGGAAGCCTTATACATGAGGAATTCTCTGGCCAACAGGTTAGTGTTAAAACAACGCCTCTACATGTTCAAGATGGCCAAAAGTGAGTCACATAAAAGAATTCGTTACCTTCTCGATGACTTAAAGAATCTCGATGCAAATATCAGGGACGAGGATCAGGTTATGTGATGGGCATCAAAACCACCAATAAAACTACAATAAAATAACTTTAAATAGTAGTAAAGAGTAGTAGGGTCAATTCCACAGGGATAGGTGATTATGATCAACTTTCGTGCTTTTCTCGTGAATAGAATTTTTGTCGTGCTGATAATCGTGGCAATAGAAGTTCCCACAACTCCAAATAACATGCTAAAAATAAACAATTAGGGGAGTTTCGAGATGACTAGAAACCAAATAAATGAAATAGCATAAATAAACAATTAAATAAATTAAAAATTAAATTAAAGTGGGAAATAAATTTGAATTTTGTGAACAGAGTTATAAAGCTTTAGCCTTAGACTTGGTGGATTCCAGTTTTTAAATCGTTCCTCGAAAATTGGTTTTCTCCTCCAAACAATAAGCTAGTCATAATGGATAAAAACATCCTAACCGACAATTCTTCCTCTTGTAATTGATCCTAGTACGCCTTGCAAACAACCCCTTAATGATTGTCTAACCACGATACATGCTTTCGCAATTCAAGACTGCGACAACCTTTCATTTTGAAGAACCCAACTTGGATTAACGGCCTCAACCGCGCAAGATGTTTAAATCCGATCACAATCTCCCTTAACTTGTTTGTGGAAATCTAAATACAACACGACCGACTCATCTTTCCAACACTACGCCAAAACGACTCCAACCCAACGCGCTTTTTGAATTGAAATCGAGTTAAATTTAAGGGATTAATTTGTTAATCTCGATATTCCGAGAGAGAAGGTGAATACCAATTTTAAGGATTTTTAGTCCGGATACAATTTCTCATGATTCTTGACCGGAAAGAATACCAGCCTAAAGCTAATTTCAATTTAGTGATGCATGAAATTTATCATGTTTTGCTGGTTATGGAAGTGGATTTAATAGTAATGGTGAAAGAAAACAATTTCAATTCAATTCCAACTAATTAAGGTGTGCTTTTTCGAGTGTACCATACCACCTATTTGTACATAAACCATATACTAAAATTAGGCTAGTTCCATCTACCCACTAATTACATAAAATAATATCAGATTTTTTTTTCTAAATTTGGCTTTTACAAGGTCAAAAATCTGGCCAGCCCCTTAAATGTCTCAAATTTATGATTCGGCCCATCTTCTATTTCCCATGCTTCAATTTAATCACCTTCTTGCTTGTCTTTTATTTATAGAATTCGAATTTCCTTCCTAACAATATTTAAACATAAAATTCACTAATTAGTAGGAATTAATTCAAGAACAAGTCAAGTTGAGTGCGTAAAAGATGCAAAATAAACAATCTGTCACTATGTTGTTCTTATGTTCTTTGTCCCATTCATACAAAACTTTTAAGGAGACCTTGATTTATGTGAGAGATAATCTCTCATTCGAGAGGACATGAAGGGAAATCTACTGAGCAAAGACAAACTCAATAACAAGTTAGGCCCAAATAATAAGACAAATGGACAAACCTCGGTTGTGTTGAAAGGGGCAGACAATAATCTAGAAAGTCAAATCGAATAGGTCTAGGGAAAGATCAAAATCATGGAACCGTGACAAACAATGTGGATATTGTAAAAGATAAGCAATATTAAAGCATAATGTTACAAACTTCAAAATAAAAACAAGAGGGATGTCAAAACCATCTAGAAAGGAAAGCAAAAAGCCGAAGTTGCTAATGCTAGTGTAACCTAGGACAGAGGTGATGATTTCTTGTTGGTGTCTACGAGTAAAAGTTCCAAGCTTACATCCGAATGGATCCTTGATTCACGGTGCTCTTACCACATGTGTCCTAATAAGGATTTCTTTTCCACGTACAGTTTAGTTGAAGGTGGAGTTGTGCTAATGGGGAATAACTCTTCACGTAAGAAAATCGTGATCGAAATAGTACAAACCATGATGCACAACGGAATTGTACAGACACTGTTAGATGTTAGGTATGTGCCTGATCTAAAGAAATATCTCATCAATTTGGGAATTTTAGACTTGAATGGTTGCAGGATAGTTATGGACTCAAATGGTTTTAATGTTTCTTGTGAAGCTCTCATTATGATGAAAGGATAGAAGAAGCACAACCTATACATTTTGCAAAGGTCGACGGTGACTGGTACAAATGCAATTACTCAAAAAAGCTAAAATCGTTGCTACGTCGTGACGGAAATGTAATACCACTCACCTGTATTCAACGCTGGAATAGGGTTATGAAGCATTACCAAACTTACAATACATATAAACATACTTTTCTCATACATTCAATCATTTCATACAATCACCAACCAAATTCAATAAATTTATCACTTATACGAGCCTACGAGGCCCTAAACATATTTTGAGAGAGGTTCAGGACTAAACCGATAACTTATGAAAATTTCACAAAAATTTGAAAATTTTTCACAAAATAGGGGACACACGCCCGTGTGGCCAGGCCGTGTGTCTCACATGGCCATCAGACACACCAGTGCCACAGGCCGTGTGAACATTCGAAAAGGGATCACATGGCCGTGTCCCAGCCTATGTCCTACCCCGTGTACAAAAAAGTGAGTTTACTGAATTGGTTCACATGGCCAACCACACGCTCGTGTGTCTAGCCCATGTGCCACTCGAAGTGGCCACACATGCCCATGTGCCAAGCCATGTACTAGGTCGTATCAAACCTATAGGGTACACTGACTTATGCAACACAACCAAGTCACATGCCCGTGTACTAGGCCGTGTGCCAATTAGGGGTATACTGACTTGTGCCACACGGTCGATCACACGCCTGTGTGGAGCATACTGACTTCATTTCAATTTCAACACCAGGGGACACATAGCCGTGTAACATAACCGTGTGTCACACACAGCTAGAGACACACACCCGTGTCTCTACCAATGTAGACAAAAATAGGCTATTTACCAAGCCATTTTGCCACCCATTTTGCACATACCTAAACAAGCCCAAATGGTACCATTTTAAGACACAAATATGCAACCAAAAGTCATCAATCCCTACATAATCATTCTATATCTATTTCAACCATTTTAATACTCAATTCAATGCCCTTTATCAATTCAAGTACCTATCAACTCATCTTGCTTTACTAGACATAGTTCACATATATAAATCATTTAATTAAACCATTTCAAACATGTATTATCAATTCAACCTCATTCACACAATGTAGGCTAATTACCAAACTCAAAATAAAGCCATTTACACATCTTTAAACATTAACAAAATTCATCATCACAAGCCAACTCAAATGGTCTAAATACATTTTCATCAAACATACCAAAATAACACAATCCTATACATGCCATATACCATATATACACAACTTCAAAAGTGCCAAAATAGATGTTCGATAGTGCGATGAAGTCCCTGACGATCCTCGGATCCGATTTAGCTTCAAAATAATATAAAACATAGAAGAAAAAAAACAAAGTAAGCTATAAACCTTAGTAAGTTCGTATGTAAATGTGAAATGAACTCAACATTTATTAACATTTCAAAATGGATAGCATAATTATCATTTTAAGCATCAATCAATGAATTAACATAAAATTTAACCACATCGTAACTCATAAGTCCTTAACTTCTTCTAACTCGTTACTTGAACAGTTTTTTGTACATACTTATATCGATACTTATCTATTTCTTACCAATTCTCTTATCAAACCACTCCAGCTTATAAATGCTTACGATACAAATACATCAATTTTTTGATGCCATAGTCCAACTATGGTCTTACACATACATTGCCTATAATAGCCTAATTTTGGGCCTAGTCATAATAGTGGTTTTGAGACCACAAATTTGAGGTCAGAGAAATTTTTTTAATATTATTTCAAGTGTCATGGCATGATTATATTAGTTTTTAAAAATTTTGGTAAATTAATTTTAGCGATTTCATGCTTAATTTTGAAAAGGGACTAAATCGCATAAAGTGTGAAAGTTTTATTCTACAAGCTAAAGGTGTTAAATAGCTATGGAAAACTAAAGTAGAGGTCCTTATTGAGTAAATAGACCAATAAAATTATGATGGCTGCACATGAAATTTTTAATTGGAGACAAAATCATAAAATGGTCAAAATTAAGTGACATTAGGCGACTTGTTTAGTAAAAAAATAAAACAAAAAGAGAGGAGGCTATCATCTTCTCTTCACCACCAAAATTTTCAGCAAAAAAGGAGGGTTTTGAGAGCTCAAATTTTAGCCAAGCTTTTCTCTTGCAAGTAAGTGATTTTTGTGGTTGTTTTTGTTAATTTTTGTGTTTTTGGAACCCCTATAGCCTAATCTAGCTAATGAGGGGACTATTTTGCAAAATAATTGAGAGTATAGGGTTTTACCATGTGAGTATTCATGTTGTGCTGAAATTTTATGGAAGAAAATGAATCGTGGTTGTTAAATAGACAACTTTTGTGAAAAGGGTTTTCATGAAAACACTTAAAATGACCTTTTTGTAAAAGTTATAAAATGGGTAGTAAATGTGTGAAATAATTGGAATTGTGAGTTTCTATAAGAGTAATAAAGGTTTGGCTGGGCTTGTTAAAGGAGGAAATTTGATTAAAATCATTTTACGAGCCTAAGGGCAAAATTGTAATGATGTGAAAGTCTAGGGGAAAAATGGTAATTTTCCCAAGTATGAATTATAGATTGCCTAGATTAATGTAGTAATTAAAAAAGTGAACTTGTCATTATAGATCAAGAAAATGGAGTCTGGACCTAAACCGGGAAAACCAAGCTATTCGACTAAATCGAACTAGTCGCCCATATTTTGTATACCGAGGTAAGTTGTACATAAATAATACAAATTCATTGTTATTATGTATTGAACAATTAATATGCCATAAAGTGCTTGATTATTGTTGAGAATATGCATAATGAGAATTGATGTAGTAAAAAGTCCCGGTTGAACCTTAGGAATAGATTGGATATCCATGCCATGACATTTGGGTGATATGTGTGCTAGTGTAAGGCCATGTCTGGGACATGGCATCCACCACATTATGAGAGCCAGTGTAAGACCATGTCTGGGACATGGCATCGTCATCTTACCCTCTTGTGTAAGGCTTTTTGGGTATCCTTTGATATTCCAACTGGTTCAATGGGTAATTTAAAGCTTGTGTCAAAAGTGAGAAATGTTATGACTATGTTGTAAGTGATACAAGTAACTACACAAAATTTAAGAGAAATGAGCTCGATTTATGTTGTATGATTAGTAAGGATGAAAATGAGTGAGTTATGCATTTAATCATTTGAGAATTACGTGCAAGTTTATAATATGTTATGTGTATGATAATGCATGGTAATTTTTGTTACTTATTTACATACAATTTACTAAGCTTTAAGCTTACTCCCTTTCCTTTCTATTTTCTTATAGTATCGCGAAGCTAGCTCGGGGATCAAAGGACGTCGGAGGCTCGATCACACTATCAATCTGAACATTTGGTATAGTTAGATTTATCATTTTGAGTATGGCATGTATAGGGACTTGGTCTTTTGTGAAGTGTCATATTGTTTTGGGCAAATGTGTTGGCCTGTATTGAAGATTGATCCATTTTGTGTAAGGCCATAGATGATGGCTAATACTTGTTATTGATATATGTAAATGATGATGTTTTTCATGAATGTGCAATTTACATGGTGAAATATGTGGTGTGCTAATGCATGTTAATGGAGTATAGTGGCCTTGATGTGTGTATGTCTTGATTGTGGCTGATTTGGTCAGATGTTTATGTGTGGGTTGGTATTACATGATGTGGCTTATGTTGGTGCAAGTAAGGGTGCAAAAGGGCTTGGTAAATAGCCTTGTTTTTGTCCACATGGGTAGACACACGGGCGTGTCTCTAGGCCGTGTGAGACACATAGTCTACCCTATAGGAGTGTAGTTTGGCCGAGTGTCCCCTGCACCTTAATTTGGTAAAACATAATGCCTAGTAGTAACCACACGGGCTAAAGCACGGTTGTATGTCTCAACCGTATGGATGACATGGCCATAATACATGGGCATGTGCCCAGGCCGTGTTAAGTCTGCACCTTTAATGTGAAATTTAAAATTTCCACATGGCCTTGCACACGGGTGTGTGCCTTGGCCGTGTGACCCTAAATGATTGATGATGTCAGAAATAGAATGTTAAGGTTTTTGCACACGAGCATGGGCGTGTCATGGCCATGTAGGGGACACGGGCCATGGACATGGGCGTGTGCCAGGTCGTGTGAAAACCCCTGTATGATTGATGTTAGAAAATAAATTCACACGGGCACGGGGCACGAGTGTGTCCCTAAATGCCTAGGCCTTGTGAGCTACACGGGCCTTCAACATGGCTTTATTATGAGATCACATGGGTGTGTGCCCTATTTTTAAATGAAATTTTCTAATGTTTACGATAGTGCTCGGTTTAATCCTGAATTATTCCTAAGCTATGTATTGGGCCTTATAGGTCCTTATTAAGGACGTTAAAAGAAAGTTTGAAAAGTTTTGAATTTGAAAGAACTTTTTCGACTCAGAATTGTCTGTTTGTATGCATTTAAGTAAGGTAATGCGTCGTACCTTGTACTGGCGTCGGATACGGGTAAGGGGTGTTACATTTAGTGGTATTACAACTATGGTTTAGTCGATTCTCGAACTAACCTAGTGTGTTTACAAGTCTAGCTATACATGCCATATATGAATTATGATAGTGTGATGACTCCTAATAATTTAAAATGTGTTTTTATATAGTAAATGGATCCCCACGAGTCAGTGGCGGATGATGTAGAAAGTAATGTGCCAGCTCTCACAGAAGGGATAACGCCAGTCGAAAGCGGGCTCGTGACATTGAGTCAGGGTAGAGGGGCTAGGGAAGCCTTCCTCCATATGATGAATACTTGGTATTCAAATTTTGTTCGTGCAAACCCGAATGCTCCACCTCCTCCAGCCCCTCCAATTCCCCAGTCTGCCCCTGTAGCTCCCCAAGTGGTGGAGATGTTAGAAAGGGAAAAACCTCCAATTGAAAGAATTTGAAAGCAAGGGGCTGAGGAATTTAGAGCAAATATAGATGATGACCTAGAGAGGCTAGAGTTCTGGCTAGAAAATACCATTAAGGTATTCGATGAATTGTCTTGCACACCTGAGGAGTGCATGAAGTGTGTTGTGTCACTCCTGCAAGACTCGACCTACCAATGGTGGAACACCCTTGTGTCGGTTGTACCAAAGGAAAGGAGTACATGGGAGTTTTTCCAAGAGGAATTCCGAAAGAAGTATATTAGCCAAAGGTTTATCGATCAGAAAAGAAATGAATTCCTTGAGCTAAAAAAAGGTCGAATGACGGTAACTGAGTATGAACGTGAGTTTGTAAGGCTCAAAAAATGCTCAAGAGTGCGTATCCACCAAAGCCATCATGTGTAAGAGGTTTGAGGAAAGATTATGAAGACATTCGACTATTAGTTGTCATCCTGGAATTAAAAGAGTTTGTGGTGCTTGTTGAGAGAGTGTGCATGGTTGAAGAATTGGCCAAAGAGAAAAGGAAAGTTGATATTGAGTCTCGTGACTTAAAGAAAAGACAGTTGGGGAAATCGTTTTAGTCCTCATCCAAGAAATCAAGAGAATTCACTACCCGACCAAATGCTTCAGCGGGATTCTCGAGTAGAAATAAGAATAAGCGGTTCATAGCTTCTAAAGCTCAAACCATTTCTATTGTAAGTGTTAGTAGTACTCGAACAAATAAATCGGAGTTTCGCAGTGTGGTAGATGACATTTCGGTGAGTGTCAAGGAAATGATAGATTCTATTTCAAGTGCTGTTCACTAGACCACTTTATTTGAAACTGTCATGAAATGGATAAGAAAGACAGAAAGCAAGATGTGCGAGCGAGTAATGCTTCTTCTAGAGGTAAACCATAAATGAACCCGGGAAGTGGGGCTACTAGTAGAGGTGCACCTAGAGATTCCACTGTGAGATCAGAAGGTAAAGCTCCTGCAAGGACTTATGCCATTCGAGCTCGCGAAGAGGCTTCATCCCCAGATGTGATTACGAGTACTTTTTCTCTTCATGATATCTCTGTTGTTACTTTGATTGATCTGGGGTCTACCTATTCATATGTTTGTATGAAATTGGTGTTTAGTATGAATATGCATGTTGAGTCTACCAAATTTTTAGTAAAAGTGTCAAACCCTTTAGGCAAGCATGTGCTAGTAGACCAACTGTGTAGAAATTGTCCTTTGACAATTAGAGGTCATTGTTTTCCAGCTAATCTTATGCTGCTACCGTTTGATAAATTTGACGTGATTCTTGGTATGGAATGGTTAGCAGCTCATGATGTCATAGTAAATTGTGGGAGAATATTTATTAAACTGAAATGTAAAAATAAGGATATCCTTCGGGTTGAATCAGGTGAATTGGATAGCTTGCATGTAGTGATTTCTTCTTTGGCGGTTGAGAAATGTATAAGAAAAGGGTATGATTCTTATCTCATGTTTTTGTTGAATACTCAAGTTTCAGAAGTAAAGATTGAATCAGTGCCAGTGGTATGTGAATATCCATATGTGTTTTCGGAGGAATTACCCGGATTGCCTCCAACTAAGGAAGTCGAGTTTGATATTGAGTTGGTCTCTAGTACGGCACCTATTTCGATTGCCCCATATAGGATGGCACCATTTGAGTTAAAAGCGTTGAAGGTTCAGCTACAAGAGTTAACGGATAAGGGTTTTGCGAGACCGAGCTATTCTCTGTGGGGTGCTCCGATACTTTTTGTGAAAAAGAAAAACGGTTCGATGGGGTTATGTATAGACTACAGACAGCTCAACAAGGTGACTGTGAAAAACAAGTATCCTTTTCCAAGGATCAATGATCTGTTTGACCAATTGAAAGGAGCCACAGTGTTTTCTAAGATAGACTTAAGGTCCGGTTATTACTAGCTAAGAGTTAAGGAACAAGATGTCCTGAAAATTGCATTTCGGACGATGTATGGCCATTATGAGTTCCTCGTCATGCCCTTTGGCTTAACGAATGCTCCTGAAGTATTTATGGATTTAATGAACCGTATTTTTTTACTGTACTTGGATAAGTTTGTAGTTGTTTTATTGATGACATATTAATTTATTCTCGTGATGAAAGTGAGCATGCGGAGCATTTGAGAATTGTCTTACAAACTTTAAGAGATAAGCAGTTGTATGCTAAATTTAGCAAAAGTGAATTTTGTCTTCAAGAAGTCGGATTCTTGGGCCACATCGTATCGGGTGATGGAATTAGAGTTGACTCGAGTAAGATATCAGCTATCGTTGATTGGAAACCACCAAGGAACGTGTGAGAGATTAGAAGCTTTTTGGGCTTAGTTGGATACTACAGAAGGTTTGTTACCATGATTGCTACACCGATGACGAGGTTGCTATAGAAAGATGTCAAGATCGAATGGACGGAAAAATTCCAACAAAGTTTTGAGAAACTAAAGGCGTTGTTGACTGAAGCTCCAATTTTAGTGCAACCAAAATAGAGAAAGGAATTTGTGGTGTATAGCGATGCATCCTTAAATGGATTGCAGTGTGTTCTCATGCAAGAAGGCAAGGTAATAGCTTATGCCTCGAGATAGTTGAAGCCACATGAGAAAAACTATCCGACACACGATTTAGAGCTGGCGGCCATCGTGTTCGCATTGAAGATATGGAGACATTATTTGTATGGTGAGAAATGTCGAGTACTCAATGACCATAAAAGTCTAAAGTATTTGATGACTCAAAAGGAGTTAAACCTATGACAGTGGAGATGGTTAGAGTTGATAAAGGATTATGAGTTGATAATTGACTATCATCTTGGAAAGGCAAATGTGGTCGCTGATGCTTTGAGTAGGAAGTCATTGTTTGCCTTGAAGGCTATGAATACCCAGTTTTCTGTGGTTGATGATGGTTCGGTCATAACAGAGTTAAGAGATAGACCGATGTTTCTGTAAGAGATTTGTAAAGCTCAGAAAAGGGATAAAGAGTTACAAGCCAAGATAACTCAGTGCGAGACGGGTATTGAATTAGATGTTCAGATTGGTACCGATGGTTATTTGAAGTTCCGAGAAGGATCTGTGTACCTAAGGATGAAGAGCTTCTTCAGAATATTTTGCAAGAGGAACATAGTGGTTGTTTGTCTATCCGCCCGAGTAGTGCGAAAATGTATAATGACTTGAAGAAAATGCATTGGTGGTCGGGAATGATGAGAGACATTTCAGAGTTTTTCTCAAAGTGTCTAATTTGTCAGCAAGTGAAAACCGAACACCAAGTGCCTTTGGGTTTACTCCAGCCTATGATGGTTCTCGAGTGGAAATGAGACCGTATTACCATGGATTTTGTGTCTGTATTGCCGTTGATGCCAAAGAAGAAAGGTGTTGTATGGGTTGTGGTTGATAGGCTAACTAAGTCGGCTCATTTTATATCGGTGCGTACTTATTATCCACTTGAGAAATTGGCCAATTTGTATGTTTCTGAAATTGTGAGACTCCACGGAGTGCCCTTGTCAATAATTTCGGATAGAGATCTGAGGTTTACCATGCGATTTTGGAAAAAGTTACAAGAAGCTTTGGGGACAAAGTTGAATTTTAGCACGGCTTTCTATCCGCAAACCAACGGTCAGTCAAAAAAGTAATTCAGATTCTTGAAGACATGTTGCGGTGTTGTGTCCTTGAATTCCAAGGTAGTTGGGAAAGTTATTTACTGTTGGTAGAGTTTACGTACAACAATAGCTATCAGTCGAGTTTGAAAATGGCGCTTTATGAGGCTTTATATGGGCGTAAGTGCCGAACACCCTTGTATTGGACCAAACTCAAAGAAAATCAGATTCACAGAGTTGATTCGTGATTGATTAAAAGCCACTTCGAATAGACAGAAATCGTACGCGGATTAGAAACGAAAAGAAATTGAGTTTCAAGTCGGTGATAAGGTGTTTTGAAAGTATCCCGTGGAAGAAATTCCTCAGATTCGGTAGGAAAGTCAAATTAGGTCCACGTTTTATTGGACCTGTAACACCCCAAACCCGGCCCAAACGCTACGACCAGATCTGGCATGCTACAGGTTAAATGTTAAAGTTCAAATTCTCTGGTTACTCTGAAGAAAGCATGGATTTGGAAAAAAGTAACTTTTCGGTAGCACGTTGTGTTGGAAACTTTGCTTTATTGGGTTCAAAGATCTCAATTTGTTTTATTCCGATATCCGTTAAATAAGTGATTTTTTGATGAAAATCGTTGTTTTGCGTTAAACGTGTTTGAAACTCCCTTTTTTATTACTTCTTATAACTAATTCCTTGAAATATGAATTTATAATCCATAATCATTAACCACTAGAAACCAAAATTTAAGCTAAGAGGCCTTATTACATGCTAACGAAAACAAACCCAAAATTTAAAATAAAGAAAAATCAAAAATAAATTTACTTAAATAAAAGACTTTATGGCCCCTTGAGTCCGCTCTCGGCTCCGTATCCACGATCTCTTGCTCATCCGAAGGTTGAGAAAATAAAGGTGAGTCACCAAGACTCGGTGTGCAAATCCTGAACCACATAAGCGACATGAGGCCCATATCGCATCTTGGGCCTCGACCCACACATAAAGACAGCAGAACAAGTACATGCAATATGACCCAACCCAACCTAAAATTTCATCCTCTACACGCCAACCCTTACCAGCCATCACACCGCAGGGATTTCTACAACCAACCCACCAACCGCTACACGCCATTTCGACAGCCATGTTGCCAGTCGTAATAATCAGGGATCAATTTAATGTGGCGTAGCCACCGATCACTATTGTGACCCAAATAGCATATCATGGTTTAACCACCGATCACTAAGTGACCTATTAAGCATGCTCTTCCCCTTCATCATATTAACCCCATCCCATGCATATATACATGCAAAAGCAAGAACAATATACCATCTACAAGATAATAGGTTGTCACATACATCGATACACATAGAGAATTTGCTATGTTTTCGTACCTGGCATCCCTAGCCTAACCACTACGGGTTATTCGACTGTCCACACAGCCTTTTCTGGCTTTTCAGCCCATAACATGTATAATACTGAAAAACTAATGTGATAAAGATCTACACTCCTGATTACAAACAAGATGATACTTTCTATGTCGACACCGCCGATGTCAATATGACTACTAACGCCTACGGTTTTATTCTCAGAATCTGTCCACAACCCGGCCAATCTCGACGGCGGAATCAACGCTTTTTAAACTTAGGGGTTCGGTTTACGGGTCTAATCCCCTCCTTTGCCTGATCGACATTTGATTCCATCAAAAGACCTTATCAGTTGCTACCATCATAACATATGGTTGTTAATCCATAACATAGGGTTAAGATCACGAATACGATAAACGAACCTAACGAAAATCTAAAGAGAACCCTTACCTCGAAATCCCAAAAGAGATAGAGTTCAGAGACTAGCGATTTCTAGCTTTTGGGATCTAGATGATCCGATCTACTTCGATTCTCGAAATGTCGCCCCAAGATGAGGACATAAGAGCAGTCAAAACGTTATTCAAAAGATAACCTTGCCACTTTAATTAGCCTTTTGGCTTTGGCCTCCAAAAATCAAGATGAAAGGTGAAATATGAAGGAAATCATCACTTACCTTAACACAGAGGATTCGACAATTCCTAGAAGGTTTGACTTTTAAGAAAGAAGCGATTGATAGAAGAAGAAGAACATAAAGAAGTGATATGAATGGTATGGAGACAAAGAGAATTTCGACAAGACTAGGGTGGGTTCGGCTTTAGCAGAATAATGAGAAAAGAGAATGAAAGAACTTAAAATACCGAAAATGTGAGGAGGACCCTCACCTGACTATTCCCAATTTCGGCACCTATCAACCCTAAAAGCCGAAATTTGTAGAAAAACAACAATCACTGAGTCCTATGGCTAAAGAAAATTTGGCACCCCCTAGCACAAACCAAAATCGATTGCCTCCTCCCTCAAAGAGTTGGAAATTCGCCCACCACCTTGCTCCCTATATAAGTCCTAGATTTTCTCCCTTATCCTTATCTGATCACTCATCCACAAGTGGCATGAATAAGACCATCTCTTCTTTCCTTTATCACCCCATTATCCAACTCACACAACTCCCTATTTCTAAGCATCCCAGCCGACTCCAACTCTGCCCCCTTCTAATGCCAAAAATTAATTTAAATAAATGAGCTTGCCGTGACTCGAACCTCCTCCCTACCTCCCTTGTGGCGTCACCTTGCTGTGCTCCAAGAGGCACCCCCTGCCTCTCTATCACATCAATTCTCGTGTCATAAAACACAAATAATATCTGTTAAGCCCTAACCCAGCTGGCTCTCCACTAATGTGCCCAACAACAAATTTTTGCTAAGGCCTCGACCCAACCCTGAGCCCATTCTGGACCCCTAAAACACTCTAACTAGCATATTAAGCACAAAAACACATCACAGCACATCAAATGCAAAGCCCCACAAATTCAGGATGTTACAATTCTACCTCCCTTAAAGAAATTTTGACCTCGAAATTACCTGGTCAGAACAGATGAGGGTATTGCAGCCGCATTGATTGCTCTGGTTCCCAAGTAGCCTCCTCAGATTCGTGATTCCTCCACAGAACCTTAACCAACGAAATCGTTTTCCTTCGCAATACTTTGACATCATGATCCAGAATCTCCACTGGTTCCTTCTCAAAGGATAGGTCAGGTCTTACTTCGATTTCTTCCACAGGCACCACATGAGATGGATCTGAACGATAGCGTCTTAACATAGAGACATGAAATACATTGTGAATCGGCTTAATTACAAGGTAAGTAATACCCCAAACCCTACCTATGCATTAAGCCCGGATTTGAATGCCACACAAGTTTAACGAACATTCAAAACATTTAACAATGTAAAATCAAATTTCAAAACGATTAAGAACATTACTTTATCAAAAATCGAGATTTATTTGAAATGCTTGTTTAAAAACACAAGAGTTTGTCGTTTGATATATAACAAGTAGTAATTGATAAAACTTTAGATTTATTTAATTGGAATATTTCATCAAAAAGTTTTAAAAGAATTTCCTAAGTTTCTAGTTAAGAAAAGCTTTTGTTTTTATAAGAAAGTTATAGAAAATCATTTATGAAAAACTAAATCAATCCAACTTAATAAAACTAAAACATAAATAATCCATCCACATAATAAAATCCATATTTAAAAAGGCCTAATTACATCGCCAATAAAAAAAATAGTACTTAAAAATTATAAAAGAAGTATCAAAGTTTTATGAACCACCATTTGTAGTATAGCCACCCCAAGTCATCTCAAACCAAGTCTCCATCAATTGTTATTACACGAGAGGGTAAAAAAATGGGGTGAGTTACTTAGAACTCAGTGTGCAACTCACTTACCATAGTCCACTAGGCCAAGACCATTTATACATTTATTTGGGCCTAAGCCCATTTCAAAATATAATAATTTAGTATTTAAAAATAATAATGCAAATGATATGCAATTCCCAAAACCAAACCTAGATTTCCATCCGCTACACACCCCCGTGCCCAACCAACACACCCGTGGGGAGCTTTAGTCACCCACCCCACCAACACACCGAAGTAGGCTTTAAGCCCAATATCATATTTATGGCAACGGCCATTTAAATAATTGTGGTAAAACCACTGATCTAGATTTCGGGCAACGGCCATTGTGATAGAGTCACCTATCTAGATTTCTGGCATTAAGCCTTTCTTCTCTTCATCATTGATCCCAACCCATGCAATCATGTTTATGCATTTCAAAATATTTATAAGGAAAACCATATTATAATTTATGAATTTTGGCCCATTAAAACACATATCGCATATAGCCCATTTATCTATTATCACAATCGATCCAATTATCAAATTTCATTTATGGCTCAAATTTATCAAATATCAAATATGTGCCCAAATTTACCAAATATCACATATAAGGCCCATAATTGCCAAATATCACATATAAGGCCCATAATTACCAAATCTCACATATAAGGCCCATAATTACCAAATATCACATATATGGCCCAAATTTACCAAATATCACATATATGGCCCAAATTTACCAAATTTCACATATATGGCCCAAATTTACCAAATATCACATATATGGCCCAAATTTACCAAATTTCACATATATGGCCCAAATTTGCCAAATATCACATATATGGCCCAAATTTACCAAATATCACATATATGACCCAAATTTATCAAATATTATCGTTTTAGCCAGTAAGGGCGATTTCAAAATTTTCACGATCCTAATACTAATTTTACGATCTTAACACTAAAGTGTTAATAATACCATATTCTCCGATTTGTCCAACTTTGTGATTTTTAATCCAACTTTAATCGTTGTATAGTCATCCAACCCATGAGATATATTGTGAGATTACACACCTGATTATGGTGAGAACTACACTCTCTCGCTCGTTGATATCTAAACACACATTACGAAGGATTAGAACGCTAAAATTTAATATTAATCTATTCCAATATTGAGCGATCTAAATCTTACCCTCAGAATATCTAATAACCACTATTTGCGATTTCTCCCCGATCAAAGGTTCAGAACCACGAGTAAACAATGGTTCAGGAGTACGTACGACTTCGAATAATTGATTTTTACCGGATGAAGGTCCACAACCCAGTGGAAATTCTTGGATTCCCGAAACAGCCCTTCTCTTAAACCTAGGGGGATTGATAGAACCACCCCTCTTTTGAGTACTATTCACTACCCTTTTCGTCCCTATTTTGATTGTCTTCGAAGACAGAGAAACATTAGTCCTAACAATATTTCGACAAATCTTAAGACTAAAAACTTAAAGAGTGAAATCGACTTACCTTAATATTCCAAAAAATCTCAAAAGAATCATTTGTATGTTATTATCAAATCTTAATTGATCTTTAAGATTTCTCCAAGAAAATGAAGATTCGACCCTTCCACTATTTCACGATGATCCAAGATTTGAATAAAAGAAAAAGAATGATTGAAGAATAGATGCTTATAGAGAATAGGAGATTCGGCTATGCAAAAACAAAAGGAGAGAAAGAATTGATTCGACTATGAAGGTAGTCTATCATTCGGCCAAGAAGAAAAGAAAGTGTTGAAAGTATGTTGAAAAGAAAAATCAAAATGTTGAAAGGAAGAAATGAGGATAAGAGAATTATGATTAAATTTTCAAAAATAAAGAAAACAAGAAATGAGAGTTTGAGCAATGGTGCATTCGGCCAAGAGAGAGAGGAGAAGAAAATATTTTGTTTTTGATGTTTTAGGCACTAAATGGAAACACCAAATGAGCTACTAGAGTGATTAACAAATAAATGACCAAATGGTCAAAAGAATAACTAAAAGAAAACAAGGCAAAGATAGTTTTTCTCCTATCACAAGCACATTCGGCCAAGAGGAAAGATGAGAGAAAAGTTTTTATTTTGGGAGAGCAAAAGATCAAAATGAAAAATTCTCCCAAGCTACTAACTTTTCCAAGACTTACCACAAAATTTCAGCTCCCTCTTTAGTCCACAAAATCGTCCATGTTCATGGACAATTAGCCATTCAAAGCTTTCCAAAATAGAGCCCTTGTTTTAAGCCTTATGTCCTCCTTACATGCCTTTTCCATATGATTCCTTTCCCTAAGTTATCACTTGCCTTTTTCCCATGATCTTCTTGTCAAAAAAAAAAATAATCCAACTCATCAATCCTTACCCATGGCTGACACTTGCTTAAGGAAAAGCAAAAATAAAACTTCAAGTTGCATGCTAGGAGATTCGAACCTCTCCGGTCAAACAAACATGCGTGCGCCAACACCTCCTTGCTACTAGCTCATCTTATGCTAATTTTTAACACCTAATTTTACTTAAACCTCAAGGTCATTTGATCCACTTCAATTAAATACTCCTTAATAAAATTTATTCTAATTCAATAGTTCTCAAGTCTTCTCAAGACTATACTAAACATGAAAATTTTATTTTACACAAATTAAGCACTAAAACATGCATAAATTAAATACTCAAATTTTAGGATGTTACAACTCTACCTCTCTTAAAGAAAATTTCGTCCTCGAAATTTACCTGGCTAAAAGAGATGAGGATATTATTGTCGAATTGCATCCTCAGGCTCCACGTAGCTTCCTCCGCTCCGTGATTACGCCATAAAACCTTGACCAGCGGTACGGTCTTCTTTCTTAACACCTTAACATCTCAGTCTAAGATTCTCACTGGTTCCTCCTCGAAAGACAAATCTAGCCTTAATTCCACTTCTTCTATCGGTACTATGTACGATGGATCCGATCTATAACGTCTCAGCATAGAAACATGGAAAACACTATGAATCTGACTCAATTTCTGAGGTAAATCAAGTTGATAGGCCACTGGTCCTACACGCTTCAATACCCAAGACGGCCCAATGAACCTAGGGCTCAACTTGCCTTTCCTTCCGAATCTGAAAATCTTTTTCCACGGTGAAACTTTCAAAAAGACCTGATCTCCCACCGCAAACTCGATATCTTTACGCTTCAGATCTGCGTATGACTTTTGTCTATCCGAGGCTTCCTTTAACCGCGCTCGAATAACTTTTACTTTTTCTTCCGTCTCTGATATCAATTCAGGACCCAAAAGTTGTCGTTCCCCTAATTCAGTCCAACAAGTAGGAGTACGACACCTACGACCATATAACGCTTCATAGGGTGCCATCTGAATGCTAGACTGATAGCTGTTGTTATACGCAAACTCTGCCAACGGTAGAAAATCCTCCCAACTACCTCTGAAGTCGATCACACAACCTCTTAACATGTCTTCCAAAATCTGGATTACTCTTTCTGACTGACCATCTGACTGAGGGTGAAAAGCCGTACTGAAGTTTAACTTTGTACCCAGGGCCTCATGCAAAACTTTCCAAAATCGTGATGTAAATCGAGGATCCTTGTCTGATATGATAGACACTGGTACCCTATGCAACCTCACGATTTCAGATACATACTGATTTAGCCAACTTCTATAACGAGTAATCCGTCTTTAACCGGTAGAAAATGAGCGGTCTTCGTTAATCGATCTACTACCACCTGCATGTAATCTTTCTTAGTAGGTGTTAAGGGTAACCCACTAACAAAATCTATCGTTATCCGCTCCCATATCCATAATGGAATCTTTACTGGTTGCAACAATCCTGACGGTAGTTTATGTTCCGCCTTTACTTGTTGACAAGTCAAACACTTTCCCACAAAATCAGTAACTTCTCGTTTTAACTTTGGCCACCAATACTGTTCATGGAGGTCCCGATACATCTTATTTCCTCCGGTGCATAGCATAAGGGCTACTATACGCCTCTAGAAGAATCATTTACCTCAAATCCAAATCCTCGGCATACAAACCCTTCCACGAAAACACAGTACACCATCTTTGTTCAAACCAAAATCTCCTATTACACCACTTTCAGCTTGTTGTTTTAAAGGACCCAACTTTTCATCGAATAATTGCTTTTCCTTGATTTGTTCCAACCACGAGGCTTCACCAAGTTTATTAACAAACCGCCATCCTCATACAAACCGAGATGAGCAAACATTACTCTCAACTCCGATACAACCTTTTCACTCAAAGCGTCGCCACAACTTTAGCCTTTCGGGATGATACTCGATTGAGAAATCATAATCCTTTAACAATTTCACCCATCTGCGTTGTCTTAAATTCAAATCCTTTTGGGTCAAAAGATACTTAAGACTCTTATTGTCCGTATAAATGATTGACTTCTCACCGTAAAGATAATGTCTCCAAATATTTAATGCAAACACTACCGCAGCCAATTCCAAATCATGAGTAGGATAATTGACTTCATGCGGCCTCAATTGTCGAGAAGTATAAGCTACCACTTTTCCACTTTGCATCAAGACACATCCTAAACCCGTCGTGGACGCATCACAAGAAACAGTAAACTCTTTTTCGACCTCCGTTGAATCAAGATCTTTGCGCTTCGTTAGAATCTTCTTCGCCTCGAAACTTTCTTGTTGTTTATCGGTCCATACATACGGTATTTCCTTCCAACAACTTAGTTAGGGGTGCAATCATCGAAAACCCTCAACAAAATGTCTACAATAACCACCAAACCCAAGAAACTTTGGATCTCGACTCTCGACTTTGGCGGTTTCCAATCCAACACACCTCTACCTTTCGAGGATCAACTCTTATTCCTTCAAATTGAAACTACATGACCCAAGAAAGTCACTTCCTTCAACCAAAATTCACACTTCATGAATTTGGCATAAAGTTGCTTATCTAGCAAATTTTGCAAAGACAAAGGCGCAAATGAGAATCATGCTTTTCTTTATTCCTCGAATATACCAAAATGTCATCTATGAACACTACTACTTAACCGGTCTAAATAAAATTTGAAAGACTCGGTTCAAGATGTCCATAAATGCACTGGTGCATTAGTCAAACCAAACGACATCACTAAAACTCATAATGTCCATAACGAGTTCGAAATGCCGTCTTATGAATATCTGCCTCTTTCACCTTGAGTTGATGATAACCCGATCTCACATCAATCTTGGAAAAGACTGAAGCTCCTCTTAATTGATCAAACAGATCATCGATTCTCGACAATGGATACCTACTCTTGATCGTCAATTTATTCAACTACCCATAATCAATGCACATACGAATCGACCCATCCTTCTTCTTGACGAACAAAATCGGTGCTCCCCACAGAGACACACTTGGTCGAATAAATCCCCGATCTAGTAGTTCTTGAATTTGAGCTTTAAGCTCCGCTAACTCCTTCGGTGCCATTTTATAAGGAGCAATGGACACCGGAGCAGTTCTGGGTAAAAGCTCAATGCCAAATTCTACTTCCCGATCTGGAGGTAGACCCGAAAGTTCTTCGGGAAAGACATCTGAAAATTCTTTCACCGTTCTCACACTTTCTACTGATAAATCCTTGGCATCCAAAGCACTGATGAATGCTAGGAATGCTCTATTCCCTTTTCGCACCAACTTTTCTGCCTTTAAAATAGGTACCACATTTGCCAAAAAGTTTCTTCGCTCTCTATCATTATTATCTCATCATCATCTACAACTTAATTGACATCCACTTTTGGCACAATTCAATTGCTCGATGCTTCACCAACCAATCCATACCCAAAATAAGATCAAACTCACCGAAAGGTAATTCCATCAAGTCTACTAGAAATACCTCTCTTTGAATCTCTAAAGGCACATCTCCGAATAATTTATTCACTATTACCGACTATCATAAAGGAATAATTACCGTCATCTCTATCGGTAATCTCGGATCTAATATTTAGGTTTCTAGATATAGCACTAGTAACATACGAGTGGGTAGATCCGATATCTATCAAAGCAAGAATAGGTACATCGAGATGAAGAACGATTAGTTATCACATCGTACATCGCCGTCCTCACGATGCCCGACAAAGATAGACCAATCCTCGGCCGCTCGCCGTCAGTGTTACCTCTAACACCATTACCTCGACCGGTGCATCTTGTCCACGCCCATTACCATTACCACCACGACCGGTCCACGACCTCTTGGTGTCTGGCCGAGTACCTCTAGTCGGTCCGAGCCTCGTGGTTACGAGCTCGAAAGTCGTTTAGATCCTCGAGGATAATTCTTAAACCGATGATCCTTAGATCCACATTTAAAACAGCTCCGCTTTTCCTCCAACATTCTCCGGGATGTAATCTACCACAATCGGCACATTCTCGAATCTAATTGGTAGTCACAGTGCCCTAACTTGAATTGCCTCATCATTCCGTGGCCTCTTTGAAACCTTTTAGAAGAACCGAATACTTAAAATCCTCTTGCCTCTTAATTTTTCCTGCTCGGCGTTCTAAATTCTTAGCCTCTTCGCTAACTTAGCTTTCTACAAGCGAGGTAAAAGTCCGCACTTGTCGTGGGGCTATCAAGACCAAGAACTCATCATTCATCCATCCTCAAAGCGCATACAACGCTTATGATCATCTCTGACTATAGTACTAGCATAACGACTCAAACGAAGAAATTTTGCCTCGTAGGTCGCCACGCCTTACTTCCTTGAGCCAAATTCGAGAATTCTTTCCTTCGCATCTACATAATCGGTTCGATGTACTTTCCTTGGAAAGCGACTTTAAAGAAATCCCAATTAACTAATGCGCCTCGGTGCCTTCCTCAACAAGAAGCCACCATTGATACGCCTCGTCTCTCAACAAAGACATGGCTCATCTCAATTTCTGCTCGACAGTACACTCCAAATCATCCATAATTCGTTCTACAGCCTCAAGCCAATATTCTGCCACATTCGGAGCTACACCAGAGACACCTCTAAAAACTTCTACACCACTAGACTTGAGTCGTTTCAATATTGATTCGCGAGTTACTGGCCCAGTTCTGGCTCCAGCTACTCTATCTAAGACTCGCAACATTGCTCTAGTCAAAGCATTATCCTCATTCGCATGGTCATGAGATCCAGTTTTGCTCTCGAATGATGCAGGTGCATCCATTTTTGGTATATGACCCGGTGTTTCAGACTTAGCACCTCGTCCTCTACCACGGCCTCGTCTACCGCATCCACGACCACGTCCTCTATTGCTCATATTGGCCAATTTGCTTTAATCTGATTACAAGTTTTATGAATCAGAATATTATTTCAGTGTTTATTAACGATATTTTATGAGATATAAGAGATAAGGTTGTTTTCGCAATCACATCCTATAGTCTCGATCTCTATCAATTTCAACACCTAAAACTAGAAGTTCTAGAGTGTTCCTTGGTCTCATCACAATCATAAACATTTAATAAACAAATACTTCATCGAACATACTTACTTGACTTGGTGTCGATGTTCGTGGTGCCATACTACCTTTAAAACATAAAGTCTAGAAATTTAAGTGATTTTAACCAAAAATCATCGTTAAACCCAAACCACGTACCGAAGTTTGAAATCGAGCTCGATACCATAAAATGTAACACCCCAAACCCAGCCTATGCATTAAGCCCAGATTTTGGCATGCCACACAAGTTTAACGAACATTCAAAACATTTAACAATGTAGAAATCAAATTTCAAAACGATTAAGAACATTACTTTATCGAAAAATCGAGATTTATTTGAAATGCTAGTTTAAAAACACAAGAGTTTGTCGCTTGATATATAACAAGTAGTAATTGATAAAAACTTTAGATTTATTTAATTGCAATATTTCATCAAAAGCTTGAAAAGAATTTCCTAAGTTTCTAATTAAGAAAAACTTTTGTTTTTATAAGAAAGTTATAGAAAATCATTTATGAAAAACTAAATCAATCCAACTTAATAAAACTAAAACATAAATAATCCATCCACATAATAAAATCCATATTTAAAAAGGCCTTATTAAATCGCCAATAAAAAAATAGTACTTAAAATTATAAAAGAAGTCTCAAAGTTTTATGAACCACCATTTGTAGTATAGCCACCCACCTAAGTCATCTCCAACCAAGTCTCCATCAATTGTTATTACCGAGAGGGTAAAAAAATGGGGTGAGTTACTTAGAACTCAAAGCAACTCACTTACCATAGTCCACTAGGCCAAGACCATTTATACATTTATTTGGGCCTAAGCCCATTTCAAAATATAATAATTTAGTATTTAAAATAATAATGCAAATGATATGCAATTCCCAAAACCAAACCTAGATTTCCATCCGCTACACACCCCAGACCCAACCAACACACCGTGGGGAGCTTTAGTCACCCACCCCGCCAACACAATCAAGTAGGCTTTAAGCCCAATATCATATTTGTGGCAACGACCATTTAAATAATTGTGGTAAAACCACGATCTAGATTTCGACAACGGCCATTGTGACAGAGTCACCTATCTAGATTTCGGCATTAAGCCTTTCTTCTCTTCATCATTGATCCCAATTTTATGCAATCATGTTTATGCATTTCAAAATATTTATAAGGAAAACCATATTATAATTTATGAATTTTGGCCCATTAAAACACATATCGCATATAGCCCATTTATCTATTATGACAATCGATCCAATTATCAAATTTCATTTATGGCCCAAATTTATCAAAATCAAATATGTGGCGAAATTTACCAAATATCACATATAGCCCATAATTGCCAAATATCACATATAAGGCCCAAATTTACCAAATCTCACGTATGGCCCATAATCGCCAAATATCACATATAAGGCCCAAATTTACCACATTTCACATATGGCCCAAATTTACCAAATTGCACATAACACATATATGGCCCAAATTTACCAAATATCACATATATGGCCCAAATTTACCAAATTTCACATATATGGCCCAAATTTGCCAAATATCACATATATGGCCCAAATTTACCAAATATTACATATATGGCCCAAATTTATCAAATATTATCATTTTAGCCATTAAAGGTGATTTCAAAATTTTCACAATCCTAATACTGATTTTACGATCTTAACACTAAAGTGTCAATAATACCATATTCTTCGATTTGTCCAACTTTGTGGTTTTAATCCAACTTTAATCGTTGTATAGTCATCCAACCCATAAGATATAGTGTGAGATTACACACCGATTATGGTGAGAACTACACTCTCCCGCTCACGATATTTAAACACACATTACGAAGGATTAGAACACTAAAATTTAATATTAATCTATTCTAATATTGAGCGATCTAAATCTTACCCCTAATCTCGAATAACCACTATTTACAATTTCTCCCCGATCAAAGGTTCAGTACCATGAGTAAACAATGGTTCGGGAGTACGTACGACTTCGAATAATTGATTTTTGCCGGATGAAGGTCCACAACCAGGAGTAAAATCTCGGATTCTCGAAATAGTCCTTCTCTTAAACTTAGAGGGATTAATAGAACCACCCCTCTTTCGAGTACTATGCACTACCCTTTTCGTCCCTATTTTGATTATCTTCGAAGACAAAGAAACATTAGTCCTAACAATATTTTGACAAATCTTAAGACTAAAAACTTAAAGAGTGAAATAGGCTTACCTTAATATTCTGAAAAATCTCAAGAGAATCCTTTGTACGTTATTATCAAATCTTAAATGATCTTTAAGATTTCTCCAAGAAAATAAAGATTCGACCCTTCCACTATTTCACGATGATCCAAGATTTGAATAAAATAAAAAGAATGATTGAAGAATAGATGCTTATAGAGAATAGGATATTCGGCTATGCAAAAACAAAACGAGAGAAAGAATTGATTCGGCTATGAAGGTAGCCTATCATTCGGCCAAGAAGAAAAGAAAGTGTTGAAAGAATGTTGAAAAGAAAAATCAAAATGTTGAAAGGAAGAAATGAGGATGAGAGAATTATGATTAAATTTTCGAAAATAAGGAAAACAAGAAATGAGAGTTTGAGCAATGGTGCATTCGGCCAAGAGAGAGAGGAGAAGAAAATGTTTTGTTTTTGATGTTTTAGGCACTAAATGGAAACACCAAATGAGCTACTAGAGTGATTAACAAATAAATGACCAAATGGTCAAAAGAATAACTAAAAGAAAACAAGGCAAAGATGGTTTTTCTCCTATCACAAGCACATTCGGCCAAGAGGAAAGATGAGAGAAAAGTTTTTATTTTAGGAGAGCAAAAGATCAAAATGAAAAATTCTCCCAAGCTACTAACTTTTCCAAGACTTACCACAAAATTTTGGCTCCCTCTTTAGTCCACAAAACCGTCCATGTTCATGGACAATTAGCCATTCAAAGCTTTCCAAAATAGAGCCCTTGTTTTAAGCCTTATGTCCCCTTACATGTCTTTTCCATATGATTCCTTTCCCTAAGTTATCACTTGCCTTTTTCCCATGATCTTCTTGCCAAAAAAAAAAAATAATCCAACTCATCAATCCTTATCCATGGCTGACACTTGCTTAAGGAAAAGCAAAAATAAAACTTCAAGTTGCATGCTAGGAGATTCGAACCTCTCCCCTCAAACAAACATGCGTGCGCCAACACCTCCTTGCTACTATCTCATCTTATGCTAATTTTTAACACCTAATTTTACTTAAACCTCAAGGTCACTTGATCCACTTCAATTAAATACTCCTTAATAAAATTTATTCTAATTCTGAATAGTTCTCAAGTCTTCTCAAGACTATACTAAACATGAACAATTTTATTTTACACAAATTAAGCACTAAAACATGCATCAATTAAATACTCAAATTTTTGGATGTTACAGTAGCTCAAGCTGATAGGCTACTGGTCCCACCTGCTTTCACCACACTGCACGGTCGATGAATCTCGGACTTAATTTACCTTTCCGTCCAAACCTTAGCACCTTCTTCATCGGCAACACCGTTAAGAACACCTGTCACCCATCAGAAACTCTATGTCCTTACGCTTCAAATCAAGATAGGACTTCGTCTGTCTCGACTTCCTTTAATCGAGCCAAATTAACTCAACCTTCTCCTCGCTCATTAACCAATTACGCCCTAAAATTTGACGTTCCCTAACTCCGTCCAATAGGTAGGAGTACGACACTCCGCCTGCACAATGCTTCATAGGCGCCATCTCAATACTAGACCGGTAGTTATTGTAAGCAAACTCGCCAAGCGGTAAAACTCTTCCCAACTACCGAAATCAATGACACAACCTCTCAACATGTCCTCTAAGATCTCAATTACCCACTCAGACCACCATCGGTTCGAGGATGAAACGCTGCACTAAAATGTAATTTCGCATCTCAACGCTTGATGCAACGCCTTCCAAAATCGCGACGTGAACCTTGGGTCCTCGTCTGATATGATTGATACCGTACACCATGTAGCCTCACTACCTCCGCTATATATAACCTAGCCAATTTCTACAGAGAGTAATCGACACGCATGTGTGAAATGAGCAGACTTCATCAAGCGGTCAACAATCACCCAAATCGAATCTTTCTTAGTAGGCTTGAGAGGTAGCCCACTAACAAAGTCCATTGTGATTCTTTCCCATTTCCACCGTGGAATCTTCACCTACCGCAACAACCATGATGATAATCGATGTTCGCTTTACCCGCCGACAAAGTCAAACACTTACTCACAAATTCGGTCACCTCTCGCTTGAGCCCAAACCACCAAAACTATTCTCAAATCCCGATACATCTTACTCCTCCGTGGTGCATAGCGTATGGACTACCATGCACTTCTAGCAAAATCTTATGCCTCAACTCAAGATCTTTCGGCATGTAAATTCTTCCTTGAAAATATAATAGCCCTTCCTCAGTCACACCGAATTTTGTTGATCCATCACTTGATCCTACTTGAAACTTCTCCTTTAGCAACTCATCGGTCTGCTGCTTCTCCTTAGCCTGACTGACCCAAGAGGGTTTCACTTAAAGTTCAGCTAATGAACTCCCATCATCATATAAACTGAGGTGAGCAAACATTGCTCTTAAGTCGAGATTACTTACGACTTAGAGCATCTGCCACCACGTTAGCTTTACCCGGATGATACTCGATTGAGCATCATAGTCCTTTAACACTGATCCACCTCCTTTGCCTTAAATTCAACTCCTTCTGGGTCAAAAAGTATTTTAAGCTCTTATGATCGGTATAAATGATGATTTCTCCCGCATGATAATGTCTCCAGATCTTCAAGGCAAAAACCACCGCCAATTCCAAATCATGGGTGGATAATTTGATTCGTGCGCCTTAATCGCCGAGACGACACGCAACAACCTTTCCACCTTGCATCAATACACATCCTAGCCCCGTGTGAAGCATCACAAGAAATCACGAACTCCTTTTCACCTCCTATTGAATCAACACCGAGCCTCCACAATATCCTTTTAACCTCTCAAACTTTCTTGCTACTTATCGCACCAAACAAACGGAACCCTTTTCGCAAAGAACTTAGTCAACGGTACCGCAATCAACGAAAATCCTTTAACAAACCTTCTGTAATACCCGGCCGCACTAAGAAAACTTGATTTTGCTACTGACTTAGGCGGCTTCCAACCCAACTCGCTTTAATTTTCTCGAGGGTCAACCTAATCCCCTCCACACAAACGTGGCCTAGAAAAGTAACTTTCCTTAGCCAAAATTTGCACTTACTGAATTTGGCATATAGCTACTTCTCCCTCACAATCTACAAAACCACTCGAAGGTGTAAATCATGCTCCTCCTCCGATCTTGAATAATCCAGGATGTCATCTATAAATACCATGGCAAATTGATCCAAGTAGGGTTGGAACACTCGGTTCATCATGTCCATAAACGATGTTGGTACATTGGTCAATCCAAATGGCATCACCATGAATTCGTAGTGACCATAGTGAGTCCTAAAAGCCGTCTTATGAATATCCACCTCCTTGACCTTAAGTTGATGGTACCCTGACCTCAGATCTATCTTTGAAAAGACTGAAGCCCCCTTCAACTGATCGAACAAGTCGTCGATCCTCGGCAACGGCATTTGTTCTTGATTGTCATCTTATTCAACTGGCGATAGTCAATGTACATATGCATTGATCCATCCTTCTTCTTAATGAATAACACTGGTGCTCCCCAAGGCGACACACTTGGTCAAATAAACCCTCTATCCAGCAACTCTTGTATCTGCGCTTGTAACTTCACAAACTCCTTCGGCGCCATTTTGTATGGGGCGATAGATACTGGTGCTATTCCCTAAAAAAGATCAATACCAAACTCCACTTCACGGTCCGGAGGTAATCCCGAAAACTCTTCTGGGAAAACATCAAAAAATTCCTTCACCGTCCCTAACATCCCCAACAGTTAGTTCCTTGGCTTCGAGTCTAGAACAAACATTAGAATTGCCTCGCATCCTTTCTTCACCATCCTTTCTACTCTTAGGCGGGTCACCACATTCGACAAAAAGTCCCTGCTTCACCCATCACCAACACTTCGCCACCCTCGTGAGTTTTTATACCCCTGCAAACTCTCTCTAAAACTCAGAACATCTCCCGAGATACCACATCATCTCCGTACAGTCTCGGTCTTAAAATTTTGCCTCCGCAATGGTGGTGGGCTGCATCTCGTCCTCGACCTATGGCCGATCCTCATCGGTTCTCGACACGCCATCCTACCCCTACCACTACCACGCCACAGACATCCTCGCCCCTTGTACTCATACTACCGATTCACTTTTATCTGATTAGAAGTTTTATGGATTAATAATTTCTTTCACTGATTAATAACGAACAATCTTATGAAAAGTAGTTTCAATAGTAGTTCTTTCGAATTCGAAATTATATCTACAAGGTTCGGTTTCAAGTCTCAGATTCCTAGTTCTAGGAACCACATACATTCAACATCCATATGCATCCCAAGCGAGTATCATATAAATGCATCAAACATACGAGTAACATCCATAAACTCACCTTCGTCACACAAGAGTATTTTCGTCATTTCACTACCTGTGGTATATTTTGTAATTCTACCTCACTGAAATTATTTTTTAATCTAAAAATTAGGGTATCTTGGTAATTTTACAAAATAGAGGTATTTTGGTATTTTCAGAGAGCAGGGGTATTTTGGTAGTTTTGCAAACCAGAGGTATTTTGGTAATTTTCACAAACCAAGGTATTTCAATAATTTTCACAAACCTAGGGTATTTTAATAATTTTCACAAACCTAGGGTATTCTGGTAATTTACAAAACTAGGGGTATATTAGTAATTTTACAAAGATAGGGTTTTGGGTCTCTTCCAAGTTTTAGTTATGAACTTTGGCTAGTAACAAGTCCTCGTAAAGTGAATAGACACTACGCACTAAGTAGGATTCTAGCGAAGAGGAGGTGGGCCACTAGGACTGCTTAAGTACCAAGCTCTACTTGGATCCAATCCTGAACATGTCGATGCCTGTTTCCACACCCTAACCCAAAGAACTTATTCAAAGACATGTTTAGTTAGATTAAGTCTTATGAATTTGAAGAGTTGTTTAAATTCGCCTAAGGTCCATTAATTCCTAACATGCTAGTCTACGCCCCATAAAGCCCATCAAACCCAACATGCATACCTTCTAAGAGTTAGAATACTTACCGTGTGGATCAAAGCCGCTAGACTCAAGGCCATATCTCAACCCAAAGCATTCTTCTTAAATTCACATCAATATATAAAACACTATGGACCCATTTCACATTTCGAGCTTTACAACGGGCTCGATACTAAAATGTAACACCCCAAACACGACCCAAACACTACGACTCAGATCCGGATGCTACAGTTGAATATTAAAGTTCAAATTCTCTCGTTACTTTGAAGAAAGCATGGATTTGGAAAAAGTAACTTTTCTAGAGTACGTTGTGTTGGAAACTTTGCTTTATTGGGTTCAAGATCTTAGTTTGTTTTATTCGATATCCATTAAATAAGTGATTTTTTATGAAAACCATTGTTTTTGCTAAGCGTGTTTGAAACTCCCATTTTATTACTTCTTATAACTAAGTCCTTGAAATATAAATTTATAATCCATAATCATTAACCACTAGAAATCAAAATTTAAGCTAAGAGGCCTTATTACATGCTAACGAAACAAACCTAAAATTTAAAACTAAAGAAAAATCGAAAATAAGTTTACTTAAATAAAAGACTTTATGGCCCTTAAGTCCGCTTCTCGGCTCCCGTATCCACGATCTATCGCTCATCTAAAAGGTTGAGAAAAATAAAGGGTGAGTCACCAAGACTCGATGAACAAATCCTCGAACCACATAAATCACTTGAGGCCCACATTGCATCTGGGCCTCACCCACACATAAAGACAGAGAGCAAGTACATGCGATATGACCCAACCCAACCTAACAAGCCAACCCTTACCGTACCATCACACCATGGGATTTCTACAATCAACCTACCAACTGCTACATGCCATTTTGACATCCATGCGCCAACGTAATAATCGGGGATCAATTTAACGTGGGCGAGCCAATCGATCATTTGTGACCCAAATAGCATATCGTGGTTTAACCACCGATCACTAAGCGACCTATTAAGCATGCTCTTCCCTTCATCATATTAACCCCATCCCATGCATACATACATGCAAAAGCAAAACAATATACCATCTACAAGATAACGAGTTATCACATACATCAATACACATAGAGAATTTGCTATGTTTTAGCACCTAGCATCCCTAGCCTAACCCCTACGTGTTATTCGACTATCCGATCTGACCTTTTTCGCTTTTCACCTATAACATGTATAATCTTCGAAAAACTAATATGATAAAGATCTACACACCATTACATGATAAGATGATACTTTCTATGTTGACAATCACAAGAGTCGATACAACTACTAATTGCCTACGATTTTGTTCTCAGAGTTGATCCACAACCCTATGGCCAATCTCTCGATGGCGGCATAATCAACGCTTCTTAAACTTAGGGGTTAGGTTTACGGTCAAATCCCTCCTTCACCGATCGACATTTGATTCCATCAAAAACCTTATTAGTTGCTACCATCATAACATATAGTTGTTAATCCATAACATAAGGTTAAGATCCCGAATACGATAAACAAACCTAACGAAAATCTAAAGAGAACCCTTACCTCAAAATCCTGAAAGAGATAGAGTTCAGAGTAGCAGTTTTTGACTTTTGGGGTCTAGATGATTCGATCTACTTCGATTCCTGAAATGTCGCCCTAAGATGAGGACATAAGAACAGTCAAAACGTTACTCAAAAGATAACCTTGCCACTTCAATTAGCCTTTTGGCTTTGGCCTCCAAAAATCGAAAATAAAAGTTAAAATATGAAGAAAATCATCACTTACCTTAACACAGAGGATTCGGTAATTCCTAGAAGGTTTTGGCTTTTGAGAAAGAAGCAATTGAGAGAAGAAGAAGAACATGAAGAAGTGATAAGAATGGTATGGAGACAAAGAGAATTTCGACAAGACTAGGGTGGGTTCGGTTTTAGTAGAATAATGAGAAAAGAGAATGAAAGAACTTAAAAAGTCAAAAATGTAAGGAGGACCCTCACCTGACTATTCCCAATTTCGACACCTATCAACCCCAAAAACTGAAATTTGCATAAAAAAAACAAGCACTGAGTCCTATGGCTAAAGAAAATTCGGTACCCCCTAGCACAAACCAAAACCGATTGCCTCCTCCCTGAAAGAGTTGGAAATTCGCCCACCACCTTGCTCCCTAGATAAGTCCTAGATTTTCTCCCTTGTCCTTATCTGTTCACTCATCCACAAGTGGCATGAATAACACCACCTCTTCTTCCCTTTATCAGCCACATTATCAAACTCACACAACTCTCTATTTGTAAGCATCCCAGCCGACTCCAACTCTGCCCCCTTCTAACGCCAAAATTAATTTAAATAAATGAGCTTGTCATGACTCAACCTCCTCCCTACCTCCTTGTGGTGTCACCTTGCTGTGCTCCAAGAGGCACCTCCCTACCTCTTTATCACATCAATTCTCATGTCATAAAACACAAATAATATCTTTTAAGCCCTAACCCAACTGCTCTCCACTAATGTGCCCAACAACAAATTTTGCTAAGGCCTCGGCCCAACTCGAGCCCATTCTGACCCTTAAAACACTCTAACTAGCATATTAAGCACAACAACCCATCACAAGACATCAAATTCAAAGCCCCACAAATTCAGGATGTTACAGGGCCATATAAGGCGACTGAGAGAATTGGACCGATAGCATACCGATTAGCTTTACCATCCGAGTTAGAGACGATCTATGGTGCTTTCCATGTGTCTATGTTGCACCGTTATCGTTCTAACCCTTCACACGTTAATTTACTAGCAGAGTTGAAATTCAACCAGATATTACCTATGGTGAAGAGTCAATTAAGATTTTAGATCGAGAGGTTAGGCAATTGAGAAATAAAATGTCTTATATTATTTCTTTCCAATCGAAAATTCTCTCCACCTTCACTCTCTTGGTCGAATGTTATTGTGCCTATAAGCCAAAAATTATTTTTCCATTCTTAATCATTTATAGCCGAATCTTCCATCAATTAAACATCATTCTTAATCTTTCTTTTCGACCGTGGGAAGTAGGTAAGGGTTCCTCTCTATTTTCGATTAATTGATTAGTGATTTTATGGCCGAATATCATTGGTTAATTGAGGGCTTTTTTGGATTGAAATAACGTTCATTCTAATAACGTTCTTTTCGTTATTATTATTTAGTGCAATAACGGAGATTGGAATTCAAGTGATCGGGAGAAACGTTGGAAACGCTTTCATTTTGGTAAGGAAATCCTACTTTAAATCTCTAGTATTATTGATATTATTTTAGATCTAACTAAATTCTTTTGGATCTTGAAGATCGCAAGATAGGGAAGAAACAGGCGGTGTTTAGTTATCGTAAGAGGGTGGATCTGTAAATCCCCATTCAAACGAAGAGCGGTTTCGCAATCCGGATTTTCCACGGGTTGTGGGCCATCTTCCAAAGAAGTCCATTATTCAAGTAGTACGAACCCTGAGCCGTTATTCGTTGGTGGATTCTCATGCTAGTGAATCGATTAGCGAGGCAAAACCGAAAATCAAGTGATTCAAAATCAAGAGGGTAAGATTTTGGATCCATTATCGATTAAGATTTATTTTACGAAGTTAGTTGACTAACTAATCAAAATATATTTTAGGTGCCGAGGAGCTAGAAGGGTTAATACTCACTGTGATCGAGGTGTGTAATTTCACACTCATTATTTTGGTTGGATGTCAAATTTCGGTATGGAAGTAAATCGAAAAACGATTAGATCGGTAAAAACGTAAAATTGATATTATGACAAAATACATAAAACGATAAAATCGTGAAAATTACGAAAATGCCTCTAGATATTAATTGTTATTATGAAAATTGGATGTTTCGTGAAAATGGGCCGTAAATACTCTAGTTCGTGAAAATGGGCCAAATACTCTAGTTCGTGAAAATGGGCGTAAATACTCTAGTTCGTGAAAATGGGCAGTAAATACTCTAGTTCGTGAAAATGGGCCGTAAATACTCTAGTTCGTGAAAATGGTAGTAAATACTCTAGTTCGTGAAAATGGGCCGTAAATACTCTAGTTCGTGAAAATGGGCCGTAATTACTCTAGTTCGTGAAAATGGGCGTAATTACTCTAGTTCGTGAAAATGGGCCAAAATACTCTAGTTTGTTAAAATTTAGCCAAAACACTCTAGTTTGGTAAATGGGCCAAAGCCCACTAAATTGCTAAATGGATAAATTGCTATAATTATGGGCCAAATGAAATGTTATTGATAAACCCACCATATTATATATTGTTAATAAATTTTTATATTTTAAAGTACATGAATAATTGCATGGGTGGGATATATGAAGAGAAGAATGGCTGATTGCACAATATCGCTTATTGCCTCTAGTTCGGTGGTTTCGCTAACAATATCGACTTATTGCCTCTAGTTCTAGTGGGTTTCGCCACAATATCGCTTATTGCTCTAGTTCTGTGGTTTCGCAACAATATCGGCTTATTGCCTTCTAGTTCGGCTATGCCACAATTATAAAAAGGCTTAATGCCCACGATTGGTGTGATGGCGGGGTGGGTTGACTTGATCCTCACAGTGTGATGGTTGGTACGGGTGTAAGCGGATGGATACTAGGTTTGGGTTGGGAATTACATTTTTTTCATGCATTATTAATTATTTTAAATTCATGATATATTGTCAATTCGAATTGGGCTCAAGCCCAAGATAATATCTTGACAATCTGCCCAATAATGGTGGTAAGTGAGTTACACATCGAGTTCTAAGTAACTCACCCTTTAATTTCTTTCCATCTCGTAATGGAAACCGATGTGGACTTAATGAGGATGACTTCGTGGAGGCCATATCGCTAAATAAGGGTTATTTAAATTAAACTTTTAATTATTTTTACTATTTTGGGATGTTGTAATAAATGGCCTCTATAAATAACTTATGGATTTTATGTGTGTTTGGAATTTAAACTTTATTTTGGGCTTTTAAATCATGGGTGTGGATTATGATGCTTTACTTAAATAAATTTGGGTTTTCAAGTATATGAAATTTTTTATAAATAATTCTTTTATTGTTAACTCTTTAACAAATCTCTTAACGTTTTAATAATACAATGATTTTCAACTAATGTTTCAAATATTTATCAAAATCAAATACTCTTCAAATTTAAAACCCTGTGTATAAAATGTAGTTTTCAACTCATTAAAGATTTAAGAATAGCTCGAATCATGTAACAAACCAAATCTAGTCTCGACGCATAGACCGGGTTTGGGGTGTTACACTTTTTCCCATGATCTTCTTGCCAAAAAAAAAAATAATCCAACTCATCAATCCTTATCCATGGCTGACACTTGCTTAAGGAAAAGCAAAATAAAACTTCAAGTTGCATGCTAGGAGATTCAACCTCTCACCTCAAACAAACATGCATGCCAACACCTCCTTGCTACTAGCTCATCTTATGCTAATTTTAACACCTAATTTTACTTAAACCTCAAGGTCACTTGATCCACTTCAATTAAATACTCCTTAATAAAATTTATTCTAATTCCGAATAGTTCTCAAGTCTTCTCAAGACTATACTAAACATGAAAAATTTTATTTTACACAAATTAAGCACTAAAACATGCATAAATTAAATACTCAAATTTTAGGATGTTACAACTCTACCCTCCTTAAAGAAAATTTCGTCCTCAAAATTTACCTGGCAAAAAGAGATGAGGATATTGTGGTCGAATTGCATCCTCAGGCTCCACGTAGCTCCCTCGCTCCGTGATTACGCCATAAAACCTTGACCAGCATGACGGTCTTCTTTCTTAACACCTTAACATCTCGCCTAAGATTCTCATTGGTTCCTCCTCGAAGACAAATCTAGCCTTAATTCCACTTTTTCTATCGGTACTATGTACGATGGATCTGATCTATAACGTCTCAGCATAGAAACATGGAAAACACTATGAATCTGACTCAATTCAAGAGGTAAATCAAGTTGATAGGCCACTGGTCCTACACGCTTCAATACCCGGTACGGCCCAATGAACCTAGGGCTCAACTTGCCTTTCCTTCCTAATCAAAAATCTTTTCCACGGTGAAACTTTCAAAAAGACCTGATCTCCCACCGCAAACTCGATATCTTTACGCTTGAGATCCGCGTACGACTTTTGTCTATCCGAGGCTTCCTTTAACCGCGCTCGAATAACTTTTACTTTTTCTTCCGTCTCCGATATCAATTCAGGACCCAAAAGTTGTCGTTCCCCTAATTCAGTCCAACAAGTAGGAGTACGACACCTACGACCATATAACGCTTCATAGGGTGCCATCTGAATGCTAGACTGATAGCTGTTGTTATACGCAAACTCTGCCAACGGTAGAAAATCCTCCCAACTACCTCTGAAGTCGATCACACAACCTCTTAACATGTCTTCCAAAATCTGGATTACTCTTTCGATCGACCATCCGACCGAGGTGAAAAGCCGTACTGAAGTTTAACTTTGTACCCAGGGCCTCATGCAAAACTTTCCAAAATCGTGATGTAAATCGAGGATCCTTGTCCGATATGATAGACACTGGTACCCTATGCAACCTCACGATTTCAGATACATACAGTTTAGCCAACTTCTATAATGAGTAATCCATACGAACTGGTAGAAAATGAGCAGTCTTCGTTAATCGATCTACTACCACCCAGACAGAATCTTTCTTAGTAGGTGTTAAGGGTAACCCACTAACAAAATCTATCGTTATCCGCCCCATATCCATAATGGAATCTTTATTGGTTGCAACAATCCCGACGGTAGTTTATGTTCGCCTTTACTTGTTGACAAGTCAAACACTTTCCCACAAAATCAAGAATTCCCGTTTTAACTTTGGCCACCAATACTATTCATGGAGGTCCCGATACATCTTATTTCCTCCGGTGTGCATAGCATAAGGGCTACTATCGCCTCTAGAAGAATCATTTACCTCAAATCCAAATTCCTCGCATACAAACCCTTCCACGAAAACACAAGACACCATCTTTGTTCAAACCAAAATCTCCTATTACACCACTTTCACTTTGTTGTTTTAAAGGACCCAACTTTTCATCGAATAATTGCTTTTCCTTGATTTGTTCCAACCACAGAGGCTTCACCTGAAGTTTCGCTAACAAACTGCCATCCTCATACAAACTGAGATGAGCAAACATTACTCTCAACTCCGATACAACCTTTTCACTCAAAGCGTCTGCCACAACTTTAGCCTTTCCAGGATGATACTCGATTGAGAAATCATAATCCTTTAACAATTTCACCCATCTGCATTGTCTTAAATTCAAATCTTTTTGGGTCAAAAGATACTTAAGACTCTTATTGTCCGTATAAATGATTGACTTTTCACCATAAAGATAATGTCTCCAAATCTTTAATGCAAACACTACCGCAGCCAATTCCAAATCATGAGTAGGATAATTGACTTCATGCGGCCTCAACTGTCGAGAAGCATAAGCTACCACTTTTCCACTTTGCATCAGTACACATCCTAAACCCTTGTGTGACGCATCACAGTAAACAGTAAACTCTTTTTCGGCCTCTGGTTGAATCAGTACTGGCGCTTCATTAGAATCTTCTTCAGTTTCTCGAAACTTTCTTGTTGTTTATCGGTCCATACATACGGTACTTCCTTCCGCAACAACTTAGTTAGGGGTGCAGCAATCAACGAAAACCCCTCAACAAAATGTCTATAATAACCAGCCAAACCCAAGAAACTTTGGATCTCAGCTACTGACTTTGGCGGTTTCCAATCCAACACAGCCTCTACCTTTCGAGGATCAACTCTTATTCCTTCAACTGACACTACATGACCCAAGAAAGTCACTTCCTTCAACCAAAATTCACACTTACTGAATTTGGCATAAAGTTGCTTATCTCACAAATTTTGCAGCACAGTGCGCAAATGAGAATCATGCTCTTCTTTATTCCTCGAATATACCAAAATGTCATCTATGAACACTACTACTAACCGGTCTAAATAAAATTTGAAAGACTCGGTTCATCATGTCCATAAATGCAATGGTGCATTATCAAACCAAACGACATCACTAAAACTCATAATGTCCATAACGAGTTCAAATGCCGTCTTATGAATATCTACCTCTTTCACCTTGAGTTGATGATAACCCGATCTCACATCAATCTTGGAAAAGATCAAGCTCCTCTTAATTGATCAAACAGATCATCGATTCTCGACAATGGATACCTATTCTTGATCATCAATTTATTCAACTACCCATAATCAATGCACATACTGAATCGACCCATCCTTCTTCTTGACGAACAAAATTGGTGCTCCCCACGAGACACACTTGGTCGAATAAATCCCGATCTAGTAGTTCTTGAATTTGAGCTTTAAGCTCGCTTAACTCCTTCTTGCCATTCTATAAGGAGCAATGGACACCGGAGCGCTTCTGGTAAAAGCTCAATGCCAAATTCTACTTCCCAATCTAGAGGTAGACCCAGAAGTTCTTCGGGAAAGACATCTGAAAATTCTTTCACCGTTCTCACACTTTCTCTCGATAAATCCTTGGCATCCAAAGCAATCGATGAATGCTAGGAATGCTCTATTCCCTTTTCGCACCAACTTTTCTGCCTTTAAAATAGGTACCACATTTGCCAAAAAGTTTCTTCGCTCTCCTATCATTATTATCTCATCATCATCTACAGCCTAATTGACATCCACTTTTTGGCACAATTCAATTGCGCCCGATGCTTCACCAACCAATCCATACCCAAAATAAGATCAAACTCACCGAAAGGTAATTCCATCAAGTCTACTAGAAATACCTTTCTTTGAATATCTAAAGGCACATCTCTGAATAATTTATTCACTATTACCGACTATCATAAAGGAATAATTACCGTCATCTCTCTATCGGTAATCTCAGATCTAATATTTAGGTTTCTAGATATAGCACTAGTAACATACGAGTGGGTAGATCCGATATCTATCAAAGCAGTAACAGGTACATCAGAGATGAAGAACGTACTAGTTATCACATCAGGTACATCGTCGTCCTCACGACGCATGACAGCATAGACCAATCCTGGCTGTCTCGCGTCCGTGTTACCTCTAACACCATTACCTCGACCCGGTGCATCTTGTCCACGTCCATTACCATTACCACCACGACCTGGTCCACGACCTCTTGGTGTCTGCTGAGTACCTCTAGCTGGCTGAGCCTCAGGGTTACGAGCTTCCTGAGTCGTTTCAGTCCGTCGAGGATAATTCTTAAATTGATGATCCTTAGATCCACATTTAAAACAGGCTCTAGTTTTCCTCCAACATTCTCCGGGATGTAATCTACCACAGTCGGCACATTCTCGAATCTAATTGGTAGTCACAGGTGCCCTAACTTGAATTGCCTCATCATTCCGTGGCCTCTTTTGAAACCTTTTAGAAGAACCAGAATACTTAAAATCCCTCTTGCCTCTTAATTTTTCCCGGTTCTGGCGTTCTAAATTCTTAGCCTCTTCGGCTAACTTAGCTTTCTCTACAAGCGAGGTAAAAGTCCGCACTTGCTGTGGGGCTATCAGTACCCGCAACTCATCATTCAGTCCATCCTCAAAGCGTACACAACGCTTATGATCAGTCTGCACTATAGTACTAGCATAACGACTCAAACGAAGAAATTTTGCCTCGTAGGCTGCCACAGTCTTACTTCCTTGAGCCAAATTCGAGAATTCTTTCCTTCGGGCATCTACATAACTGGTTCCGATGTACTTTCCTTGGAAAGCAGCTTTAAAGAAATCCCAATTAACTAATGCAAATTCGGTGCCTTCTCGAACGATAAGCCACCATTGATACGCCTCGCCTCTCAACAAAGACATGGCTCATCTCAATTTACGCCGACAAGACACTCCAAATCATCCATAATTCGTTCTACGACCTCAAGCCAATATTACGCCACATTCGAGCTACACCGGAGACACCTCTAAAACTTCTACACCACTAGACTTGAGTCGTTTCAATATTGATTCGCGAAGTTCTCGCCCGCCTGCTCCAGCTATTCTATCTAAGACTCGTAACATTGCTCTAGTCAAAGCATTATCCTCATTCGCATGGTCATGAGATCCAGCTTTTGCTCTCGAATGACGCAGTGCATCCATTTTGGTATATGACCCGTGTTTCGACTTAGCACTCGTCCTCTACCACGACCTCGCTCACCGCATCCACGACCACGCCCTCTATTGCTCATATTGGCTAATTTGCTTTAATCGATTACAAGTTTTATGAATCGAATATTATTTCAAAGGTTTATTAACGATATTTTATGAGATATAAGAGATAGGGTTGTTTTCGCAATCACATCCTATAGTCTCGATCTCTATCAATTTCAACACCTAAAACTAGAAGTTCTAGAGTGTTCCTTGGTCTCATCACAATCATAAACATTTAATAAACAAATACTTACTAAACATACTTACTTGACTTGGTGTCAGATGTTCGTGGTGCCATACTACCTTTAAAACATAAAGTCTAGAAATTTAAGTGATTTTTAACCAAAAATCATCGTTGAACCGAAACCACAGCCGAGTTTTGAAACTGAGCTCTGATACCATAAAATGTAACACCTCAAACCCAGCCTATGCATTAAGCCCAGATTTTGGCATGCCACACAAGTTTAACGAACATTCAAAACATTTAACAATGTAGAAATCAAATTTCAAAACGATTAAGAACATTACTTTATCGAAAAATCGAGATTTATTTGAAATGCTAGTTTAAAAACAAAAGAGTTTGTCGTCTGATATATAACAAGTAGTAATTGATAAAAACTTTAGATTTATTTAATTGCAATATTTCATCAAAAGCTTGAAAAGAATTTCCTAAGTTTCTAATTAAGAAAACTTTTGTTTTTATAAGAAAGTTATAGAAAATCATTTATGAAAAACTAAATCAATCCAACTTAATAAAACTAAAACATAAATAATCCATCCACATAATAAAATCCATATTTAAAAAGGCCTTATTAAATCGCCAATAAAAAAATAGTACTTAAAATTATAAAAGAAGTCTCAAAGTTTTATGAACCACCATTTGTAGTATAGCCACCCCACGAAGTCATCTCCGAACCAAGTCTCCATCAATTGTTATTACCTGAGAGGGGAAAAAAATGGGGTGAGTTACTTAGAACTCAGTGTGCAACTCACTTACCATAGTCCACTAGGCCAAGACCATTTATACATTTATTTGGGCCTAAGCCCATTTCAAAGTATAATAATTTAGTATTTAAAATAATAATGCAAATGATATGCAATTCCCAAAACCAAACCTAGATTTCCATCCGCTACACACCCCCGTACCCAACCAACACACATGGGGAGCTTTAGTCACCCACCCCGCCAACACACCGAAGTAGGCTTTAAGCCCAATATCATATTTGTGGCAACGACCATTTAAATAATTGTGGTAAAACCACTGATCTAGATTTCTAACAGCGCCATTGTGACAGAGTCACCTATCTAGATTTCTGGCATTAAGCCTTTCTTCTCTTCATCATTGATCCCAACCCATGCAATCATGTTTATGCATTTCAAAATATTTATAAGGAAAACCATATTATAATTTATGAATTTTTGGCCCATTAAAACACATATCGCATATAGCCCATTTATCTATTATGACAATCGATCCAATTATCAAATTTCATTTATGGCCCAAATTTATCAAATATCAAATATGTGGTAAAATTTACCAAATATCACATATAGCCCATAATTGCCAAATATCACATATAAGGCCCAAATTTACCAAATCTCACGTATGGCCCATAATCGCAAATATCACATATAAGGCCCAAATTTACCACATTTCACATATGGCCCAAATTTACCAAATTGCACATAACAAGTTTACATATATATGGCCCAAATTTACCAAATATCACATATATGGCCCAAATTTACCAAATTTCACATATATGGCCCAAATTTGCCAAATATCACATATATGGCCCAAATTTACCAAATATTACATATATGGCCCAAATTTATCAAATATTATCATTTTAGCCATTAAAGGTGATTTCAAAATTTTCACAATCCTAATCTCGATTTTACGATCTTAACACTAAAGTGTCAATAATACCATATTCTTCGATTTGTCCAACTTTGTGGTTTTTAATCCAACTTTAATCGTTGTATAGTCATCCAACCCATAAGATATAGTGTGAGATTACACACCTGATTATGGTGAGAACTACACTCTCCCGCTCACGATATTTAAACACACATTACGAAGGTTAGAACACTAAAATTTAATATTAATCTATTCTAATATTGAGCGATCTAAATCTTACCCTCGAAATCTCTAATAACCACTATTTGCGATTTCTCCCCGATCAAAGGTTTAGTACCATGAGTAAACAATGGTCCGGGAGTACGTATGACTTCGAATAATTGATTTTTGGCGGATGAAGGTCCACAACCAGGAGTAAAATCTCAGATTCCCGAAACAGTCCTTCTCTTACACTTAGGGGGATTAATAGAACCACCCCTCTTCGAGTACTATTCATTACCCTTTTCGTCCCTATTTTGATTATCTTCAAGACAAAGAAACATTAGTCCTAACAATATTTTGACAAATCTTAAGACTAAAACTTAAAGAGTGAAATAGGCTTACCTTAATATTCGAAAAATCTCAAGAGAATCCTTTATGCGTTATTATCAAATCTTAAATGATCTTTAAGATTTCTCCAAGAAAATAAAGATTCTAACCCTTCCACTATTTCACGATGATCCAAGATTTGAATAAAATAAAAGAATGATTGAAGAATAGATGCTTATAGAGAATAGGATATTGGCTATGCAAAAACAAAAGGAGAGAAAGAATTGATTCTACTATGAAGGTAGCCTATCATTCGCCAAGAAGAAAAGAAAGTGTTGAAAGAATGTTGAAAAGAAAAATCAAAATGTTGAAAGGAAGAAATGAGGATGAGAGAGTTATGATTAAATTTTCGAAAATAAGGAAAACAAGAAATGAGAGTTTGAGCAATGGTGCATTCGGCCAAGAGAGAGAGGAGAAGAAAATGTTTTGTTTTTGATGTTTTAGGCACTAAATGGAAACACCAAATGAGCTACTAGAGTGATTAACAAATAAATGACCAAATGGTCAAAAGAATAACTAAAAGAAAACAAGGCAAAGATGGTTTTTCTCCTATCACAAGCACATTCGGCCAAGAGGAAAGATGAGAGAAAAAGTTTTGATTTTAGGAGAGCAAAAGATCAAAATGAAAAATTCTCCCAAGCTACTAACTTTTCCAAGACTTACCACAAAATTTTGGCTCCCTCTTTAGTCCACAAAACCGTCCATGTTCATGGACAATTAGCCATTCAAAGCTTTCCAAAATAGAGCCCTTGTTTTAAGCCTTATGTCCCCTTACATGTCTTTTCCATATGATTCCTTTCCTAAGTTATCACTTGCCTTTTTCCCATGATCTTCTTGCCAAAAAAAAAATAATCCAACTCATCAATCCTTATCCATGGTGACACTTGCTTAAGGAAAAGCAAAATAAAACTTCAAGTTGCATGCTAGAGATTCAACCTCTCCCTCAAACAAACATGCGGCGCCAACACCTCCTTGCTACTATCTCATCTTATGCTAATTTTTAACACCTAATTTTACTTAAACCTCAAGGTCACTTGATCCACTTCAATTAAATACTCCTTAATAAAATTTATTCTAATTCCGAATAGTTCTCAAGTCTTCTCAAGACTATACTAAACATGAACAATTTTATTTTACACAAATTAAGCACTAAAACATGCATCAATTAAATACTCAAATTTTTGGATGTTACGGTAGCTCAAGCTGATAGGCTACTGGTCCCACTCGTTTCACCACCTGGTACGGTCCGATGAATCTGGGACTTAATTTACCTTTCCGTCCAAACCTTAGCACTTTCTTCATCGGCAACACCTTTAAGAACACCCTGTCACCTACTGCAAACTCTATGTCCTTACGCTTCAAATTAGCATAGGACTTCTGTCTGTCTGATGCTTCCTTTAATCGAGCCAAATTAACTCAACCTTCTCCTCTGTCTCGGTAACCAATTCTGGCCCTAAAATTTGACGTTCCCCTAACTCCGTCCAATAGGTAGGAGTACGACACCTCCGCCCGTACAATGCTTCATAGGGCGCCATCTGAATACTAGACTGGTAGCTGTTATTGTAAGCAAACTCTGCCAACGGTAAAAACTCTTCCCAACTACCGCTGAAATCAATGACACAACCTCTCAACATGTCCTCTAAGATCTGAATTACCCACTCAGACTGACCATCGGTCTGAGGATGAAACGTTGTACTAAAATGTAATTTCGTACCCAACGCTTGATGCAACGCCTTCCAAAATCGCGACGTGAACCTTGGGTCCCTGTCCGATATGATTGATACCGGTACACCATGTAGCCTCACTACCTCCGCTATATATAACCTAGCCAATTTCTACAGAGAGTAATCGACACGTACAGGTGTGAAATGAGCAGACTTCATCAAGCGGTCAACAATCACCCAAATCGAATCTTTCTTAGTAGGCTTGAGAGGTAGCCCACTAACAAAGTCCATTGTGATTCTTTCCCATTTCCACTGTGGAATCTTCACCGGCTGCAACAACCATGATGATAACTGATGCTCCGCCTTTACCTGCTGACAGGTCAAACACTTACTCACAAATTCGGTCACCTCTCGCTTCAGGCCCGGCCACCAAAACTATTCTCGCAAATCCCGATACATCTTACTCCCTCCAGGGTGCATAGCGTATGGACTACCATGCACTTCTAGCAAAATCTTATGCCTCAACTCAAGATCTTTCGGCATGTAAATTCTTCCTTGAAAATATAATAGCCCTTCCTCAGTCACACGGAATTTTGTTGATCCATCACTTGATCCTACTTGAAACTTCTCCTTTAGCAACTCATCGGTCTGCTGCTTCTCCTTAGCTTTGGTGACCCAAGAGGGTTTCACTTGAAGTTCAGCTAATGAACTCCCATCATCATATAAACCGAGGTGAGCAAACATTGCTCTTAAGTCGAGATTACTTTACGACTTAGAGCATACGCCACCACGTTAGCTTTACCCGGATGATACTCGATTGAGCAATCATAGTCCTTTAATGTACTCGATCCACCTCCTTTGCCTTAAATTCAACTCCTTCGGGTCAAAAGTATTTTAAGCTCTTATGATCGATATAAATGATGATTTCTCCCCGCAGATAATGTCTCCAGATCTTCAAGGCAAAAACCACTGCCGCCAATTCCAAATCATGGGTGGGATAATTTGATTCGTGCAGTCTTAACTGCCGAGACGCATACGCAACAACCTTTCCACCTTGCATCAATACACATCCTAGCCCCGTGTGTGAAGCATCACAGTAAATCACGAACTCCTTTTTAGCCTCCGACTGAATCAACACTAGAGCCTCCATCAATATCCTTTTTAACCTCTCGAAACTTTCTTGCTGTTTATCAGACCAAACAAATGGAACCCCTTTTCGCAGAAACTTAGTCAACGGTACCGCAATCAATGAAAATCCTTTAACAAACCTTCTATAATACCCGGCCAGACCAAGAAAACTTCAGATTTTTGCTACAGACTTAGGCGGCTTCCAACCCAACTCCGCTTTAATTTTCTGAGGGTCAACCCTAATCCCCTCTACCGACACAACGTGGCCTAGAAAAGTAACTTTCCTTAGCCAAAATTTGCACTTACTGAATTTGGCATATAGCTACTTCTCCCTCACAATCTACAAAACCACTCGAAGGTGTAAATCATGCTCCTCCTCCGATCTTGAATAATCCAGGATGTCATCTATAAATACCATGGCAAATTGATCCAAGTAGGGTTGGAACACTCGGTTCATCATGTCCATAAACGATGTTGGTACATTGGTCAATCCAAATGGCATCACCATGAATTCGTAGTGACCATAGTGAGTCCTAAAAGCCGTCTTATGAATATCCACCTCCTTGACCTTAAGTTGATGGTACCCCGACCTCGGATCTATCTTTGAAAAGACCAAGCCCCTTCAACCGATCGAACAAGTCGTCGATCCTCGGCAACGGGCATTTGTTCTTGATTGTCATCTTATTCAACTGGCGATAGTCAATGTACATATGCATTGATCCATCCTTCTTCTTAATGAATAACACCGGTGCTCCCAAGCGACACACTTGGTCAAATAAACCTCTATCCAGAACTCTTGTATCTCAAGGCTTGTAACTTCACAAACTCCTTCTACGCCATTTTGTATGGGCGATAGATACTGGTGCTATTCCCGAAAAAAGATCAATACCAAACTCCACTTCACGGTCCGGAGGTAATCCCGAAAACTCTTCTGGGAAAACATCAAAAAATTCCTTCACCGTCCTAACATCCCCAACAGTTAGTTCCTTGGCTTCCAGAGCCCGAACAAACATTAGAATTGCCTCGCATCCTTTCTTCACCATCCTTTCTACTCTTAGGGCGGTCACCACATTCGACAAAAAGTCCCCGTTTCACCCATCACCAACACTTCGCCACCCTCGTGAGTTTTTATACCCATACCTGCCCCAGCAACTCTCTCTAAAACCTGCAACATCTCCTGAGATACCACATCATCTCCGGCCGTCTGGTCTTAAAATTTTGCCTCCGCAGCTGGTGGAACTGGCATCTCGTCTCCTGACCTATGGCGGATCCTCATCGGTTTTGACACGCCATCCTACCCTACCACTACCACGCCAGGACATCCTCGCCCCTTGTACTCATACTACCGATTCACTTTTATCTGATTAGAAGTTTTATGGATTAATAATTTCTTTCACTGATTAATAACGAACAATCTTATGAAAAGTAGTTTCAATAGTAGTTCTTTCGAATTCGAAATTATATCTACAAGGTTCAGTTTCAAGTCTGTATCTCCTAGTTCTAGGAACCACATACATTCAACATCCATATGCATCCCAAGCAGAGTATCATATAAATGCATCAAACATACGAGTAACATCCATAAACTCACCTTCGTCACACAAGAGTATTTTCGTCATTTCACTACCCAGGGGTATTTTTGTAATTCTACCCTACAGGGGTATTTTTTAATCTAAAAAATAGGGTATCTTGGTAATTTTACAAAATAGAGGTATTTTGGTATTTTCGTAGAGTAGGGGTATTTTGGTAGTTTTGCAAACCAGAGGTATTTTGGTAATTTTCACAAACCAAGGGTATTTCAATAATTTTCACAAACCTAGGGTATTTTAATAATTTTCACAAACCTAGGGTATTTTGGGTAATTTACAAAACTAGGGGTATATTAGTAATTTTACAAAGATAGGGTTTTGGGTCTCTTCCAAGTTTTAGTTATGAACTTTGGCCCGTTAACAAGTCCTCGCGGCTAAAGTGAATAGACACTACGCACCAAGTAGGATTCTAGCGAAGAGGAGGTGGGCCACTAGGACCGCTTAAGTACCAAGCTCTACTTGGATCCAATCCTAGACATGCGTATGCTTGTTTCCACACCCTAACCCAGCAACTTATTCAAAGACATGTTTAGTTAGATTAAGTCTTATGAATTTGAAGAGTTGTTTAAATTGCGCCTAAGGTCCATTAATTCCTAACATGCTAATCTACGTCCCCATAAAGCCCATCAAACCCAACATGCATACCTTCTTAAGAGTTAGAATACTTACCTGTGTGGATCGGGGCCGCTAGACTCGAAGGCCATATCTCAACCCAAAGCATTCTTCTTAAATTCACATCAATATATAAAACACTACTGGACCCATTTCACAGCCCGAGCTTTACAACGGGGCTCTGATACTAAAATGTAACACCCCAAACACGACCCAAACACTACGACCAGATCTGGATGCTACAGGTTGAATATTAAAGTTCAAATTCTCTGGTTACTTTGAAGAAAGCATGGATTTGGAAAAAAGTAACTTTTCGGTAGCACGTTGTGTTGGAAACTTTGCTTTATTGGGTTCGAAGATCTTAGTTTGTTTTATTCTGATATCCATTAAATAAGTGATTTTTTTATGAAAACCATTGTTTTGCGTTAAGCGTGTTTGAAACTCCCATTTTTATTACTTCTTATAACTAAGTCCTTGAAATATAAATTTATAATCCATAATCATTAACCACTAGAAATCAAAAATTTAAGCTAAGAGGCCTTATTACATGCTAACGAAAACAAACCTAAAATTTAAAACTAAAGAAAAATCGAAAATAAGTTTACTTAAATAAAAGACTTTATGGCCCCTTAAGTCTGCCTCGGCTCCCGTATCCACGATCTACTGCTCATCTAAAAGGTTGAGAAAAATAAAGGGTGAGTCACCAAGACTCAGTGAACAAATCCCTGAACCACATAAATCACTTGAGGCCCACATTGCATACTGGGCCTCAGCCCACACATAAAGACAGCAGAGCAAGTACATGCGATATGACCCAACCCAACCTAACAAGCCAACCCTTACCAGCCATCACACCGCGGGGATTTCTACAATCAACCTACCAACTGCTACATGCCATTTTGACATCCATGCTGCCAGTCGTAATAATCAGGGATCAATTTAACGTATGAGCCACCCATCGATCACTATTGTGACCCAAATAGCATATCGTGGTTTAACCACCGATCACTAAGCGACCTATTAAGCATGCTCTTCCCCTTCATCATATTAACCCCATCCCATGCATACATACATGCAAAAGCAAAAACAATATACCATCTACAAGATAACAGGTTATCACATACATCAATACATATAGAGAATTTGCTATGTTTTCGTACCTAGCATCCCTAGCCTAACCCCTACGTGTTATTCGACTATCCGTACAGCCTTTTTCGACTTTTCAGCCTATAACATGTATAATACTGAAAAACTAATATGATAAAGATCTACACACCTGATTACAGACAAGATGATACTTTCTATGTTGACACTGTCAGTAGTCGATACAACTACTAATTGCCTACGATTTTGTTCTGTAGCCGATCCACAACCCGGTGGCCAATCTCTGATGGCAGACACCGAACGCTTCTTAAACTTAGGGGTTAGGTTTACGGTCAAATCCCCTCCTTCACCTGATCGACATTTGATTCCATCAAAAAACCTTATTAGTTGCTACCATCATAACATATAGTTGTTAATCCATAACATAAGGTTAAGATCCTGAATACGATAAACAAACCTAACGAAAAGAGAACCCTTACCTCAAAATCCTGAAAGAGATAGAGTTCAGAGTAGCAGTTTTTAACTTTTAGGGTCTAGATGATTTGATCTACTTCGATTCCCGAAATGTCGCCCCAAGATGAGGACATAAGAATAGTGAAAACGTTACTCAAATGATAACCTTGCCACTTCAATTAGCCTTTTGGCTTTGGCCTCCAAAAATCGAAAATAAAAGTTGAAATATGAAGAAAATCATCACTTACCTTAACACAGAGGATTCGGTAATTCCTAGAAGGTTTTGGCTTTTGAGAAAGAAGTAATTGAGAGAAGAAGAAGAACATGAAGAAGTGATAAGAATGGTATGGAGACAAAGAGAATTTCGACAAGACTAGGGTGGGTTCGGCTTGAGCAGAATAATGAGAAAAGAGAGTGAAAGAACTTAAAATGTCGAAAATGTAAGGAGGACCCTCACCTGACTATTCCCAATTTCGACACCTATCAACCCCAAAAATTGAAATTTGCATAAAAACAACAAGCACTGAGTCCTATGGCTAAAAAAAATTTGGCACCCCCTACCATAAACCAAAATCGATTGCCTCCTCCCTCAAAAAGTTGGAAATTCGCCCACCACCTTGCTCCCTAGATAGGTCCTAGATTTTCTCCCTTGTCCTTATCTAATCACTCATCCACAAGTGGCATGAATAACACCACCTCTTCTTCCCTTTATCAGCCACATTATCAAACTCACACAACTCTCTATTTCTAAGCATCCCAGCCGACTCCAACTCTGCCCCCTTCTAACGCTAAAAATTAATTTAAATAAATGAGCTTGTCATGACTCGAACCTCCTCCCTACCTCCCTTGTGGTGTCACCTTGCCATGCTCCAAGAGGCACCTCCCTACCTCTTTATCACATCAATTCTCATGTCATAAAACACAAATAATATCTTTTAAGCCCTAACCCAACTGGCTCTCCACTAATGTGCCCAACAACAAATTTTTGCTAAGGCCTCGGCCCAACTCTGAGCCCATTCTGGACCCTTAAAACACTCTAACTAGCATATTAAGCACAACAACCCATCACAACACATCAAATGCAAAGCCTCACAAATTCAGGATGTTACAGGGCCATATAAGGCGACTGAGAGAATTGGACCGATAGCATACCAATTAGATTTACCATCTGAGTTAGAGAAGATCTATAGTGCTTTTCATGTGTCTATGTTGCACCGTTATCGTTCTAACCCTTCACACGTTAATTCACTAGCAGAGTTGAAATTCGACCGGATATTACCTATGGTGAAGAGTCGATTAAGATTTTAGATCGAGAGGTTAGGCAATTGAGAAATAAAAATGTAGCACTCGTGAAAGTACTATGGCATAGACATGGATTTGAAGAGGCCACATGGGAGCCTAAGGAGACTATGAGAGATCAATACCCAAACCTTTTTAATGGTAAGATTTTCGGGGATGAAAATCCCTAAGGGGGAGAATTGTAACTGCCCGATTTTGGTCCTACTCAGAATAGTGGTTTTGAGACCATAAATTTGAGGTTAGAGAAATTATTTTAATATTATTTCAAGTGTCGTGGCATGATTATATTAGTGTTTGAAAATTTTGGTAAATTAATTTTAGCGATTTCATGCTTAATTTTGAAAAGGGACTAAATTGCATAAAGTGTGAAAGTTTTGTTCTACAAGCTAAAGGTGTTAAATAGATATGGAACACTAAAGTAGAGGTCCTTATTGAGTAAATAGACCAATTAAATTATGATGGCTGGACATGGAATTTTTAATTGGAGACAAAGTCATAAAATGGTCAAAATTAGGTGACATTAGGTGACTTGTTTAATAAAAAATAAAATAAAAAGAGAGGAGGCTATCATCTTCTCTTCACCACCAAAATTTTCAGCAAAAAAGGGGGGTTTTGAGAGCACAAATTTCAATCAAGCTTTTCTCTTGCAAGTAAGTGATTTTGGTGGCTGTTTTTGTTAATTTTTATGTTTTTGGAACCCCTATAGCTTAATCTAGCTAATGAGGGGACTATTTTGAAAAAAATGGTTGAGTCTAGGGTTTTACCATGTAAGTATTCATGTTGTTTGCTGGAATTTTATGGAAGAAAATGAATCTTGGTTGTTAAATAGACAACTTTTGTGAAAGGGGTTTTCATGAAAACACTTAAAAGGACCTTTTTGTAAAAGTTATAAAATGGGTAGTAAATGTGTGAAATAATTGGAATTGTGAGTTACTATAAGAGTAATAAAGGTTTAGCTAGGCTTGTTAAAGGAGGAAATTTGATTAAAATCATTTTATGAGCCTAGGGGCAAAATTGTAATTATGTGAAAGTTTAGGGGCAAAATGGTAATTTTGCCTAGGTATGAATCATAGATTGTCTAGATTAATGTAGTGATTAAATAAGTGAATTTTTCATTATAGATCAAGAAGAACGGAGTTCGAACCCAGACCGAGGGAAAACCAAGCTATTGGACTAAATCGAACTAGCGGCCATATTTTGTTTATCGAGGTAAGTTGTACGTAAATAATACAACTTTATTGTTATTACGTATTGAAAAATTAATATGACATAAAGTGTTTGATTATTGTTGAGAATATGCATGATGATAATTGATGTAGTAAAAACTCTGGTTGAACCTTAGGAATAAATTGGATATCCATTCTATGACATTTCGGTGATATGTGTGCTAGTGTAAGACCATGTTTGAGACAAGGCATCGGCCACATTATGAGAGCCAGTGTAAGACCATGTCTAGGGCATGGCATCGAGTAGATATGTGTGCTAGTGTAAGACCATGTCTAGGACATGGCATCAGCATTGAGATGAGAGCTAGTGTAAGACCATGTCAGGACATGGCATCAGCCTCGACATGTGAGCTAGTGTAAGACCATGTCCAGGACATGGCATCGGCATCTTACCCTCTTGTCTGAGGTTTGTCGGTATTCTTTGATATTCCAACTGGTTCAACGGGTAATTTAAAGCTTGTGTCAAAAGTGAGAAAAGTTACGACTATGTTGTAAGTGATATAGGTAACTACACAAAATTCATGATAAATGAGCTCAATTTATGTTGTATGACTAGTAAGGATGAAAATGATTAAGTTATGCCTTTAATCATTTGAGAATTATGTGCAAGTTTATAATATGTTATGAGTATGATAATGCATGGTAATTGTTGTTACTTATTTACATGCAACTTACTAAGCTTTAAGCTTACTCCCTTTTCTTTCCATTTTCTTATAGTATCGCCAAGCTAGCTTGGGGATCAAAGGACATCGGAGGCTTAATCATACTATCAATCTAAACATTTGGTATAATTAGATTTATCATTTTGAGCATGGCATGTATAGGGACTTGGTCTTTTGTCAAGTGTTATATTGTTTTAGCCAAATGTGTTGGCTTGTATTGAAGATTGATCCATTTTGTGTAAGGCCATAGATGATGGCTAATACTTGTTATTGATATATGTAAATGATGATGTTTTTCATGAATGTGCAATTTGCATGGTGAAATATGTGGTGTGTTAATGCATGTAAATGGAGTGTAGTGGCCTTGATGTGTGTATATCTTGATTGTGGCTGATTTGGTCAGATGTTTATGTGTGGGTTGGTATTACTTGATGTGGCTTATGTTGGTGTAAGTAAGGGTGGAAAAAGGGCTTGGTAAATAGCCTTGTTTTTTTCCATATGGGTAGACACACGAGCGTGTGTCTAGGCCGTGTGAGACATACGGTCTGCCCCATGGGGATGTAGTCTGGTTGAGTGTCCCCTGCACCTTAATTTGGCAAAACAAAATGCCCAATAGTAACCACAAGGGCTGAGGCACGGCCATGTGTCTCAACCGTGTGGATGACACCGCAATAATACATGGGCATTGCCCAGGCCGTGTGAAGTCTGCACCTTTAATGTGAAATTTAGAATTTCCACAAGGCCTTGCACACGGGCGTGTGCCTTGGCCGTGTGACCCTAAATGATTGATGACATCAGAAACAAAATGTCAAGGTTTTTGCACACAGGCATGTCATGGTTGTGTGGGGGACATGGGCGTCTGCCAGGGCTTGTGGAAACCCCTGTAGGATCGATGTTAGAAAAGAAATTCAGACGGGCACGGGGCACAGGCGTGTCCCTAAATGCCTAGGCCTTGTGAGCCACACGGGGCCTTCAACATGGCGTGTCACCTTTCGAAAGGGGCGTGTGCCTTATTTTTAATGAAATTTTCTATTGTTTACGATAGTGCTCTGTTTAATCCCGAATTGTTCCTAAGGCTTGTTTTGGGCCTCGTAGGCCCTTATTAAGGACATTAAGAGAAAGTTTGAAAAGTTTTGATTTTGAACGAACTTTTACGACTCAGAATTGTATGTTTGTATGTGTTTAAGTAAGGTAATCGTCGTACCTATCTTGGCGCCGACATGTGTGGGGTGTTACATTGTTAAGGCCCTGCCGTTGTCTTACATTTACATGCCATAACTTGGTTATGGTCTTATTATCCGATTTGCCATAGCCCATTTATGGTCTTATTCAGCAACTCGTATGCTTAAAACGTATATTTAAATTCAATATCTCCAAATTTAACTAATGGAATACATACAATCTCAATTCTATCCGTCAATTAAACAAATGCACAATTAAGTTCAATTATACGAACTTACCTCGTGTACGAAAATGATGAAACGAATCGACTATTCAATTACTTTTCTTTTTCCCCGATCTAAGTCTGAATTCCTCTTTTCTTGATCTATAAGTAATCAAAATTAACTTATTTATTCTTCTATTCATTCAATGCAATCCAAAACACACATTAGGGCTATTTTACCATTAGCCCCTAAACTTTCAAATTTTTACAATTTAGTCCTTATTACACAAAATCACAAATTCATGAAATTCAAGACTAACCCATCCTAGCTGAATTACCATAATAACCATGACAGCCCATATTTTTCATTAATTTCCCATTTTAACCACACATTTTTCACATTTTCTCAATTTAATCCTTTTTGACATTTTTGTCAAAAATCACTTTACAAAAGCTATTAATCTGACATTAAACCTTCCAAATCTTTCATAATTCATAAAATTACTCAAGCATTCAACAATGGCAACATGATAAATCTTTAACAGTTTCAAAATCTAAGGTACGGGCTAGCTAGAATACGAAGCAACGATCATAAAAACATAAAAATCATTAAAAATCGAGCCAGAATCACTTACAAGCTAGCAATTGAAAGTGCCGAATGCTTCAACCTCTCTAATTCTTTCCAAGCCCTTATTTTTGGTGGCGGACACTTAGTAAAGAAGATGATACTAAAAATTCTTTTTGTTTTACTAAACTTATTAACTTAATTACTAATTTAACCTTAAGTTTTAACCTTTATAAATTCATTTATAATGTCCATAAATGTCTACTTACCATTATAATGGTCTAATTATAACATAAGGACCTCCTCTTTTAAGTTCCATAGCTATTAGGCACCTTCAGCTAATAGAACTCAAGTTTTAAAGTTTATGCGATTTAGTCCTTTTTCTCAAATTAAGCAATTAAACGATAAAATCTCTTAACAAAATTTTCACACAATCACTCAATCATACTGTAGACATTTAAAATAATAATAAAATAAATATTTTGACCTCAAATTTGTGGTCCCAAAACCACTATTTCGATTTGACTAAAAACTGGCTGTTACAACTCTCCGAAAATCTTACCAGTGAATAGGTTAGGGTACTGTTTTCTCACAGCTTCCTCGGGCTCCCACGTAGCCTCTTCAACTGTAACATCCTAAAATGGGCCTATGCATTTTCGGTTTAATTGTACGAAATGACATGTCTTATGTGTTATGAATGTATTTTGAATATTTTTGGAAACCTGGGAATGTATGGAAATGTTAAGTTAAAATAGGAAAGTGAACATTTTGGAAACTTGGAAATGTCAAGTTAAAATAGGAAAGTGAACATTTTGGAAACTTGGAAATGTCAAGTTAAAATAGGAAAGTGAACATTTTTGGAAACAAGTTAAAATAGGAAATGTAAGGAAATGATTTAGAAATGTTAAGTAAAAGAGGAAACTAAAACAAGGTAGCCTTAAGAAAATTAATAGGAGGAATTTGACACACAAACAGGCTTGAAAAAGTGGCTCAAGATATCACTTGAGGCCTGTAGGTGACGCCACATACAAGGGTATTGGGCCTAGGTTCGAGTCACTTGGGGAGCAAATAAAGGAGTTTTATTTTTGCTACAAAGAGCGGGGAAGTGGACGGCACTAAGGAACCCAAGGGAAGAGTTTTGTTCTCTTTAAATTTCGTCTAAATGGCAGATAAATAATAGATTTATTTATCATTATTTTTAAGAGATAATTGTTGGATTAATTCTTTTAATAAAGTGAAAATTCAAAGGATAAAGTTATCAAAATAGAATAGTGGTGGCCAAGTAAGGGATTCTGAGTAGTAATTTCGGCTAAGAGGGAAAAAAATAGGGTTACTCATCAAATTTTTTCCTCCTCTTCTCTCTACCGAATTTCTTAGTGCTCTCCTCTCTTCTCTTCCCTTTCATTTGTTAAGCCGAATCTATAGTCCACCATTGCCAAAATTCTCAAGTTTTCTTTTCTTTATTTTTTGTGGAAACCGAATACCCCAAGAGAACCCCTAGCCGACTTCTCCATTAAGTCCTAAAAGCTGAAACCTTATCATCTAGTCATCAAGGCCAATTCTTTAAGGGGCTTTTAACAAGGGTGCTGCCGATTTCTTAAAAGGGGTGTATTCGGGATTTAAGAATTGTCAACTACAAGAAGGTATCTTTCGGGATTTCAAGGATCTAAGGTAAGACATATGTATATTCAGCCAAAGGCCATGTTTTATGTTTTAATGTTAGATGAAATCTAACATATGGTTATAGGAATTTCGACAGCATTAAGGAAGCAAGGATCCAATTCGGGATTTAAGATTTGGAAGGTAAGCACCTATGTATATTCGGCTAAAGCCTAGATTAGTATTTAGATCTGTTCTTTAAATATTCAAAAGCTGAAAACTAACCAAGTTAATTGATTCAATGCCTGGCCGAATACAAGGAGGAATAAAGCAAAAATTTTGGGATTGGTTGGTGTCCCAATCGGTAACAAGGTAGGTTTTAAGAATACAAATCCTACTAGGATTTGGTTTTATGGCCGAATGAGTTTTTCATTAAATCTTTAATATGGGCCGAATGTAGGAAGTTAAAGATCTAAGGCAGTAGATCAGATTTCGGGATTTCAGTGAAATTGTTAAGCGAATCAGGTGTGTACCCTACCCTAAGTTTTAATATGTTCATGGCTATGTTTTAAATTAAATGTACATGTTTATAAGAATGTGAATATGGCTAAGGTACCATACTATGGTACAAAGTACTAAGGTACGTTTCCTACTCCTACTAGGAATATGAATATATGTTATTTTTAACATGTGAAAAGTGATAAGAATGTGAATTAAGGCATGATTTTGCATATTGTGTATGAAAAATGGGGGCATATGGGTTATATGAAAAGGGGAAGTTAATGTGGTGACCTAAGACCACGAAATCTGAATGTGGTGACCTAAGACCACGATAATTGAATGTGGTGACCTAAGACCACGAATTCTAAATGTGGTGACCTAAGACCACGAATTTTTATAAGGGCGATAAGCACGTCGACTGCAGCGACTGCCTTCGATGGTGTGTAGCGGATGGAGGGTTGACTTAGTAGTCCCCACGGTGTGCAGGATGGTACGGGTGGTGTGTAGCGGATGGCATATAGGTTTGGGTTTGGGTTGCATCATATTGTTTAAATGTTTTATGAACATGTATGATATTGTATGCCCGAAATATTAAATTTTAGTGTTGGTTACACATTGAGTCATTGACTCACCCGTTGTGGGATTACTTTTCGGTGACGACTAGTGATGGACCGGGCCAGCAGATGCTTAGTGGAGGCCATGTGAAGTTCAAATTTCTTTTATTTGGACTATTTTACTTTAAGTATTTTGAATTTAAATTTTGGGAATTATTTGATGTAATAAGGCCTTAGTAGAATTATTTTATTCTGTTTTTATTTATTAAGCTTACAAACTTTTACTTATTAAAAGATTAAGTGAATCTATTTTCAAAACAAAGCCCAAACTTTTTGTCACTTAAAGTAAAGGATTTTAATAATGAAATGAACCTGTTTTCATCTCAAGCCCAACCCAAAACGATCTTTCTTCCAAATCACACAAGTTTTTCCTAAGTAACAAAAGAATTTGAAACGGTTTACACCGGGGAACATACCAGATTCGGTCAAGGCTTGTGGGCCGGGTTTGGGGTGTTTCAATTTGGTATCAGAGCCCATTTTTAAACTCTCGGCCTTGGGTCTAAGGCCCAAAACGTTTTCCAAAGTAAGCCCAAAAGGAATTTTACAAATTAAGCAGGTTTTTCTAGCATGGCCCACTAAGTCTCCGACACGAAGTCCACCAAGTAAGTACTTCTATTCATTGTGTGATTTATAGTATGACTTGAAGAGGGGTAGAAATGGAATGGAATGTAGAATAGAGATTAAGTACATTGAACCCTAGGACTAGTGTACCCCAACAAAACATAAGACTTAAATGGCTAACTAAACAAACACATGTTAAGTCGTAGAGTTAGGTGTGGCAACCATGGTACGATGTCAGGATTGGTTTCTTGGGAGCTTGGTATTTAAGCAATCCGCATGACTCACCTCCTCTCCACTCGAATCCTACAGTGCGTAGCTTCGGTTCACTCTAACCAAGAGGACTTATACACTGCTAAACCCTAACTAAAACCCGAAAGGGACTAGCCGTATTTTTATGGAAACCCTAGCTTTAAAATTTCTAAATTACCCTCTTGATTTGAAAAGATTATTGTTATAAATTTTCCTAAAATATTTCTAATTTACAAATTTACAAAAATACCCTAGTGGTAAAATTACAAAAATGCCCTTGGATTATGGAAATTTTAAATACCCATTATCAAAATTTCATTACTTTATAAAATGTTCAAAAACCCTAATTTGCAAAATGACAAAATACCTCGATTTTAGAAAAATTATTACGAAATTACCCTACCCCGCAAATTATCGAAATACCCCGAGTTATAAAATTACCGAATCGACCCCGATCTTCAAAAATTTTTGCAACAACACTGATTTGGAAAACAAATTCTCAAAAATAACCCTCAAGTTTTGTAAATTCCAAAATATCCTTGATTTATTAAGATTTATAAATTTACCCTGGTTTATTACTGAAATACCCCTGTAATTTCAAAATTTCCAAAATACCCCTGGGATTTCAAAAATTACCAAAATACCCTTATTGACAAAATCACCAAGGAACCTTATTTTGACAAATTACGAAAATACCCCTGGTAGGGAAAATTATGAAAATACCCCTGGTAGTGGAAAAACAACAACAATGAAAACTACAACATTTCTCTGAATGAACGAAAGTTCATAATTGATTGATGGATGTATAAATGTGAAGACTGTGTGCATGTATGAATACGAAAGAACCACTCTTAAAACTCTTTTCATAAAACTTCTTCATGAATAATCAGTGGAATAAGGGCTAATTCATAAAACTTTCTTAAATTAGATTAAAGCGCATCGTTAAGTATGAATTCAAGGGGACGTGGTCGTAATGTACGTGACTGTGGAAGAGGCCGAATGTCCGTGTCTAAACCCGTTAGATTGGTTCAAGGATCTGAGAATGTAATGCCACCACCACCACCCCCCCAGCCGCTGATGTGGAATATCAGGACCAGACGGGGGATGACGCAGTGTCACAAGCGATGCTGCGAGTCTTGGAAAGGGTAGTAGGAGTAGGTGGAGGCTTGGGAGCTCAAAAATCTGTACCTGAGCGACTCTGAGCCAACGGAGCTGAGGTGTTCCGTGGAGTATCTGGTGTGGCACCCACTACAGCTGAGTACTGGTTGGAGGCGATCGAGTGCATTATGGATGAACTCGATCTGACTCCTGAGGAGAAGTTGAAAGGAATGGTGGCACTGCTACGCGATGAAGCGTATCAATGGTGGTTAACAGTTCGGGATGGTGCCATAGTTGAGGATTTGACCTAGGAATATGTTAAGGCCGCATATCAGAAGAAGTATGTCGGCACGAGGTATACTGATGAGCAAAGGAAGGCTTTTCTAGGACTGGTTCAAGGGAACAAGTCCGTAGCAGAGTACGAAGCTGAATTCCTGAGGTTGAGCCGATATACTCAAGGAGTAGTGGCTACGGAGCATGAGCGGTGTGTTCGATTCAAAGACAGTTTAAGGGATGACCTGAGGTTGTTAATCGCTCCACATCAGGAGCGGGAGTTTTCCCCATTAGTAGAGAAAGCTAAGGTGGCTGAAGGAATTAAGGAGTTCGTAAGGGAGAACTCCGATCGAAATAGGCAAAAGATAGAATTTGGATCGTCAAGGCCATCCAGGAATGAGGAAAAGAGGCCTAGAGTTGAAGGGCCGCGGGGTCAGCAAGTTGGTACAGGAGGGCAGTATCGTCCTTGTGATCAGTGTGGAAAGAAGCACTTAGGAGAGTGCTGGAAAAAGATGGGAGGATGTTTTAAGTGTGGGTCAAAGGACCATATGATTAAGGACTGTCCGATGAGACCAGATGAGAATCAACCAGTAGCTCAGAATGTTAATCAGGCTGGTAGAGGTGGACAGCAGCCTCAGCGAGGTCGTGGTCCGAACCATGGAGGAAATGGCTTCGGCCGTGGTCGTAGAGCACCAAGCGGTGGTGCTGAAGGTTCTAATGCAAGGCAGCCAAGGTTGGTTCATGCAGTCGACCGTCACGAGGAGAGTGATGTGCCAGATGTGACAACGGGTAAGTTTCTTATTTCCGAAATGCCTTTATTGCCTTGTTTATTATAGAGCTAGTTCGTCCTTGTATTGCTAGTGAATGGTATGGAACCTTGGATGTGAACTTTGGAATTGTGCATAAGAGATGTGTTAGTTTTAAGATCAGAGTGTGCAGCAGTAGTGTAGTGTGGTGAGTTAGGATGTACGATTTTTCGTTAGTAAGTAATTTCGAGGACGAAATTATTTTTAAGGGGGTGGAACTGTAACATCCTAAAAATGGGCCTATGCATTTTCGGTTTAATTGTACGAAATGACATGTCTTATGTGTTATGAATGTATTTTGAATATTTTTGGAAACCTGGGAATGTATGGAAATGTTAAGTTAAAATAGGAAAGTGAACATTTTGGAAACTTGGAAATGTCAAGTTAAAATAGGAAAGTGAACATTTTGGAAACTTGGAAATGTCAAGTTAAAATAGGAAAGTGAACATTTTGGAAACTTGGTCAAGTTAAAATAGGAAAGTGAACATTTTGGAAACCTAGAAATGTAAGGAAATGATTTAGAAATGTTAAGTAAAAGAGGAAACTAAAACAAGTTAACCTTAAGAAAATTAATAGGAGGAATTTGACACACAAACAGGCTTGGAAAAGTGGCTGAAGATATCACTTGAGGCCAAGATAGGTGACGCCATATACAATGGTATTGGGCCTAGGTTCAAGTCACTTGGGGAGCAAATAAAGGAGTTTTATTTTTGCTACAAAGAGCGAGGAAGTGGACGGCACTAAGGAACCCAAGGAAGAGTTTTATTCTCTTTAAATTTTGTCTAAATGGGAGATAAATAATAGATTTATTTATCATTATTTTTAGGAGATAATTGTTGGATTAATTCTTTTAATAAAGTGATAATTCAAAGGATAAATTATCAAAATAGAAGAGTGGTGGCCAAGTAAGGGATTACGAGTAGTAATTTCGGCTAAGAGGGAAAAAAATAGGGCTACTCATCAATTTTTTTCCTCCTCTTCTCTCTACCAAATTTCTTAGTGCACTCCTCTCTTCTCTTCTCTTTCATTTGTTAAGTCGAATCTATAGTCCACCATTGCCAAAATTCTCAAGTTTTCTTTTCGTTATTTTTTGTGGAAATTGAATACCCTAAGAGAACCCCTAGCCGACTTCTCCATTAAGTCCTAAAAGCCAAAACCTTATCATCTAGTCATCAAGGCCTATTCTTTAAGGGCTTTTAACAAGGGTGTCTGGATTTCTTAAAAGGGTGTATCGGGATTTAAGAATTGTCAACTACAAGAAGGTATCTTTCGAGATTTCAAGGATCTAAGGTAAGACATATGTATATTCAGCCAAAGGTCATGTTTTATGTTTTAATGTTAGATTAAATCTAAGATATGGTTATAGGAATTTCGATAGCATTAAGGAAGCAAGGATCCAATTCGGATTTAAGATTTGGAAGGTAAGCAACTATGTATATTCTACTAAAGCCTAGATTAGTATTTAGATCTGTTCTTTAAATATTCAAAAGTCAAAACTAAACAAGTTAATTGATTCAATGCCCGGCGAATACAAGGAGGAATAAAGGAAAAAATTTCGGGATTGGTTGGTGTCCCAATCGGCAACAAGGTAGGTTTTAAGGATACAAATCCTACTAGGATTTGGTTTTATGGCCGAATGAGTTTTTCATTAAATCTTTAATATAGGCCGAATGTAGGAAGTTAATGATCTAAGGCAGTAGATCGGATTTTGGGATTTCAGTGAAATTGTTAAGCGAATCAGGTGTGTACCCTACCCTAAGTTTTAATATGTTCATGGCTATGTTTTAAATTAAAAGTGCATGTTTATAAGAATGTGAATATGGCTAAGGTACCATACTATGGTACAAAGTACTAAGGTACCTTTCCTACTCCTACTAGGAATATGAATATATGTTATTTTTAACATGTGAAAAGTGATAAGAATATGAATTAAGGCATGATTTTGCATATTGTGTATGAAAAATGGAGGCATATGGGTTATATGAAAAGGGGAAGTTAATGTGGCGACCTAAGACCACGAAATCTGAATGTGGTGACCAAAGACCACGAAATCTGAATGTGGTGACCTAAGACCATGATAACTGAATGTGGTGACCTAAGACCACGAATTTTTATAAGGGCCATGAGCACGCCGATTGCAGCCGACGCCTTCAATGGTGTGTAGCGGATGGAGGTTGGCTTAGTAGTCCCACGTGTGCGATGGTGATGGTGGTGTGTAGCGGATGGCATATAGGTTTGGGTTCGGGTTGCATCATATTGTTTAAATGTTTTATGAACATGTATGATATTGTATGCCTGAAATATTAAATTTTAGTGTTGGTTACACATTGAGTCATTGACTCACCCTGTTGTGGGATTACTTTTCGGTGACGACCAATGATGGACCTGTACAGATGCTTAGTGGAGGCCATGTGAAGTTCAAATTTCTTTTATTTGGACTATTTTACTTTAAGTATTTTGAATTTAAAATTTGGGAATTATTTGATGTAATAAGGCCTTAGTAGAATTATTTTATTCTATTTTTATTTATTAAGCTTACAAACTTTTACTTATTAAAAGATTAAGTGAATCTATTTTTAAAACAAAGCCCAAACGTTTTGTCACTTAAAGTAAAGGATTTTTAATAATGAAATGAACCTGTTTTCATCTCAAGCCCAACCCAAAACGATCTTTCTTCCAAATCACACAAGTTTTTCCTAAGTAACAAAAGAATTTGAAACGGTTTACACAGGGTAACATACCAGATCCGGTCAAGGCTCGTGGGCTGGGTTTGGGGTGTTTCATCAACACCATGTCGTTGCCAAAGTACTTTTACTAGAGTTATACTTTTACTTCTCAAATGTTTAACCTCACGTGCTAGAATTTTGATTGGTTCTTCGTTATACATCATATCAGGTTGAATCTCAGTCTCTGATGGAAAAATCACATGTGAGGGATCCGATCGATATCGATGCAACATCGACATATGAAAAACATTGTGAATTCTCTCAAACTCAGTCTGTAAAGCTAGCCAATATGCCAGTAGACCTATTCTTTCTATGATCTCATACGACCCAATGAATCTCGGACTCAATTTCCTTTTACTACCGAAACGAAGTATTTTCTTCCATGGGGATACTTTCAAAAACACTTTGTCATCGATTTGAAATTCAATGCCTTTTAGTTTCAAATCCGCATGCGATTTTTGATGATCTAAAGTTGCTTTCAAACAGTCGCGAATTATTTTCACTTTTTCTTTAGTTTCTCTAATCAAATCAACCTCGTGAATCTATTTCTCGCTAAGCTCGATCTAATATAATAGAGTTCGTCATTTACGACCATACAAAGCTTTGTACGTTGCCATCTTTACACTCAATTGAAAGCTATTGTTATACGCAAATTCAACCAGTGGCAAATATTTCTCCTAGTTGCCTTCAAACTCTAAAACACAACATCGAGAGCATATCTTCAAGAATCTGAATTACTCATTCAGATTGTCCGTCGGTTTACAAATGAAAAGCTATACTGAAATTCAACTTCGTACCCAAAGCTTCTTGCAGTTTCTTCCAAAACCGCGACGTAAACCTTGGATCTCTATCCAAAATAATAGATAGTGGTACCCTATGCAATCGAACAATCTCAGAATTGTACAATTCAGCTAGTCTATCAAGTAAGTAATATGTATATACCGGTATGAAATAAGTAGATTTTGTTAGCCGATCTACGACAACCCAGATAGCATCTTTCTTTTTCAAAGTTAGGGGCAATCCTGATATGAAATCCATAGTCACTCTATCCTATTTCCATTCGGTATCATTACAGGCTGAAGCAAACCCAATGGCACTTGGCTTGCTAAACACACTAAACATTTTGCAACAAATTTAGAAATGTCTCATTTCATACCTGACCACCAATATAGTTGTTTTAGATCGTTGTACATTTTAGTACTTCCAAGATGAACGGATAAACAACCACTATATGCCTCGTATAAAATCTTCTGAATCAACTTTGGATTTTTTGGTACACAGATTCTATCTCACAACATCAACCAATCATCGGATCCGATTTGGTTGTAACACCACTCGTCCGTATCCGTTGCCAAATTAGGGTTACAAGGCATTACTAATCAAAATATAGTTCAGAATAGTCATTCATTACTATTCATGCATAAAGTGATATATTTTCCTTTACAAATTTTTTCCATACTCAAATTAATAACCATATAAAGCACATAACCAATTAAAAATAAACATGTATTATTATTCATATTACATACACTAACCATGCTTCAAAATTCAACCATATCAATCTCATGGATATAATCAAATTTTTGAACAAATTAACTTGCATCAAAACCAAACTACATATGCTTTATAAATACATAATTTTAACCTTATGACCATCAAATTTCATAGCATGTGAATGACTAAATCATTAACCAACATTTTTCATCTCATGTACCAAACATGCATTAATACTCCCTTTAGTAAAATTTCACTACTTTAACTAAATACTAAACATACAATTTTGCTTATCTATACACATCCGCATTTTAATCCATACCAACCATATCACATGGCATAATATTCATTAACATATAAGACTATAGTTAACATTACATCATGGCCAACTATACTTTTAATGCTTTCATATTATACGCATATCATCCTAAAAACAAAAGTCATTTCTAATCTCAAATACCAAGCCATAATTATCCCACTCTATTAACTATTTAATGAACAAACCAATTCGTATATTATGCACATTCACACATTAATCTAAGTTATACTATCCACACGTCTTTATGGTCATACATATATATAACACATAAACAAGCATCACTTAATAACCAAATACAATTATAATTATTGCCAACTCATGCGCATTACACTAAAGCCACATTAAACATTTTTGAACACAAATAACAAATCAAAGTACATTTAATTCGTAGACTAATTATCATGCCCAAAAATACATATTCCCAACTAATAAATTAGCCATCTATTCGGTCATCAAATTTAACCTCAATAGGTTATACCATTTCATAGTTAATTAACATTATTAACTAGACATATTATACTTGCTCAAATGATTGGCCAAACACCCATAAAACATAGTCATCTTTTGCCACTAAATATTGTACCAAATGACCATTTTCACAAGCAATCACTTATACATACTTGGCTTATAGGAACATATGCATTATATCAAAAACACATCCATCAACTAATCATTACTCAAGTCGAATCATATAACCGAACACATCATACATATATACCATGAAACATACTTCCCAAAATGAGCTTATATCATGACCAAAATACATCATATTGAACATCATTATCAAGCCATCATCGCATTACAAAACTAGCCTATACATGCCATATGTCTTAGTTACAAACTTCAAAAGTACCAAATAGTGGTCGATAGTGTGACGATGATCCTTGATGATCCCCGAGCTCAAAGCTAGCTTTATATATCTATAAAACATAGAAAGAATGCACAATTAAGCTTTGAAAGCTTATAAGCCATAAGCAAATAATTCATCACAAGAACACATATAACACAATTTGAATAGGCCAAATTTTAGCTAATCTTATACACATATACAATCACTTCTCTCATATAATCCATATTACCACATCAATTAACTCTACTTACCTTATTTTTCAATGAACATAAAAACCTCATATGTACCTAAATTATTTAGATCAAATTCACCTTCGGTCTCGATTTGACATTGCCCGATGAACCGTTTGGAATTGTTAGGGATACAGAAAATCATATAAAGCTTATACAATGCCATATTCCGAATATGGTCTTACATGTTAACACATATCGATGCCAATGTCCCAGACATGGTCTTACACGAAATCACATCTCGAAAGCCTTATTTCATGAATCAGTATCCGATACATTTCCTAAGGTTTGTTCGGGGCTTACGACTTCGTAATTAAATCAATTCATACACGAAACTAGTCAACCAATGCTCAAATCAATTCAGCAACATATATTTTAATACATACAATTCAATTCGGCTACATATAATATATATACATTTTAATTTAAGAACATTTAATTACTTATGAACTTACCTCGTACGGAAATGAACGAATCAAAACGACTATTCAACAACTTTCGATTTCCTCTGATCCAAATCCGATTTCTTCCTTTTTTGATCTAAATCAATTTATTTAATTACATATTCATTCAATTTCACCCAAAAACACATAAATGGGCATTTTGTACTTTAGCCCATAATATTTCACATTTTCTCAATTTTAGTCTCTATTTCAAAACAACTCAAAATACACAAAATTTCAACATGCTCATGTTAGGCTGAATTTTCCTTAGGTCCCTAGCAGCCCATTAATTTCTTTTATTTCACATTTTGACCCCTTAAATTATAAATTTCATAATTTAGTCATTAATAAGTATTTTTTTATCAAAAATCACTTAATAAACTATGATAATCTAATAACAAATATTTATTTTTCATCATTGAACAACATAAACGGCAAGCTATCAGCAATGGCAAATCACAAATCCATCATCAAATCTGAAAATTAAAGTATGGGCTAGCTAGTATACGAAGCAACGACCTCAAAAACATAAAAATTATCAAAAACTGAGCAAATAACATACCTAATTTAAGACATCAAAGTGCCAAACTTGCAATCTTCAAAATGGTTTCTTTTTCTTCTTAACTTTCGGCCAAAAAGATGATAATGCATGCATTTTATGTTTTATTTTATTATCCATTTACCATTATAACCTTAATGATTTAATAATAAAACCATATAATGCATGCCATTACTGTCCATTCATGTATTCAATGGCCTAATTTAATTTTAAGGACTAGAAAGCCACTTTTACATTTTATGCGATTTAGTCCTTTTATCAAATTAACTAATCAATAGATAAAATTAAATCATGAAATTTTCACATACCAAATAACATGTTGTAAACACCAAAAATAATATTAAAATAATTTTACGACTTTGGATTTGTGGTTTCAAAACCACTGTTCTAATTTATCTAAAATCGAGCTGTTACATTGGTACTCTGAATCATTAGTCGACTCACATTGCACTCTTTTAGCTTGCAATTCACTATCATATTTCTGAGCTTCGCAAATTTGCTGAAGAAATGATGGTCTCACTTTCAACTCAGCTAAAATCGAACCATCATTAGATAATGTCAACTGTGTATTCATTGCTCTCAAGGCAAACAACAATTTTCTACTCAAAGCATTTGCGACTACATTCGCTTTCCCTAAGTGATAGTCAATCACTAATTCATAATCTTTCAATAGCTCAAGCCATCTCCGTCGTCGCAAATTTAAATCTTTCTGATTCATAATATACTTTAAACTTTTATGATAGGTAAAGATGTGGCCTTTTTTCACCTTACAAATGATGATGCCAGATTTTCAATGCAAATACAATAGAAGCCAATTCTAAATCATGCGTCGGATAGTTCTTTTCATGCGGCTTCAACTGTCTGGAGGCATAAGCTACAACTTTTCCTTCTTACATCAATACGCAACCTACACCATTCAATTACGCGTCACTGTAAACCACAAATTCTTTACCCGATTTAGGTTGAACCAACACTAGTGCCTCTGTTAACAATGCTTTCAATTAATCAAATCTTTGTTGACATTTCTCGGGCCATTCAAACTTTACATCTTTCTAAAGTAATCGAGTCAGCGGTGTTGCAATCATAGAGAATCCTTTCACAAAACGTCGATAATAGCTAGCTAGTCCCAAAAACTTCAGACTTCAGATACATTTCTCGGAGGTTTCCAATCTATAATTGCTGAAATCTTGCTTGGGTCAACTCTAATACCTTCAGCTGAAACAATATGTCCCAAAAATCCAACCTCTCGGAGCCAAAACTCACATTTGTTGAATTTAGCAAATAATTATTTGTCTTTCAAAGTTTGCAACACAATCCTCAAATGCTCGGCATGCTCGGACTCATCTCAAGAATAGATCAAAATGTCATCAATGAACAAAACAACAAATCTAGCTAAATACGTTCTAAAGATCTGATTCATCAAATCCATAAAATGGCAGGAGCATTAGTTAGTCCAAAAGGCATAACAAGGAATTCATAATGTCCGTACCTCATTCTAAATGCGATTTTTGGCACATCTGACTCTTTAACTCATAATTGATAATAACCCGATCTCAAATCAATATTTGAAAATAGTAACACCCCAAACCCGGCCCAAATGTTATGGCCGAATCTGGCGATATCACATTGAAGTGTTTTTCGAAAACATAACTTCTTTTTGAAAATCCTTACTTATTATTAAATCTCGTTTATGAATCTTAACAGGAATTTAGGGTATCTTGTTCTTTTAAAACTCTAGTTGTTTCTAGTAGAAAGTTGATCATATTAGTTTGTTACTATACTTTTAAACAATGTTTGATGTGGAAGCTTTTACAGTATTTTACGAAAACATGGTGTTTTGAAAAGCGTTCATCTTTTCAAAATCTACGTCCTACTACTATCAATAAGAATTTAAATAATTAAAATCCCAAATTAAAAGTTAAAAATTTAAAAAGGCCTTATTACAAAACAAATACCCAAATTAAATTATTATAAATAAAATCTAATATAAAAGTAGGTGCAGTTGTGTGGCCACCTCCGAGTCCCTCACAACACCGGTCCCTAAGACTTGGGATTACCTGTACGGATAAACAAAGGGGTGAGTTTACGAAAACTTAGTGTGCAACCCCATATAAGCAAAATGGCCAATCAGGCTATAGGCAAGTACAGTCTGGGCCTAAGCCCAAATCAATAACAGTTCAGATCAGTTAGGCCTTAGCCCATTACAATATTTCCAGATCGATTGTCGGTGTGAGCCTTAGCCCATTACAAGATCAAGATGTCGATGGGGCTTTAGCCCATTTCAAAGTGATATGATTCACCATGCAACTAGAAATCCTACCCAACTAGCCTCTACACTCCACTCCGTCCAGCCCAACACTCCATGTGGGGATAAAATCGCCCACCCATCCCTACACTCCAAAATTAGCACCAGTTGCGACACTAAACAGTATTTGCAATAGAGCTGCCAGTACATAGTACACTTCTTCCAATCATAATAATCTCATCCCATGCAACATATCACACATGAATGCATCATATATATCATGGCATGCTCATATACAGTCATACATAATCATAAGGCATGCAGTCATTTTATATCATAGGGCATAACAGTAATTTGTTATCATAGGAGCGTAATAGTCATTTCATATTAGTTTGAGGGTCTAGGTAAACTTACTGACCCATCAGTAGGTCCACAGTCATCTCGGGTGACCTGTGCAACCTTTACAGTCAAACAGTGAAAATGCGCCCAAGGCCCATAATGCGGCCCATATGGGCATAAGGCCCATAATACGGGCCCATGTGGGCCCACAAGCTCGTGTGGCCCACATAGCCTAGAATTGGTCTCGGTCATAAAAATTACACAGTTTGGCCCAATATTCTCCACAAGTTCATGTAGTTTACCCGTTTGGGGCCCACAAGCCCGTTGGGCCCATACGAACTATTTTGGCCTAATATGGCCCAAAATGGCCTTAGACCATGAAATCGCTCATGGTGGCCTCAACAGCTGAACGCCCATATTTTACCACATTTCGATTACCACACAAGTGAGTGCACACTCGTGTAATGTCAATTGCCATATTTTTTAGCTTTTGTCAATTTTCGATTTTGGCAGTGTTTACACACCTGCTTGCGAAAACGTGCGAACAACCCGTGAGCACCAAACTTGCAGTGGTTGGGTAATTATGGCTTAGCCTTCTTAGATCACTGATGAAGGTTGATTACCACCTCCTTGACGATTATCTGTGTTACAAGCATATTCTATTAATTAGAGTTGTTTATACATGGCTTAAATCCAACAACTTACAGCATCACAGAACCCCAAAAGTAGGGGAAAGAACATTCGCCTTTACCCACAATGCAAGACAAAATAGTTACTTGATCGAGTGACGAAAGAAGGGTTTCGGATGCTTCACTACCACTTGCAACTCCTTTACTCCTCGAGAAGTTCCAAGAAAACCAAAAGCAACATAAGAGTATTCGACTTTAACAGTGTAAGAAAGGAGGAGACTTGATATGAATTAAAAGAAAGTAAGAATGAGTCGAGTGCTATTACCAATTTGTCAGAGAATAATTGCTAACCCGAAGACAAAATAGCGATTGAATCAGCCTGGGTACCAACTAGAGAGGAATAATAAGAGGAAAACGGTTTAGGAAGAAGAGAGAAGAGAAATCAAAGGAGGCAAATAAGGTATATTCGGCCAACACAGTGCCAATTGGGAAGAGGCAATATTCGGCCAACACAGAGAAAGAAGAGAAGAAGAGATGAAAAGAAAAGAAAAGGTGTATTCGGCCAAAGAAAAGGTTGTCAAAAGTGAAACCGAAGAATATGCAAGCACCCTTACCACATTCGACTTCAAGCAAATGAGAGAAAAAGACCAATACGAAAAACCTGAAATGAGAAGTATACCCAAATAAGTGGTATACCACTCTGGCCAAAATTGTTGAGTGCCCACAGTCCCAATTGAACACAATGCTCCCTCTCCCCTCATTCCCCTTAATTTTATCCTAAAATCTCTCCTCAAGTCTCTCCATCAGATCAAACCGCCCATCCACCACTCAATTTCAATTCTTCTCAACCAACTTCAGTGTTTTAGTCAAACTACAACACCTCCACGGCACAGAAGCAAAATAAATACTCCCTTGCCTCCACCAAGATTTGAACCTCAGTCCACTGGCATAGGCAACACGCCACTTACCCCCTAGACCAGTAGGCTTTTTATGTCTTGCTTTTACCCACACTAATTTAAAAGCCTACTAACTATAGGCAAGGGTTTATTCTCTAAAAATAAAACTTTTTCCACAAGCCCAGGCTTGAACTCAGGACTTCTCAGACACTCCCAAACACATCCAAATCACTTAACCACTGAGGTAAACAGGTATTTGTTTGACAAACATACAAAAATAAATTCTAAGATTTTGGGGCATTACAAAAACACTGTTGCACCTTTCAATTGATCAAATAAATTGTCAATTCTCGGTAAAGGATATTTGTTCTTGATTGTCACTTTGTTGAGTTGTTGATAGTCTATATACATTCTCATAGAACCGTCCTTTTTCTTTACAAACAACACTAGTGCACCCTAGGGGAGAAACTCAGACTTGCAAATCCTCTATCAGTTAATTCTTACAACTGAGCTTTCAACTCTTTTAACTCTGTTGGAGCCATTCTATACAGAGCTATCGATATTAGTGAAGTTCTCGATACTAAATCAATAGAAAATTTAACCTCTCTGCTCGATGGCAAACCGGTAACTCTTCTGGAAACACATCTAGATACTCGCAAACAACTAGTACTGATTCAATCTTTGTTTCTGGCACTTTTGTATCAAGTACATATATAAGATATGCATTGCATCCCTTTTTCACATATTTCTGAGCTAACATTGACGAGATTACAGCTGGTAAACCCTTCAAATCATTTGACTCGATTCAGAGAGTTTCATTATTCTGACGTGTCAACTCAATTATCTTTCATCTAAAATTTACTACTGCATCATGCAACGTCAACCAGTCCATACCCAGAATAACATCAAACTCGTCAAACGGCAACAACATCAAATTAGCCATAAAATAGTAACCCTAAGTCACTAACGGTCAATTCTTGCAAACTTTTCCAATTAGGACCTATTTGCCTAAGGGGTTCGACACTTTTATAACAAACTCAATAGAATCAACAGGTAAATTCTTACTAGACACTAAGTTCACACATATATATGAATGAGTTGATCCGGGATCTATCAATGCAACTACATTCGTGTCATAAAGAGAGAATGTATCGATAATAACATCTTGAGATGATGCTTCTTCGGGAGCATGAATAACATAAGTTTTGTCAGGAGCTCTAGCCTCGGATCTCAAAGCAGTATCTCGTGTCACACCTCTACTACCACTCACATTTTCAACATTACGGGATGGTCTTCCTCTCATAGTCGGGTTATTTGATCTTACATCCTGAGATTTATCTTTCTCATCTAACTCAGGACAATCTCAAATGAAATACTCATGCAAACTACATCTAAAATAGGCTTTTTCATTCATTCTAAACTCTCTAAAATGTTATTTTCCATATCGTCCACATTCAGGTTTATTCGATCTAACATTACCCACACTTGCCATTGACATAGTTGGAGTTTTTGAACTCGTAATTTGCTTCCCATGATCTCTATTAGAGTACTCCATCGATGCATTTGATCGACTATAAACATCTCATGATTTCTTGGATAAAGAGTGATAGGTTTTATTCATCAATCTCTTTCTCGAATCTCTAGCTTCAGATTCAGCCTTTCTCTTTTCTTTGCACAATTCTTCAGCTTTGCAAGCACGATCGACGAGTACTACAAACTCTTTCAACTCTAGAATTCTGACAAGAAATTTGATATCTTCGTTCAATCCATCTTCAAATCTTTTGCACATAATAGCTTCCATTGAAACACATTCTCGAGCATATTTACTCAGCCTCACGAATTATCGTTCATATTTTGTCACGGACATACGACCCTATTTAATTCTATAAACTATTTGCGTTTCTGGTAAATGAACCTCTGGCTCAAATATTTCTTTCTGAACTCAAATTGAAAGAAATACCATGTAACTCATTCTTTTGATACCACTAATGTCAAAGTATTCCACCATTAATACGCATTGTCTCGTAACAAGGATACAGAACATTTAATGCATTCTTCGGGTGTATACAACAACTTATCAAATACTTTGATTGTGTTTTCAAGCTAAAATTCAGCTATCTCAAGATCATCATCAACTGTAGCCCTAAACTCTTCATCCCCATGCTTATGAATTTTATCAACCGGTGGCTTGTTCAAGCGTATAGGATTAATAACTTGAGGAACTATGAGAATTGGTTGAGGAATTGGAGGGGGTAGAGGTTGTTGAGTAGTCCGATTTGTCCAGACCTATTGAGTGAACCACTCATTCATCATATGGAAAAAGAATTCTTTAGCCTCACCTTCGTGACTACTTGACACGGGTCTAGATTCAGAAGGTGTTGTCCCTTGAGCGGGAGCTGGCATATTACTCTCAACATTATCTACTACAACACGTTCAGGATCCATTACTATACGGAAACATAGTTTATAATGTCAGGATTCATCACACTATCACAGGTATATATGTGGCATTGATCATTGTTTTGTTGAGTTTTAAAATTTATAAAGAGAATGATCGAACCTGGAAACTAACTTTGACAATGACTTAAGGCAAGTGCACCTATCGAACAGTAGTATAGCTTAGGCAAGACCGAATTGTTGAACCCAAAGGAACTAAAAGTACTAATACTAACCTTCTTTCTATTATTTAGCCTAAATATTAAGTGATTGGTTGTTTAATCTAAATTTAACTAACTACTAAGCTAAAGACTCAAAGACAAAAAGAATGAATTGAGGAAATATCTTTAGGAAAGCTCAACTAACTAATACGATACCCTTAGGAAGAATCGACCTAGACTTCACTTGTTATCTAACACTGAACCAGACGATTTATTCACTTGACTTGATCCGTAAGATTCCCTAATTTATATTAAACTCTCTCTCGAGGCGAATAATGTCTAACACTAGGTTGATTAATTGAAATCTCTTTCTAATTAAAATCCCTAGAATCGCATTAACTCGATCTATGGACTCCTATATTAGGTTTCACCCTAATTAGCAAAACTCATCACCCTTTCTCTAGGCGCGTGATCAACTCCGCTTAATTATGCTAGATCTACTCTTAGACAGGAAATTTTGCTCCACCACTTAAGCATATCCAACTTGAATCAATATCCCGTAAATATTAACATAAGAATTAAGCTCACATAATTAAGAACAAATCAAGTATTTATCATATAGTTCAGAAAACAATAACAAGATCCATCTTAGGTTTCATCCCCTTCAGGTATCTGAAGGGTTTAGTTCATAATAATAAAAGAAAACATCTCAGAAGAAAAAATAAAACAAAACATAAGAAATCCCTAAAACTCCTCGAAGAAATTGAAGGAGAAATCCACCGTCTTGAGTAGAATTTTGGCTTCTTGAGATGGATCAACTAGCTATCTTCGAGTGATTCCCACAAATCTAACCTTTTCAGCTCGACTCCTTGGCCTAGCTGAATCCCCTTTGAAGGTTATGGTTAGGGTGTTTATATTGGCTCTTGGAATGCTTTATTTGGCCCCTAAGTATACTAATTCAAGTATAATTCCTACTCAGGTGTTTGAATAGGCTTGGAATGTGTTTCTTTACCTCTAAGTACCCTATTCCGAGTAGAATTTCTCTTGGCCACGGCAGGAACACGATCATGGAACATGCCCGTGTGAATCGATTTTAGGCCGTGGTCGAGTCTACTGAAGAGACAAGCCCATGTGTTTTGGGGTCCAGGCCATGTTCTAGTAATTTAATGAGGCACGGCTATGTGGTCTTGGACCCAGGCCGTGTCAATTTCTTCTTTGGCCCAATTTGGTCCGTTTTATGCCCGTTTCTCATTCTTTTCGTCTCTAGGTGCTTTCTTGAGTATAAAACATGAAAAGAAAGGATTAAGAGCACCTTTTTACACAATTTAGGGAATAAATCGTCCAAAAGTATGATAAATGTGGGATTAAAATATGTTACTTTTACGGTTTATCAAATACCCCCACACTTAAGCTTTTGCTTGTCCTCAAGCAAAATTCTCAACTTACAATTAAAATGAACTTTCCACAATTCATAATTCTCATTAACAATGCCTCATCATAATTTATAGATAATTTATACATGGATAATTTAACTCAAAGACTCTTAAAGATTCAAAAAATTATATTCATATATTTGTAGTATGAAAACATAGGTGTCTCCCTTTATCTAAATAATTCCCTCTGATTCAAAATCGACAAGGATTGACATCCTCACTAAAGATTCACTCAAAGCAGTCAAAGTGTTTAAGGTTCAAGAATAAGCACTCATAAGTCGAACCTGAAAAGTTAATCACATAGGCTTGCCTGAAAATCAAATCTCCACCATTGTAATATGAGATGATACACAAATCAAAAGGTCTTTAATAGGGTTGTCATGGGACTTAGGTTAAAGGTGTGGATAAAGGTTGAATTGGAAGGTTAGAATCCAGATTGAATTTACAAATTACCTAACTTTAGAAAAATGAACTAATAACCTGAATAAGTATATCACATGAAAATTTAAAATACTAATAATTCGAGCTTCTTCTTCAAGATGTTGAATTTAAACATGTAAGCTCTTAGAACATAAAACTAATAATGAATATACGTCATTTTTTAAGAACAAATCAAATAAATACATAATATAAGAAAGAAATTTATCAACTGAAATAAAGTAATTAGGCAACTGATCAAATCAATTCTCGATAGAAGGGTAGTTAAAGGAATGGTGACAACAAATACGAGCGGGGTTTTGGGTTAATATTAGTGGGTAAATCAATAAAAAGGGTTGTTAGGATCAAAAGGGTTCACTAAGGGTTAATTGTGAAGGTAGGCTTTTTAGTGGAGTGAGTGGGTTAAAACCTAGGTGCCTTTATCATCTCAGTATATCAAATCAAAAATGTGGTCTTGACATGTATAATCGAGGTAAGTTCTAGAATACCAAATCAATGTTGACACACTCATAATCAATAAAGTGAGCACGAAAAAGAATGTATGCTATGTAAGGCTCAAAATCTCACAAAAATTATGGGTGTTTTTTATGTCAACCTCGTAAATTTCAAACTTCAAAGTAATATTCAAATTCAGGTAGACAACCTAGAAAAAAAATTTTATTTCTGAAAAATAGACTTATCATGCTTGATTCTCTAGTATCTTAAAGTGTAAATCATCAATGCACAATTAATTATGACTTACTCAAAAACATATCAAAAAGAATCAAAAATCATCAGAAGTTTCATCCTAATTAGTAATATGAGAAGATTTCTTAAGAATAAGATATAATTCAGGGATTTGAGAATAATGCAAAAAGTTAGGCACTTTTACCCCCACACTTAAGATGTACATTGCCCTCAATGTGCAAAGATAGATAAATAATCATGTGATACTAAAATCAAAAGAGAAGGGGAGAAGTGACACTTCTGGATTTTTTTGGGATCACTATTCCTAGCCTGATTTGGAGGAAGAGGTGGTGGTGCTGTGGTGGATGCCAATAGTCACTGTGCTAGATAAAGAAATTAGGAAACTCGTGATGAATTAGCCAAGAATTAATAAAGAATATAAATATTTAAAGAAAAGCAAGCTAAAGTGAAGGAAAATAAAAAGGAAAATAAACTTATAAGAATAGGTAAATGGACTAAGGAGTCCTCATTGTTGGATGGTTCGCGAGGTGGGTATGATTTTTAAGGTCGTGGTGTGTGATTCCCTAGTAGCCTTAAGAACCTAAAATTAAGAAATTAAAATAAGATAGACTAAATTAAGTAGAAGAGAAGTAACAATAAGGAAAATAAATGAGACGAGAAGAATAGAAGAAAAATTTAATGGTCTCAAAGACCCTTGGCTTGTCTAGTAGCTGAAGTGGCCAGCATGAACTTATGTAGATCGATCTCCTTTGAGGAGACTATGCTTGGCTTTTTTCTCTTTTTTGACATGGATATGTGTAGGCTCAAGAGTATAGAGACTTGTTATGGAGAAGAGAGAAATTGGAGAAAAAGAAGGCTGAAAAGAAAAGATGGGGAGTTGGTGAGAAGAAGGGGAAATAGAGGTTGGGTTTAAATAGAGTTTTGGGGTTTAATGCTCTCCACGCCCGTGGACCGTGGGCATTTCGATTCACACGGCTGTGTCATATAGCCATGTGTCTAGGCATGTTGGTTCACCCACGCTCGTTTTATATATTACCACGCCCATTGGTGATAAGTCAGTGTCGTCCATGGTCGCATCGCACGACCGTAGTGTTTTGTCAGTACCAGTGGGGTGGTGGTTGGAGTTCGTGACTCAAAGATTTGATTCTCTCTGACTTGTACCCCTTCTGCCATTGTCATTATGGAGATTCTGTGCTTCCACACGGCCACAGCCACGGCCACGGCCGTGTGGTCTAGAAATCTGCACTTTTGGTTAGTTTAAAACTATGTGTTTAAGACGAAGAAAAGGAAAGAATCTAAAATGAAAACACATGTGTAAGTAAATAGGGTTACTACTCAGGTTGCCTCCCAAAAAGCGCTTGTTTAAAGTCTTAAGCTAGAATTTCCTTGTACTCGAAAAAATTAGGGTGGTTTAAAAGTTTGAATATCTTCCCTCATGCTATCAATTCTATTTTCTTGATAAATTTTAAGTCGAGAAGTGTTTACTTTAAAAGTGCCAAATATAGGATTTTTTACCTCAACTGTTCCGAATGGGAAAATATTGTGTACCTTAAGAGGGATTTCTTCATTTATATTTAGGTCTGACGTGGTAATTCGTGGATCTTCTTTCTTTAATAGTACCTGGTCTCCTATTTTAAAGTGGTTCGACGTTCCTATGAACTCTTCTGGGGGCTCCTTTGGTTTTGCTTTGTATGGATCCAGTTCCTCTTAACAATGTGTCTTCCATGCTTCTAATTTGTCGACCTTAAGGCTTCGTTCCTTATATAGTTCTTCTTTATTTGCATGAGGTCTATGATCCGGCTTAGGTATGCAGCTTTGTGGTGGATCCTGTGGTGAAAGGTGAATAAATTGGTCATCAGCGAAATTTACTTTCTCACCTTCATCAATTGATGTCTTGGTCAAGCCAAGAGCTTGTAAACTGATCGATTCATCACCTACACGAAGAATGAGTTCTCCTATGCCAACAATAATTTTAGTCCTGGCAGTTGCTAAAAAGGGTCTTCCTAAAATTAAAGGAATCAAATTATCCCCATCCATGTCTAAGACAACAAAATCTACTGGGAAAAAAATTTATCAATTTTTACGAGAACATCTTTGATAATACCCTAGGAATTCTAACAATTTTATCAGCTAATTGAATACTCATCCTAGTTTGTTTAGGTTTCCCTAAACCTAGCTGCTTAAACATTTTATAAGGCATGACATTTATACTTGCCCTAAATCATCCAAAGCATTATCAATTGTTAGTCTACCAATTAAACATGGAATTGTAAAACTCCCTAATCTTTTAGTGTCCGTGGTAGTCTATTTTATAGAATTGCTGAGCACATTGCATTTAATTCCACATGTGGTTCCTCGTCTAACTTGCGCTTGTTCGTCAAGAGTTGTTTTAAAAATTTCCTCGAATCTGGCATCTGTGAAAGAGCTTCAAGAAGCGGTACGTTAATATTTAATTTCTTTAAAAGTGTAAGAAACTTATCGAACTGTTCCTCTGTATCGTATCTCTTCAACGCTTCGGGATAAGGTATGCGAGGTTGGTACTCTTTGATTACCGATTTTGGCTTTTCTTGTGTTATCTCAACTTTACCTTCTTCTACCTCACTTTCTTGTATTGAATTGGGTTCATCTAACCTTACATTTTCCTGAGCTGTTATGGCTTGGATTTTCTCCTTTGGGTTAATCTCAGTGTTGCTTGGTAGATGCCCTTATGGTTGTTCGGAAATTAACTTTGCAAGTTGCCCAACTGACTTAGTAATTTCCCCAACTGACTTAGTAAGTTCCCCAACTTGGTTCTTGATCCCCTCAATTGATGTTTGTTGGTTTTTAAGTGTTGTCTCAGCTGTCTTGGAAATGGTTTTCTGTGGCTGCCATGAATTTTGTCAGCATCTCTTCAAGTTTCAGCTTCTTTTCTTGTGGATAAGGCTAATTTTGGAAATTTGGAGGAGGTTGTTGTCTCTGATTTCCTTGAGTTCCTTGACCTCCCCATGAAAAATTTGGGTGGTCCCTCCAACATGGATTATAAGTATTACTATAAGGGTTATTATTAGATCTAAAATTATTACCTATACAGTTTATCTGTTCGCTTTCTGTGCCCGGTTGGTAGGGTGGGTACTCAGGATTCGCCACAGTTCCACTTGCATCGCACTACATTACTGGATGTACTATGTCGAGGTTGAAAACTGCGGCTGATTTGTTGGTTTTGTCCTTGTAACCTGCCACTGATAGTTATTCAGTGACATTTCTTCAATAAACTCGTAGGCAACCTTAGGAGTTCTATTATTCAGGTTCCACTGGCGGCTGAATCAATTAGTTGCCTCGTTGAAGGGTTTACACCATTATAGAAAGTTTAGACTTGGAGCCATAAGGGTAAACCATGGTGCGGACACCTTCTCAGGAGATCCTTGTATCTCTCCCATGCATCGTATAATGTCTCTAAGTCCACTTGCACAAAAGAAGAGATATCATCCCGTAATTTGGCCTTTTGGCCGGTAGGAAATATTTTAATAAAAATTTTGGTCATTTGATCCCATGTGGTGATTGACCCTCGTGGTAACGAGTTCAACCACTATTTGGCTTTATTCCTTAATGAAAAGGGAAATAACCAAAGACGTATGGCATCATCAGAAATGCCATTTATTTTGAAGGTATCACAGAACTCTAAAAAATTAGCTATATGGGTATTCAGGTCTTTGTCCTGCAAACCATCAAATTAAACAAATTGTTAAATCATTTGTATAGTGTTAGGCTTTAATTCAAAATTATTAGCAGCTATAGCAGGCCTAACAATACTCGATTCTGCTCCTGTTAAATGAGGTTTAGCATAATTATACATAGTACGCGGAGCATTGTTTTCTGCCACATCTTGTGGTGGTGGGTTATTCTCGTCCATCCCTTCAGTAGGATTGGATATGCCTTCTCGCTCTTGTTCTGTGTAATTTAGGGTTCGCCTAATTTCTCTGCGATTCCTATGAGCGGTAGCTTCAATATCATTGTCGTATACTAGTGGTTCTTTCGGTTTCTCCTAGTCATAAACTAGAGGTACCTGTGTTGGAAAAGAAAAAAAAAAGAAAATTAGCAAGGTTAAAACTAAAATAAAAATAAAAATAAATTGCGAAAAGATAAATAAAAATAATGGCTAAATTAATAAAAATAGGGCTTTCTTAATATTTTAGTTCCCCGGTAATGGCGCCAAAAATTTGATCGTTGTTTTGTTGAGTTTTAAAATTTATAAAGAGAATGATCGAACCTTGAAACTAACTCTGACAACGACTTAAGGCAAGTGCACAGCTTAGGCAAAACCGGATTGTCGAACCCAAAGGAACTAAAAGTACTAATATTAACCTTCTTTCTAGTATTTAGCCTAAATATTAAGTGATTGGTTGTTTAATCTAAATTTAACTAACTACTAAGCTAAAATGCAAAGACAAAAAGAATGAATTGAGGAAATGACTTTAGGAAAGCTCAGTTGACTAAGACGATACCCTTAGGAAGAATCCACCTAGACTTCACTTGTTATCTAACACTAAACTAGACGATTTATTCACTTGACTTGATCCTTAGGATTCCTTAATTTATATTAAACCCTCTCTCGAGGCGAATAACGTCTAACCCTAGGTTGATTAATTGAAATCTCTTTCTAATTAAAACCCCTAGAATCGCATTAACTCGATCTATGGACTTCCATATTAGGTTTTACCCTAATCCGACAAAATCTCGTCACCCTATCTCTAGGCGCATGATCAAATCCACTTAATTATGCTAGATCTACTCTTAAGCAGGGACTTTTGCTCCACCACCTAAGCACATCCAACTTGAATCAATATCCCGAAAATATTAACACAAGAATTAAGCTCACATAATTAAGAACAAATCAAGTATTTATCATATAGTTTAGAAAACAATAACAAGATTCTTCTTAGGTTTCATCACCTTCAGGTATTTGAAGGGTTTAGTTCATAATAATAAAAGAAAACATCTCAAAAGAAAAGATAAAACAAAAACATAAGAAATCCCTAAAACTCCCTAAAGGAATTGAAGGAGAAATCCGCCGTCTTGAGTAGAATTTCGGTTTCTTGAGATGGATCAACTAGCTATCATCGAGTGATTCCCACAAATTTAACCTTTTCGACTCGGCTCCTTGGCCTAGCTAAACCCCTTTGAAGGTTATGCTTAGGGTGTTTATATAGGCTCTTGTAATGCTTTATTTGGCCCCTAAGTATCCTAATTCAAGTATAATTCCTACTCGGGTGTTTGAATAGGCTTTGGAATATGTTTCCTTACCTCTAAGTACCCTATTCCGAGTAGAACTTCTCCTGGCCGTGGAAGGGACACAGTCATGGAACACGCCCGTATGAATCAATTTCAGGCCGTGGTTGAGTCTGCTGAAGAGACACGCCCGTGTGTTTTGGGGTCCAGGCCGTGTTCTAGTAATTTAATGAGGCACGGCCATGTAGTCTTGGGCCCAGGCCGTGTCAATTTTTTCTTTGGCCCAATTTGGTCCATTTCATGCTTGTTTCTCCTTCTTTTCGTCCCTAGGTGCTTTCTTGAGTATAAAACATGAAAAGAAAGGATTAAGAGCACCTTTTTACACAATTCAAGGAATAAATCGTCCAAAAGTATGCTAAATGTGGGATTAAAATATGTTACTTTTACGATTTATCAGGCATGTATAGCTAAACTCTCACACATGTTATGTTAGTCCTAGAATCGACTAAACCATTGCTCTAATACTAATAAATGTAACACCTTTCACCCTTATTCAACGCCAAATAGGGTTATAGAGCATTACCGGACATACAAGACATATAAACATACTTTTCTCATACATTCAATCATTTCATACAATCACCATCCAAATTCAATCAATTTATCACTTATATAAGCTTACGAGGCCCTAAACATACTTTGAGAGAGGTTCGAGACTAAACCAATAACTTATGAAAGTTTCACAAAACTTTGAAAATCTTTCACAAAACAGGGGACACACACCCGTGTGGCTAGGCCGTGTGTCTCACATGGCCACCAGACACCCCCGTGTCACAGGCTGTGTGAACATTTGAAAAGGGATCCCATAGCCATGTCCCAACCCGTGTCCAAACAAGTGAGCTTACTGACTTAGGTTACACGGCCAACCACACGCCCGTTTTTCTAGCCCATGTGCCCTTCAAATGGCCACACATGCCCGTGTGCTAGGCCATGTCAAACCTGTAGGGTATACTGGCTTATGCAACACGGTCAAGTCACACGCCCGTGTACTAGGCCGTGTGCCAATTAGGGGGTATACTGACTTGTGCCACACGGCCGATCACACGCCTGTGTGATACCATGTGGATCATACTGACTTCATTTCAATTTCAATGCCAGAGGACACACGGCCGTGTAACATAACCGTGTGTCACACACGACTAAGACACACGCCCGTGTGGTCAAAAATTGGCTATTTACCAAGTCATTTTGCCACCCATTTTGCACATACCTAAACAAGCCCAAATGGTACCATTTTAAGACACAAATATGCAACCAAAAGTCATCAATCAATACACAATCATTCTATAACTGTTTCAACCATTTTAATACTCAATTCAGTGCCCTTTATGAATTCAAGTACCTATCAACTCATCTTGCTTTACTAGACATAATTCACATATATAACTCATTTAATTAAACCATTTCAAACATGCATTATCAATTCAACCTCATTCACATAATGTAGGTCAATTACCAAACTCAAAACAAAGTCATTTACACATCTTTAAACATTAACAAAATTCATCATCACAAGTCAACTCAAATGGTCTAAATACACTTTCATCAAACATACCAAAATAACGCAAGCCTAAACATGCCATATACCATATATACACAACTTTAAAAGCACCAAAATAGATGTCCGATATTGTGATGAAGTCCCTAACGATCCTCAAATTTGAGTTAGCTTCGAAATACTATAAAACATAGAAGAAAATAAATAAAGTAAGCTATAAATCTTAGTAAGTTCGTATGTAAATGTAACACCCCTCGCCCGTATTCACTATCAGAATAGGGTTACAAGATATTACTGACTAATACACATCATTTATCAAACATAACTCGTACATTTATTCACCCATTCTCAAACACCATCAATCATAATCACATTGTCCCTTATAAGGGCCTACGAGGCCTTAAACATGCTTTAGAAGTAGTTCGAGACTAAATCGATAACAAATGAAAATTTTGGATAACGTAGAAATTTTTAATCATGTAAGGGTCACACGCCTATGTAAACAGGCCGTGTGCCTCACACGGTTAGTAGACACGCCCGTGTCTTAGACCATGTGGAAACAAGGCATACATACTGACTTGCATCGCACGGCTGAGGACACGCCTATATGCCAAGCAGTGTAAAATATGGAGAGTATACTGACTTGGGTCACATGACTAATCACATGCCCTTGTGTCTAGCCCGTGTGCCCTACGAAATGGCCACACACGCCCAGGTGCTAGACCATGTGCCATTTAGGGGGTATACTGACTTATACCATACAACCAGTAACACTCCCGTGTGTGAAATAGTGTGGAGCATATTGACTTCACTTCAATTTCAACACCAGGGGACACACAACCATATAACCTAACTGTGTGTCGCACATGGCTGAGACACACACCCGTGTCTCTGCGCATGTAGACAAAAATAGGCCATTTGCAAAGCTAATTTGCCACCCTTTTTGCACATACCTATACAAGCTCATATGGTATCATTTTAAGACACAAATATGCAGCCAAAAGTCATCAACCAATACACAAACATACCTAATCCATTTCAACCATTTCAATACTCAACTTCATACCATTTACCTATTAAAATACTAAGCAATTTAACTTGCTTTTCTAAGCATAATTCACATTGTATAATTCATTTGGCAAGGCTAATCCAAACATTCATAACCACTTCAATCCCATTCATCCATTATAGGTCTATTACCAAACATTAAAAGTAGATCAATTTGCATATTCATAAGCATCATCAAGTTCATCATTTTATGCCAACACAAATGGCCAAATTACACATTCATTAAACATACCAAAATGACTCAAGCCTATACATGCCATATACCACATATACATAGCTTCAAAAGTACCAAAATAGATGATCGATAGTGCGGTGAGGTCTTTGACGATTCCTAGATCCGAGCTAGCTTCATAGAACTATAAAACATAGAAACAATTAAATAAGGTAAGCTATAAGCTTAGTAAGTTCATATGTGAACATGAAATAATCTCAAAATTCATTAACAATTCAAAATAGATAATATCATAAACATTTAAGCCATCAGTTCATAGGCTATCATAAAGTTTAACCATAACACTAGTCATCAATTCTCAACTTTCATTAGTTTGATACTCAAATGGTTTTCCTTACATACCTGTACCGAGACATTTCTATTTCTCATCAATACTTTTATCAAACCACTTCAATTTACAAATTCTTTCGATACAAATTTATTGATTTTTTTATGCCATAGTCCAACTATGGTCTTTCACATACATTGCCAAGGCCCTTCCATGGTCTTTCGTTCACATGTCATAACCCGGTTATGGTCTTATTGTTCGATTGCCATAGCCAGGCTATGGTCTTATTAGGAAACTTGCCTTACTCAATTCATACATTTCATTTAATATCTCAACATTTTTACAATAGAATAAATATTATTTCAATTTCATCCATCAACTAAATAGATACACATTCAAGTTCAATTATACGAACTTACCTTGTATTCGAAATTGACGGATCGGATTGATTACTCGATAATCTTACATTTCCCCCGATATAAATCTGAATTCTTTCTTTCTTGATCTACATGAATTCAAAATTAACACATTGATTCATTCAATTCAGTCCACAAGCACATAATAAGGAATTTTTACACTTTAGCCCTTAAAGTTCCACATTTTTACAATTTAGTCCTTATCACATAAAAAACACTAATTACACCATTTCTTTCTAAATTCATGAGTGTCAAAATTATATAAGGTCCTTAACAGCCCTAAACTTTCATTTATTTCATATTTCAACCCTTAAATTTACACTTTTCACAATTAAATCCCTAAAATGTATTTTTACTTAAAATCACTTTACAAAACATTTCAATCTATCAACAAATATTCATTTTCCATTATCAAACATTCAAAAGCTCAAATGTTCATCAATGGCACTTCACAAAATCATGAACAAATTTGAAATTAAGGCACAGGTTAGCTAGAATACGAACCAACGATTACAAAAAATAGAAATCATCAAAAATTGAGCTCAAACCGTACCTTAATCAAGCTTACTGTGTGCCGAACCCTAAAACACCAACAATGGCTTTCTTCTTCCTTAATATTCAGCCAAAATGAGAATAATATGGACAAAATTCAATTTTTTTTATTTATTAACCTTTATTAACTATTTTACTATTTTAACCTTAATGAAAACCATTTCAAACATTCATTAAATGTCCATATATGTCCATTAACCTTTAAAATGGTCTAATTACCATTTAAGGCCATCATATTTAAAAACCAAAGCTATTTGACACCTTTAGCAAGTAGAATGCAACTTTTGCATTTTACGCGATTTAGTTCTTTTTCTCAAATTGAGCAACCAATCGATAAAATTAGCTCACGAAATTTTCACACATACATGCTATCATGATGTACACACCAAAAATAATATTAAAATAATTTTTTGACTTCAAATTTATGGTCTTAAAACCACTTTTTTGATTTGACTCAAAATGGGTTGTTACAGTAAATGTGAAATAAACTCAACATTTATTAACATTTCAAAATGGATAACATAATTAGCATTTTAAGCATCAATCAATAAATTAACATAAATTTAACCACATCGTAACTCATAAGTCCTCAACTTCTTCTAACTCGTTACTTGAACAATTTTTCTTACATACATGTACCGATACTTATCTATTTCTCACCAATTCTCTTATCAAACCACTCCGGATTATAAATGCTGACGATACAAATGCATCAATTTTTTTATGCCATAGTCCAACTATGGTCTTACACATACATTGCCAATGCCCTGCCGTGGTCTTACATTTACATGCCATAACCCGATTATGGTCTTTTTATCTGATTTGCCATAGCCCAACTATGGTCTTACTAAGCAACTCGTATGCTTAAGCTGTACATTTAAATTCAATATCTCCAAATTTAACTAATGGAATACATACAATCTCAATTCTATCCATCAATTAAACAAATGCACAATTAAGTTGAACTATATGAACTTACCTCGTGTGCGGAAATGACGAAACGAACTGACTATTCAATTACTTTACTTTTTCCTCGATCTAAGTCTGAATTCCTCTTTTCTTGATCTATAAGTAATCAAAATTAACTTATTTATTCTTCTATTTATTCAATTCAATCCCAAACACATATTAGGGATATTTTACACATTAGCCCCTAAACGTTCATATTTTTACAATTTAGTCCTTATTACACAAAATCACAAATTCATGAAATTATAGACTAACCCATGCTAGCTGAATTACCATAATAGCCCTAGTAGCCCATATTTTTCATTTATTTCCCATTTTAACCATACATTTTTCACATTTTTTCAATTTAATCCCCTTTTGACATTTTTGTCAAAAATCACTTTACAAAAGCTATTAATCTAACATTAAACCTTCCAAATCTATCATAATTCATCAAATTACTCAAGCATTCAACAATGGCAACATGATAAATCTTTAACAGTTTTGAAATCTAAGGTACAGGCGAGCTAGAATACGAAGCAACGATCTCAAAAACATAGAAATCATTAAAAATCGAGTCAGAATCACTTACATGCTAGCAATTGAAAGTATCGAATGCTTCAACCTCTCTAATGGCTTTCCAAGCCCTTATTTTTAGTGGTGGACACTTAGTGAAGAAGATGATACTAAAAAGGTAACATCTTAAAAATAATTAGGGCTTTGTGATTTTTGTATAATCGCATGTTTTGTTTGCTCTAGGGGTTATTTGAGGGTGTTTAGGGGTTTTAGGGAGGCTCGGGGTCAAGTCCAAGCCTTGGAAAAATTTTGGTTTTTGGGCTCTTTAGTGGGGAGAGCTGGTGGAAGCAGGACTTAAGTTAAATTGAGTGTGTTTTGTTAACACAAGTGAAGTGTGTGGTGTAGTGGTGTGGCATCACAAGGGAAGCATGGAGGAGGGGAGTTCTAATCTCACAAGCTGCAAATGGGTGGCTTTTATTTTATGCTTTGAGAGAGGAGGAAGTAGAGTTGGGTTCAAACTCTGCCATGGAGGTTGGAGAATGAGTCAAACAGTTTGAATGGGAGGTGGAGAGAAAATGGGGGAGGAAAAAGGGGAGTGAATCAAGGGAGTGGGGTGTATAGAGGTAATAGCCGAATTTGGGAGTGTTGTGGGAGGTGAAATTTGACTTAGGAGTGGTATGCGCATTTTTTTTTTGGCTTGTGAGGAGGGTAGGTGTCGATTTTTCCTGAGTATTTTGGGTACTTTTTTCCACTTTCTTTTCTTCTCTCATTTGTATTCTTTACCGGATTTTTGTGAGTTGACTACTCGTGTATTGTTCTTTCTCCAACCTTCTGCCTTTTTATTTCTCTTGTCAAGTGCCGAATACTACATCAAGGTAAGCCTTTAGTTCCTTTTTGTTTCTTTTCTTTTCTTGTTACCTTACCTTTGCTCCTCTGGCCGAATGCAACATACTCTTCTTCCCTTATTATTATTTCCCTCCCCATTCAAGGCATAGTCGAAGTACTTACAATCTTGACCCTTTTTGGGTAGAGCCGAATCTATTTTCCCCTAGCACTCATCTTTTGTTCTTTTTTTTTCCAAACCGGTACTAAAATCTTCTTTTCCTCTTAGGTGGTGATCATCCATGAGGGCCGAATAATGTATAAGCAATCTTGAGGTTTCTAACTGTTGGTAAGAGTGCCTACAACCAATAAAGGGTTGCTATCTCTCCTCTCTTTCTCGTTTAGGTTCTTTAAGCCGAAAGGGCTGGTCTTAAATTATTATAAAGTAGCATTCTAATGTGCTCTTGTTGGCGATCAATGCTAGGGACCCAATATCTCTAACCTCGGAATAAGGCTATTGACTTTGGTGCTAGGAAAGATCGTTTCACGTGGTAAGTGAAGCCTGTTCTGTTGAGAACATCAACATGTCGATTTTCATGAAGTAGAGATTAACTATTGTCTAATCTTTATTTTAGGTTCCTGGAAGCGCCGAAGTCACAACTCATAATTAAGGTGTGTGATCTCACACCCTTATTAATGATGAATGCATGCGATGTCTTTGGAATCGGCCAAAAGTCAAAAAGCTAGAAACTAACATCTGTGACCACTCGAGGGTGCGAACGCTCATAGTGGTAAATCGAAATGCGAATAACGACGATAAGTTATTAAGAGTGTCACGAGCACTCTCACGAAACTGAGGTGGTAACGGGCCTAATTGAGCCAAAAGAGCCAAATTGGGCCCAATGGGATGTCCGGCCCACTTGGACAAAATTTTTGGAAAACTAAGACCGAAATCATGTGAAATGGGCCACAAAAGCGTGTGGGCCCATTAGGGCCTAAAGTGAATTTTTGGCCCAATAGTTCCATAGACACCCAAAAAGGGTCATGTGTCGCTTGAGGCGACCATGGGTCTCCGGTAAGGCCGCTAATTAATAAAATTACCGAAATACCCCTAGAGGGTACATTACCAAAATGCCCTTAGAGGGTAAATTACCAAAATAACCCTAGAGGATAAATTACCGAAATCCCTTTAATGGGTAAATTACTAAAATACCCCTAGAGGGTAAATTACTAAAATACCCTTAGAGCGTAAATTATCGAAATACCTTTAGTGGGTAAATTACTAAAATACCATTGGTGGGTAAATTACGAAAATACCCTCGATAGGTAAAATTACTGAAACACCCTCATTGGGTAAAATTACTATTATAGCCTTAGGGGTTGATTAGTATGATTGTGTGCATTCTGTTTAACTGGTTATGATGGTAATTTATTTCATATATCATTTTGATATGTGCATTGCATATATGACATTCTGCATGGGATTGGGATTTTGTAATTGGAGGAAGTGATTGATCTGTTTGGGTCACACGGGTCGGCCGAGACAATTCTGGATCCACTAATTTGATTGTTAGGGTCACACGGGTCACCCGAGATGACTGTAGACCCACTAATTTGATTGTTAGGGTTACACGATCACACGGGTTGCCCGAGACGACTGTGGACCTATCGATGGCTTTAAGTCGCTTATATCCTGGTAGCTCGACTGCGTTTTGGTGTGTAGGGCTAGGTGGGTTGACTTGATTGATTCCCACAGGTGTGTAGGGTTGGTACGGGGGTGTGTTTGGTTGGATTGGCTTGGGATGCATACTTTGTTTGCATTATCATGTTTATAGGGCTAAGGCCCAGATTAGTACCAAATAGGGCTTGGCCCAGTTTGCTTCTGTATGGGCTTCAGCTCAATCTGTTTCTGTATAGGCTCAAGCCCAGTTAATGACCTATTAGGGGATTACACACTGATTTCTCGTAACTCACCCCTCTGCTTTAACCTGGCAGGTGATCCCTAGCATTAAGGATTTGGAGTTGTAGATGACTTTGTGGTGGCCATACATCGAGTATTTTTCATGAACTTTAATAAATTTTAGATTATCTTTATTTTAAGTTTATTTATTTTGGGGTTAAAATTTTGTAATAAGGCCTTTGGAATTTTATTTTTCTTTCAAACTTTCATTTCAGCTATGTTTAACTAGAAGCAATTAAACTCTAGGTTTTCCCAAAATGTTAAATAACTGTTTTCAAAATATCACGTTTCCACAACTCATTGAATTTGATTTCTCTATAAACAAAGTTTTCAAAGATAACAATAACAACGCTTTGATAAGAAAACCTCTTAAACAAATCTGAATTTCGTAAATAACAACAGTGTTTGAAATTTTCAAAAAGAATATGAGGTTTTTAACAAACATGCAGTTTTTAAAACAACCTATCTATGTGGCATGTTGGATCCAGTGAGTGTTACATTTTATGGTACTAGAGCCCGGTTGCAAAACTCGATTGTGGAATGGGTTCGAAAATGTTTTTTCAAATTTGTTTGAAATAAGGTTTGGAAAATAAGTAGCTTTACTAGAAGTATGGCACACCGAGTCTCCGTCACCAAATTCGTAAGTCCCCTTACTTTATATCTGATACTATGATGAAATGACTATAGGGAGAAACCTACTAGAGTTAGTGGTGTTATACTAAAACTGTTAGCTATATGAATTAAGACTATAGAGACTGAAACAGTAAGAAACCCGATCTGCGAAAATTACTCATGCTACTGTTCTTTCATAAAACATATGGTAAAAATTACTTGAACACTAAATTGATTCATAACACTATTAATCAGATTAACGCGCAACATCGAGATGAGTACCAGAGGACGCGAACGAGGTACATGTGGCTGCGGTAGAGGACGTGGTGGTGCGAGGTCTGGATCTTTAGCATCAGCCCATATGCCCAACGTGGAAGCGAGAGAGGCTCTAGCTTAACCGGTAATCGAGGCAGGGTCGTTCGACTGAGCTACTGGGGATGATGCATTGTCTGAGGTAATGCTTCATATTTTGGAAAGAGTTGATGGGTCTGTTAGGCCCAACATCGCTATTGGGGGGCTATAGGTCGGTTATGAACGAATCCGGTACAATGGAGCAGAGATCTTTAAGGGAGTTTAGGGGTGGCCCCATGTGTGGTGGAGTACTGGTTAGAGGCCTCTGAAAGAATTATGGATGACCTTGACAGCACGGTAGAACAAAAATTGAAGGGTGTCGTGTCCTTGCTGAGGGATGAAGCCTATCAGTGGTGGGTTACGGTAAAAGAGGGTACCTCATCTGATTGATTGACTTGGGAATTATTCAGGACCACATTTCAAAGAAAGAATGTGGACCTAGCTATGCCGACACTCGTAGGAAAGAATTTCTAATCTGGTTCAAGGTGACAAGTCTGTGGCTGAGTAAGAGGCAAAATTTTCGCGACTTAGCCGGTATGCTCAAGGAATTATGGCAACAGAGTACGAACGTTGTATTCGATTTAAGGATGGCCTCAAAGACCGTCTCCAAGTGTTGATAGCTCTACAAAGGGAGAGGAATTTTGCTACGTAAGTAGAGAAAGCTAAGATTGCTGAGGAGGTGAAGCGCACAGAGCACCAGAATCGTGAGGAAGACAAAGGGAAAAATAGAAGGGATGCAGAGCCCACTGATTTCGAGCAGAGGCCGAGGAAAAGGGCGAGTTGATGAGCCAGTTAGAGTTGGGGCCCCTTTTGGCACTTTTGGGTTGCCACCTTGCGCTAATTGTGGAAGACGCCATATGGGCGAATACTGGAGAAGTATGAGAGCTTGTTTGGGTTGCAGATCGATGGAGCACCGTGATAGAGAATGTCCTAGGAGGCCAGATCAGATGCAAACCACGGGTAGAGATAATGTGTAGCCACTGAGGGGTGGTCAGCAGCCGTTGAGAGGCCGCCAAGCTAGAGGGGGAAACAGTTTGGGTCGTGGAGCTCCCAGTAGAGGTACTGGTCATATAGAGGCGAGGCAGCCAACTTTGGTTTATGCAGTACATCAGTGAGAAGACAAGGACTGTGTGAATATTGGTACGTACATTACCCATAGTGTACTATTTACCTAATTTGAAATCGAAATCAAAGTGTGCATTGAATTGTAATGATGTAACCTGTGTTGTGTGATTATTAGATAGTTGGAAATTTCGAGGATGAAATTTCTTTAAGGGGGTAGAATTGTAACATCCTAAAAAAATTAGGGGTTTGTGATTTTTATATTAACCCAAGTTGTGTTTGCTCTAGGGGTTATTTGAGGGTGTTTAGGGGTTCTAAGGAGGCTCGGGGTCGAGTCCAAGCCTTGGAAAAATTTTGGTTTTTGGGCTCTTTAGTGGGGAGAGCTGGTGGAAGAAGGATTTAAGTTAAATTGAGTGTGTTTTGCTAACACAAGTGGAGTGTGTGGTGTAGTGGTGTGGTGTCACAAGGGAAGCATGGAAGAGGGGAGTTCGAATCTCACAAGTTGCAAATGGGTGGCTTTTATTTTATGCTTTGAGAGAGGAGGAAGCAGAGTTGGGATCAAACTCTGCCATGGAGGTTGGAGAATGAGTCAAACAGTTTGAATGGGAGGTGGAGAGAAAAAGGGGGAGGAAAAAGGGGAGTGAATCAAGGGAGTGGGGTGTGTGGAGGTAATAGCCAAATTTGGGAGTGTTGTGGGAAGTGAAATTCGGCTTAAGAGTGGTATGCACATTTTTTTTTGGCTTGTGAGGAGGGTAGGTGTCAAATTTTCCTGAGTATTTTGGGTACTTTTTTCCACTTTCTTTTCTTCTCTCATTTATATACTTTACCAAATTTTTGTGAGTTGACCACTCGTGTATTGCTCTTTCTCCAACCTTCTATCTTTTTATTTCTCTTGTCAAGTGCTGAATACTACATCAAGGTAAGCCTCCACTTCCTTTTTGTTTCTTTTCTTTTCTCGTTACCTTACATTTGCTCCTTTGGCCGAATGCAACATACTCTTCTTCCTTTATTATTCTTTCCCTCCCCATTCAAGGCATAGCCGAAGTACTTACAATCTTGACCCTTTTTGGGTAGAGCTAAATCTATTTTCCCCTACCACTCATTTTTTGTTCTCTTTTTGGTCAAGCCAGTACTAATCTCTTCTTTTCTTCCTAGGTGGTGATCATCCATAAGGGCCAAATATTGTATAAGCAATCTTAATGTTTCTAACTATTGGTAAGAGTGCCTACAACCAATAAAGGGTTGCTATCACTCCTCTCTTTCTCGTTTGGGTCCTTTAAGCCGAAGGGTTGGTTCTTAAATTATTGTAGAGTAGCATTCTAATGTGCTCTTGTTGGCGATCAATGCTAGGGACCCAATATCTCTAACCTCGGAATAAGGTTGTTTAATTTAGTGTTGGGAAAGATCGTTTCACGTTATAAGTGAGGCCTATTCTATTGAGTACATCAACATGTCGATTTTCATGAAGTAGAGATTGTCTAATTGTTATTTTAGGTTCCTAGAAGCAGCAGAAGTCACAACTCGTAATCAAGGTGTGTGATCTCACACCCTTATTGATGATGAATGCATGCGATGTCTTAGGAATCGAACAAAAGCCAAAAAGCCAAAAATTGGCATCTGTGACCACTTGAGTGTGTGAACGCTCATAGTGGTAAATCAGAATACGAATAATGGCAATAAGTCGTTGAGAGTGTCACGAGCACTCTCGTGAAACTGAGGCGATAACAGGCCTAATCGAGCCGAAACTGGCCAAATGGGCCCAATAGGCTGTCTGGCCCACTTAGGCAAAATTGTTGGAAAGCTATCAATTGATAGGTTTGTGGGCGTAATCTGGAAAATTGAGACCGAAATCATGCGAAATGGGCCACATGAGCATATGGGCCCATTTGGGCCTAAAATGGATTTTTGGCCAAATAGTCCTATAGAGACCCAAAAAAGGTTTTGTGTCACTCGAGGCGACCATGGGACTCCGGTAAGGCCGCTAATTGATAAAATTACCAAAATACCCCTAGAGGGTAAATTACCAAAATACCCTTAAAAGGTAAATTACCAAAATACCCTTAATGGGTAAATTACTGAAATACCCTTAATGGGTAAATTATTGAAATACCCCTTGGAGGGTAAATTATCGAAATACCCTTAATGGGTAAATTACTGAAATACCCTTAATGGGTAAATTATTGAAATACCCCTGGAGGGTAAATTACCGAAATACCCTTAATGGGTAAATTATTGAAATACCCTTGGTGGGTAAATTACTGGAATACCCTTGGTGGTAAATTACTAAAATATCCTCGGTGGGTAAAATTACTAAAACGCCTTCGTTGGGCAAAATTACTTTTATACCCTTAGGGGTTGATTAGTATGATTGTTTGCATTCTATTTAAATGGTTATGATGGTAATTTATTTCATACATCATTTTGATATGTGCTTTGCATACATGACATTCTGCATGTGATTGGGATTTTGTAATTGGAGGAAGTGATTGATCTGTTAGGGTCACATGGGTCGCCCGAGACGATTGTGAATCCACTGATTTGATTGTTAGGGTCGCACGGGTCACCGCACGGGTCGCCCGAGACGACTGTGGACCTACAGATTTGATTGTTAGGGTCGCACGGGTCACCCAAGATGACTGTGGACCTACCGAAGGCTTTAAGCCACTTATATTCTGGCAGCTTGGCTGCGTTTTGGTGTGTAGAGGTGGGTGGGTTGACTTGATCCCCACAGGTGCGTAAGGTTGGTACGGGGGTGTGTTTGGTTGGATTGGCTTGGGATGCATACTCTGTTTGCATTATCATGTTTATAGGGCTAAGGCCCAGATTATTACCAAATAGGGCTTCGGCCCAGTTTCTTCTATATGAGCTTCGACTCTGTCTATTTCTATATGGGCTCAAGCCCAATTAATGACCGATTAGGGGATTACACACTAAGTTCTTGTAACTCACCCCTCTGCTTTAACCTTGCAGGTGATCCCCAGCATTAAAGATTTGGAGCTGTAGAGGACTTTGTGATGGCCATACATCAGAGTATTTTTCATGAACTTTAATAAATTTCAGCTTAGCTTTATTTTAAGTTTATTTATTTTGGGGTTAAAATTTTGTAATAAGGCCTTTGGAATTTTATTTTTCTTTCAAACTTTCATTTCAGCTATGTTTAACTAGAAGCGATTAAACTCTGGGTTTTCCTAAAACGTTAAATAACTATTTTCAAAATATCACATTTTCGCAACTCATTGAATTTGATTTCTCTACAAAAAAAAGTTTTCAAAGAGAACAATAACAACGCTTTGATAAGAAAACCTCTTAAACAAATCTGAATTTCGCAAACAACAACAGTGTTTGAAATTTTCAAAAAATACGATGTTTTTAACGAACATGTAGTTTTTAAAACAACCTATCTATGTGACATGATGGATCCGATTGTAATGTCTGGGCTGGGTCTGGGGTGTTACAAAAAATTCTTTTTGTTTTATTAAACTTATTAACTTAATTACTAATTTAACCTTAAGTTTTAACCTTTGTAAATTCATTTATAATGTCCATAAATGTCCACCTACCATTATAATGGTCTAATTACAACATAAGGACCTCCTCTTTTAAGTTCCAAAGCTATTAGGCACCTTTAGCTAATAGAACTCCAATTTTACGCTTTACACAATTTAGTCCTTTTTCTCAAATTAAACAATTAAAAGATAAAATCTCTTGACAAAATTTTCACACAATCACTCAATCATACTGTAGACATTAAAATAATAATATAATAAATATTTTACCTTGAATTTGTGGTCCCAAAACCACTATTCTAATTTGAGTAAAAATGGGCTATTACAGAATCAACCGAACGTCACGACAATGCAACATGATTCTTTCTCCAAAGATTCTATTTGAACCAAACTTTGGAACTGACAACTTGGTCATATGACCGAGAAAAGTACGACAACATTGTGTAAAAGAGGTATTCTTAAAGACATTTGAGTTGGAAAATTAGGCTTTCGCAAACACTACACTTACGAGAAGTAGACACAATTAAGTTTCGATTCAGTAAAGAAAAAAAGAGACTCTCAAGTATATTCATTTTGATTTATAGGGTTTGAGACCTAAAATCTTGAAATTATGTAATAAATATTTCCCAACTTTTATTGATGACCACTCCAGGAAAGTTTGGGTTTCTTTTTTGAAATTGAAGAATGAAGTCTTCAGAATCTTCAAGAAATGGAAAATGCTGCTAGAAAAACAAATCGGGAAGTTAGTGCAGCGATTGAGAACAGATAATGGTCTTAAATTCTGTTCATCAGAGTTTAACGATTACAATAAATGGGAAGGGATAGAAAGACATCGCATCATTGTTCGTACTCCATGATAGAATGAAGTTGTTGAAAGGATGAACAGAGCCTTGTTTAAAAAGGCCCGATATATGCTTTCTAATGCAGGTTTAAAGAAGGAGTTTTGGGTTGAAGCTGTCCATTTGGCAAGCCTTGGGTTTCCATTGATTCAATTCGAGCTTTAATCTAGCTTAAATGTGCCTCTACAGATGAAGGAGGTTGCTCCTCTTGTTCATTAATAGTGAAATTGGGACATTTGTGAAAGACCATATTACTACGAGCAATTCGTGTACCTGAAAGAACAAAATAATACGTAGTAGGGGTGCCTGCAAGCAAACCCATAGAATCCATATAATACTCATCTAAATTATCCATAGTATATGCACATGTTAAAGACGATAAATTGACTTCAGAGGGAAAAGGTTGAGAGGTTAAATTTGTAATATATGGGTCAAGTATTAGTGGTCGACTAGATCATAAAATAGCATGAAAATTTCACACAAACCAATATACTAACTTAACTTTAAATCCAGACTGCATACACCATAAAAAAGAACAATTCTATTTAGTTAAAATAAATGATGAATCATTTTGACCTAAGTAGATAAATACGATGAATGCATCTCAAATCGGGTTCATACACCAACAAGTCCTTAGAGGTCTTAGGATTATGAAGTTTATTCCCAGAATGAGTTAAGTAGAGTAAACAACATTTGCATCAAAGTCACTTGGTATATCCAATAAATTAGTATGGTAAGAATCTCTTTGAACATCGTCAAGGTCAACGAAACCCAGGGCGACGTTAAAATTTGAAATCAAGATTCTAATTTTTTTACCAAGTAACCGAAAACAAACAACATCCTGTGTTTCAAGAGTTTAGAATGCTTTAATATTGAAGCTAAATGTTGTGTAGAATTCATAAACTAGTTCAAAATATATAGTACACGAAATATTTTTAAATGAATTCAACTAATAGCATCAAAATAGTTAAACACGGCATCACGTATATTTAACATGTCAAGAGTGTAAAGATCGATTTGCTTACAGACCAGGAGTGTCAAGAGTGTCAAATTTTGTCATATTTTATGCAATGCTACGGGGTTGTAAAGTTTAGATACCCTCGTAATCGTCCTTTGATGGGAGTAGTGTAGATATGACCTCGCCTATTACATTGACCGTCTCGGGATGGTTGAATATTTTTGCTAGGCGAGCAAGGTGGTGGGCTTAAATTTCTAGCAACGTCAATACTACTATGTGGAGGCACCATTGGCACATCAATTAGTGGTCGATGTGGTCGAGTGGTGGATGATCGTGTTCGACACTGAGAAACATACTTGTTTCTAGTCGAAGGACCTTCGCCATGGTCGTTAGAATTCCCAGCCACATCCGGACAACCTACGTAGTATGTTAGTAAAGGTAAAAAAGGTTGTAAGTTAGGAATTAACCTTTTGAAAGTAGCGGGGCTGCTGTGCTAACATTTTATCTCGATCAGATTTGGACTTTAATGAAGGCAATTCTAATTACGAGTCGTTGTTCATATTATAAGAGGCAGAGACAGTTCTGAGTTGTCATCATCTAAATTGATGACTGGAGGCACTGAAAATCAATTTCATCCGTGATTGAGCGAAGCCGAAAACCCGCGACTGCTTGGTTTTTAGTTCGAACCATGGTCTACAAATGTGCTTGAAGAATAAACGACATCTGTTTACTATTGATCATAGCAGTAGTTCACGGTGGCAATAGACGACGACAGCGCACAGCGATGATTCTTGACAACCTTTGGGCAATCATGTGGAGGGGTGTGATGGTAATTTTAAAGAAGAGCTTTTGGGGGTGTAGAGGAGGTGGCGTTAATAGAGGAAAGGTGGGGGTTTGGTGTTATGAAAGGTTGGTGGTGCTTGGGCGAGAGAAAGGGCTTCCGAATGGTGGTTTATGGTGGAGAAAATGAGAGTTGAACGACGATGAGAAGGAAAGAAAGGGAGTACATTGGCAAGGAGAGACACATCTAGGTCGCAATGATACTGCAGGGTCCAAGATTGATGGTGGAAAAGGAGGAACAAAATGACCAATGGTGCTTGCAAAGCGGTATTCTTTAGTGTCGACTCGGTGCGGTGGTATGCGAGTGTGAAAAGGAGTCATCGATCGAAAGGCGTAGCGACGATATGCGGCAATGGCGGTAATGATATAGTGTTAAAGGGGTTAGGATTTCTTGTAGAGAAGATGAAGAAGAAAGGGAAGTGGAGAGGAAGGGTGAGGGGTTTGGGGGTTTTATTTTTTTCTCTTTTCTTTTTATTTTTGGTCTGCTTAGGCCTTCTTTTCCCCCCTTTTTTTCATTTTTTTTTTGGGCCAACTTGGCTGTTCGACCCTTTTTTTTTTTTTTTTTTTTTTTTTGGGTATTGTTTGGCTTGTTTAGGTTTTTTGGGAATTGGGTTTGTTTTGGGTTTTGTGTAATTGGTGTTTGTTCGGGTGTTGGGTTGGTATTGGGTTTGGGGTAGGTAGATTAAGTGGATTTAGGTTTTGGGGTTTTTATTTGGGTTAGGGGTGTTACGTTTTGTTTGTAGGAAAATAAATGTCAACACTTAGCATGGCGTGCCCATGCCACCATTAGTATCCGATTTTCAGAAAGTTGACAACCTCCAATAACACATTAACTAGATTAAATAATAATCTGGTTATTATTCATTTTATTTTCAACCTAAATTAAAATCAAAATTTTAATAAAATAAAATAAATTTGGGTTGCCTCTCAAGAAGCCTTTTTGTTTAACGTCGTTAGCTCGACAAATTGGAAATTTCTTCAATCAGATCTTCGAGGATTGATTCCTCAACCATGTGGACTTGAAAATTTTTGTAGAAAGGCTTCAATCATTTTCCATTGACATTGAAGGTTTTTCTAGATTTTTCACTTTTGACTTCGACTGCACCATGCGGAAATATGTGAGTAATAATAAAAGGCCCTAACCACTTAGTTTGGAGATTACCTGTAAAGATTCTTAGTGTAGGGTCTTAAAGTAATACTTTCTACCTTACCACAAATTGTTTACGGGTTATCTTTTGATCACGGTATGCCTTGATTTTATCCTTATAAATTTGGGCACTTTCAAATGCTTCTCGTCAAATTTCCTCAAGTTCCTAAATATGGAATTTACGATACTTACCTGCAGCTTCCAATTCCATGTTGCATTGATTAACCACCCAAAATGCCTTGTGTTCTAATTCCATAGGAAGATGACATGGTTTACCAAAAATAAGTCGATAATGAGACATACCTATGGGTCCTTTATAAGCTGTGCGATACACCCACAGTGCATCATTTAGTCACAAACTCCAATCTTTCCTATTTGGCTTAACGGTCTTCTCTAAAATCAACTTGATTTCTCGATTTGACACTTCCGCTTAACCATTTGATTGAGGGTGATAAGCAGTAGCAACTCGTTGCACTACCCCATATTTTTTCAAAAGTGTGTCGATTACCTTATTGCAGAAATGCATTCCTCGATCAATTATCAAAGCTCGCAATGTGCCAAACCTGGAAAAAATATAACATTTTAGAAAATAAACTATAATTTCGGCATCATCACGTCGGGTGGCTTTAGCTTCCACCTATTTTGACACATAATCAACTAAAAGTAAAATATAAATGTTACCGAATGATGAGATAATAGGCGCCATAAATTCGATACCCTATACATAAAAAATTTCACATACATGTATAAGTGTTAGAGGCATTTCATTTTTTTAGCTTAATTTCCTCCCTTTCGACATTTTTCACAAGTCTTACAGAATAAATATGCATCACAAAAAATATGTGGCCAATATAGTCCACATTCAAGTACTTTATGCGCAGTTCATTTTAGGCCAAAATTTCCACCACACGCATAAAAATGACAAAAATATAGAATCAATTTTACCTCTTTCCGGCTAGGAAGCGGATGAGTGGCCGTATTCGACACCTAAGGCTAGTGCGCTAACGTCTTGCTCTTGTTGAGATAGTTTTACATGTATTGCTTTCTACTTATTGATGCTTGCTTCACTTTGCCAAACACATATCTATGTATCACTCAGAAGCTAAAAGCTGTCAAGGTAGCTCTTGAAGCCAGGAAGACATATACCTAATTCTTTTAAGGAGAAGTCTTATAAGCCTGGTGTCGTGTAACCTCTCTACGAATAGAAAGGGTAGTGGGAAGGTAAGGGGATTTGCTTTTGCAAAGATCTCTTTCAGGCCTATAAACTACCTGTCCTCGACCAAGCCATTCAATCAATGCTTTCGGGTTTAAGAATCCTAAAAAACTCTTCCAAGATCCCCTTGCCTTTTCACATCGAAGTTTCCGCTAGGCATCATCAAATTACCTGATCGGAACAATATTTCCAAATGTAGGGTTTTCCCAAATATAGTATCTTGATTCTCGTTTAATCTTATCCTTTTCAGATCGTGATAAATTAGAAGAAATTATACCTGTAACAAGCTAATTCACCATGCCTGCGTACCAAGGAAAAATTGTCTGAGCAGAAAGTAAACTTTCATCCGGGAAATCATCTTTGAGCGGTGTAACATCTTTTGAAGAAGATATTCGGCTCAAATGGTCAGCTACCAGATTCTCACATCCTTTCTTATCCTTAATATCGAGATCGAACACTTGAAAAAGTAATATCCATCTAATAAGCCTTGGCTTTGCTTCCTTTTTCTTGATCAGATATTTAAGAGTTGCATGGTTAGAGAAAATAATTATTTTAGTTCCTAATAAATATGTTCAAAACTTTTCCAAAGCAATGACTATAGCTAAAAATTATTTTTCCATGGTTTAGTAATTGCTTTGGGTGACATCCAAGGTCTTAGATGCATAAGAGATAACGTGTGGTTCTTTTTTGATTCTTTTCCCAAGGATCGCTCCTACACTGTGGTCACTTGCGTCGTACATGATTTTGAAAGGATAATTCCAATTTGGTGGCTGAACTATGGGTGCTGAGATAAGTTGTTTGAGCATGTCAAACACACCCCTGCATGATTGGTCAAACTCAAACTCGTTGACCTTCTATAAGAGATTACAAAGTGGTTGTGTAATTTTTGAAAAGTCCTTAATGAACCACCTAAAGAAACCTGCATGACTAAGAAAAGAATGGATCTCCCTCACAATTGTGGGGTATGAATGTGAGTTAATAATATCAATTTTTGCTTTATCAATAGAAATTCCATCAGTAGAAATGATATGACCTAGAACTAATCCTTTATCAACCATAAAATGACATTTCTCATAATTTAGAACAAGGTTAAATTCTAGGCATCTTTCTAAAATTTTTGCAAGATTTGACAAACACATATCAAAAGATTCACCATACATAGTAAAGTCATCCATAAATACCTCGATCATTTTCTCGACGTAGTCGAAAAATATACTTAACATACACCTTTGAAATGTGGCTGGTGCGTTGTAAACTCTAAATGGCATCCGTTTATAGCCAAATGTTCCAAAGGGACATGTAAATGCCGTCTTCTCTTGATCCTACAGTGCCACTGGAATCTGGAAAAAAAACTTGAGTAACCATCAAGACAGCAATAATGAGAATTTTTGATAAAATGTTTTAACATCTAGTCAATCAAAGGAAATGCAAAGTGATCTTTCTGAGTTAAAGAATTCAACTTCCTATGATCTATGCACACTCTCCACCCATTTTGCACCCGAGTGGAAACCATCTCACCTGCTAAATTTTCAATTACAGTCACACCAATTTTTTTTGGCACTACATGAACTGGGCTGACCCAAGTGCTGTCAGAAATGGGATAGATCATCCCAACATCAAGTAACTTTTGAACTTCTTTCCTTACTACTTCCATCATGGATTGATTGAGGTGTCTTTGAGTTCCTTTTTTGGGAGTTGCATTCTCTACAACTTGAATTTTGTGCATACAAGTCGAAGGACTCAAACCCTTTATGTCGAAAATCATCCACCCGATCACTCATTTATAATCTCTAAGAACTCGTACCAAATTTTCCTCTTCTAACTTTGAGAGTTTACTCGAGACTATTACTAGTAAGGTATTTCCTTCACCTAGGAAAGCTTACTTCAAATAGTCTGGAAGTGGTTTGAGTTTCAATTTTGGGGCCTGCAAAATAAATGGTAAAAGCTTAGTTTGTGAATAAGACAATTCAAAAGTTTTACCTAAATTTTTCAGTAATTGCGATGCCTCCATATGAGCCACTATTTCTGTAACAAACTCTTTGATAGTTATTCACTCCTCTAGTTCTTCCATGGCATCAAAGTCTAGATTTCTGCAATGAATAGTTTGTAATTCATCTTCGTCATCATATTCCAAATGCAATTCAGTTAAAAGCTCAATTATATCAACATTAGAAACATTAGTAGTCGTGCTAGGACGATTCATGGCCTCATAAACGTTAAATTTCACTTCTTCTTTATCGAACTCCATAGTGAGTATCCCACTTTGTACATCAATATTCTTTTGTGTAGTACTCAAAAATGGTCTCACAAGTAGTATATCATAAGAATTGGTCGAGTTATCATCCTCCATGTCGATAATGTAGAAATCTGTAGGAAAAATTAGTTCGGCTACCTTGATAAGAACATCCTTTAGCACCCTTCATGATGCTCTACCGACCTATTCGCAATCTGAATAATTACACCTGTTTCCTTTAAAGGACTCACATTTAGTATTTTATAAATAGAAAAAGGCATAACATTAATTGATGCACCTAAGTCGCACATGGCTTTTTTAATACTGACACTACCTATTTTGGAAGATATGGAAAACATACCTTAGTCCTTAAATTTAGGTGGTATTTTCCTTTGTAAAAATGCGGAGACATTTTCTCCGACACTTACCTTTTCATTGCCTAGGAGCTTCTTCTTACTCGTGCATAATTCCTTTAAGAATTTGACATATTGTGGAATTTGTTTAATTGCATCTAGAAGAGGAATGTTGATTTCCACCATTCGAAAGGTGTCAAGGATCTTTTTCTCTTCTCGCTCCTCCTTGTATTGGACAAGTCTTCCTGGAAATGAAGGTGGTATTGCAAATGATTTTTGTGGTGCTGACTACATTGGAGCCTCTGAGCCAAGTTTCTTTTCATCTTGACCAGCATCGTGGGCATGACTCGTGTTAGGTACGGGTTCCAAAACCTTTTCACTTCTTAATATCATAGCACTTGTATTATGTCGAGGATTAGGTTCAATTTGAGATGGCAACTTTCCTTGCGACTCCAATTGACTTACTGTAAGTGAAAGCTTACTCATCTATTTATCTAGCTCTTGAAGATGTGTTTTTGTCTTCTACTAAAAATTTTGGTATTGTTGGCTAACATTTCCACTATTGCTTCCAATGATGATTTTTAATGTGGTAATTGTTGATTCGAAAGTAGCCTTTGTTGGTATGGTTGACTAAATCAAGGATTTGACCCATAGCTTAGATTTAGATTATCTTTTCACCTCGCATTATAGGTGTTTGAATAGGGATCATATCTCCTTTGAGGTGCCCCTAGAAAGTTTCCAACAACATTTGCTTATTCTATTAAACCCTCATGTAAAATAGGACATGAGTTTGTCGAATGGTCTGGCATGGTACAAATTCCACATAACCATATTGGGCATGTTTTATTTGTAACCAAATTTATCAATTTTATCTTCTAGAGATAGAGAACTTAACCCATAAACACATTTGCTTATTCTATTAAACCTCATGTAAAATAGGACATGAGTTTGTCGAATGGTCTGGCATGGTACAAATTCCACATAACCATATTGGGCATGTTTTATTTGTAACCAAATTTTGAACAACATTAGTAAGCTTATCAATTTTATCTTCTAGAGATAGAGAACTTAACCCATAAACCCATCTTGTGGGTTCTGTAGTCGGTCGAAATTGTTGAGAATTTGTAGCCATGGTCGAAATCAACTCTCTCGTACTTTGAGGCATCATATTAACAAGTGCCCCTCCGCTAGAAGCATCTATCATTTTCATTTCCATCAAGACTAAGCTCTCATATAAATACTGCAAGAGTGATTGTTCAGTCAGTCCATGTTGTGGGCAACTTGGATAGAACTTTTTGTATCGCTCACAATAAGCATAGAGCGGTTCAGTCTCCTTTTACCGAATTCCCAAAATATCCCTCTTTAATTCGGCTACTAGAGCTACTGGAAAGAACCTATGGAGAAATAAACGAAACATGTTAGACCATGTATTGAAAGATCTTGGAGGTAAATAAAATAAACATTCTCAAGCAAAGTTGGCTAATGAGAAAGGAAAAGAACGGAGTTGAATTTGATCCTCGATTACTCCAGGAGGTTTCTTGCTCGTGGAAACCATATGAAAATCTATGAGATGAGTATGTGGATTTTCATTTTGTAATTCATGGAAGGAGGCAATAGATGAATCAGGCCCAATTTTAACTCGAACAGCGTTCCTCCTGCCAGATAAGTTATGCAGAAAGGTTGTTGTTCATCTGGTGTTGCTATGAGCTGGCATATAGTTTGCTTTGCCATCTCGTCTAGTTCGTCAAATGAGAAAATATCCTCAGTGTAAGATCCTATTTCAAACTCGGGATGTGGTTTTTTACAACGTCGAATGGCTTCTCTTCATAATTTTTGCGTGAACTTCTCTTTTTATGGTTCAAACTCTAGAGTTCCCGACTCTGATCTGGTCATGAGAAAAACAAACAAAAGTTAGAAAAATATCTCCAATCCCCGGAAATGGTGCCAAAATTTGATGGGCGTCAAAACCACCAAATAAAAATAATTCCTACAATTAAATAACTCTAAATAGTAGTAAAAAGTAGTAGGGTCGATTCCACAAGGGTTGGTGATTATGATCAACTTTCTTATTTTTTGGTGAACATAATTTTTTTCATGCCGATAATCGTGGTAGTAGTCGTGCCCACGACTCCAAACAACTTGCTGAAAAATAAAAAATTAGGGGAGTTTCAAAATGACTAGAAATTAAATAAATGAAATAGTAGAAATAAAAATTTAAATAAATTGAAAATTAAATTAAATTGGGAAATTGATCGTGTGTTAGAGTCTTAAAATTTTATAAAAAGAATGATCGAATCTGAAAACTAACTAAGACAACGATAGAGGCAAGCGCATCTATCGAACAATAGTATAGTTTAGTGGCAAGACCGGATTGTCGAACCCAAAGGAACCAAAAGTACTAATACTTTCTTCTTATTATTTAGCCTAAGTATTAAGGGATTTGTTTATCTAATCTAAATTAACTAACTACTATGCTAAAGATGCAAAGAGGAAGAGAATGAATTGGGGAAATACTTGTGGGAAAACCAATTGAGTAAGACAATACCCGAGGAAGAATCCACCTAGACTTCACTTGTTATCTAACTCTGAACCAGACAATTTATTCACATGACTTGATCCGTAAGATTCCCTAATTTATATTAATGCCTCTTTCGAGGCTACTAATGTCTAACCCTAGGTTGATTAATTGAAATTTCTTTCTAATTAAAACCCCTAGAATTGCATTAACTCGATCTATGGACTCCCATATTAAGTTTGACCCTAATCTGGTAGATTTTCGTCATCCTATTTCTAGGGTTGCGGTCAACTCCGCTTAACTATGCTAGATCTACTCTTAGGCAGGGATTTTTGCTCCACCACCTAAGAACATCAATACTTGAATCAATATCTTGAAATACCAAAACAAGAATTAAGAACACATAACTAAGAACAAATCAAGTATTTATCATACAGCTCAGAAAACAATAACAAGATTCGTCTTAGGTTTCATCCCCTCGGTATCCGAGGTTTAGTTCATAATCATAAAAGAATACATCTCTAAGAAAATATAAAACAAAACATAAAGAAAACCCTAAAACCCTCAAGGAATTGAAGGAGAGATCCTCAGTCTTGAGTATGATTCCGGTTTCTTGAGATGAATCAACTAGCTCCCTTCGAGTGTATCCCACAATTCAGCCCCTCTGGCTTGGCCCTTTGGCCTAGCTGAACGCCCTGCTAAACGCCCCCTAGGGTGCTTAGATAGGCTTCGAGATGCCTTTCTTGGCCTGAAAGTATCCTAATCTGAATGAAACTCTTCTTTGCTACGGCAGGGACACACCCATGTAAGTCGAGGCCAGGCCGTGTCGATTTCGTAATTTGGCCCATTTACTCCGTTTTCGGCTCATTTTTCGTTCTTTTCATCCTCCGGTGATCTCCTAAGTATAAAACATGAAAACAAAAGATTAAAAGCACCAAATTCCACAATAAAAGGGATAAATCATCCAAAACATGCTAAATTTGGGATTAAAATATGTCCATACTATGGTTTATCAAATACCCCCACACTTAAGCTTTTGCTTGTCCTCAAGCAAAATTCTAAACTCACAATTAAAATGAACTTCCTCAATTCATAATATTCATCGATAATGTTTCATCATAATTCATAGATAATTCATACATGGATAATTTAACTAAAAGAGTCCTAAGGATTCAAACAATCAAAGTCATAGTTTTTAGCACGAAAATATAGGTGTTTCCCCTTATCTAAATAATTACCTTTGATTTAAAATTGACAAGGGTTGACATTCTCACTAAAGATTCACTTAAATCACTTGAAGTGTTTAAGGTTCCAAATTAAGCTCTCAAAAGTCGAACATGAAAAGTTAATCCTATAGGCTTGCCTGAAAATCAAATCTCCACCACTATAAAATGAGATGATACACAAATCAAAAGGTCTTTAAAAGGGTTGTAGGGTTTAGGTTAAAGGTGTGGATAAAGGCTGAATTAGAAGGGTTAATATCGAGATTGAATTGTGATAAACCAAAATAGTAACATATTTTAATCCCACATTTAGCATGTTTTGGATGATTTTTCCTTTAATTATGGAAATAGGTGCTCCTAATCCTTTGTTTTCATGTTTTATACTCAATAGAGCACTGGAGGATGAAAAGAATGAATAACGGGATGAAAACGGAGAAAATGGGCCAAAGTACGAAATCCACACGGCCTAGGCCTAAGACCACACGGTTGTGCCTCGCAAGACAAGTCGACCACGGCCTGAACCCCTAAAAATACGGTCGTGACTCATCAACAGGTTCGAACACGGCCTGGCCACGATTTACACGGGTGTGTGCCATGGGCGTGTCCCTGCCACAGGAAAGAAGAATTCTTTTCGTATTAGGGTACTTAGAGGCAAAGAAACATATTCCAAAAGCCTATATAAAGACTTTAGAGGCCAACCTTTAAAGGGGCGTTCAGTTAGGCCAAAGAGCCAAGCCAGAGTAGTTAATTTCAGGGATTTACTCAAAGAAAGCCAGTCGATTCATCTCAAGAAGCCAGAGTCATACTCAAGATAGAGGATCTTTCCTTCAATTCCTTCATGGAGTTTTAGGGATTTATTATGTTTTGTTTTATCTTTTCTTCTGAGATGTTTTCTTTTACAATTATGAACTAAACCCTCAAATATTTGAGGGGGATGAAACCTAAGACGGATCTTGTTATTGTTATCTGAATTGAATGATAAATATTTGATTTGTTCTTAACTATGTGTTCTTAATCCTTGTTTTGGTATTTTCGGGATATTGATTCAAGTGTGATGTGCTTAGGCAGAAGAGGAAGAGACCTTGTCTAAGAGTAGATCTAGCATAGTTAAGTGGAGTTGCTCGTGCTCCTAGAGATAGGGTGACGAAAATCTGTCGGATTAGGGTCAAACCTAATATGGGAGTCCATAGATCGAGTTGATATAATTCTGGGGGTTTTAATTAGAAAGAGATTTCAATTAATCAACCTAGGGTTAGACGTTAGTAGCCTTGAAGAGAGGTATTAATATAACTTAGGGAATCCTACGGATCAAGTCAAGTGAATAAATCATCCGATTCAGAGTTAGATAACAAGTGAAGTCTAGGTGGATACTTCCTCAGGTATTGTCCAAATCAATCGGTTTTCTCTCAAGTCCTTCCCCAAATTTCTTCTTTGTCTTAGCACCTTTAGCTTAGTTAATTAGTTAATTTTAGATTAGATAAAATTCCCTTAATTCGTAGTCTAAATAATAGAAAGAGAGTTAATTTAGTACTTTTGGTTCCTTTAGGTTCAACAATCCGGTCTTGTCGCTAGCTATACTACTATTCGATATGTGCACTTGCCTCCATCATTGTCTTAGTTAGTTTCCAGGTTCGATCATTCTTTTTATAAATTTTCAAGACTCGATAAACACGATCAAGTTTTTGGGGCCGTTGCCGGGGAGCTAAAATATTAAGAAGGCCCAATTTTTATTACTTTAGCCATATTATATTTTATTATTTTTGCAATTAAATTATATTTTTATTTTTCTACATTTCTTTCTTCTTCCTTTTTCCTAGCAGGTACCTCTAGTTTATGACTAGAAGGAACCCGACAAGACCACTACTTTACGATAGTGATATTAAAGGAACCGCACGTAGAAATCGTAGAGAAGTAAGGCGAGTCTTAAATTACATACAAGGAGAGCAAGAGGACGAAACCAATACCACCAAAAGGATGGCTGAGAATAATCTGCCACATCAAGATATGGCCGATCATCATGCTCCCCAAATTATGTATGATTATGCTAAACCTAATTTAACAGGAGCTAAATGGAGTATTGTTGGGCCTGCTATAGACGCTAATAATTTTGAATTAAAACCTAACACTATCCAAATGATTCAACAGTTTGTTCAATTTGATGGGTTGCAGGACGAAGACCCAAATACTCATTTAGCTAATTTTCTAGAATTCTGTGATACCTTCAAAATAAATGGCATTTCTGATTATTCCATTCGTCTTCGATTATTTCCCTTTTCTTTGAGAAATAACGCCAAACAGTGGTTACATTCTCTTCCACGAGGATCAATCACTACATGGGACCAAATGACCAAAAATTTTTACTAAAATATTTTCCTTTGGCCAAAATGGCCAAATTAAGAAATGATATCTCTTTTTTTGTGCAGATGGATTTAGAAACATTATACGATGCATGGAGAGATACAAGGATATGTTGAGAAAGTGCCCACACCATGGTTTACCCTTGTGGTTATAAGTCCAAAATTTTTACATCGGTGTAAACCCCTCAACTCAACAGTTAATTGACTCAACACCCAGTGGAACCCTTAATAACAAAACTCCTGAAGTGGCTTATGAATTCATAGAAAAGATGTCACTGAATAACTATCAGTGGCAAGTTACAAGGACAAAGTCAACTAAAACAGTCGGAGTTTTCAATCTCGATGCAGTAACCATGCTATCAAGTCAGGTAGAAATGATGAATAAAAAGATTGATGGTTTGTGTGGTTCTTTACAGGTACATCCAGTTATGCAATGTGATTCAAACCTAGGAGGTGTGGCGAATCCTGAGTACCCACCCCACAATTCGGGCATGAAAAGTGAACAATTAAACTATACGGATAACAATTTTAGACCTCAAAATAACCCCTATAGTAATACTTATAATCCAGGTTAGAGGAACCACCCCAATTTCTCATGGGGTGGCCAAGGAAATCAAAGACAACAACCTCCTCCTCCAAACTTCCAACAACAGCCCTACCCACAGGAAAAGAAGCCAAACCTTGAAGAGATGCTGACAAAATTTATAGTGGTGTCTAAAACTCGATTTCAAAACACCGAGACAACACTTGAAAATCAACAAGCATCGATTAAAAGAATCGAGAACAAGTTATGGCAACTCACAAAGCTGATCTCCGAACGACCACTAGGTAGCTTGCCAAGTAACACTGAGACTAATCCCAAGGAGCAAATTCAAGCCATAACAGCCCATGACAGTGAAAGGTTAGTAGAATCTGAATTTGAGCCAAGGCAAGAAACTGTGGTAAGTGAAGGTAAGGTTGAGTTAAGCCAAGAAAATCCAAAACTAGTAATTAAAGAATACAAACCTCATAAACCTTACCCCAATGCGATAAAGAAAGACAACACAGAAGAACAGTTTGGTAAGTTCCTTAAACTCTTAAAGAAATTACATATTAACTTACCACTTCTTGAAGCTCTTTCGCAGATGCCAAATTCAAGGAAATTTTTAAAAGAGCTCTTAACAAGCAAGCGAAAGTTAGACGAGAAGTCGCATGTGGAACTAAACGCAGTATGCTCAGCAATGTTACAGAACAGACTACCACGAAAATTAAAAGATCCAGGGAGTTTTATAATTCCATGTCTAATCGATAGTTTATTTGTTGATAATGCTTTAGCTGATTTAGAGGCAAGCATCAATGTTATGCCATCTAAAATGTTCAAACAGATAGGCCTAGGGAAACCCAAGCAAACTAGGATGAGTATTCAAGTAGCTGATAAGACTATTCGCATCCCTAAGGGCATAATTGAAGATGTACTAGTTAAAGTTGATAAATTCAGATTCCCTGTAGACTTCGTTGTTTTAGATATGGATGAAGACAATAGTATCCCCTTAATCTTAGGAAGACCTTTTCTTGTAACTGCCAGATCTAAAATTGATGTTAGCACAAGTGAACTCATACTTTGTGTAGGTGACGAATCAATCAGTCTTTAAGCTCTCGGCTAAGCTAAGACATCGAGTGAGAAAGGTAAGGACGTATATTCCGTTGATAAACACTCAGTTAAACTTCTTTTTCAAGAAGCACCACAAAATTATACTACAAAGCCAGATCCTATAACTCCTACCAACAAGGAAACATCTCATGAGGAACGACGGCTTCAGACCGATGAGCTAGATGAGTGGGAGACACATCTCAAGGAGGAATCAAACCCACACGAAGTGAAACCGAAGGAAACCCCAGAAGAACTTAAAGGAACATCAAATCAATTCAAAATAGGAGATCAAGTACTATTAGATAGAATAGACCCGTGAATCGCCACATCAAACCCGAAGACAAATGAAGAGATCCCCTTTACGGTACTTAATGTTTTCCCTTACTGCACAGTCGCGGTAAGTAATTATACTTTCGGTACTTTTAAAGTAAACTCCACTTGACTCAATTTATATGATGATAGCATGAAAAAGGATTTTTCACTCCTTAAACCACCGTGAAGGAATGAATAAAAGGTAAGTCTAGCTTAGGACTTTAAACGAGAGCTTCTCGGGAGGCAACCCGAGCACTAACCCTATTTATTTTTATTTCTTTTTCTTTTAGCATCTAATTACAAACTAACCAAGTTAATGAAGCGCAGATTTTCACATCACACGGCTTTACACACAATCGTGGTCATGGCCGTGTGGATGCTACGAATTTTATACTAACATGGCAAAGATAGTATGAGACAGGACAAGAAAACTTTCTTTGAATCACGGACTCACCTAACACCACGGAGCTGCGACATAGTCATGTCCGACACTGATGAACCAACACGGTGTGGCAACTTAAATACAAAGCGTGGGAGAAGCGATTGAACCACCATATGGCCATGCGATATGGCCGTGTGACACAACACGCCCACGGTACATGGGCGTAGGGATGTACCAGAGCTGAAAATTTCTATTTAAAACACCCCTCTCCCCTTCTAACCTATTCCCTATCCACTTCCCAATTCCCTCCATCTTCACTCTCTTCCTTCTTCACTCCATAAAAGCCTCAATCTACACTTTAACAATGTCAAAGAAACAAAAAGATCTGAGTCCTGTCTCCCTATGCGAGACCAATCAACATAAGTTCATGCTGACCGCTTCATTAACTCGACAAGCCAAGGGTCTTTGAGACCATTTAACTTTTATTTTACTTTTCTCGTCTCTTTTAATTTCCTTATTTTTATTTTTCTTTTACTAAATTTGTTTTATTTCAGTTTAGTTTCTTGGTTTTAGGTTCTAAAGGTTGCTAGGGAATCACAACACCCTAGCCTTAGACACCACACCCACCTCGCGAACCATCTACCAATAAGGACTTTCTAGTCCATTCATCTTCTTTTTTAATCTTATTTTAATTCATATTTTCTTTCTTGTTATCTTTATTTACTTTAATTATATAATTAGTATAATTTAAATTATTATATTTATTTCCTGGCTAACTCTTCACGAGGTTCCCAATTTCTTCATCTAGCACAGGAATTAGAGGCGCTCCTCCAACTTATCTTTCACCTCTGAATCAAGTTTCCACACTTCCAACTCAAGGAATCCATCCAAAAATTCAGGAAGTTTCACCTCTCTCCCTTTCTTTTGATTTTTCTTACTATATGATTGTTATCTATCTTTGTACATTGAGAGCAATGTACATCTTAAGTGTGGGGGTGAAATTTTATTAGAAAAAGTGTCTAACTTTTTGTATTATTCTCAAATCCCTGAATGATTTTCTGCCTTAAAGTAATTTTCTCATATCACTAATTAGAATGAAATTATTGCTGATTCATGATTTTTATTGATATGTTTTAGATTAAGTTTTTGATAATTGTGCAATGATGATTTAAACTTTAAGATACTAGAGATGATGAGTCTATTTTCAAAAATTAAAATTCTATTAGGTTGTATACCTGGATCTAAATTGTTACCTTGAAGTTTGAAATTTATGAGGTTGACATCAAAATACCCATAATTTTTGTGAGATTTTGAGCCTTTTAGAGCATATATTCTTTTCGTGCTCACTTAATTGATTATAAAGGTGTCAACATTGATTTGTTATTCTAGAACTTGCTTCGATTATACATGTCGAGACCACACTATTGATTTGATATACAAAGATGATTAAGGCACTTAGGATTTAACCCACTTACTCCACTAATAGCCTACCCTCATAATTGACCCCTAGTGAACCCCTTTGATCCTAACAACCCTTTTTCTTGACTCAACCCACTAATATTAACCCGAAACCCATCTTGTATTTGTTATCACCATTCCTTTTGACTACCCTTCTATCGAGATTTATTTTGATTAGTTGCCTAATTAGATTATTTCAATTGTTAAATTTTTATTTTATATTGATTTGTTCTTAAAAAAATCAAAAAATTGAAGTGTATTCATTATTAGTTATGTGATTAAGCGAGCCTATATGTTTAATTTTAACATCTTGAAGAAGAAGCTCATATTATTAGTATTACAAGTTTTCAATTGATGTAATTATTCAGGTTATTAGTCAATTTCCTAATTAGGTGATTGTCAATTCAATCTCAATTCTAACCCTTCTAATTTAACCTTTATCCACAACTTTAGCCAAGCCCCGTTAGAACCCTTTTTAAAGACCTTTTGATTTGTGTATCATCTCATTTTATAATGGTGGAGATTTGATTTTCAAGCAAGCCTATGGTAATAACTTTTCATGTTCGACTTTTGAGAGCTTTATTTTGAACCTTAAACACCTCGAGTGATTTGAGTGAATATTTAGTGAGGATGTCAACTTTTGTTGATTTTGAATTAAAAGTGATTATTTAGGTAAGGGGAAACACCTATCTTTTTCGTGCTAAAAACTCATGACTTTGATTGTTTGAATCTTTAGGACTCTTTGAGTTGAATTATCCATGTATAAATTATGAATTCTGATAAGACATTATTGATAAATATTATGAATTGAGGAAGTTCATTTTAATTGTGAGTTGAGAATTTTGCTTGAGGATAAGCAAAAGCTTAAGTGTGGGGGTATTTGATAAACCAAAATAGTAACATATTTTAATCCCACATTTAGCATGTTTTTGGATATTTTTCCCTTTAATTATGGAAATAGGTGCTCCTAATCCTTTGTTTTCATGTTTTATACTCAGTAGAACTCCGGAGGATGAAAAGAACGAATAACGAGCTGAAACCGGAGAAAGTGGGCCAAAGTACGAAATTCACATGGCCTGGGCCTAAGACCACATAGCCGTGCCTTGTAAGACAAGTCAACCATGGCCTAAACCCCAAAAAATACAGCCGTGCCTCATCAACAGGTTTGAACACGGCCTGGCCATGATTTACACTGGTGTGTGCCATGGGCGTGTCCCTGCCACAGGAAAGAAGAATTCTATTTGGATTAGGGTACTTAGAGGCAAAGAAACATATTCCAAAAGTCTATATAAAGACCTTAGAGGCCAACCTTTAAAAGGGTGTTCAGCTAGGCCAAAGAGCCAAGCCAGAGCAGTTAATTTCAGGGATTTACTCAAAGGAAGCCAATTGATTCATCTCAAAAGCTAGAGTCATACTCAAGACGGAGGATCTCTCCTTCAATTCCTTTAGGGGGTTTTAGGGATTTATTATGTTTTGTTTTATCTTTTCTTCTGAGATGTTTTCTTTTACAATTATGAACTAAACCCTCAAATACTTGAGGGGGTGAAACCTAAGATGGATCTTGTTGTTGTTATCTGAACTGAATGATAAATATTTGATTTGTTCTTAACTATGTGTTGTTAATTCTTGTTTTGGTATTTCTGGGATATTGATTCAAGTGTGATATGCTTAGGCAGAAAAGGAAGAGACCTTGTCTAAGAGTAGATCTAGCATAGTTAAGTGGAGTTGCTCACGTGCCTAGAGATAGGGTGACGAAAATCTGCCAGATTAGGGTCAAACCTAAAATGGGAGTCCATAGATCGAGTTAATGTAATTTTAGGGTTTTAATTAGAAAGCAATTTTAATTAATCAACCTAGGGTTAGACGTTAGTAGCCTTGAAGAGAGGAATTAATATAACTTAGGGAATCCTACGGATCAAGTTAAGTGAATAAATCGTCCGGTTCAGAGTTAGATAACAAGTGAAGTCTAGGTGGATTCTTCCTCAGGTATTGTCCAAATCAATCAATTTTCTATCAAGTCCTTCCCCAAATTTCTTCTTTGTCTTAGCACCTTTAGCTTAGTTAATTAGTTAATTTTAGATTAGATAAAATCCCTTAATTTCGTAGGCTAAATAACAGAAAGAGAGTTAATATTAGTACTTTGGGTTCGACAATCCGGTCTTGCCGCTAGTTATACTATTGTTCGATAGGTGCACTTGCCTCCATCGTTGTCTTAGTTAGTTTCCAGGTTCGATCATTCTTTTTATAAATTTTTAAGACTTGACAGAAATGATCAAATTGACAATTTACCTAACTAGAAAAATGAACTAATCCTAAATAATTACATAAATTGAAAACTTGAAATACTAATAATACAAGCTTCTTCTTCATGATGTTGAATTTAAATGCATAAGCTCACTTAATTACGAAACTAATAATGAATATTCTTTGATTTTTTTTTTTTAAGAACAACTCAATTAATACATAATATAAGAAAAATTCAACTACTGAAATAAAATTATTAGGCAACTGATCAAATCAAATCTCGATAGAAGGATGGTCAAAAGGAATGGTGATAACAAATACAAGATGGGTTTTGGGTTAATATTAGTTGGTGAATCAATAAAAAGGGTTGTTAGGATCAACGGGGTTTACTAGGGATTAATTATGAAGGTAAGCTTTTAGTGGAGTAAGTGGGTTAAATCCTAAGTGCCTTTATCATCTCAGTATATCAAATCAAAGATGTGGTCTCGACATGTATAATCGAAGCAAGTTCTAGAATAACAACTCAATGTTGACACACTCATAATCAATAAAGTGAGCACGAAAAGAATGTATGCTCTAAAAGGTTCAAAATCTCACAAAAATTATGGGTTTTTGATGACAACCTTATCAATTTCAAACTTCAAGGTAATAATTAGATTCAGGTAGACAACCTAACAAAATTTTTATTTTTCGAAAATAGACTCATCATGCTTGATTCTTTAGTATTTTAAAGTTTAAATCATCAATGCACATTTGATGATGACTTAATCTAAAACATATCAATAAAAATCATGAATCAATAGGAATTTCATTCTAATTTGTGATATGAAAAATTTACTTAAGACAAGATATCATTTAGGAATTTGAGAATAATGCAAAAAGTTAGGCACTATTCAAAATAAATATTCACCCCACCACACTTAAGATGTACATTGCCCTCAATGTACGAAGATATATAATAACTTTATAGTAGAAAATCAAAAGATAGGGAGAGAAGTGATGTAACACCCCAAACCCGGCCTAAACGTTACGACCGAATCTGGCATGTCACATGAAAGGAATGTCTAAAAAACTGTGCGTTCGTCAAAAAGTTCATGTTCTTTATATTTGTTGTGAAAAGTCAAGTTTAAGTAATTTTGAATAAGAAACGGTTTATTGATATTTTAGAAAATGGTTATTAAGGGTTTAGGAAATTCCCATATTGAAACATCTAATAATAGTAGGCAGTAGTCAAATTAAAAGCGAAACCAACCAAAATACCAAAATTAACGTTGTAGAGGCCTTATTACAAATTTGTAAACCAAACTTATAGTAAAACAACTCCCATGATAAATATTAAAATAAAACCAAAATATTAAGCATGGCCACCTTGAGTCTGCCTCCACTCCCAAATTTGCGATCTAATGATTACCTGCAAGATTTAAATAGAGGGTGAGTCATCGAGACTCAGCAGCAATTCCTCTTACCACGATATAATCGGGCCTAAGCCCACAGTAATATGTTAGCCCAATGCCATGGCATATCAATAACTAGTGCAATGCAATTAAACCACATGTTTCCCAAATGGGCTTGGCCCAAACCACACAATCCACATACCACACATGATGATGCAAATATGTTACCCAACCCCACCTAGAATCCATCCTCTACACACCCCCGTACCAACCATTACACACCAAGGGATTACTAAATCGACCCTCCAACCGCTACACACCCTCAAGGCGCCACATACCAATCGCTCATCGCCCTTAATAAGTGGCATAGCCACCGGATAATGTGACAACGTCACGAAATCATAATATTGTGACATGAGTCACCGAATAATGTGGTAAAACCACCGGAACACTTTCCCTTTTCGTTGTAACTTCCCGATCCCATGCATATGCAACATGTTATAATAATTCGTGTATGTAGTATAACATGTATGCAAATCATATATCAGATAACGTATGAAACAAATTACCATCATAATCAGAATAATGATATACAACATAATCAAGCTAACCAACCTCTAAGGGTATAACAGTAATTTTACCTACCAAGGGTATTTTCGTAATTTACCTACCAAGGGTATTTTCATAATTTACCCATCAAGGGTATTTTCGTAATTTACCTACCAATGGTATTTTCGTAATTTACCCACCAAGGGTATTTTCGTAATTTCACACCTGCAATGGCCCTTCCAGAGGTCTAATGTTACCTGAAATGACTCGGCTACCATTTCCTATCATCACCAAACTATTGGGCCTAAAACCCATTTTGGCCCATTCTGCCTACACGCCGTGTGGCCCACCTAACACAAATCTAGCCACGATATAGGTTCCACCTAGTCTAGTTCACTATATACTATATCATCATACAATTTATTCCAATTGGGCCCACAGCCTATTAGGCCCACTTCTACCATCGCGCCCAAGCAATTTCTAACCCACAAGAATACTACTTGATGGCCTCAACTATCGCGTTGAGCCCCACATGCGCGCCGCACGTGTGGCTACTAATGCCATGACCGACACTTCTGCATTTGCCGCTTTACAACTAGAGTAGAGAGTTACACACCTGATAGGACTCTGGTGCTAAACCGCGCTGCAGACCACTCCTGTGCCCAACGCCCACCAAGGTATGTTAACCCTCCTCCTGGCATGCTCTTTATATAGCTAGCTCTTCACCTTCATTCCTTGTATCTTTTCGATATGGGATCCTTAATCAAGAGAGTTTAAATTCAATCAAACTCTTACCGTCTAATCATAAAATAAATACTCCTTGCTCCTCATGAGATTCAAACCCAAGCTCTCCCTTAGCCAATTCACGCCACTTGCCACTAAGCCACAAGCTCCTCTTGTGTCTTAAACCGTGCACAACTAAATTTAAACTATGGCCAAATTCTAATATCCAAGTAAAAAGAAAACCAAAATGCAAAAGCCAAGACTTGAACCTTGGACCTCCTTCCTTCCTTGTGGTGTCACCCCCTTGTCCTTAAGTGGCGTCACTTTGCCACTACACCACACACTACACTTGTGTCACTTTTTTTCCATATTTTATTCTTAAGGCCTACCTGCCAACTTCCAGGGTTTTTTTCACCTAAAACCAAAATTTCCCCAAAGCCAATAGTTGATCCCGAGACTTCATAGAAGCCCCCTAACCTTCCAAAATCACTTATCTCAAAGGTCCAACTTGCACTTAAGCCGATCTCTTGTTCTCCAAAAATTTTAAACGCTACTACGCCTAAGGCCTATTGGGTTCAATTCTCCTAGGCCCAATTTCATGATGTTACAAGTGAACTTCTTGAATTTTTGAATGGAATCCTTGAGTTGGATGAGGAGGCGTCGGTGGTGCCTCGAGCCATTTTGAAATTGAATCCTCAAAGCAGTTGGTCAAATTTTATTGTATCCTAAGATAAATCTAAATGTCATAAAGAATAAGAAGAAAATAATAATAATAATAAATAAAAAATAAAAGTAAAAGTAAAAGTAAATAATGGAAAATGAAAGAAAAAAGACAACTGGAAAAGAAAAAGAAATAAGGGAGTTTAAATAGAGATGCAGCCCATGTTTTGGGGAAATTTTTGTCCTGTTGCCACACATCTACGGCCATGCCCTTTTACCTACCTGTGGTACCCACACGACCGTGTGCAAGATCGTGTGAGTATGGAAAACATGCGCCTAAACATGGAAATAAATAAAACTAAACTAATTAGTAGGGTTAGTGCTCGGGTTGCCTTCCCGAGAAGCGCTCGTTTAAAGTCTTGAGCTAGACTTACCTGTTGTTCGTACGGCCATGGTGGTTCATTGAGTCGAAACTCCTTTTTCTTAGTATCAATTCTATCAACATATGGTTTGATTTGGGTAATATTTACCTCAAAAGTACCAAAATTAGTATGTGCTACTTTGACCATTCTATATGGAAAGACCTTACGTGCCGTAAAAGGAGTCGCGCTGTTTGTATTAAGCTCTAAGCGGCTATTCAAAAGTCTATTGCATCTGACAGTACCTGGTCCCCAACTTTGAAGTGATTGGTTCCACATTTAATACTCGATGTCCTGGCTGTGTCAAGAACTGCGTTTAGCTCCACATGTGACGTATCATCTAACTTCCGTTTGTTTGTCAAAAATTCTTTTAAAAATTTCCATGAATCTGGCATCTGCGAAAGAGCTTCAAGAAACGGCAAGTTAATATGAAATTTCTTTGAGGTTTAAGACATTTACCGAATTGTTCCTCTGTGTGGTCTTTTTTTATCACATTGGGGTATGGCACACGAGGTCGGTACTTTGTAATTTCCTGGTTTGGTTCATCATGGCTTACTTCAACCTTACCTTCATCTACTAAATTCTCTTGCTTAAACTCTGATTTATCTAACCCTTCACTATCGTGAGCCATTATTGCTTGAGGTTGCTCTCTTGGGTTAATTTTGATGTTGCTAAGCAAGATTAGCTTAGCAAGTTGCCCTAACTGGTTCTCGATTCCTTTAATCGATGCTTGTTGATTTTTAAGTGTTGTTTCGGTGTTTTGGAACCGTGTTTCTGACACCGCTATGAATTTTGCCAGCATCTTTTCAAGGTTTGGCTTCTTTTCCTATGGATAGGGCTGTCGTTGGAAGTTTGGAGGGGGTTGTTGTCTCTGATTTCCTTGACCACCCCATGAGAAATTGGGGTGGTTCCTCCATCCTAGATTATAAGTATTACTATAAGGGTTTTTTTGAGATCTAAAATTGTTACCCGTATAGTTTATTTGTTCGCTTTCCATGCCCGGATTGTAGGGTGGGTACTCAGGATTTGCCACGCCTCCTAAATTTGAATCACATTGCATAACTGGATTTACCTACAAAGAACCACATAAACTATAAACCTTTTTATTTAACATCTCTACCTGGTTTAATAGTATGGTGACTGCATCGAGGTTAAAAACTCCGGCTATTTTTGTTGGCCTTGTCCTTGTAACTTGCCACAGATAGTTGTTCAGTGACATCTCCTCTATAAACTCATAGGCTACTTTAGGAGTTTTGTTATTCAGGGTTCCGTCGGTTGCTGAATCAATTAACTGCCAGGTTGAGGGATTCACACCGTTGTAAAAAGTTTAGACCTGTAGCCACAAGGGTAAACCATGGTGTGGGCACCTTCTCAACAAATCCTTGTATCTCTCCCATGCATCGTATAATGTTTCTAAATCCATCTGTACAAAAGAACAGATATCATTCCTTAATTTGGTCGTTTTGGCGGGAAAATATATTAATAAAAATTTTTTGACTATTTGATCCCATGTAGTGATTGATCCTCATGGAAGAGAATTCAACCACTGTTTAGCTTTCTTCCTTAAAGAGAAGGGAAATAACCAAAGACGGATGGCATCATCAGAAATGCCATTAATTTTGAAAGTATCACAAAATTATAGGAAATTTGCCAAGTGATTATTTGGATCTTCATGCTGCAAACCATCAAACTAAACAAAATTGTTGTATCATTTATATAGTGTTAGGTCAGTTCAAAATTATTAGCAGCTATAGCAGGTCTAACAATACTTGACTCAGTTCCTATTAAATTAGGTTTAGCATAATCATACATAGTTTGAAGAGCATGATTTTTGGCCACTTCTGGAGGTAATCGATTATTCTCGGCCATTTATTCGTTTATATTGATGTCATCTTCTTGCTCTTCTTGTATGTATTGTAGGCTTCTCCTTATTTCTCTTCGATTTTTGTGAACTGTGCTTTCAATTTCACTGTCGTTAAGTAGTGGTCCTGTCAAGTTCCTTCTAGTCATAAACTAGAGGTACCTACCAAGAAAAGAAAAAGAAAAAGAAAATTAGAAAAGTAAAAATAAAATTTAATTGCAAAATAAAATAAAATATGGCTAAAGTAATAAAAATTGAGCTTTCTTAATATTTCAATTCCTCGACAACGGTGCCAAAAACTTGATCATGTGTCAGAGTCTTAAAATTTTATAAAAAGAATGATCGAACCTGGAAACTAACTAAGACAATGATGTAGGCAAGCGCACCTATCGAACAACAGTATAGTTTAGTGGCAAGACCGGATTGTCAAACCCAAAGGAACCAAAAGTACTAATACTAACTTTTTTATTATTATTTAGCCTAAGAATTATGGGATTTGTTTATCTAATCTAAATTAACTAACTACTACGCTACAGATGCAAAGATGAAGAGAATGAATTGGGGAAATACTTGTGGGAAAACCAATTGATTAAGACAATACTCGAGGAAGAATCCACCTAGACTTCACTTGTTATCTAACTCGAACTGCATTTATTTATTCACTTGACTTGATCCATAGGATTCCCTAATTTATACTAATACCTCTTTCAAGGCTACTAACGTCTAACCCTAGGTTGATTAATTGAAATTTCTTTCTAATTAAAACCCCTAGAATTGCATTAACTCGATCTATGGACTCCCATATTAGGTTTGACCCTAATCCGGCAGATTTTCGTCATCCTATTTCTAGAGTTGCGATCAACTCCGCTAAACTATGCTAGATCTACTCTTAGGTAGGGACTTTTGCTCCACCACCTAAGCACATCAATACTTGAATCAATATCCTAAAATACCAAAACAAGAATTAAGAACACATAGCTAAGAAAAAATCAAGTATTTATCATACAACTCAGAAAACAATAACAATATTCGTCTTAGGTTTCATCCCACTCAAGTATCTGAGGGTTTAGTTCATAATCATAAAAGAATACATCTCATAAGAAAATATAAAAACAAAACATAAAGAAAACCCTAAAACTCCTGAAGGAATTAAAGGAGAGATCCTCAGTCTTGAGAATGATTTCGGCTTCTTGAGATGAATCAACTGGCTCCCTTCGAGTGTATCCCACAATTCAGCCCCTCTGGCTTGGCTCTTTGGCCTAGCTGAACGCTCTGCTAAATGCCCCTTAGGGTGTTTATATATGCTTCGAGATGCCTTTCTTGGCCTGAAAGTATCCTAATCCGAATTAAACTTTTCTTTGCTACGGCAAGGACACGCCCATGTAAGTCGAGGCTAGGCCGTGTTCGGGTCTATTGTACGGCCGTGTGGTCTTGGGCCCAGGCCGTGTCGATTTCATAATTTGGCCCATTTACTCCATTTTCGGCCCTTTTTCATTCTTTTCATCCTCTGATGCTCTCCTAAGTATAAAACATGAAAATAAAAGATTAAGAGCACCAAATTCCACAATTAAAGGGATAAATCATCCAAAAACATGCTAAATGTGGGATTAAAATATGTTCATATTATAGTTTATCAGAAATAAATTTAGATTTTGTAAACAGAGTTAGCCTTAGCCCTAGACTCAGTGAATTCCAGTTTTTGAATCGATCCTCAAAAATTAATTTTTTCCTCAAAATAATAAACTAGTTATAGCAGCTAAGATCGTCCTAATCGCCAATTCTTCCTCTCGTAGTTGATCTCGATATGCCCTGCAAACCAACCCTTACCGATTTTCTAACCGCGATACACGCATTCGCAATTCAAGACCCGGCAGCCTTTCATTCTAAAAACCCATCTCGGATTAATGGACTCAACCTTGCAAAACGTTTAAATACAATCAAAATCTCCTTTAACTTGTTTAAGGAAATCCAAATCCAGCATGGCCTACTCATCTTCCCAACTCTAAGCCAAAACGACATGTGTCCCAATAAGAATTGGTTTTCCATGTACAGTTCAATTGAAGGTGGAGTTGTGCTAATGGGGAATAACTATACATGTAAGAAAATCATGATCGAAATAGTACAAACTAGGATGCACGACAAAATTGTACAGACACTGTTAGATATTAGGTATGTGCCTGACCTAAAGAAAAATCTCATCTATTTGGGAATTTTAGACTCGAATGGTTGCAAGATTGTTATCAAGTGAATTGGTTTAAATGTTTCTCATGAAGATCTAATTGTGATGAGAGGACAAAAAAGGGAAACTTATACGTTTTCCAAGGGTTGACAGTGACTGGTGCGATTGCAATTACTAAAAAAGAGCCAAAATTTTTACCACGGCGTGATGAGAACCAATCTAACATCACGACAATCCTACATGCTTCTTTCTCCAAAGATTTTGTTTCAACTAAAATTTAGAACATACGACTTGCTCATATGAGCGAGAAAAGTACAATATTGTGTAAAAGAAGTCTTCTTAAAGACATTGGAGTTAGAAAATTAGGCTTCTACAAACAATGCACTTACGGGAAGCAGACACGAGTAAGTTTCGATTCAGTAATGTAAAGAACAAAAGGGACTCTCAACTATATTCATTTTGATTTATGGGGTCTGACACCTGACATCTCAAAAGGATGTGATAAATATTTCCCAACTTTTATTGATGACCACTCCAGGAAAGTTTGGGTTTATTTTTTAAAATAGAATAATGAACCTTCAGAATCTTCGAGCAGTGGAAAACACTGCTAGAAAAACAAACCGGGAAGTTCGTGAAGCGGTTGAGAATGGATAATGGTCTTGAGTTATGTTCATCAGAGTTTAATGATTACTACAAATTGGGAAAGGATAGAAAGACATCGCATCGTTGTTGGTACTCTATAGTAGAATAGAGTTGTTGAAAGGATGAACAAAACCTTGCTTAAGAAGGCTCGATGTATGCTTTCTAATGCAGGTTTAGGAAAGGAGTTTTGGGCTGAAGCCGACAATTTGGCAAGCCTTTTGGTGAACCGACCTCTCCATCGAGCATTGAACATAAAAGTTCTAAAGGAGATATGGTCAAGTAATCCTCGCAATTATTCTAACCTTAGAACTTTCTATTGTCCTACTTATGCAAAAGTTATTTTGCGAAAGCTTGAACCAAGGGCCGTGAAGTGCATATTTTTTGGGTTCTCTGTCGCTACAAAAGGTTTCAAATTGTGGTGCTCGAAACCAACAAGATAATTTTCAATAGAGATGTTACATTAATTGAATTTGTTATGCCTTATTCAAAAAAGGGTCATCTACATTTAAAGACACAACAAACCAGAGCATCTCAAGCAAGGTGGAGTCAAAGGAACAAAAAGTTAGTGACGTCGCGACAAGAAGAAGCACGATGTCACAATGTCACGATGAACTTGGGCAACTTCTCGATGAGAAAACACGGGATGTCACGATGTCACAACAAAATTCTATTGTTGGTGATCAGAATGTTGTTTCGGGTCAATTTGGGACTTCATCCGAATCACAGGTATCCTCACCATCTAAATTAACAAATTATAAGTTGGTTCATGATAGAAAAAGGCAAGAAATCTGATCACCAGTGAAATACTGTGAAGGAAACCAAGTGATACACTCTAAATCTTACAAAGAGCATTGATTCAACCGATCTTTCATGTTATTTTGAGGCAGTTCATGCATCTAATTCTATCAAATGGCTTATTTCTATGCAAGAAGAGAAGAAATCACTCCAAAAGAATGAGACTTAGCATCTAGTTAAACCACCCATCTAAAATAAAATAGTTGGTTACAAATGGGTGTTTAAGAAGGAGGGCTCAGGTTCGAGCAACACTAGGTATAAGGTAAGGTTGGTCACAGAAAGATACAGTCAAGTAGAGGGAGTTGATTATTTGATGTTTTTCTCTTGTCATAAAACATACGTCCATTCGGGCACTTTTGGCAAGAGACTTAGATCAAAAATGAAACATCCCGATTTAGGGCCTAGTCAGAATAGTGGTGTGAGACCAAAAATCTGAGGTATATGTATGAGTTTTTGAGGTTTATGCCATGTTTTCATGTTAGTGTGAAAGTTTCATGAAGCAATTTTGTCAAATTGTGATTGAATTGTCCAAAAGGACTAAATTGTAAAACTTGCAAAATGTGAGTGAAACACCCCAAACCCGACCCACAAGCCCTGACCGGATCTGGCATTCTCCTTGAGTAAAACGTAGCTAAATCTCGTTTTGTCATTTTGGAAAATTAGGTGGTTTTGAAGAAAAATAGATTTGTGTTATGATCAAGGAAAATCGTGTTGCTATTAAAGTTTGTATTTCATTAAAACGTTATCTTCATGTTTCAAAAATTACAAGTTAAAAGAAATGCCGAATTTTAGAGCTTATCACTAAGTTGAAAATTGTAGGTGTTTAGGTGTCAAAACATTTGAAGTTGTTTTACAAAAATTGTTTAACCATTTGTTTGATGTTGATCGTATCAGAATAAAAATTAAAACGCATAAATAAAATAGTTAAATAGTAGTGGCCTTATTACAACAAAACAAAAACCTGAAATAAATCCCGAAAACATAATAAGAAAACATGATAAGTTTAATTATGAGAAAACCCGAAAATGCTGAGCTAGGCATAGCCACCACAAAGCCCCTGCAGACCCGGTCCATTTCACTGAGTATCACCTGCAAAATGTTAGCCCACGAAGGGTGAGTCAACAGACTCAGTGTGCAACAACCAATACAGATTCCCAATCAATTAAGGCATATTAAATCACATACAAACAAATATAAGCAATGATGCAACCCATACCCACCTAGATATCCAACCTCTACACACCACCGTACACCCAATCACACCGGGGATTCCTAAATCGACCCTCCATCCGCTACACACCCTCGAAGGCGTCACGCTGCGATCAGCGCACATCGCCCTTATAATCGTGGCATAGCTACGATAATGTGACAGAGTCATCGATTCATAATATGTGACATAAGTCACCGGATAATGTGGTAAAACCATCTAACACTTCCCTTATCATTTCACCCATTATGCCCATGCAACATACATATTATTCAGATATCATGCAATGTATCTTACCCCAAAGTCATAATGAAATTACACATATTTCCATATCAATGCCTATAAGCATTATTAACTGAGAATTAGGGGTAACGTACCTGAATTGACTGTACCATTGAATGGTACCCTTAGCCATGTTACTCGTATTTTTATTAACACACATTTAACAGTAACACTATTAATCTATCTGGAAATTAATGTAGGGCTACACACCTGATAAAACTGAGAATGACACTCTCGATACCTACACTCTCGCTAGCAGGGATAACAGTGATCTGCTTATCCCTTTTCGATGCTGGCCCACAACCCGGTGGCCAATCACATACGGCAGAAATCGAGCGTTTCTTGAATCTAGGGGTGGGAACTACCCCTTTCTCTCCTCTACGAAATAGATCTGAATCCCAAAACTTCTCCTTATCTCTGTCGAACTCCCGCTTGAGTAGTCAAACCCAAGAGATCCTTAACACTCCTGTACTCTCGCTATACACGAAAGAAGCACAAGATTATAGCCTTATCAAGATTCAGCCATCCCTCAAAACCAAGGTTAACCATTTGGTTTCGGTATACCCAAAGAAAAAGAGATAAAACCGATTGCTAAGAGGAAGATACTTACCACCAAATCACGTTTGAAGAAACTAGGAGAAGATAGTCGACGGCACTACCCTTAGAGATTCGGCTCTTGAGAAATGACAGAAAAAGAGAAAGAGTTCGGCTAATGATAAGGAGTGTTTCAGCTTTAGGGACTTATGAAAAGAAAAGGGAAGGAGGGGTTACACTATTTGGCTATGGCTCTCAATGAAGATGGAATATTTGGCCACAAGAAAAAAAAAGGTATAGGATTGAGGTTGAGAGAAAGAAAAGAAGAGTAGGAGGTGATTAGGAGATTTCGGCAACACTCCTTAAGTGCACTAAATGAACAAGCGGCTCACATATGACACTGTCGACAGAGAACTTGGAGAAAACGAGTAGAATAACCTAAAAGAAAGCCTACCAACTAAGGATTTCGACACACAACCCCTACTATAACCCCAAAACTAATTATGCATCTCCTAGAGCCCCACATTCGGCACCTCTTCCCCTCTCTCCCAATCCCACATTTTCCTCCTATTTTTCCTCTTCACCTCTCATTCAAAGGAGTTTGAATGAGTCAGCACCTATCCTCCTCTCTTAGCCGAATATTCAAATGAATTTGACCAAGTCCAATGCTCATCCCTTCGTAATCCTTGTGCCACAAACCTTGACTTTCCTACCAAAAATAAAAGCTCAAAACGCTACTGTCTTTGCTCGAACTGGTCTCTTCACACCCCGAGGCGTCACTCTCTCAGCTCTAAGTGGCGCCTCCTTGCCACTTTACTAGCTCGCTTGCGTCCATAATCCACCCACTAAACTCCTTAAGGCCTAGCTCCTTAGCTCTCCTTTAAGGCTTAGAAATCAAATATTTTTCTAAGGCTTCTACCTACATCCCAAGGTTCCCGAAGCCCCAAAAACACATACAAACCACATGCAAACATGCTACTGAACACATTTAAGTGAAAATGCATAACCCCTAAATCCCAGATATTACAGTTCTACCCACTTAAAATAATTTCGACCTCGAAATTACTTGGCTAAAATAAGTGAGGGTATTGTTGTCGCATTGCTTCCTCTAGCTCCCATGAAGCCTCTTCCGATCTATGGTTCCTCCATAACACTTTGACTAGAGGAACTGATTTTCTCTGCAACACCTTTACATCTCATTCCAGAACCTGAATCGGCTCTTCCTCATAGGACAAATCTGGTCTCAGCTCTACCTCCTCAACTGGCACTACATGAGATGGATCCGATCGATAACAACGTAGCATCGAAACGTGGAACATATCGTGCATCTGCTTCAATTCTAAAGGCAACTCTAACTGATATGCCACTAGTCCAACCTACTTCAAAACCCGATAAGGTCCTATAAACCTGGGACTTAGCTTTACCTTGTAACCAAATCTCATTACCTTCTTCCATGGCAAAACTTTTAAAAACACCTTATCCCCTACTGCAAACTCTATCTCCTTTTGCTTGAGGTCTGCATACGACTTTTGTCTGTCAGATGCCTCTTTCAACCGTGCCCAAATTACCTTAACCTTTTCTTCCGATTCTGCTACAATCTCGGACCCAAAACCTAACGTTTTCTCAACTCTGTCCTACACTTAGGAGTGCGACACTTTCGTCTATACAGTGCTTCATACGGTGCCATCTGAATACTTGCTTGATAGCTGTTATTGTACGCAAACTCCACTAAAGGCAAGAATTCCTCCCTGCTTCCTATGAAGTCAATCACGCAACCCATTAACATATCCTCTAACACTTAATTACCCGCTCAGATTGGCCGTCCGACTGCGGATGAAATGCCGTGCTGAAGTCCAACCTGGTGCCTAAATCCTGATGTAGTGCTTTCCAAAACCTCGACGTGAACCTCGGATCCCTATCCGAAATAATTGACACCGGTACTCCATGCAGCATCACAATTTCTGCCACATACAACTTCGCTAACCTCTGCAGAGAATAATCAACTCGCACTGGCATGAAATGTGTAGACTTCATCAACCGATCTACTATCACCCATACCGAGTCCTTCTTAGAAGGCGTAAGAGGAAGCCTACTAACAAAGTCCATAGTGATTCTCTCCCACTTCCACTGCGGAATCTTTATCGGTTGAAGCAATCCTAACGGTACTTGGTGTTCATCTTTAACTCACTTGACACGCTAAGCACTTTCCCACAAATTCAGAAACTTCTCGTTTGCATCGAGCCACCAAAATCGATCCCGTAGATCCTCAGACATTTACTTCCTCCAGGATGCATAGCGTAAGGGCTACTATGCGATTCTTAAAGAATTCTCTACCTTAACTCCTCATCCTTTGGCATACAGACCTTGCCCAGAAAACACAGCACTCCACCGCTATTTACACTATAGTCTTCCAACTCCCCATTCTGCACTTGCAGCAGCTTAGCACTCAGATCGCCATCTACCAACTGTTTCTCCTTTACCTAACTTAGCCATGTCGGCTTCACCTGCAACTCTGCTAGCAAACTTCCATCATCATAAAGACTCAGGTGTGCAAACATCGCCCTCAGATCCGACACTGTTTTCCAACTTAGGGCATCTGCCACCATATTCGCCTTACCCGTGATACTCTAATGAATAGTCATAGTCTTTCAACAACTCCACCTATCTTCACTGTCTCAAATTTAGCTCCTTCTAAGTCAACAAATATTTCAGACTCTTGCGGTCCGTGTAGATCACCGACCTTTCTCCATACAAATAGTGCCTCCACACTTTTAGAGCGAATACTACTATCGCCAACTCTAGATCATACGTCAGATAGTTAACCTCGTGTGGCCTCAATTACCGAGATGCATAAGCGACCACCTTCCCGTCTTGTATTAGAACACATCCCAGTCCTGTGTGAGAAGCATCACAATACACCACAAAATCCTTCCCTGCTTCCTGCTGAATCAAAATCGGAGCCTCTGTCAATACTCTCTTAAGCTTCTCAAAACTCTCCTGCTGCTTATCCGCCCACATGAAAGGTACCTTCTTTCTTAACAATTTCTTCAGAGGAGCTGCTATTGATGAGAACCCTTCTACGAATCTTCTGTAGTAGCCTGCTAACCCCAAGAAACTGCGAACCTTAGCCACAGACTTAGGTGGTTTCCAATCTAGCACTGCCTCAATCTTTCGAGGATCTACCCTTATACCTTCCGCAGACACCACATGACCCAAAAACGCAACTTCCTTCAACCAAAATTCGACTTGCTAAACTTGGCATATAACTTCTTCTCCTTAACACCGCAATACTATCGGAGATGCATCATGCTCTTCCTCAGACTTGGAATATACCAGAATTTCGTCTATAAACACAATGACAAACTGATCCAAGTAGGGTTGGAAAACCCGATTCATCATATCCATGAATGCTGCTGGGGCGTTCGTCAATCCAAACAGCATTACTAAAAACTCATAATGTCCGTATCTAGTCTGAAAAGCTGTCTTATGGATATCTGCTTCCTTCACCTTAAGCTGATGATATCCCGACCTTAGATCTATTTTTGAAAATACCGCCGCCCCCTTAAGCTGATCGAACAAGTCGTCTATCCTCGGCAATAGGTACTTGTTTTTGATCGTCAACTTATTCAACTGCCAATAATCTATGCACATGCGCATAGTCTCGTCCTTCTTTTTCACGAATAGGACCGGTGCTCCCCATGGAGACACAATAGGTCAGATAAACCCACGATCGAGTAACTCTTGGATCTAGGCCTTGAGCTCTACCAACTCCTTTGGCACCATCCTATACGGAGCAATTGACACAGGAGTTGTACCTAGCAAGAAATCAATTTTGAACTCCACCTCCCCGTCCGGGGTAACCTAGGCGACATCCACGAATCCTCTTCAGACATCCACCAATTCTCTTTTGCATCCAAAGCACTAACTAACTCCAAATGCCTTACATCTCTTAGAGGCACTACGTTAGCCAAATAGTTTCTTCTTTCTCTTATCATAATATTCTATTCACTCAACTTCATTCTCTTAGCTTGACCAATTTAGCCCGATGTTCCACTAGCCAATCCATGCCTAGAATGAGATCAAATTCCCTATCAAGTCAAGGAAATACCACTCCTCTAATCTCTAGAGGCATAGTTTCTATTCACCACTACCGCTTGATACTACACTTAGTGTTTAACAGATAGTTGAGATACTACATGCAACATATGAGTGGGTCAAACCGACATCAATTAAAGCAAAAAAAGCTTGTCGCCTATAAGAAACGTGTCGATTATGATGTCCGGTGCTTCACCATCCTCCTCTCGACAAACGCATACACTAGACGAAGCTGCCTTGCATCTGCATTACCAACACCTCTGCCCGGTGTCCCGCGACCTCTACCAGAACCATTACCTCTGCCATTCGGACCACGACCCCTCGGTGGCTACTGTTCACCTCTTCCAGCCTGATTGAAACCCTGACTTGCTGGTCGATTCCTGTCTGTTTCCATAGGACAGTCCCTAATCATGTGATCTTTGGACCCACACTTGAAACATCCTCTTGTCTTCTTCCAACACTCCCTCGAGTGCATCATTCCACATTGAGCACACGTACGATACTGACCTCCCACAGCAACCTGCCAATCTCACGGCCCATCCACTCTAGGTCTTTTCTGGAGACTTCCGGATGAACCTGATGATCCAAAACCTCTCTTTTGTTTATTCCTATCTGAATCTGTCTCACAGATTCCTTGACCCCTTCGGCTACCTTAGCCTTTTCTATCAACACCAGAAACTCCCACTCCTGCTGTAGAGCAATCAGCAATCTCAGATCATCCTCATCCGTCCTTGAACTCGACACCTTTGTTCATGCTCGTAGCCACGATACCTCGAGCATACCGGTTCAACCTTAAGAATTCTGCCTCGTACTCCGCTACAGACTTACTCCCCTAAACCAGCCTCAAAAACGCCTTCCTCTGCGCATCAATATAACTAGACCCAATATACTTCTTTTGATACGCCACCTTGAAATACTCCCAAGTGAGATAATCCACTGCAGCACTATCCCAAACCGTGAGCCACCACTGGTATGACTCATCTCGGAGAAGCGACACCACCCCTTTCAGTTTCTCCTCAGCAGTTAGATCCAAATCATCCATGATTCGTTCCATCGCCTCCAACCAATACTCGGTACCAGATTGGCGCCACACCGATACACCTCTAATACCTCGGCTCCATTGGCTCGAGTCGCTCGGATCTGATTTTGAGCTCCTATACCTCCACCGCTCCACCACCTTCTCAAGAACTCGCAAAGATCGTCGCTGCGACATCGATCATCCCCGTCGATCTTGATACTCAACACCAAGAATGGTGGTGGCATCTCATTTCAAACCCTTGACCAGACCTAACTAGTTTTGATATGGTCATTCTGCCTCTACTACGCCCACGCACATTATAACCACGTCCCCTAGAACTCATATCTATGATCACGATTTAATCTGATTTAAGAAATTTTATGTATTAGCTTTTGTTCCACTGATTACCCATGAATAAGTTTTATGTAAATAAGTTTAGTAGTAGTTCTTTCAATCATTACAAAGTTTTCGTTCTAATCTCCTATCCTAATTCAGAGAATCACATTTAATCAGTAGTATCTACTACACACGTTCATCACTTTGAGCATTTTCGTCTGTTCCAACCCAGGGGTATTTTGGTAACTTTTCAAATCAGGGTATCTTGATATTTTGCAAAATAGAGGCTTTTGGTATTTTTGCAAAATAGGAATATTATGGTAAAAATTGAGAGTAGTATGGTAATTTTATAAACTGAGGGTATTTTGGTAATTTTTACAAATCGGGGTACCTTAATAATTTTTTCAGATCTAAGGTAGTTTTTACAAATCGGGGGTAATTTGGTGATTTTAAAACTAGGGTTTTTATAAAACAAAGTAGCTAGTCCCTTTCGGGTTTTAATTATTGAATTTAGCCCATGGGTAAGTCCTCTTGGTTAGGGTGAACCGTCTCTACGCACCAGGTAGGATTCGAGCGAAGAGGAGGTGAGTCACTAAGACTGCTTAAATACCAAGCTCCCTCTGAATCCAATCCTAGACATGTGCACAATTGTTGCCACACCCTTAACTCGGTGACTCACTCACATGTTTGTTCAATTAGTCTTTAAATTTTATGTAATTTTGTGTTGGAGTAAGCTAATCCTAAAGTTCAATAGCTCCTAATCTACTAATATATGATCCCGTAATACCCACATACAATTACACAATAATTAGGGGCACTTACCTGGTGGACTTCGGGCTGGAGACTCAGCTGCCATGCCAGAAAACCTGCTCATCTTTTAGTAAACTCACTTTAATAAAATGTTTTGGGCTCAAAAAGCCCTTCAAGCTGAGTTTTGAATCGGGCTCTGATACTAAATTGAAACACCCCAAATCCGGCCCACAAGCCCCGATCGGATCTAGCATGCTCCTTGAGTAAAACATAGCTAAATCTCGTTTTGTCATTTTGGAAAATTAGGTGGTTTTGAAGAAAAATAGATTTGTGTTATGATCAAGTTGAAAACCGTGTTGTTATTAAAGTTTGTATTTCATTAAAATGTTATATTCATGTTTCAAAAATTACAATTTAAAAGAAATGCCGAATTTTAGAGCTTATCACTAAGTTGAAAATCGTAGGTGTTTAGGTGTCAAAACATTTGAAGTTGTTTTACGAAAAATTGTTTAACCATTTGTTTGATGTTGATCATATCAGAATAAAAATTAAAACGCATAAATAAAACAGTTAAATAGTAGTGGCCTTATTACAACAAAACAAAAACCTGAAATAAATCCCGAAAACATAATAAGAAAACATGATAAGTTTAATTATGAGAAAACCCAAAAATGCTGAGTTAGGCATAGCCACCACAAAGCCCCTGCCGACCCGGTCTATTTTACTGAGTATCACCTGCAAAATGTTATCCCACGAAGGGTGAGTCAACAGACTCAATGTGCAACAACCAACACAGATTCCCAATCGATTAAGGCATATTAAATCACATACAAACAAATATAAGCAATGATGCAACCTAACCCCACCTAGATATCCAACCTCTACACACCACCCGTACCTGCCAATCACATCGTGGGGATTACTAAATCGACCCTCCATCCGCTACACACCTCGATGGCGCCGCTTGATCAATCGCACATCGCCCTTATAATCGTGGCATAGCCACCAGATAATGTGACAAAGTCCTCGGATTCATAATATGTGACATAAGTCACCGGATAATGTGGTAAAAACCACCGCAACACTTCCCCTTATCATTTTACCCATTATGCCCATGCAACATACATATTATTCAGATATCATGCAATGTACCTTACCCCAAAGTCATAACGAAATTACACATATTTCCATATCAATGCCTATAAGCATTATTAATCGAGAGTTAGGGGTAGCGTGCACGATGCACTTTGCACCATTGAATGGTACCTTTAGCCATGTTACTCATATTTTTATTAACACACATTTAACAGTAACACTATTAATCTATCGAGAAATTAATGTAGGGCTACACACCTGATAAAACTGAGAATGACACTCTCGATACCGACACTCTCGCTAGAAGAGATAACAGCGATCTGCTTATCCCTTTTCGATGCTGGCCCACAACCCGGTGGCTAATCACGTACGGTAGAAATCGAGCATTTTTAAATCTAGGGGTGGGAACTACCCCTTTCTCTCCTCCACGAAATAGATCTGAATCTCGAAACTTCTCCTTATCTCTATCGAACTCCCATTTGAGTAGCCAAACCCAAGAGATCCTTAACGCTCTCGTACTCTCACTACACACGAAAGAAGCACAAGATTATGGCCTTATCAAGATTCGACCATCCCTCAAAACCAAGGCTAACCATTTGGTTTCGATATACCCAAAGAAAAAGAGATAAAATCGATTACTAAGAGGAAGATACTTACCACCAAATCACGTTTGAAGAAACTAAGAGAAGATAGTCGACGGCACTACCCTTAGAGATTCGGCTCTTGAGAAATGACAAAAAAAGAGAAAGATTTTGGCTAATGGCAAGGAGTGTTTCGGCTTTAGAGACTTATGAAAAGAAAAGGGAAGGAGGGGTTACACGATTCGGCTATGGCTCTCAATGAAGATGGAATAGTCAGCCACAAGAAAAAAAAGGTATAAGATTGAGGTTGAGAGAAAGAAAAGAAGAGTAGGAGGTGATTAGGAGATTTCGGTAACATTCCTTAAGTGCACTAAATGAACAAGCGGCTCACATATGACACTATCGACAAAGAACTTGGAGAAAACAAGCAGAATAACCTAAAAAGAAAGCCTACCAATTAAGGATTTTGGCACACAACCCCTACTACAACCCCAAAACTGATTATGCATCTTTTAGAGTCCCACATTCGGCCACCTCTTCCCCTCTCTCCCAATCCCATGTTTTCCTCCTATTTTTCCTCTTCACCTCTCATTCAAAGGAGTTTGAATGAGTCAACATCTATCCTCCTCTCTTAGCTAAATATTCAAATGATTTTGACCAAGTCCAATGCTCATCCCTTCAGAATCTTTGTGCCATCCAACACTGCACTTCCCTATCAAAAAATAAAAGCTCAAAACGCTACATGTGCTGCTCGAACCTAGGTCTCTTCACACTCCCTGAGGCGTCACTCTCCTGTGGTCTAAGTGGCGCCTCCCTTGCCACTTTACCAGCTCAATTCTTGCGTCATAATCCACCCACTAAACTCCTTAAGGCCTAGCTCCCTTAGCTCTCCTTTAAGGCTTAGAAATCAAATATTTTTCTAAGGCTTCTACCTACATCCCAAGGTTCCCGAAGCCCCAAAAACACAGACAAACCACATGCAAACATGCTACTGAACACATTTAAGTGAAAATGCATAACCCCTAAATCCCGGATATTACAGTGAGATTCTAGAAGCTATTTGTGTGAAATAGCTTTGGATTATCAATTAGAGGTCTTTAAATTGTAATTTTCCCAAATTCTAAATTTTTGGACAAATTTGGGCATGAATGGGTCAAAATTTGAAAGTTTGACAAAAAGGGCATTTTGGTTATTTGTTAATTAAATTATTAAAATGGGAAAAATAGGATAGAATTTTCATTCATCTTTTTCCCCAAGGCTACCGAAAATTTAGAGAAGCCATTGTTAGGGCTCTTCAACTTTTTAAGCTAGCTAGTAAGTGTATTCTAGCTCCGTTTTTCATATTCTTCGTATTTTTGAAGTCCTACTAGCATGAGTAAGTTATTTTTAACTATATGTTGAGCTAAGATGGATGTTTAAAAATGTACCCATGTATGACATGCATGTATTTTGATGTTTTATGGAAGAATATGAAAGCTTGATGTAGTAGAAACATTTTTTGCTAAGTGAATTCCATGAAAAAAATCCATATAGGGACTAGTTTGTGAAAGTCTTGAGATTGGTCATTCATGTATGATTTAGTGAGAATTGATGATTTCTATAGTTGAGTAAATGGTTCGGCTATGCATGAAATACTAGAAAGTTGAATGAAAATCACTTTACGAGCCTTGGGCCAAAAGTGTAAATATGAGAAAGTTTAAGGGCAAAATGGTAATTTTTCTAAAGTATGATATAACGGTCAATTTATTCAATGTGTGCATTGAATGAGTTGATTTATCATTATAGATCAAGAAAATGAAGCCCAAATCAAAACTGAGGCAAGATCAAGGTGGTGGACTAAATTGCACATCTTTATACTTTTTGAGTACCGAGGTAAGTTTATGCGTAATCAATGCATTATACTTATATGTTCTTAATGCTAGCTAGTGTATAGATGAATGAGAATAAATGAGAATGATTGAGAACCTATGTGGTTCAAGTGGAATGAATGTGGTAGATATCATGAATGAATGAATGAATGAATAAGTAGATATGTGGATGTGTAATGATAATAATTGATGGTTGGCTAAGTGCGATACCACCTTAATACTTAACAACTATGGGATGTGTGCGATACCATAGTTAAGTATATTATTTAATGGGCTATGTGCGAAACCACTATGAGTACCTCTTAGTAGGCTATATGCGATACTACCTTATTACCTGATTGTTTTGGGTTGAGTGTGAAACCACCGAATAATTTAGCTATGTGGATGTATTAGTGTGATAAATTGATGTGTTGTATTTTCGAGTAAATGTGGTATTGAGTGCAGGGGTGCATGTCAATGATTATGAGTATGTGACTCATAATGTTTTGGAAATGTGGTAAGGGATAGAAAGAGTAAGCATAATTGTGGATGTAAATTTATTTGGTAGTATAATGCTAATTGTTGTTTAGTTTATACTAGAATGCTTAAATTTGTTAATGTGTAAACTTACTAAGCTCAAGGCTTCTTCTTTTCTTCTCCCTTGTCTTATAGAGAAAGAGGGTTGAATCGAGATATATGGATTAATCAAAAGATCACCCATACATTAGCTCACTCCGGTACATTAGACTAAATATTTTGTATATGGCATGTATAGCGGCTAGACAAGTTAGTGAATTTTGTTGTAAATGGCTAAGATGTGTTAGCCTATAGATGGATACTTTATTTTGTATAATCCCATGGTTGATGGCTACTTTATTATATGAAAATACATAGTTATCCATGTGAGATTGTGTTGGAATTTAAGTTGATTATGGATGTGTTGTTTGAGTATATGTTGTAGTAACTTGAGGGGTGAGAAGAGCTTAGCACATGGCTTTGTTCTTGTCCATGTGAATAGACACACGGGCATGTGTCTAGGCCATGTGTGACACACAACTAGCCCACAGGCGTGTGCTTTGGCTGTGTCTCTTTGACAGATTCCAACAATATAGGCCACGGGCTAGCCACATGGGCGTGTGCCCTAGCCGTGGGGCATTGGTAGAATGCTTGGGTTTTCAAGCACGGGTTGAGGGCATGGGCATGTGAGACCTTACACAGGTGTGTCTCATCTTACACGGGCGTGTAGTCCCTGTTTAGGTGGAGAATTTTTAAAATCATAGAAGATTTCGATAGGTTCTCCAGAGCCCTCGTGAGCTCGAGTGAGGCCTCGTAAGTCAAGATTGAGGTTGTTAAGGTAACTTAAGAGAGTAGTCACAATGAGCCTAAGTGACGATCATGTTTTTTTAATACAGTAACACCTCGGGCCTGGTTCCGTAAGTATTATGAGTAAGGGGTGTTACATTTAGTGGTATCGAGCTATGGTTTAGTCGGTTCTAGGACTACCATAGTGGGTGTAAGAGGCTAGATATACATGCCATAAGCGTATAATGATAGTGTTGTGGCTTATGATGATTTTGAACTTGTTTTATATAGAGTATGGATCCTGATCAATCGACTAGTGATGACGCAGCTAGTAATGCGCTGGATCTCGCGCAAGGGACCGCGCTTGTGCAGAATGAACCCGAGAATGAGGGTCAAGGAAATGAGGCTCGAGAAGCATTTCTCTATATGATGAGTAACTGGTACTCAAAGTATGTTCGAGCAAACCCTAATGCTCAACCTCCTCTACCTCCTCCTATACCTCAGCCAGTTTCAATGGCTCCTCAAGATATAGAAGATATGAGAGTAACAAAACCCCCAGTGGATAAGATTAGGAAAAACGGGGCTGAGGAGTTTAGAGCTAAGGTAGATGATGACCTTGAGAGGGCAGAGTTTTGGTTGGAGAACTCGATGAGAGTGTTCGATGAACTCTCATGTACACCTGAAGAGAACCTGAAGTGTGTTGTATCTTTACTAAGAGACTCGACATACCATTGGTGGAAGATGTTGACGCCGGTAGTCCCGAGAGAACGGGTGATGTGGGACTTCTTCCTAGAAGAGTTCCAGAAGAAGTATATAAGCCAGAGATTTACTGATCAGAAAAGGAAGGAATTCCTTGAATTGAAGCAAGGGAGAATGTCAGTAGTAGAATATGAGTGTGATTTTGTTAGGCGACGAAGGCCGTTTTATGTAAAAGGTTTGAAGATGGGCTGAATAAGGATATCAAACTCCTGGTTGGTATTTTAGAACTGAAAGAGTTCGTAGTGTTGGTTGATAGGGCAAGTAAGGCCAAAGAACTGAGTAAGGAAAAGAGAAGAGCGGTGAATGAGGCCCGAGATGCAAGAAAGGCCGATGGGCAAATCATACCAAACTCAATCGAAAAGATAAAAGGATGCAAATCCTCGGACCACTACATCAGTCAGATATTCACCTCGAGATCAAGGCAACACTCGTTCAAGTTTAAGAGTCCAAGCCACCTCGATGGAAAGTGTGGGCAATCCGAAGAACAAATCGGAGTATCCAAGTTGTGGTAGATATCACACTAGAGAGTGTTGGGGTAACAGTTGAAACTGTTATAAGGGTGGTTCCCCCGACCATTTTATCTAAAATTTCCCCGAGATGGATGATAAGGAAGAGAAGCAAGAGAAAAGATCTAGCAATGTACCTACGATGGGTAGGCCACCAAAGAACCCGGGGGGACTAGTGGTAGAGGTGCGTCATGAGATTCTACTGTGAGACTGGAGGGTCGAGCACCTTCAAGGACGTATGCCATTCGTGCTCGCGAAGAGGCATCCTCCCCAGATGTGATAACGGGTACTTTTTCTCTTTATGACACCTTTTTTATTGCTTTAATTGACCCAGGGTCTACCTATTCCTATATTTGCATGAGATTGGCATCTAGTTTGAGTATGATCGTTGAGTCTACGGACATTGTTAGGTAAGCATGTGTTAGTGGACAAAGTGTGTAAGAACTATTCTTTGATGATTGAGAGTCATTATTTTCCTGCAAACCTGATATTGTTGCCGTTTGATGAATTTGATTTAATCTTTGGCATGGATTGGTTGACTACTCATAGTGTCTTAGTAAACTGTGGTAGTAAGTTTATCGAGCTAAAATGTGAAGGTGGAGATGTTATTCGGGTTGAATCAGGTGGATCGTATAGTCTACCAGTGATGATTTCTTCCTTAGTGGCCGAGAAATGCCTAAGAAAGGGATATGAGTCATATCTCGCGTTTGTATTGAATACTCAAAAGTCTGAGGTGAAGATTGAATTAGTGCCAGTGGTATGTGAGTATCCGGATGTATTGCCAGAGGAGTTACCCAGATTACCCCTGTGAGAGAGGTCAAGTTTGGGATTGAGTTAATTTTGAGAATAGCACCTATTTCGATTGTTCTGAATAGGATGGGACCCTTAGAGTTGAAAGAACTAAAGGTCCAATTGCAAGAATTGACGGATAAAGGTTTTGTGAGACCGAGCTACTCACCGTGGGGTGCTCCGGTATTGTTTGTGAAGAAGAAAGATGGGTCGATGAGATTATGCATAGACTACAGACAACTCAACAAGGTGATGGTAAACAATAAGTACCCTTTACCAAGGATTGATGATCTTTTTGATCAACTGAAGAGGGCTTTAGTGTTTTCCAAGATTGATTTGAGGTCTAGTTATTACCAGTTGAGAGTGAAGGAGTAGGATATGTTGAAAACTTCATTTCGATCAAGGTATGGCCATTATGAGTTTCTGGTTATGCCGTTTGGTTTAATGAATGCACCTGTAATTTTTATGGATATGATGAACCGTGTCTTCAAATCGTATGTGGATAAGTTTGTGGTTGTTTTCATTGGCGACATATTGATCTATTCTCGGAATGAGAATGATCATGAAGAACATTTGAGAATTGTCTTGCAAACTTTGAGAGATAAGCAGTTGTATGCTAAGTTTAGCAAGAGTGAGTTTTGGCTCCGATAGGTCGATTCCTAGGACACATTATGTCGGGTGATGGTATCCAAGTTGATCCGAGCAAGATTTTGTTATTGTGAATTGGAAACAGCCGAGGAAGGTATCAGAAGTTAGAAGCTTTCTGGGTTTAGCGAGATTTTACAGACGTTTTGTAAAGGTATTTTCTATGGTTGCTACCCCGATGACAAAACTGTTACATAAAGATGTAAAGTTTGATTGGTCTGAGACATGTCAACAGAGTTTCAATAGGTTGAAAACATTGTTGACTGAGGCACCGATTTTAGTTCAACCAGAATCAGGAAAAGAGTTTGTGGTTTACAATGATGCATCGTTTAATGGTCTCGGTTGTGTGTTAATGCAAGAGGATAAGGTAGTCGCTTACACCTCGAGGCAATTAAAAACACACGAGAGGAATTGTCTGACTCACGATTTGGAGTTGGCTGCAATTATTTTTGCGTTAAAGATTTGGCAACATTACTTGTATGGGGAAAAGTGCCAAATCTTTACGGATCACAAAAGTTTGAAGTATTTGATGGATTAGAAGGATCTGAATTTGCGACAGAGGCGGTGGATTGAGTTATTGAAAGACTATGAGTTAGTCATTGATTACCACCCGAGAAAAGTAAATGTGGCTGCGGATGCCTTAAGTAGGAAATCCTTGTATGCTCTAAGAGTTATGAGCACGAGTTTAGCATTGTCTGATGATGGGACTATGTTGGCTGAGTTGAGAGCTAGGCCACTATTTGTTCAACAGATAATTGAGGATCAGAGAAATGACAGTGAGATGCAAGCTAAGAGAGCTAAATACAGATCAAGAAGTGATTCTAATTTTAGAGTGGACTCAAACGGTTGTTTAATGTATCATGATAGAATCTGTGTACCCAAAGATGATGAGTTAATTTGAAAAGTCTTGCATGAGGTGCATAGTGGTTATTGGTCAGTACAATGATTTGAGAAAGTTTTATTGGTGGCCGGGTATAAAAAGAGACATTTCAGAGTTTGTGGGAAAATGCTTGATTTGTCAGTAGGTAAAAGCTGAGCATCAAGTGCCTTCTAGATTACTTCAGCCAGTGATGGTTCCTAAATGGAAATGGGATTGGGTTACTATGGATTTTGAGATGGGGTTGCCGATGACTCTAAAGAAGAAAGATGTTGTGTGGGTTGTTATGGATAGATTGACGAAGTCGGCTCATTTTATTCCAGTACGTGTTGATTATTCACTAGATAAGTTAGCTGAATTGTATGTTGCAGAAATAGTAAGATTACATGGTGTGCCTATGTCTATAATATCGGATAAGGATCTGAGGTTTACTTCGAGGTTCTGGAAGAAGTTGCAAGAAGCCATGGGTACGAGGTTAAATTTTAGTACTGCGATCCATCCGCAAACTGATGGTCAGTCTGAAAGAGTAATTCAAGTTCTTGAAGACATGCTTCGATGCTGTGTGTTGGAATTCGAAGGTAGTTGGGAGAAATATCTACCTTTGGTCAAATTTGCTTACAACAACAGTTATCAGTCGAGTATACGGATGGCTCCATATGAGGCATTGTATAGACATAAGTGTCGGACTCCTTTGTATTGGATCGAGCTTAGTGAGAAGTGAATCCTTGGGGTCGATCTAGTGAAAGAAACTGAAGAAAAAGTGAAAGTGATTCGTGATGGTTTGAAAGCTGCTTCAGACCGACAGAAGTCGTATGAGGATTTGAAAAGAAAAGAAATTGAGTTTAATGTGGGTGACAAAGTGTTTTGGAAAGTATCTCCATGGAAGAAGATCATGAGATTTGGACGAAAGGGGAAATTGAGTCCAAGATTCATAGGGTCGTATGAAATTATCGATAGAATTGGCCCAGTGCCTTACCTTTAGCCTTACCGGTGGATTTAGAAAAGATTCATAATGTGTTTCATGTGTCGATGTTGCGATGGTATCGCTCCGATCCTTCGCATGTGATTCCTTCAACGAAAATTGAGATAAGACCGGATATGTCTTATGAAGAAGAGTCAATTAAGATTTTGGCTCGAGAAGTGAAACAGCTGAGGAATAAGAACATAGCGCTAGTGAAAGTGTTGTGGCAAAAACACGATGTGGAAGAGGCTACGTGGGAAACGAAAGAAGCTATGAGAGAGCAACATCCAAACCTCTTTACTGGTAAGATTTTTCGGGGCAAAAATCTCTAAAGGGGGAAGAGTTGTAACATCCAGATTTAGGGCCTAGTCAGAATAGTGGTGCGAGACCACAAATTTGAGATATATGTATGAGTTTTTGAGGTTTATGCCATGTTTTCATGTTAGTGTGAAAGTTTCATGGCGCAATTTTGTGAAATTGTGATTGAATTGTCCAAAAGGACTAAATTGCAAAAGTTGCAAAATGTGAGATTCTAGAAGCTATTTGTGTGAAATAGCTTTGGATTATCAATTAGAGGTCCTTAAATAATAATTTTCCCAAATTCTAAATTTTTGGACAAATTTGGGCATGAATGGGTCAAAATTTGAAAGTTTGACAAAAAGGGCATTTTGGTCATTTGTCAATTAAATTATTAAAGTGGGAAAAAGAGGATAGAATTTTCATTCATCTTCTTCCCCAAGGCTGTCGAAAATTTAGAGAAGCCATTGTTAGGGCTCTTCAACTTTTCAAGCTAGCTAGTAAGTGTATTCTAGCTTCGTTTCTTATATTCTTCGTATTTTTGAAGTCCTAGTAGCATGAGTAAGCTATTTTTAGCTACATGTTGAGCTAAGATGGATGTTCAAAAATTTACCCATGTATGACATGCATGTTTTTTGATGTTTTATGGAAGAATATAAAAGCCTGATGCAGTAGAAACATCTTGTAACACCCCAAAACCGGTCAACACACACCACGACCGAATCTGGCATGCTACGGGGTGAAAATGTTTGAATAAACAAGTTCCCCGGTTTATTTTAGTGAAAACTCTGTTATCGATCTTAAAGTTTGGAAAACCTTATATAAAGTGTTGCTGAAAACGTTTCCATGTTGCTTAACAATCCAGAAAAACACATGCTTAAGAAATCCGTTTGATATTACTAGTTGTTGAAAATTTAGGTTTGAAATCATCTTTATTAGTTTTGTCATTACCTTGTGAATAATGTCACCCAATGGTAACATTGTAAAAACCCGATATAGAGTGTAGTTTTGTAAATCCCAATTTAAATTCAGTTGTTAAAGCAAATCAGGTTATTAATCATATGCATACGATAATTAAAATAAAATCTAAAAAAAACCCAAACTAATTCTTAGCTGCCTTATTACAAACCAAAACCAAATTTAAGTAAATAAATAAAATTTAAAATAGTAACTAAAAGAAAATCAAAACCCAAACGAGCATGCATGGCCTCCTCGAGTCCTCCCTGGCTCCATATCCACAATCTACGCCTCATCTGCAAAATATAAGGGAAGGGGTGAGTCACCAAGACTCAGTGTATAAATCCCTAACCCGATAGTGCAAGCACTTACACAAATCATCAGTAAAAACATGCAAATCATGCAACCCCATAACCTAACCATCCAATCTCCTTTATCTACCCCGTGTGGTCAAAACCACTGGTGGTCAAAACCACTGGTGACCGTAGCCACAAATAAATATATCGGTGTGGTTAAAACCACTGATGACCGTAGTCACAAATCAAGTGATGGGGCCAACCCATCGTGTGGTCAAAACCAATGATGACAATCCCGTAATTAACATGTGGGGCCAACCCACTGTGGTACCAAACCACTGGGACGAGTCACAATATTCATATGTGGTCAAAACCACTGGTGGTCAAAACCACTAGGACTTAGTCACAATTTATCAAATCAAAGACGGGGCCAACCCGTTGTGTGGTCAAAACCACTGGTGACAGTCCAAATAATTCTTCCCCCTCCACTCAACAATCCCACCATCATGTCCAACTCAATCGTGGCATAATAACATATAGTGATACAAACAACACATGGCATACATTTAACAATGACATGATAGCATATACCAAGATTCATAGTCAGGGGACTTACCCGGAGTCCATGCTCATGCCCACAAGGCATGACTATTGGTTTAATGGCTATAACAGAAACACAATAAACATGTCAAACTAACAAAGTGTGTAAGCGTTACACACCTGACTATTTGTAGATCTAAACGAAGTCCCAAAACGTTATCCCTCACTCTACCCTATAATCGGCCAAAATAAAATTTTAAAATTAAAGCCATTCGGCTAAACACCAAAATCCCAAAGATGTGTCACACAAAGGCACACTCACCTTAATGCCGATTTGGTTTCCAACCAAATCCCGAAACTACTCAAAGGATCTCCCTTTACAATCGGCCAAGCCCTAACACCAAGATAATCAGTCTTCGGCTTTTGAAAGAATAAGAACCAAATCCGAAATGCCAAGAACCCTTACCTTAATCGGCAACCAAACCTCAAAAATCCACTGTATTCGGCTACTCTCCTCCCTACAATCGGCTTTAACACATCATTAGGAATCTAAAGGCCATTCGGCCATAACATGAATCCTGAAACCAAAAGAGTTTGACACATCCTTACCTTAGTCGATAGATTCAGCCACCAAATCACCAAAGTTTCGGCACGCCCTAGTGATCTTAGAGGTTTCGGCCACCCACATGAAACAAGAATGAAGTTTAATATAGATCTTTAACAGAGGATCAAATAGAAAAGAAGCCACTTACCAAGAGATTCAGCTCTTCAAAGAGGATTAGAACACGTGAGAAGAGAAGGGAATGAGGCTAAAGGTATTCGACCAAAATACTAGATGAAAGTAAAAGAGAAACAACAAGACTTTCGGCTTTTGAAGATGGAAGAGGTGGAGAGGAAATAGACCTAAGATTCGGCAAAGAAGATAAACTAAAGATAAGAAGGAGAATAAGAGGGATTTCGGCTTTAGCAAAAAGAAACAAAAACAAAAAGAGAAGATAAATGAGAGGGGTTTCGGTTTGACACTAAACAAAGAAAAGAAAGACTCCTAAAGCTAGCCGATTTTAGCCTTTCCCCAAAGCACATTCGGCTCACCCCCCTTTCCAAGTACCTACCAATTGCTTCCCAAACTCACACCACAACCCAAAGATTCGGCCAAGCATAACCCACTCATACTCAAACACCTGTCGTCCCTCCCCCCTCATCCCTTCTTGAATTCCTCTCATCCACTCATTCAAACAAGTTTGAATGAATCCTACACCTATCACTTAAAGTTAGCTTAATCCATATCCTTCCAACAGAGTCCTACCTAAGCACACCTCTTCCCACCTTGGCGTCAAAATAATAAGCAGAAAAGGGATTTCTGCAGCTCGAACCTGAGCTCCCCCTTCCCTGCATGTGGCGTCACCAACCAAGCACCTTAGTGGCGCCTCCCTTGCCACTTTGCCACTAGATTGTTCGTGTCACAACCCTCCAATAATATCTCTTAACCCCTAACTTCCTTAACTCCCTATTCCTAAGTGTCAAAACAAAAAATTTTAGCCATGACTCAGGCCTAACCCGAGGTCATGCCTAGGCCCCAAAACATGCTAAACTAGCACAGTAAGCATATTATCACATGCAAACACACAAAATGCAGAGACCCCGCTTTAAGGATGTTACAGTTCTACCCCCCTTAAAAATAATTTTGGCCTCAAAATTACCTGGTCAGAAGAGTTGAGGTTATTGCTGCCGCATCACATCCTCTGGTTCCCACGTGGCCTCCTCCGTACCATGGTTCCGCCATAACACTTTCACCAAGGGGACTGACTTCCTACGCAAGACGTTGACATCCCGGTCCAAAATCTGTACCGGTTTCTCCTCGAAAGATAAGTTCGAGCTCATCTCAATCTCCGCAACTGGCACAACGTGTGACAGATCTGATCGATAGCGCCTAAGCATCGAAACATGAAAGACGTCGTGAATTTGACTTAACTCTACTGGCAACTCAAGCTGATAAGCTACCAGTCCTACTCGCTTCAACACTGTGTACGGCCCGATGAACCTAGGACTTAGCTTCCTTTTCTGCCCAAATCTTAGCACTTTCTTCCATGGCGATACCTTCAGAAAAACCTTATCGCCCACTGCATACTCTATCTCCTTGCGCTTAAGATCGGCGTAAGACTTACACTGTCGACACTTCCTTAAGACGAGCCCAAATCACCTTAACCTTATCCTCAATTTCTGCCACCCACTCTGGACCCAATATTTGCCGTTCGCCCAACTCTGTCCAACACGTAGGAGTGCGACATCTCCGCCCATACTGATTACCTCATATGGTGCCATCTGGATACTAAACTGATAACTATTGTTATAGGCGAACTCCACCAATGGTAGATACTCCTCCCAACTACCACTAAAATCCGAACCACGCCCCTTAGTATATCTTCTAAAATCGAACTACTAGTTCAGACTGGCCATCAGATTGCGGGTGAAAAGTCATCTTTGCTGAAATCCAACCTCGTTCCCAAAGCCTGATGCAAAGCCCTCCAGAACCTCGACGTGAACCTAGGATCCTTATCTAAGATAATTGACATTGGTACTCCATGCAACCTTACTATCTCGCCACATACAACTTAGCTAACTTCAAGTGAATAATCAACCTCACCCAGATGAAATGAGTGATTTAGTCAAACGGTCCACAATCACCCGGTGAGTCCTTCTTGCTAGGCGTAAGGGGTAGCCCACTGACAAAGTCCATAGTGATCCTTTCTCACTTCCATTGAGGAATCTTCACCTTTGAAGTAAACTTTGACGGTAGGTGATGTTCGACTTTGACTCTTGACACGTCGACACTTACCCACAAACTTCGGTCACTTCTCGCTTCAACCACAGCCACTAGAATCGCTCTCGCAAATCCCGGTACATCTTGCCACCTCCAGGATGCATAGCGTATGGGCTACTATGTGCATCCTGAAGAATCCTTTGCCTCAACTCGATGTCCTTCGGCATACAAGCTCTCCCTTGAAAACACAACATTCCATCGTGAGTCAAGCTGTAACCTTCCAAACCATTACTCTCTACCTGCAACCTCCGAGCATTCAAACCCTCATCCACTAACTGTTTCTCTTTAATCTGCTCTACCCAAGTCAGCTTTACTTGCAATTCTGCCAATAAACTCCTATCGTCATATAGACTAAGGTGAACAAACATCACTCGCAAGTCTGCTACCACCTTACGGCTCAACGCAACAGCCACCACGTTAGCCTTACCTGGATGGTACTCAATCGAGCAGTCGTAATCCTTCAACAACTCAATCCACCTTCGCTGTTTCAAATTTAAATCCTTCTGCGTCAAAAGATACTTCAGACTCTTGCGGTCCATGTAGACTATCAACTTCTCTTCGTACAAATAGTGTCTCCATATTTTTAGGGAAAAAGCCACTACAGCCAACTCCAAATCATGTGCCAGATAGTTAACCTCATGCGGTCTCAGCTGTCCAGACGCATATGCCACTACTTTCCCTTCCTGCATCAGCACACATCCCAAGCTAGTATGTGATGCATCGCAATAGACCGTGAATACCTTTCCTACCTCAGGCTGAACCAGGACCGGAGCTTCCGTTAGAATCTTCCTCAACTTGTCGAAACTTTCCTGTTGTTTCTCCGACCACACAAATGGAACTCCTTTCCTCAATAATTTGGTCAACGGTGCATGATCGAGAAAATCCTTCCACAAATCTCGGTAATACCCACCACCTAGAAAACTCTAAATTTTACAACCAACCAAGGCGATTTCCAATCCAACACCGCCTCAATCTTGCGAGGTCCACTAATCTCTTGTGGACACTCGTGACCTAAGAAAGTCACTTCCTAAGCTAGAACTCGCACTTCTTAAACTTGGCAAATAATCGCTTCTCCCTCGAGTTTGTAAAACTACCGCAAGTCGTATCATGATCTTCTTCAGTCCTAGAGTACACCAATATGTCGTCTATGAATACTACAACAAACTGGTCCAAGTACTGCTGGAACACCCGATTCATCAAGTCCATGAATACTGTCGATGTATTAGTCAACCCGAACGGCATCACCAGAAACTCGTAATGCCCATACTGAGTACGAAATGTCGTCTTATGAACATCAGCCTCCTTCACTTTGAGTTGATGATACCCCGACCTGAGATCTATCTTCAAGAAAACCGATTCACCCTTAAGTTGATCAAACAAGTCATCAATTCTAGGCAACGGATACTTGTTTTTGATCGTTAACTTGTTCAGCTGGCGGTAGTCTATGCACATCCGCATTGTACCGTCTTTTTTCTTAACAAAGAGCACAAGTGCTCCCCAAGGAGATATACTTGGTCGAATGAAACCTCGGTCCAACAACTCCTGAATTTGAGCCTTCAACTCTACCAATTCCTTTGGCGCCATTCTATACAGGGCTATAAACACTGGCGCAGTTTTGGGTAATAGGTCTATACCAAATTCTACTTCCCGATCTGGAGGCAGACCCGGAAGTTCTTCTGGGAATACATTCGCAAATTCCCCTATATTCGAGACACTCTCTGTTGCATCCTTGGTTCCCAAAGCACAAACATGCACCATGAATGCCTCACAACCCTTCCTTACCATTTTCTACGCCTTGATCAGAGACCACGTGGATAAGTAATCCTTCTATTACCTATCATCACCACCTCCCTACCTTCCATCGTCCTCAACACTATGCGCTTGGCGCATAATCCAAACTAGGCACAGTACTTCACCACCAATCCATCCAAGAATCATATCGAACTCCCCAAGCGGCAGTTCCATCAAATCGACCAAAAACACGACCCTTGAAGTTCTAGGGTACATCCCTATATAGTTTACTTACTTCTACAGAGTGACCTAAAGGGCTTATCACAGTCATCTTCCTAGAAGAAATCTCAGAGTTTAAGTTCATAGCTTCTACTATGCTACTGGCTACATATGAGTGCGTCGAACCCACATCTATCAAAGCATTATAAGGTAGTCTAAGGATTAAGAATGTACCGGTTATGACGTCCGGTGCATCGCCCTCCTCTCGATGCCTCACTGCATAGACTAATCCAGGCTGTCTTGCCTCTGTACCACCTACACCTCTGCCCGGTGCTCTACGGCCTCTACCAGAGCCATTACCTCCCCTAGTAGCACCATGGCCCCTCTGTGGCTGCTGACCATCCCTCCTGCTACGAGTCGATTACGCTCCCCAGTGCGCAACCTAGCTGACCTCTGTGGACAATCCCTCACTCGGTGCCCCATCGATCCACACTCAAAGTATCCCCTATTTCCAGTCCAACATTCTCCGTGTGAGATTTTCCATATCAAGCACATCGTGGCGGCCATTGAGTATTATCGTGATGAGCCTAGCGACTTGATTCGGCCCACTATATCTACCTCATTTCTGTTGATTCCCAGTAGGCCTAAACGGTCCAGAATTCCTTTTATTCCAACCCTTGTCCTGATTCCGTCTTACCGACTGTTTCACTTCCTCTGTAACTTTGGCCTTTTCCACTAAGACCATAAACTCTCTCTCCTGTAGTGGAGCAATCAACAACCTCAGATCATCCCTTAATCTATCCTCAAATCTGACACATCACTATGCTTCGTAGCTACGATGCCCCGAGCATATCGGCTTAACCTTAATAATTCTGCCTCGTACTCCAATATGGACTTATTCCCCTGAACCAGCCTCAGAAACGCCTTCCTCTGTGCATCAATATAACTGGTCCCAACATACTTCCTCTGATAAGCTACCTTGAAATAATCCCAAGTGAGATCATCTGCTGCAGCACCATCCCAAACCGTGAGACACCACTGGTATGACTCATCTCGGAGAAGCGACACTACTCCTTTTAGTTTCTCCTCAGCCGTCAGATCCAAATCGCCCATGATTCGTTCTGTCACTTCCAACCAATACTCGACAGTATTGGCACCACACCGATACACCTCGAAATGCCTCGGCTCCATTGGTTGAGTCGCTCGACATCTGATTTTTAAGCTCCGTACCTCCACCTACTCCGCCCTCTCTCCGGCCTCGCGCGACATCACTGCGACCTTGCATCTTCCCGTTTGATCACGATACTCTACACCAACAGCTGGTGGTGGTGGTATCTCATTCTCGGACCCTTGACCAGACTTAACGGGTTCCGATACGGTCATTCTGCCTCTACCGCACCCTCGCACATTACGACCACGTCCCCTAGTACTCATGTCTATAATCACGATTTATCTGCTTAAAGAAATTTTTTTTGAATTAGCTTCTGTTCCACTGATTACCCACGAGTAAGTTTTATGTAAAGAAATTTGGTAGTGGTTCTTTCGATCATCACAAAGTTTTCATTTCCAGTCCTCTACCCTAAATCAGTGAATCACATTCACTCATCAATAACCTCCTCCACCCACATTCCACGTGTAGGGGTATTCTCGTCATTTCACTACCCGGGGTATTTTCGTAATTAACCTATCGGGGTATTTCAGTAATAAATTAGGGTTAATTAGAAAACCTTTACAAATCATATGTATTTTAGAAATTTTAGAAATTGAAGGTATTTTGGTAATTTCGTAATCAGGGCTATTTTGGTAATCTCATAAACCAGAGGTATTTTCGTAATTTTCCAAAAATGTGGTCCAGGTGATTTTACGAAATAAGGGTATTTAAAAATTTTCAATTCGGGGGTACTTCGACAATTTTCCATACTGAGGGTATTTTGGTAATTTTTTACAAGTCAGGGGTAATTTGGTCATTTTTCAAATCAGGGGTATTTTGGCCATCTTCCAAATCAAGGGTACTTTGGTAATTTTAGAACCATAGGTTTATTTTAGGGTTGTACAAAACAAGGTGGCTGGTTCCTTTTGGGTTTTAGTTATTGAATTTAGCTTTGTGAATAAGTTGTCTCGATTAGGGTGGACCGTCACTCGCACTTTGGTAGGATTCAGTGAAGAGGAGGTGAGTCACTAGGACTACTTAAATACCAAGCTCCCCGAATCCATTCCTGACATGCGCTGTGATTTGCCACACCCTTAACTTAGCGGCGTACTCACAAGTTTGTTTAGTGGATCTTTAAGTCTTATGTAATTTGTGTTGGAGTAAGCTATTCCTAGGGTTCAATAACTCCTAGTCTTCTAATCTACGATCCCGAAATACCCATTTCCCCCCACATATAATTCACACAATGGTTAGGGATACTTACAGGTGGTTTGGTCTTGGGAGACTCGGTGCCAAGCTGTTCAAACCATGTACCTTTTCCACAAAACTTTTCAAAACCTTACCTTAAACATTTTGGGCCTCGGGCCCATAGCCGAGCCTTTGAACCTGGCTCTGATACCAAAATTGTAACACCCCAAAACCGGTCAACACACACCACGATCGAATCTGGCATGCTACGGGGTGAAAATGTTTGAATAAACAAGTTCCCCGGTTTATTTTACTAAAAATTTTGTTATCGATCTTAAAGTTTGGAAAACCTTATATAAAGTGTTGTTGAAAATGTTTCCGTGTTGCTTAACAATCCAGAAAAACACATGCTTAAGAAATCCGTTTGATATTACTAGTTGTTGAAAATTTAGGTTTGAAATTATCTTTATTAGTTTTGTCATTACCTTGTGAATAATGTCACCCGATGGTAACGTTGTAAAAACCCGATATAGAGTGTAGTTTTGTAAATCCCAATTTAAATTCAGTTGCTAAAGCAAATCAGGTTATTAATCATATGCATACGATAATTAAAATAAAATCTAAGAAAAAAACCCAAACTAATTCTTAGTGGCCTTATTACAAACCAAAACCAAATTTAAGTAAATAAATAAAATTTGAAATAGTAATTAAAAGAAAATCAAAACCCAAACGAGCATGCATGGTCGCCTCGAGTCCTCCCCGGCTCCATATCCGCAATCTATGCCTCATCTGCAAAAATATAAGGGAAGGGGTGAGTCACCAAGACTCAGTGTATAAATCCCTAACCCGATAGTGCAAGCACTTACACAAATCATCAGTAAAAACATGCAAATCATGCAACCCCATAACCTAACCATCCAATCTCCTTTATCTACCCCGTGTGGTCAAAACCACTGGTGGTCAAAACCACTGGTGACCGTAGTCACAAATATATATATCGGTGTGATCAAAACCACTGATGATCGTAGTCACAAATCAAGTGATGGGGCCAACCCATCGTGTGGTCAAAACCACTGATGACAATTCCGTAATTAACATGTGGGGCCAACCCACTATGGTACCAAACCACTGGGACGAGTCACAATATTCATATGTGATCAAAACCACTAGTGGTCAAAACCACTGGGACTTAGTCACAATTTATCAAATCAAAGGCAGGGCCAACTCGTAAATGCAGTTAAAACCATCGGTGACAGGTCAAATAATTCTTCCCCTCTACTCAACAATCCCACCATCATGTCCATATCAATCATGGCATAATAACATATAGTGATACAAACAACACATGGCATACATTTAACAATGACATGATAGCATATCTGAGATTCATAGTCGGGGACTTACCCGAGTCCATGCTCATGCCCACAAGGCATGACTCTTGGTTTAATGGCTATAACGAAACACAATAAACATGTCAAACTAACAAAGTGTGTAGCGTTATACACGACTATTTGTAGATCTAAGCGAAGTCCCAAAACGTTATCCCTCACTCGCCTACAATCGACCAACATAAAATTTTAAGATTAAAGCTATTATTTAAACACCAAAATCCGAAGATGAGTCACACAAAGGCACACTCACCTTAGTGCCGATTTGGTTTCCAACCAAATCCCGAAACTACTCAAAGGATCTCCCTTTACAATCGGCCAAGCTCTAACACCAAGATAATCAGTCTTTGGCTTTTGAAAGAATAAGAACCAAATCCAAAACGCCAAGAACCCTTACCTTAATCGGCAACCAAACCTCAAAAATCCACTATATTCAGTTACTATCCTCCCTACAATCGGCTTTAACACATCATTAGGAATCTAAAGGCCATTCGGCCATAACATGAATCCCAAAACTAAAAGAGTTTGACACATCCTTACCTTAGTCGATAGATTCGGCCACCAAATCACCAAAGTTTCGGCACGCCCTAGTGATCTTAGAGGTTTCGGCTACCCATATGAAACAAGAATGAAGTTTAATCTGGATCTTTAACGAGAGGATCAAATAGAAAAGAAGCCACTTACCAAGAGATTGGCTCTTCAAAGAGGATTAGAACATGTGAGAAGAGAAGGGAATGAGGCTAAGGGTTTTCGGCCAAAATACTAGATGAAAGTAAAAAAGAAACAACAAGACTTTCGGCTTTTGAAGATGGAAGAGGTGGAGAGGAAATAGACCCAAGATTCGGCAAAGAAGAGAAACTAAGGATGAGAAGGAGAACAAGAGGGATTTCAGCTTGAGCAAAAAGAAACAAAAACAAAAAGAGAAGATAAATGAGAGAGGTTTCGATTTGACACTAAACAAAGGAAAGAAAGACTCCTAAAGCTAGCCGATTTTAGCCTTTTCCCAAAGCACATTCGGCTCACCCCCCTTTCCAAGTACCAACCGATTGCTTCCCAAACTCGCACCATAACCCAAAGATCCGGCCAAGCATAACCCACTCATACTCAAACACTTGCCGTCCCCCCCCATCCCTCCTTGAATTCCTCTCATCCACTCATTCAAACAAGTTTGAATGAGTCCTACACCTATCACTTAAAGTTAGCTTAATCCATATCCTTCCAACAGAGTCCTACCTGAGTACACTTATTCCCACCTTGGTGTCAAAATAATAAGCAGAAAAGGGATTTCTGCAGCTCGAACCTGAGCTCTCCCCTCCCTGCATGTGGCGTCACCAACCAAGCACCTTAGTGGCGCCTCTCTTGCCACTTTGCCACTAGATTGTTCATGTCACAACCCTCCAATAATATCTCTTAACCCCTAACTTCCTTAACTCCCTATTCCTAAGTGTCAAAACAAAAAATTTTAGCCATGACTCAAGCCTAACTCGATGTCATGCCTAGGCCCTAAAACATGCTAAACTAGCACAGTAAGCATATTGTCACATACAAACACACAAAATGCAGAGACCCCGCTTAAGGGATGTTACACATCTTTTGCTAAGTGAATTCTACGAAAAAAATGCATGTAGGGACTAGTTTGTGAAAGTCTTGAGATTGGTCATACATGTATGATTTAGTGAGAATTGATGATTTCTTTAGTTGAGTAAATGGTTCTGCTATGCATGAAAGACTAGAAAGTTGAATGAAAATCACTTTACGAGCCTTAGGCCAAAAGTGTAAATATGAAAAAGTTTAAGGGCAGAATGGTAATTTTGCTAAAGTATGAGATAATGGTCAATTTAGTCAATGTGTGTGTTGAATGAGTTGATTTGTCATTAAAGATCAAGAAAAATGAAGCTCAGATCAAAACCGAGGCAAGAGCAAGGTGGTGGACTAAATTGGACATCTTTATACTTTTTGGGTACCGAGGTAAGTTTATGCGTAATCAGTGCATTATACTTATACGTTCTTAATGCTAGCTAGTGTGTAGATGAATAAGAATAAATGAGAATGATTGAGAACCTATGTGGTTCAAGTGGAATGAATGTGGTAGATATCACGAATGAATGAATGAATAAGTAGATATGTGAATGTGTAATGATAATAATTAATGGTGGGCTAAGTGCGATACCACCTTAATACTTAACAATATAGGTTGTGTGTGATACCATAGTTAAGTATATTATTTAGTGGGCTATGTGCGAAACCACTATGAGTACCTCTTGGTAGGCTATGTGTGATACTACCTTATTACCTGATTGTGGTGGGGTGAGTGCGAAACCAAGAGTAATTTATTTGTGTGGATGTATTAGTGTGATAAATTAATGTGTTGTATTTTGAGTAAATGTGGTATTGAGTGCGGGGTGCATGTCAATGATTATGAGTATGTGACTCATAATGTTTTGGAAATGTGGTAAGGATAGAAAGAGTAAGCATAATTGTGGCTGTGAATTTATTTGGTAGTATAATGCTAATTGTTGTTTAGTTTATACTAGAATGCTTAAAATTATTTATGTGTAAACTTACTAAGCTCAAGGTTTACTCATTTTCTTCTCACTTGTCCTATAGATAAAGAGGGTTGAATCGAGATACGTGGGTTAATCGAAAGATCGCCCACACTGTCAGCTCACTCCAGTACATTAGATTGAATATTTTGTATATGGCATGTATAGGGGCTAACCAAGTTAGTGAATTTTGTTGTAAACGGCTAAGATGTGTTAGCCTATAGATGGATACTTTATTTTGTATAACCCCATGGTTGTTGGCTACTTTATTATATGAAAATACATAGTTATCCATGTGAGATTGTGTTGGAATTTGAGTTGATTATGGATGTGTTGTTTGAGTATATGTTGTAAGAACTTGAGGGGTGAGAAGAGCTTAGCACATAGCTTTGTTCTTGTCCATGTGGATAAACACACGGACATGTGTCTAGGCCATGTGTGACACACGGCCAACCCACGGGTGTGTGCTTTAGCCATGTCTCTTTGACAGATTCGAGCAATATAGGCCACTGGCTAGCCACACGGGCGTGTGTCTAGACTTCAGGCCGTGTGGTGTAGTCAGTGTTCACCACAGGTGGTGAGCACGGGAGTGTGCCCTAGCCGTGGGGCATTGGCAGAATGCTTTGGTTTTCAAGCATGGGTTGTGTAACAGTCCGGTTTATACCCTAGTCAGAACAGTGGTTTCGGGACCACAAATTCGAGTTCGTATAATATTTTAATAGTATTTTTTTTGTCTCTGTTAAGTGATTGTGTATGTGCTGAAGTTTCGTAAGTTAATGTGAAACTTGCATGCTATTTGTGAAAGTATCAAGGTGTTATGGCTTTGTAATGGTGGAAGATTTATATGGCAAATTAGCCATTACTATAGGTAGCGGATGGCTATGGTCCATAATAACCTTCAGAAATATGTTTTATAATTAAAATTTTGAAGGATAAATTTGGAAATGGATTAATCATTTGTTTTGTAATAAAATAAACAAATGAAAAAGATATGTTCATCTTCATGTTTTTCTGAAAATATCAAGAAAGAAAAAGAAGAAAACCTTAAGCTAAGTTCGGCTATTTCAAGCTTGGTTAAGGTATGATTTTAAGTTGGATTTTGATGATTTTTATGTTTTTGAGATTGTTGCTTAGTCTACTATTAATCCCATGTCTCAATTTGATGAATTGATGTTGTCCATGAGAAATTCCATTGATGTTATGTTGAGCTTTGTGATGATTTGTGGTGTTAAATGAAAGATTTGAGCTAGATGAACATACTTTGTTCTTGAATTTTTGATGAATTTAGCTAATTAGGGCTAAATTGAGAAAATAGCAATTTGAGGGACTAAATTACAAATTTGATGAAAAATATGGGCTTGTATGAGATGTAGGAACATTCGGCTATGCATGAGTATGAGTTGATTTTGTGAATTCGATGTTTTGAGAAAAATAGACTAAATTGATAAATTGTGCAAATATGAGGGTTAATTTGCAAATAGCCCTAAATATATGTGTATGGATTGAATTGAATGAGTTAGTGAATAAAAGGATTAATTTTGAATATGTTTAGATCAAGAACCGAGGAAAACGGACTTAGATCGCGGGAAAGCGAAAATGGCGAGTAGCCGTTTCCATTCAGATAGATCGAATCAAGAGGTAAGTCATTATGCAAATAAGCGTATTTGTATTGAATTATGTGTGTTCTTATGACTATTGTTATCGATGAATACTTATGATATGATCTGTTCATGAATTTCGAAATAAGGATTACTTAGTGACATTGTCCGAGAAGTCCCGTATGAACCTAGGAATAGACAGGATTAGCTATGTCATGACATAAGTATCTGTTTTGTTTTATCATGTAAGACCATGTCAGGGACGTTGGCGTTGATTTGAGATTACGTGTAAGACAACTTCTGGGACTTTGGCATCGATATGCTATAAGTGTAAGACCACGTCTGGGACGTTGGCATCGATATGAGCTATAAGTGTAAGACAACATCTGGGACGTTGGCATCGATATGAGCTTTACGTGTAAGACCATGTCTAGGGCGTCGGCAACATATTGATTCGTGTAAGACCACATGCAGGGCGATGGCATCGATATTTGAGTGCATGTAAGACCTCGTCTGGGACGTAGGCATTGTACAACTATTATGAGTTTTCTGAGCATCCTACTAGATTCTTATTGGTTCAACGGGAAAGTTTGTGATATGAATTGCAAACCCGAGCTATGAACAATTAAGTGAACGAATGTCTGATTCAGGTACGTTTGGTGTATACACAAGTGTGTATAAAAAGGTAAGTACCTATATGACTTTGATTTGAAGAGAAGTAAGATTAAATATGAGAATGTGAATGAGATGCAAGAATGATTATGAAAGAACTATGTATACAAATGATTCTTGAATTGATGAATGTGGCAAATATGGTTAAGTATATGATTCAAAGCATATATGTGCTAATTTGATAAGTTTATTTGTATTATGACTTACTAATCTTTTAGAAAGCTTACTCTGTGTGTGTTTTATCTGTTTTTAGGTCGTCAAAGCTACTGAAGGCTCGGAACAGTCAAGGATCGTCATCACACTACTAAACTCCTTTTGGTACACTTTGAAAATGTATATAGTTAGATATAGCATGTATAGGCTATTTTTTTATATAAGTTTGTTATATGAACATAGTCATGTGGTTTGGCTAGTTATGAGTTGATTTTGGCCTTGCAAATGACCTATAATGTCACACGGCCATGGCACACGGGCGTGCCTAGTGACTGTGGGGTAAAGCCAGTAGCTAGCTTAAGAGCACACGGCCATGGCACACGGGCGTGCCTAGAAGCCATGTGAGAAACTCAGTATATGGCCTAGTAGTATACGGCCTTAGCACATGGGGTGCTTAGTAGCCATGTGGGTTTGGCAGGATCGACCACGGTCAGGGTACACAGGCGTGCTTGGTGGCCATGGTGAGAAGTCAGGTTCAACCACGAGGACGACACACGGGTGTGTCTAGCAGCCGTGGTGGGCACACGGTTTGATCCCACGGGTGTGTATCCCCTGTATTTTAAAAAAGTTTTTAAGTTTTTGAGAACTTTTGTATATGTTTCGTTTTAGTCCCGACCCGGGTTATAAGCATGTTTAAGGTCTCGTTGACCTATTTGAGGGACATTATGTGTATGATTGATGAATGAAATGTATGAAATGTTATGAAAGTTTTCGATCTGTCCGGTAACCCTTTAACCCTAATCTAGCATCGAATACGGGTTAGGGTGTTAAAGGTTGAGGGCATGGGCGTGTGAGACCTTACATAGGCGTGTCTCACCTTACACGGGCGTGTAGTCCCTGTTTAGGTAGAGAATTTTTAAAATCGTAGAAGTTTTTGATAGGGTCTCGAGAGCCCTCGTGAGTTCGAGTGAGGCCTCGTAAGTCGAGATTGAGGTTGTTGAGGTGACTTAAGAGAGTAGTCACGATGAGCCTAAGTGACAATCATGTGGTTTTAATCTGATGCGCCTCGGGCTGGGATTACAGCAAGTATTCTTGGTAAGGGTGTTATAGAAAAAGGCCTTTCACATGTTATCTATTTGCTTTTGGAGATTGTGCCCTTAATTGGAAAGCAACACTTCAAGTGATAGTGGCCTTATTGACTACTGAAGCAGAATACATGGAAATCACTAAAGTTGTGAAGGAATCAATTTGATTAAGAGGCCTATTTAGCGAATCGGTTAATGAGAAAGGGTCAATTTTCGTATATTGTGATAGTAAAAGTTTCATGCATCTCACCAAAGATCAGATTCACCATGAAAGGAAAAATCACATAGACATTAGGTATTACTTTTTTTTAGAGGTGATCATTCAAGAATATGTTAAAATTTACAAATTTGTACGGAACATAATTTGGTGACATGTTAACAAAAGTCTTCGGTTTCAAAGTTCAAGCACTACTTGGACTTGGTAAGTATCGATGAAGATCCGATTAGGCCCGTGATAGGGCTTGGCAAAGGAGTTAAGTGAAATATGAGTCAAGGTGGAGATTTGTGGAGTATGCATCACATTTAAGACAAAACAGTAAGTGACGTCTCGGTGAAATAAAGCTCACCGTTGCGACAAGCAACTGACGACACGATGAGGAGAAATCCTTCATGTCGACAATGCGACACCTCCTCATCAAGACATGGCAACATGTTCCTCAAGTTTCTTGGTTTTCTTCTCTTAGTTAAACTTTATTTTGGTTTCCCATTTAAACTTTGATTAACCAAGATATATTCTTGTAACACCCCTAACCCGTCTCCGTCGTAAGATTAGGGTTACGGAGCATTACAATACAATTAAAAACATTTAAATTCAAATATAAAAAATTAAATAAATTAAATGAAAACATATAACATTTGAATCTAATTATAGCAAAAATACATTTATGGGTCTTAAATCAACCCTATGGTGCCCTAAAAGTAATTTCAAAACAATCGGGGTCTTTTTAAACAAAATAGAAGAATCAATAAATTTTGAAAACAAAGATCACACAGTCATGTCGCCATCCGTGTGACATAGCTCGGACCATATCGATTACTCAAAGTATGGACACAAGGTGTGTCCCACTAAATCGTCCTCCGTGTGAATATTGAAATAGGGTCACGCGATGCCCTGCCTTAAGCGTGTTACAAAATAACTTGGGACATCGGACCGTGTCACAGGTAGTGTCTCGGGCAAGTATAAAACCTCGCGCAAAAAGCAATGACACACGGTCATGTGGAGAGGTGTGTATAGCACACAGTGTGTGTGACCGTGTGTCCCAGTAGTGTGCTCCTAATTTTACCTTCAAAATCAAGTTTACCAAAACATGCTTACTTGGACATGATGCAACCTAATTTCCATAATTTATACTACTCAAAACACAATTAAACAAACTCAAAACATGTCAAAACATCCATCCTATTTGCCTAACCAATGTGCCTTAATTGACACCACAATTCAATAATCAAATCAATATCACATTTCAAACAAAACAAATTGCATTCAAAGTACTCAAACACCTTTAAAAATTCATATCAAAACACCACTCTTTTCAATCCATAATTCAAATTTCCATATTCACATACTTTCATGAGACTTATACCAAATATACCAAACAAGTTCCAAACCAAAAACATATTCACATGTTCCAAAATCTATCTAAAGACAAGCATTATTCAAGTTTAACAAACTTCACAAATAACCAACGTAATTACAATTCACCTATTACATGATATATAACCTAAGGTGAACACTCAAAGGCTACCAAAAGATTTACGGATAGTGTGATTATTTGAGCCGATCGATCGTTTATTTCCTCAAAATGTATCTACAAGGAATTAAGAGAAAAGACACAAGTAAGATTAATTGAGCTTAGTAAGTTCAGCGGTTAAAACAATAAACTTACCAAGTAAAATATCTATTACAAAATATAGATAATAAAAAATCATGTCAATCACAATCAAATCACAAGTGATCTTTATGCTTAAATGAAAATGAAACAATCCAATCAAGTACATTATATCATTGAACACATGATCGATGAATGTTATAACAGATTCGAATACACGGTTAACCATCCAAAACATACCAAATAGCTCAAATGAGCTAACCATCCGAGAACACGCCTGAGCACCAAGTGCCTAGCTCGTAGGCTAACATCCCTCCGAAACACACCTTGGCATTGAGTGTCAAGCCCAAAGGCTTTACATCCACCCCTTGAACACACCTTCAATCACTTTAATATAACACGATAGTTTGTAACAAATGATGAACTTTGGTATATTCAGTAAACAAGAACATATCAGAATCATCATCTCAACACTAATTAATCCCTTACAACGCGCAATATAACCTATTGTCATGCCAATTATATCCTATCCTACGTTCATTGGCTCAATTATTTATCGAATAACAACATTTAATATAATCACTTTCTCAAATCAATCCATTTAATACAATTTAACACTTTGAAGACATTTAACAATATCAATTCATAAATAAAAAAAATATCTAAATTATATAAAAATTAAACCGTACGAACTTTCCAGGGCTAAATTGTAGAAAAAACAAAAGTTCAAGGACGAATCAGCAACCTTCACTTTTCCACTATTACCAACTTGCTCTTGATATGAAAGGATTATTTATGTCGAATACTCAAGCTTTAACTATGGCTTTTTCTTTCCTTCAAATCACGACAAAGAACAAGAAAAGATGATAAGATTCTCTTTTGTTTTTACTTAATTTAAGTTTTATTATCTATTTACTATTTTGCCCTTAAATAAGCATCCAAATTTCACTCTAATTTACCTACTCACCATCCACTATATCTATCTACATGTGTATTTACCATTTAAGTCCATGAATTTTCAATTTCATAGCTATTTAGTTCTTTTAACTAATAGGAACTAACATTTACATCTTTTACGATTTAGTCTTTTTTAATTAATTACTATCTAAACATTAAAATTTCTAAACCAAATTTTAATACAATACTAATAACCTCAAAAATATTTATTAATTAATATTCACAGACTAACATGATGGAGTTTGAGGTCTCGAAACCACTATTTCAAACACCATTAAAAATTGGGTTGTTACAACTTCCCCCTTAGGAAATTTCGTCCTCGAAACTATTACCTAAGAATAAATTTGGATATTTTAATCTCGTCTATTATTCATTTTCCCAAGTAGATTCCTCAATACCATGTCGATTCCATAAAACCTTTACTAACAGTGCCTGTTTATTCTTGATTTTCTTTCACTTCACAAGCCAAAAATTTTATCAGTTCTTTAGAATACAACAAATCAAGCTTTAACTCAATTTCACTAGTATTAATCACATGGGAAGGATCTGATCTGTACCGTCTCAGTATCGAAACATGAAAAACATTATGAATTTTCTCAAGTTTGTGAGGCAAAGCTAACCTATATGCTACAGGACCAATTATTTCAATGATTTCAAATGGTCCAATAAATCTCAGACTCAATTTCCCTTTTTTGTCGAATCGAAGCTCTTTCTTCCACGGTGAAACTTTCAAAAACACTGGATCGCCAACAGCAAATTGTATATCTTTTCTTTTCAAATTTGCTTACGACTTCTAATGATCAAATGTAGCTTTTAAACAATCACGAATAATACGGACCTTATCTTCAGTTTTACGAATCAAATGGGTTCCAACTAATTTAGATTCGCTCAACTCGAACCAGATTACAACGATGTTCTACATTTTCCACCATATAAAGCTTCAAATGGTGTCGTTTTAATACTTGATTGATAGCTATTATTATAATCAAATTCAGCTAATAGCAGAAATTTCTCCCAACTTCCATCAAACTTAAGGATACAAAAAAATTGTAACATGTCTTCTAAAATTAGTATTACTCACTCTGACTGCCCATCTATCTGCCGATGAAATGTTGTACTAAAATTTAGTTTCATACCTAAAGTTTTGTGAAGTTTTCCCAAAAATCTAGATGTAAATCTCGAATCTCAATCAGAAATAATAGACAATGGCACTCCGTGCAACCTGACGATCTCTGCCACAAACAACTTAGCTAATTTTCCAAGTGAATAATCCATTCTGACCAGAATAAAATGAGCTGACTTTGCCAATCTATCAACAATAACCCAGATCGAATCTTTCTTTCTCGGTGATACAGGAAATCCATATACAAAATCAACCATGACTCACTCCCATTTTCATTTATGAATCATTACAGGTTGTAATAATCTAGATGGTACCTAATGTTTAGCTTTCAGCTGTTGGCAGATCAAACATTTAGCTATGAACTCAGAAATTTTGTATTTAATACCCTGCCACCAATACATTTGCTTCAGATCACAAAACATTTTCGTACTACTCGGGTGAATAGAGTACGTACTATTGTGAGGTTCAAACAAAATATCTCACTTCAACTTCGGATTATTTGGAACGCATATTCTATAGCGAAAGTATATTAAACCATCATCATCAACCCTAAATTCTATGGACTGATTACTTTAAATATATTCTCATTTAGCTAATAATTTTGAGTCATCATTTTGTAATTCTCGAATTCACTAAAGGACCACCGGTTTAATCTTTAGTTCGACTAAAAGTGAATCATCACGATTCCTAATCAGCTGAGCATTCAATGCTCTCAAAGAAAACATTTATTTTTGACTAAGTGTGTTTGCAACCACATTAGCTTTTCCCAAATGATAATCAATAACGAGATCATAATCTTTTAACAATTCAAGTCATAAATCATTTGCTTCAAATTCAATTCTTTTTTAGTCATCAAATATTTTAGGCTTTTGTGATCCATAAATATATGACATTTCTCACCATATAGATAATGTCACCATATGTTTAAAGAAAAAACAATCGCGACTAATTCAAGATTGTGAGATGGGTAGTTTCTCATGTGAGGCTTTAACTAGCTAGAAGCATATGCTAATACTTTTCTGACTTGCTTCAATACACAATCCAATCCACTGAGTGACGTATCACTATAAATAATGTATTCTTTCTCGGATTTAGGCTGAGTTAGTACAGGAGCTTTTGTCAACATATTTTTCTTCTAATCAAAACTACGCTAACATTTACCTAACCAAACAAATTCAACATTTTTTGTAACAACTTTGGTCATCGGTGAAGCAACTATAGAAAAATTCTTAACGAAAGCGAAAATAATAACACCTTTAACCTAGAAAACTTCATACCTCTAAAACATTTTGAGCTTTCCGGTTGACAATAATGAAAATTTTACTTGGGTCAACACGAACCCCATCTACAAAAATTACGTGACCGAGAAATCCAACCTCATGGAGTCAAAACTCAAATTTACTGAATTTTGCATACAATTATTTCTCGCGCAAAATCTATAACACAATTCTTAAATGTTGAGCAAGCTCTGATTCTATTTTAGAAAAGATCAGAATATCATCAATAAATACAACCACAAATCTATCCAAATAAGGTTGAAAAACTCTATTTATTAAATCCATAAAAGCAATAGGAGCATTAGTTAATCTGAACGGCATCACCAGAAATTCGTAATGACCATAAGGAGTTTTGAAAGTAGTTTTAGGCACATCGACATCTTTAACTTGCAACTGATAATAACCCAATCTAAGATCTATTTTTGAGAATATTGTCGCACCTATCAAGTGATCAAATAAATATCGATCCTAGGCAAAGGATATTTATTCTTTATTGTAACCTTATTCAGCTGCCTATAATCAATACATAATTTCAACTACCTGTCTTTCTTTTTTACAAATAATATAGGTGCACCCCATGGAGATATGCTCGGTCAAATAAAACTTCTATCTAACAATTATTGCAATTGTGCTTTAAGTTCTTTCAATTCAGAAGGTGTCATTTGATATGGCGAGATCGATATCGGAGTAGTTTCAGGTGTCAAATCAATAACAAATTCAATTTCACGCTCTGGCGGCAACCCTAGTAACTCTTCAGGAAACACATCTATAAATTCTTTTACAATCGATACCTGATCCAACTTTGACTCTGAATCTTATGTATCAAGTATATAAGCCAAAAAAACCTCACAACCTTTACGAATCAATTTTTGTGCGAGATAGTTGAAATAACTCGATGTCTTGTTTGATGTATCGATTTAGGCATAATCGTTTCACTTATGCGATATCTCGAGATCAATCTATTTCTATCTACAATTTCCCACAACATCATGTAGCATCAACCGATCTATTCCCGAATGATATCAAATTCACAAAAGGGTAACAATATCAAATCAGTAAGAAAATCACAACCCTGAATTCTCAGCGAACAATTACGACATATTGAATCAACTAACACATTATGACTCAATGGATTAGTAACTCTAATATCAAACTCCATTAACTCAACAAGTAAATTCTTATTCGTTACTACTATCGTGCCAATATATGAATGAGTTGACCCAAGGTCAATCAATGCATACATAGTAACATCAAAGAGATAGAATGTACCAGCAATAAAATCAAACGCAGTAGCTTTCTCTTGAGCTCGAATGGCGTATGCTCACACAAAAGCTCTAGCTTCTGATTAACGGTTGTATCTTTAGTGCCACTGCGATTTGCTCTAATATTATTACTCTAGCCAGGACGTCTACTCTTCTAAGGCGAACACATTTGCTTTTCATTCTTTTCTTCATTATTACAAGTTATTTTTGGGCCATTCCATACAAAATGATCTGTCGAATCACATCTGTAGCATGCACATGTTTTGGTCCTACACTCACCAGCATGTAGTTTTTGTAACGGACTGAATTTGACCCTAGTCGGAATGGTGGTTTCGGGACCACGAATGAGTCTGAGAAATATTTTAATATTATATTTTGAGTCTATTATACATGAATTAATGTGTGTGAAAGTTTCGTAGAAAAATTTTATTGTTTAAGTGCTTAATTTGATAAAAAGGACTTAATCGTAAAAGCGTAAAAGTAGCATACTAAAGTGAAAGGTGTTAATTTGAGCATGGCTTTATACAATGAGGTATAAAAGGGTAAATAACCCATTTTAAGGGTCGTTGGCGGCCATGGACAAGTTTGTCCTTAAATTATATTGTTTGGTTATTTTTAACTTAAGGTTGATTAGGTAATTTAATAATAAAGTATTATATATTAAATAAAACAAAAACAAATGGCCATTCTCATCTTTTTAGTTGATGGCGAATGTTGAAAGAAAAAAAAGAGTCTTTTTCTTTGATTTTCGACAATTGAAGGCTTGATTTCAAGGTTAGTTTGAACTCGGTTTTGTTAATTTTATGTTTTGAGATCCTTGCTTCAAACCGTAGGTGACCCATGTTGAAATTTTGAATCTAAGTATGCTTGAAATTGGCTATTGATAGGTTTATATGATTTTAATGTTTGATGAAATTAGATGAAAGATAGGTTAAAAATTAGTATATTATGTGTTGGAAGTTTTGGTGAATTTGTGTTTTTAGGGCCAATTTGTAAAAATAAAATTTTAGAGGGGCTTAATTGTAAAATAAATGAAAGAAATAGACTTGTATAGTCCTTATACATATTCGGCCCTTAAGGAGTATGGGGAAATTTGATGTATTTTGAGTTTTATGCAAATAGGACTAAATTGCAAAGTATTGAAATAGTAGGGGTAAAATGGTAATTTGCCTGTTTGTGTGTTTTGGGACTAAATTGAGATGAAATGTATTTGAATGAGCTAAATTTTAATGTGTATTAGATCAAGAGCAAAGAAAAACGGAATTAGATCGGGGAAAGACGAAGGTTCTCGAATAGCCGATTCGCACGGACTATCGACAACCGAGGTAAGTCCTTAAGCTAAAATGAGTCATGGAATTATTTATGAAACTGTTAAATGATATTGTTCGATAAATTTAAAGGTATACTATTGTAATAGCCGAATGTACATTGTGAAATTGGCTTGAATGCCAAAATTGACAATACGAGATTAATGTGTATCTTTGATATATTATTTAGGAAAAATGTGAAGTATGTGATTGGTTTGTGTATGTATTTGGGCTTAGTGCCTAGCAAGCCTTGTGCCGGTGATATATTCGGGCTTAGTGCCTAGCAGGCTTCGTGCCGGTGATATATATATTCAGGCTTAGTGCCTAGCAGGCTTCGTGCCGGTGATATATTTGGGCTTAGTGCCTAGAAGGCTTAGTGCCGGTGATATATTCGGGCTTAGTGCCTAGCAGGCTTAGTTCCGGTGATTTATTTCGGGCTTTAAATGCCTAGCAGGCTTTATGCTGGTGATATGCTATAAGTGGAGATTCTGAACATCAAACAAGGTGAGATGTTTATGTAGTGTTATGTGGTAAAAGTTCAGGTAAGAACTAACCTACCATTTTAGTAAGGAATGAAGTGAACTAAAATTCTTATTGTATAGTTAAAGATCAGTGATGAGTGTGACAAAAGCGCTTGTTCTTGTGTATAAGTAGAAATAGAAGATCGATGCCTAGATTGTTTCATATGAAATAATAATGTACGGAGTTCACGATGTCATAGCAATGATATTTAAGTAAAGAGCATTACTATTATTCAGCTATCTATATTTTACATAATGAAATAATTATGTTTCATACTATAAGCTTGGATTTTAATATGTTTAAATGTATGCTCATTATATTTATATTTGCTTGAGACTTACTAAGCTAGTAAGCTTACTGTGTGTGTGTCTTTGTCTATCTCTGTTTTATAGATTTTGATTCGAACTACGGGCTCGAAGGATCATCCGTGAAGTCAACCACACTATCGACTTTCTTTTGGTATTGAAAACTTAGTTTTTTATTTAAAAGGGCATGTATAGGCTAGACTAAACCGTATAACTAATGTTTTGTAATAGTGTAAATATGCTAGCCATGCAAAAATGGCTATCTATTTTGAATAACTTGTTTAGTGTTTTGATGATATAGTTTGCTCATGCCATGAACTATTATTTATGCTTGATTATGGTTTAATCATGTGTGAGTGGTACTATTATTTATGCATGTTAGGTTATGACATGAATGACTTATAAATTAATTCATGTTGATGAGCTTATTATATGGTATATACATTTATAATGTTTGGATTCATGATTGACAATGAATAATGGTAAGCTTGGTGTAATATTAGGTTTAGTCAATAAAGTAAATGATGGATGCATATTTAAGTTATAGTATGTGAGACATATGCATTAAATAATGTTATGACATGTGTGTGTATTTGAATTGGTCACTTACTAGATAAGCATTAAGTTCAATATTGTATGATTGTATTAGGCTATTTCGATTCAATTTGTGTAAGTGAGTACATACATACATTATTCTTGGATAGTTGGATATTAGGTTCGAACTTTTGTTTAGTTTATTGAATGTTAGATCGAATGATATTTAGATATGATATGTTTGATATGTGATCACCTATATGAGATTTTGATAGACCTTTTTTTATATATGAATAGGGGTGGTAGTTTAGTGAGTTGGATTAGGACTCAGTGCATATTATTTTGGATGTGTAATTTGGAAGCATGAGTTAGCCTTGTAAACTTTGTATTCGGTAATAGAGAATATTAATGAACATGTACTTGAATGGCAAATCCGGGTATGGAAGTTATAGGTATATGAGTATTTAGTGTGTCCTATGTGAATCAGTAATGAGATAGCCAAATGAGGGAAATATGGTTTTGATGGCATTCGGCCATATGCTTTAATATTGTATAAAATTCAAAGTGGTAATATGTGTATGTATGTGATGAAAGATATCTTAATTTTTGGGTCTAGTATGCCATGTATTACATTTACTAAATTAAGATTTTAGAAATTGATCTTATTAAACTTATCTAGACAAAGAGATTGTACATGTTTGAATTGTATGCAAATTTAGTGTGAATAGTGCATGCAAAAGTAATGAATAAGTTGCTTAAATTTATGTGGCTCAATTATACGCATGTTAACCAATTTTAGGTTTGCATTGGATCGATTGAGTGTTGGTTCTATTTTATTTTGGTATGAGAGAGGTTTATTTAAATGTCATGTCTATTACATAATTAAAAACTGATTATGCTGTATATGACTTAAGTGATTGATCAAAAGTTGTGATTTAAATAGTAATACCCCTAACCCTAATCTGACGATGGATACTGGTTAGGGGTCTTACATTTTATTGGTATCAGAGCTACAATTTAGTCGATTTTAGGACTACTAGTAGTATGTCGAGTCTAGCTATACATCCCTTTAAATTGTATATATGATAGTGTGGTGACTTGACAATTTCAATTGTATTTTATATAGTAAATGGATTACGATCTGATAGAGCCGTGGCAGATGATGTGGAGTGTGTCGCTTTGGTCTCGCACATGGATCGGTGCCACTAGACTCTCAACCGATTCACGGGTAACCACGAGGAGAGGCTAAACAAGCCTTATACCAAATGATGAATGAATGGTTTACCCAGTTTATTGAGAATAATCCAAGCTGTACAACAACCTCCACCCCGAATAATCCAACTCCGGTACCTTGACACCCAGATGATAGATCAATGAGATCTAGTAGGCCTCCTGTTGATAAAATTAGGAAATTTGGGGTCGAAGAATTCAAGGCTAATGATGATGATGATGCGAGCGAAATGAAATGTGGCTTGATAACACTATTCGGTACTTGATGAGCTATCTTGCACTCGGACGAATGTTTGAAATGTGCTATATCTTTGCTTGGGACACCGCCTATCACCGGTGGAATACACTAGTATCAGTGGTTCCAAAAGAAAAAGTGACATGGGATTTCTTCGAAATGAATTCATAAGAAATATATCACCGAGGTTCATCGATCGAAGCGTAAAAATTTCTTGAACTAAAATAGGGGCAAATGACCGTGGTGAATATGAGCGAAAATTTGTCGATTGAGCCGATATGCTCGGGAGTGTGTATCAAGCTGAAGCCATTATGTGCAAAAGGTTTGAAGATGGTTTGAATGAAGAATTAAAGTTGCTTGTTGGAATTCTTGAAATCAAAGAGTTTGTGACACTCGTCGGCGAGTTTGCAAAGATGAAGAGCTTGGGAAGGAGAAAAGAAAGGTGAGGCGAAGCTAGAAACACCGTAAAAGATCGTGGGTAAGAATTTCCATTCCACATCTAAGAAGTTTAGAGATGACTTGATCGACACAAAGCTACTTGATTCGTTTAGGCGTGATCGACCTCCGGTGGGCTCCAGAGCTACCTCGATGGCGGTGTTGGTAACGTCCCACGAATCGAGTTGAATGCAAACATTGTGGAAAATGGCATTACGGAAGTTGTAGAGTTCGTGACCGGTCTTGCTTTAAATGTGGATCCTCGGACCATTTTATTCGAGAGTGCCGATGTTAGGTGGTAGAATCTGACCTGAGAACTCTAGGCCGAGTAGTGCATCGATCAGGCGGACCACCCGACATTACGGTAATGTAGGTGGTAGTCGAGAGGGACAAAGAACACAACAGATCGATCTGAGGCTAGAGCTCCACTAGAGCTTATGTTACTCGAGCTAGAGAGATGCTACTTCTCGGATGTCATTCTGGTACTTTCACCCTTTATGATACTCTGTGATTGCATTAATTGATCTGGTTCGACCCATTCATATGTATGTGACACTCGGTATTCGGTAAGACTCTTCCAGTTGAGTCTCTTGAGTTTGTGATTCGTGTATCCAACCCTTTGGGTAGATGTGTGTTTGTTAATAAAGTGTGTAAAGGTTGCCCATTGATGATTGGGATTTTTGCTTCCCAATCGATTTAATCTTGTTGCCTTCGATGAGTTTGATATAATTTTGGGAATGGGTGGTTAACCGCATGATCACGGTGGTGAATTGTAAAAGAAAGCTTATTGATTTGAGACATCGAGCGGTGAGATCGTTAGAATTGAATCTAGTGATTTAGGTGGGTTTCTATAGTTATATCCTCGATGTTAGCCCGAAGTATGTGAGAAAAGGTGCGAAGCTTATTTGGCTTATGTCTTTGGATAATAAATTGTCGAGAAATAGATTGAATTAAATCTTGATTGTATGTGAATACCGGATGTGTTTCTTAAGAACTACCGGTTTACCCCGATCGAGAGATTGAGTTTGGCATTGAATTAGCTCCGGGAACAACTCCGATCTCAATAGCTCCATATCGGATGGCACCGACTGAACTAAAAGAGTTGAAAGCACAGTTGCAAGAGTTAACAGATAGGGGCTTTACGTGACCAAGTTTCTCTCCTTGGGGTGCGCCAGTTCTTTTTGTGAGAAAGAAAGATGGAACGATGCGAATGTGTATTGATTATCGGCAACTGAATAAAGTAACTATAAAGAATAAGTACCCGTTACCTCGGATTGATGATTTGTTTGATCAGTTGAAAGGGGCTTTAGTATTTTCGAAGATAGATTTGAGATCGGGTTACTATCAGTTGCGAGTCAGAGATATAGATGTGCCAAAGACTGCATTCCGGACGAGGTACGGACATTTTGAGTTTTTGGTTATGCCTTTTGGGCTTACTAATGCACCTGCTATTTTTATGGATTTGATGAATCGGGTTTTCAGACAGTTTTTGGATCGATTTGTGGTAGTGTTTATTGATGATATATTGATTTACTCCAAAGATGAAATTGAACATGCTGAGCATTTGAGATTAGTACTACAAACTTTGCGAAATCAGCAGTTGTATGCGAAGTTTAGTAAGTGTGAGTTCGGATGAAAGAATTCGACTTTTTGGGACATGTTGTTTGACATCGAGCATTGAGTTGATCCGAACAAAATATCGCCTATACTTGATTGGAAGCCACCAAAAATGTTTAGAGATTGAAGTTTTACGGGACTTGCGGGTTACTACCGATGATTTGTGAAAGATTTTTCTATGATAGCTACCCGTTGACAAAGTTATTGCGAGAAAGATGTCGAGTTCGAGTGGTCGGAAAAGTGTCGAAAAAGTTTTGATCATTGAAAGCCCTTTTGACGAAGCTCGATATTAGTTCACTGAATCGGGTAAAGAATTTTTGTTTATTCGATGCTTCTTTAAATGGTTTGGGCTGCATTTTGATGCAGGAAGGCAAAGTTGTAGCCTACGCTTCAAGACAATTGAATCCGCATGAAAGAAATTACCCGACGCATGATTTAGAGCTTGCAGCCATTGTGTTTGCATTGAAGATTTGGTGTCATTACTTATTTGGCGAGAAATGCCATGTTTACTCGGATCACAAAAGTCTGAAGTATCTAATGACTCAGAAAGACCTGAATTTGAGACAACGTAGGTGGCTAGAACTGTTGAAAGACTATGAATTGGTGATTGACTATCACCCGGGAAAAGCTAATGTTGTTGCGGATGCGTTAAGTCGAAATCATTATTTGCTCTTCGTGCAATGAATGCAGAGATGGCTATGTCTAGTGATGGTTCGATCATAGCGAGTTCTGAGCAAGACCGATGTTTATTCACAAATTTGTGATGTCTGAAAGTTGATGAAGATTTGATTGCTAGTCGAATTCGATTGAAAAAAGTGCAATCGATTTTTGATTGATGCAAATGATTGTTTGAATTTTAAAAGCCGAATGTGTGTTCCAAAGAACTCGGTTTGATCTGAGATGATTTTGAGTGAGGCTCATAGTGGTGATATCGATACATCCGGGTATACGAAGATGTATAACGATTTGAAACAGTTCTATTGGTGGCACGGCATGAAGCGGGATATATCCGAATTTGTTTGAAATGCTTAATTTGTCGACAAGTAAAAGCTGAACATCAAGTGCCATCTGGACTACTTGACCAATCTGATACACGAATGGAAATGGGATAGAATTACAATGGATTTTGTATCCGGTCTTCTTATGACACCGAGTAAGAAAGATGCCGTATGGGTTATAGTTGATAGGTGACTAAATCAGCTCATTTTGTGCGGTTAAATACGGACTTTTCACTCGATAAACTTCTTTGAATTGTATGTATCGTAAATTGTAAGATTGCATGGTGTCCGAGTTCCATTGTGTCGAACGAGACCGAGATTTACATCACGATTTTGGAAGAAGTTGCAAGATGCTTTAGGTACTAAACTACATTTTAGTACTGACCTTTCATCCATGAACAGACGATCGATCGAGCGAACTATTCGAATACTTGAGGACATGTTGAGATGTTGCGTTCTCGAGTTTAAAGGTGCGTGGGAGCGATACCTACCTTTGATTGAATTTTCTTATAATAATAGCTTTCAATCTAGTATCAAAATGGCGCCCTATGAAGCCTTATGCGGCGAAAGTGTCGAACACCATTATCTTTGGTGAGCTCGTGAGAATAAGATACAGGGTTGATTTGATTAAAGAAACTGAGCAAAGTAGCTATTATTAGAGACAATTTGAAAGTCGCCGGATCGCCAAAAGTCTTATCTTGATATGAAGCGTAAAGACATTGAATTTCGGTAGGAGATCGTGTATTCTTAAAAGTTTCTCCGTGGAAGAAAATACTCGATTTGGTCGAAAAGGCAAGTTGAGTCAAGATTTATCGGACCGTATGAAATCATTGAGCGTATTGGGCGGTTGCTTATAGATTGAGATTGCCCTACGAGTTAGAAAAGATACATGACGTGTTTCACGTTTGATGCTTAAATAAGTCTGGATCGGATCCGTCTCATGTGATCACACCCGTGCAGATTGAACTCAATCGATTTAACATATGATAAAGAACCGATCCGTATCTTAGCTCGAAAATAAAAGAGTTAAGAAATAAAAGAATTCCGTTAGTGAAGGTTCTATGGAATCGTCACGGAGTTGAAGAGGCTACGTGGGAGCTGAGGATTCAATGAGGCAACAATATCCAACCTTGTTTAGCGGTAAGATTTTGGGACGAAAATCCTAAAAGGGGAGAGTTATAATTTGAATTTGACCCTAGTCCGAGCGGTGGTTCTGGGTCCACGAATCTGAGTCGAGAAATATTTTAATATTATATTTTGAGTCTATTATATGTGAATTAATGTGTGTGAAAGTTTAGTAGAAAAATTTTATTGTTTAAGTGCTTAATTTGATAAAAAGGACTTAATCGTAAAAGCGTAAAAGTAGCATACTAAAGTGAAAGGTGTTAATTTGAGCATGGCTTTATAAAATGAGGTATAAAAAGGGTAAATAACCCATTTTAAGGGTTAGTGGCCGGCCATGGACAAGTTTGTCCTTAAATTATATTGTTTGGTTATTTTTAACTTAAGGTTGATTAGGTAATTTAATAATAAAGTATTATATATTAAATAAAATAAAAACAAATGGCCATTCTCATCTTTTTAGTTGATGGCCGAATGTTGAAAGAAAAAAAGAGAGTCTTTGTTCTTTGATTTTCGACAATTGAAGGCTTGATTTCAAGGTTAGTTTGAACTCGGTTTTGTTAATTTTATGTTTTGAGATCGTTGCTTCAAACCGTAGCTGACCCATGTTGAAATTTTTGAATCTAAGTATGCTTGAAATTCGGCTATTGATAGGTTTATATGATTTTTAATGTTTGATGAAATTAGATGAAAGATAGGTTAAAAATTAGTATATTATGTGTTGGAAGTTTTGGTGAATTTGTGTTTTTAGGGCCAATTTGTAAAAATAAAATTTTAGAGGGGCTTAATTGAAAAATAAATGAAATAAATAGACTTGTATAGTCCTTATACATATTCGGCCCTTAAGGAGTATGGGGAAATTTGATGTATTTTGAGTTTTATGCAAATAGGACTAAATTGCAAAGTATTGAAATAGTAGGGGTAAAATGGTAATTTGCCCGTTTGTGTGTTTTGGGACTAAATTGAGATGAAATGTATTTGAATGAGCTAAATTTTAATGTGTATTAGATCAAGAGCAAAGAAAAATGGAATTAGATCGGGGAAAGACGAAGGTTCTCGAATAGCCGATTCGCACGGACTATCGACAACCGAGGTAAGTCCTTAAGCTAAAATGAGTCATGGAATTATTTATGAAACTGTTAAATGATATTGTTCGATAAATTTAAAGGTATATTATTGTAATAGCCGAATGTACATTGTGAAATTGGCTTGAATGCCTAAATTGACAATACGAGATTAATGTGTATCTTTGATATATTATTTAGGAAAAATGTGAAGTATGTGATTGGTTTGTGTATGTATTCGGGCTTAGTGCCTAGTAGGCCTTGTGCCGGTGATATATTCGGGCTTAGTGCCTAGCAGGCTTCGTGCCGGTGATATATATATTCGGGCTTAGTGCCTAGCAGGCTTCGTGCCGGTGATATATTCGGGCTTAGTGCCTAGCGAGCTTAGTCTTGAGTGATATATTCGACTTAGTGCTTAGCAGAGCTTAGTCTTAGGTGATTTATTTGAGCTTTAAATGCCTAGCAGGGCTTTATCTGGGTGATATGCTATAAGTGGAGATTCTGAACATCAAACAAGGTGAGATGTTTATATAGTGTTATGTGGTAAAAGTTCAGGTAAGAACTAACCTACCATTTTAGTAAGGAATGAAGTGAACTAAAATTCTTATTGTATAGTTAAAGATCAGTGATGAGTGTGACAAAAGCGCTTGTTCTTGTGTATAAGTAGAAATAGAAGATCGATGCCTAGATTGGTTCATATGAAATAATAATGTACAGGTTCACGATGTCATAGCAATGATATTTAAGTAAAGAGCATTACTATTATTCAGCTATCTATATTTTACATAATGAAATAATTATGTTTCATACTATAAGCTTGGATTTTAATATGTTTAAATGTATGCTCATTATATTTATATTTGCTTGAGACTTACTAAGCTAGTAAGCTTACTGTGTGTGTGTCTTTGTCTATCTCTATTTTATAGATTTTGATTCGAACTACGGGCTCGAAGGATCATCCGTGAAGTCAACCACACTATCGACTTTCTTTTGGTATTGAAAACTTAGTTTGTTATTTAAAAGGGCATGTATAGGCTAGACTAAACCGTATAACTAATGTTTTGTAATAGTGTAAATATGCTAGCCATGCGAAAATGGCTATCTATTTTGAATAACTTGTTTCGTGTTTTGATGATATAGTTTGCTCATGCCATGAACTATTATTTATGCTTGATTATGGTTTAATCATGTGTGAGAGTGGTACTATTATTTATGCATGTTAGGTTATGACATGAATGACTTATAAATTAATTCATGTTGATGAGCTTATTATATGGTATATACATTTATAATGTTTGGATTCATGATTCGGCAATGAATAATGGTAAGCTCGGTGTAATATTTGGTTTAGTCAATAAAGTAAATGATGGATGCATATTTAAGTTATAGTATGTGAGATATATGCGTTAAATAATGTTATGACATGTGTGTGTATTTGAATTTGTCACTTACTAGATAAGCATTAAGTTCAATATTGTATGATTGTATTAGGCTATTTCGATTCAATTTGTGTAAGTGAGTACATACATACATTATTCTTGGATAGTTGGATATTAGGTTCGAACTTTTGTTTAGTTTATTGAATGTTAGATCGAATGATGTTTAGATATGATATGTTTGATATGTGATCACCTATATGAGATTTTGATAGACCTTTTTTTATATGTGAATAGGGGTGGTAGTTTAGTGAGTTGGATTAGGACTCAGTGCATATTATTTTGGATGTGTAATTTGGAAGCATGAGTTAGCCTTGTAAACTTTGTATTCGGTAATAGAGAATATTAATGAACATGTACTTGAATGGCAAATCCGGGTATGGAAGTTATAGGTATATGAGTATTTAGTGTGTCCTATGTGAATCAATAATGAGATAGCCAAATGAGGGAAATATGGTTTTGATGGCATTGACCATATGCTTTAATATTGTATAAAATTCAAAGTGGTAATATGTGTATGTATGTGATGAAAGATATCTTAATTTTTGGGTCTAGTATGCCATGTATTACATTTACTAAATTAAGATTTTAGAAATTGATCTTATTAAACTTATCTAGACAAAGAGATTGTACATGTTTGAATTGTATGCAAATTTAGTATGAATAGTGCATGCAAAAGTAATGAATAAGTTGTTTAAATTTATGTGGCTCAATTATGCATGTTAACCAATTTTAGGTTTGCATTGGATCGATTGAGTGTTGGTTCTATTTTATTTTGGTATGAGAGAGGTTTATTTAAATGCCATGACTATTACATAATTAAAAGCGATTATCTTGTATATGACTTAAGTGATTGATCAAAAGTTGTGATTTAAATAGTAATGCCCCGTAACCCTAATCCGGCGACGAATACTGGTTAGGGGTGTTACAGTTTTCCACAATGCTCACACGCAGATCTCAGAACACTTCGAACACTAGCCAAGCTGTCAGAAGGTTTAATCTGAGACTTTGAATCATGTTTTACTAACTTGTATTTACCCGAAAATTTAGATGGTGAAGTGACACAGCTAAAATCTTCATTTTCCTTCTTTGTCAATGGAGTAGAAAATGACTTGGAAAACTTCTTTTACCATGCTCCTGAGCCTTTCGTTCTCTCTATTTCTTGTTATTATAAACTTCCTCTATCTTTTGAGCTCGATTAGATAATACTACGAACTTTCGTATTTCTATTCCTCAAATCATCAACTTAATTTCATCATTTAGTCCATCTTCAATTCGGATGCATATTTATTCCTCATTCGGTGTAATTTCACAAGCATACTGTAACGCATAGGTTTGTGCAAGTGTACACAGTCATTATCAAGTAATTAGTAAGTATCGAGTTATTGTCTCCACAGGGATTGTATTTATGCTAAGTCACTTAATTTGTAAAATTATATTAACAATTTGGTAAATAAAAACACAATATGGTTAAGAAGTGATGATTAAAATTGAATATCTTAAACTAAATGCAATGATCCCTAATGCAAATTATACTAAGAATGCAAACTATATGAATGAAATAGATTTTAGCAAAATTAAACACAATTTGCAACAATTATAACATAAATAAACTAGGAAAATTACTTTAATTAAACTCAATTTATTATCAACATGCTTAATAACATTTGGAAAAACATTCCATGGCAACTCGATCTTTCATGAGTTTGGAAACCACATTAGGTCCTTTCGGAATCCTTTACTTAGTAAATACGCATTTTACTGATCCTTAATTACTAAGGGTTTCTTAGCATTCGTGTGAGGTAACAGGGACATGTCAGGTTTGAAACAGTTTAATCGAACAAATCTAAAAACTATGCTGATAACAAAGCTTGGTCAGAGTTGTTATGCAACCTAAAATTTAATCGGGTCAAGATCTATAAAGAGATCGATTCAAAAACTTGATCGTTGTTTTGTCGAGTTTTAAAATTTATAAAGAGAATGATCGAACCTGGAAACTAACTCTGACAACAACTTTAAGGCAAGTGTACCTATCGAACAGTAGTATAGCTTAGGCAAGACCGGATTATCGAACCCAAAGGAACTAAAAGTACTAATACTCACTTTCTTTCCATTATTTCGCCTAAATATTAAATGATTTGGTTGATTAACTAATTAATTACTAAACTAAGATGCAAAGACAAAAATAATGAATTGGGAAATATCTTGAAGAGGAACTCAGTTGATCATGACGATACCATCAAGAAGAATCCACCTAGACTTCACTTATTATCTAATACTGAACCATACGATTTATTCAGTTGACTTGATCCATAAGACTCCCTAATGTATATTAAACCCTCTCTCGAGGCTAATAATGTCTAACCCTAGGTTAATTAATGGAAATCTCTTTCTCACTTAATAACCCCCTAGAATAGCAGTAAATCGAACTATGGACTCCCATATTAGGTTTCAGCCTAATTCGGCAAAATCTCGTCACCCTATCTCTAGGCGCGTGAACGACTCCGCTTAATTATGCTAGATTTATTCTTAGGAAGGTCTATTCCTCCTCCACCTAAGAACATCGACTTGAATTAATATCCACGAAAACATTAGCAAGAAATTAAACACACATAATTAAAAACAAATCAAGTATTTATCATATAATTTAGAAGAAAATAATAAGGTTCATCTAGGTTTCATCCCCTTGGTTGTATCTGAAGGGTTTAGCTCATAACAAATAAAGAAAACATCTCGGAGAAAAGATAAAACGAAACATAAGAAATCCTAAAACCCCTGAAGGAATTGAAGGAGAGATCCGCCGTCTTGAGTAGAATTACGCTTCTTGAGATAGATCAACTGGCTATCTTGGTGATTCCACAAAGTTCCAACTTCTACCAATTTGAATGTCTCGAAATCTGCTCCACCACGACAAAAGCCTGGCGAAGGCTTCTGCGAACTCCAAACCCCCCTAATGGTTGGCCTCTAGGGAAATTTATATAGGCTTTGAGATGCCTTATTTGGCCTCTAAGTATCCTAATTCAAGTATAATTCCTACTCGGGTGTTTGAATAGGCTTTGGAATGTGTTTCTTTTCCTTCAAATGTCCAAATCCGAGTAAAATTCCTCTTGGCCATGGCGAGAAGCGCCCATGGCACACGCTGTGTGAATCGACTTGGTAGTGTCTCGATTACATCAATTGAGGCGCGGTAGTAAAAACATATGCATGGTCGTGTCTTAGTTAATTGTCGAGACACGATCGTGTGGCTTGAAGTCGAGTAGTGTCAATTTCACTTTGGACCAAAATTGGTCGTTTTAAACCCGTTTCTCATTCTTTTCGTCCTCGGGTGCTTTCCTGAGTATAAAACATGAAAAGAAAGGATTGAGAACACCTTTTTACATAAATCAAGGGCTAAATCATCCAAAAGCATGCTAAATATGGGGTTAAATATGTTTCTTTTATGATTTATCAAGCATGCGCATTTCAATTATGTGTCAATTAGCCTTCGTTTGGTCCAGATCACTCAGCTAATTCAGGTGCATTTCAATCACGTATGAACGAAATACAGACTTGATTTTAAGTGAAAACATGAGTGATTGAGGCACGAACATTATCAGCATGAATCAAATAAATATTATTTAATCAAAGCAATCATCCTAGCTTAAATAAAATTAAGCTAACATTGTTGTAAACAAGAACAAAGAACACATAGCAAACATCTTTAGATTAAATTAAAGAAAAGAAAGATTAAACCCAATTCAGAGTGGCTGTCACCCAAGACTCTGACTGACGAGGCTCTTTCGTTCCTTTGCTGATGGCTCTCCAAGGTGGCCGACCAAAGGCTCTTTAAGAGGCTTAATTGCTAAAATCTCTATGAAGAGATGATGCTAGGCGTGGGAATGGAAAAGGCTAATAGAATTTGGAAAGAAAAGAGAATGATGAATGATGAGAATGAATAAGGGAATGAGAGGGTCTTATTTATAGGTGAGGAGAAGGGGATAGTTTGCTAAAAATAGTGGATATTAACCTCTTCAAATCTCCTCAAATTGTGGCCGGCCATGCTTAGTGGCTTTTGACTTGATTTTTGCTTGATTTATAAGCAATTTTGGATGCCACACAACTCAGGACTGAGACTCGATCAATCATAAATCTTCGGGTAAATCTCTAATTTCTTTAACACTGCAAGGACCTTGTGTAATTAAACCAAAGAATGTTTTAAATGGACATCCATGTATATCCGAATATTGGGTTGACTTGGTCTCTAATTTGGACAGTTTTGTAATCCAGTAAAGCTATCAAACCTGTCCACAATAAATCAACAAGTTAGAGGACCAAAGAATAAAATTTATCCAATTTAATTAATTAATTAAAACCCAAATTATTAATGAAATATTTTAAAATGAATTAGCAAACATAATCTTATATTTTATTATTTAATTTAATCATGCATGGCCCATTTATGTCTTAAAAATATAATATATTCAAATTAATATAAAATAAGCCATTTATTGCATGAAAACTATATAATAAAGCATAAAATCAGATTTTAATAATTTCTATGTCCTAATTTCTTATTTTCACATATTTCATTAATTTATTAAACAATTACTTAGTTTTAACAACGGGTTTAAGTAAAAAGGTGATAAATTACATAGGAAAAATCCTATATATTTTTTCATTTACACACCCCCAAACTTAAATCATTGCTCGTCCCGAGTAATGTTTATGCACAGCAAAAGGTCTTGCTAAGGAAAAATTGCTAATTGTGTAAGCAGCATTAATCTTTGTCCCATAATCATGCATTAATAACTTCATGCTTATCGATCTTCTTTATTAACAAGTAATTCATATGCAAACATTCCTTAAGATTATACTAAGCTTCAAAATATGCCAACATGAATCATAGTTTGTATGTATGTCACAGCCATAGATAACATTCTTCATTCAACATAATTTCCTATCAATCAAGCAAAAAATCACAAGGCTTATTTATGATCTTCATATGTTTAACTCAGGACTTCCTCTCCACTAATGTAGGTGACATAATCATCAAATCAATAGGTCTTTTATAATGTTGCAATGGGACTCGGTTAAAGGTAGGGATTTTAAGAGATGGGACATTTCGGTTTAAAAAATCTTAACCTTTAACTTTGTCTTGGTTTTAAATAATACAACCTTTTTCTTTAAGTGAACCTTTGGAACACCCCAAACTTATTTTGAACTCAAGCTTATACATTTTTCATTTTTTGGAGGCTGGCAAACTTTTATTAGCTCTTTTTTTTATATAATGAGCACATACATCTTTATGAAAATTTCCTCAAATGTTGATTCCCAAGACAACGTTAGTTAAGATAGGTGCACAAAATTAGGATAACTTTAAAAAGATGGTAATTGGCTTATAATGTAGGTTCATAGCAAAAAACAGGCCGTTAAGCTCAAAATTACAGTTTCAAGGGTCTAATATTATAGGGTTGGCTTGAAAAGGCTCAAATGGTTCAATGAAATAGTGCCTATATCACTTTAGATTTTTGTGTCCCCTAGGATTTCGCCTCAAGAAAGTTACTAAGTCAATTCTAAAGATATAAACCTTCATGCATGTCTAATCTCAAAAAAACTAAGTTTTCATGGCAAACATTACTAAGGCTAAGATCATACAAGCATTACATAACATTGAACCCTAGCCCAAACAATAGGACCGAATATGGGTTAGATTACGGAGAAACTTTTGAAACCCATTTTAAAGTCAATTTAAGTTTTGTTGAAAACTTCTCGTTTTTAGTTATCTTACTAAAATCATACTTAGATTAAATTAGGAAATTTATTTAAGTCAAGTTATTATACAAATTTCAAATGTGCTTGCATTGCACGATAAAACATTTTTCGTGTTAATTTGGAAAATGTGTCTCAAATTTATAGTTAAAAAAACAAAATATCCAACATATGAGAAATAACAAAGATAAAGTATATGGAGGCCTTATTACATCCAAAATAAAATAAACCAATAATAAAATAAAATGACTAAGTTTAAAGTTCATTTAATTCAAGTCCTTTGCATGGCCACCTCAAGTCCCTCGGCTCCATATCCGCGATCTATGCATCACTGAAAAAAATAATGGAGAAGGTGAGTCACCAAGACTCGATATGTAACCCTTCCCGGTTTAAACCAATCTCATACAGATTATAACAATTAATATGCAAGACAATGTACCCAACCTAGCCAACCAAGCGCCTCAATCTACCCGGTTGTGGTACCAAACCACTTGGTGGTGCCAAACCACTTGGTGACATATAGTCACGAGATGTGATGCCAAATCCTTTGGAGGTGCCAAACCTCGGTGTCCATAGACACAATCGATTGATGGGGCCAACCCATCGTGTGATGCCAAATCATTGGCGTCAATCCCATATCTCAAAGTGGGGCCAACCCACGGTGGTGCTAAGCCACGGGGGCGAGGCGCGATGAGGTACCAAACCTCCGGAGGTACCAAACCTCACGGTGGCCGTAGTCACAGTGTGTTACCAAAACACTTGGTGCCCATCGGCACAATATCACTGCCCCTCCGCTCATTTAACCCACAAAAGTCAAGTAATCATGATCGGATCTCATACATTTATCACATGTATCATAAAACCATGCTTCCCAAAAGCATAATAATAATCTCATATTAAAAGAGACTTACGAAATCCTCGCTTGTACCATTAAGGTACTACATCCAGTATCTACATCAAGCAAATTTACATACAACAATTATCTATACGATTATTAATTGCTATAAGTGTGTATGTACACACTGTCACCCACGGATAATCTAAATCTCGAATGGAGGAGTGGTCACACTAGATCTCTCGCCCTATATTCGGCCAAAACATGAGTTAGTATATTCGCCAAATCAAACAATTTAAAGGGTTCTCCTTTTGAGCCGAATCCTTACCCTTACGCTTTTGGATACTAATCACAACACCGATTCGAATCGCTTCACCAATTATCATCGGTTAGTAAATAAAGCTAATAGCCTTCGGCTTTTAAATACTTGCAAATTAAATCCATGAAAATCGATTCTTACCACCACTTACCACTTGATTGGTCACGAATGAAAACTTAGTTTGACGATCTCAAAATCCCGAAGCACCTAGACAGATTTAATTTCAACAAGTGATTAGCACCCTTAACGTCAATTGCCGAAGCCAAATACCTACCTTTATGGAAGTCGACAAGAAAGGGAGAGAAAACATGGGCATTCGGCCAAACATACTTACCTTCCCAAAAGTGATTAAAAGAAAGCCTCCCCCTTGTACAATATTCGGCCTAGGTGTTTAAAAAAAGGAGAAAGAAATTCGGCACCTTGATAGGGATCAAATTCGGCTATGATTGATTTTATTATTAAATAAGGCTGGACTTTTAGTGAGAAAAAGAAGAAGAAAGGTAAAGAGAGTAGATGATTAACTAATGTGGGTAAAAGTAGTAGAAGGAAGAATTAGGAGAAGGGAGGAGTGGGAGTTTACCCAAAAGACTTTTATGAAGAAAGAAAATAAAAGAAGAATGAGAGGGAGGGTGATCGGTCTTGAAGAAGAAAAGAAGTGGTAAATGGAAAAAATGCTAGCCAGAAATTGTCAAGTATATGGCTAAGAAGAATTCGACATTCCCCATCACCAAGACCCCATGCAGTCCACTCCACTCCAACAAGGAGTCCAAAATTCTTCAACTCCTCAATTCACTCTAGGCCACCCATTTAGTTTAATTCAAACTAATTTGATTTAATTTCTAATAATAAGTAATAATCTCTTAATAATCCATGTAATATCCTCATTTATCTCCTATTATCCTTAGAATAAGAATAAATAAAAATCCCTTTTAAAAGCTCATATTATCTTTTAATAATTATAAAAGAGTTTAAAGGGAGGAAGACTCTCCCACATGTGCCGTCAAACATAATGCCAAAAAGGGGATCTTCGCGACTCGAACCAAGGCTTTGCCTTGCTCACCATGGCGTTACAAGTAGCTCCCAAGTGGCCCTCCCTCTGCCACTTAATCTAGGCTCATTTATGACAATAAATCCTTATTAATTCTTATAACCCCTACACTAGGGCTCCTCACCTTTTAAAGCTTAATAATAATATTTTCTACTATTCCGACACAACTCCAAGCCCTTAATTAAATCTTATCATTCCATAAATATTATCTCGACCATTCAACACAAGCAAAATAATGCAAATACAAATAACCCCATTTTTAGGATGTTCTGAGTTCTACCCCTTAAAAGAATTTCGTCCTCGAAATTACACGATCGAAGAGGTGGGGGTATTCTTGCACGCATCACATCCTCGGGTTCCTCGTAGCTTCCTCTCGCACCATGGTTCCGCCATAGCACTTTCACCAAGGGCATTGACTTCCTCGCAGAACCTTCACATCTCTATCCAAGATCCGCACCTGTTCTTCCTCAAAAGATAAGTCCGAGTTGACCTCGATTTACATCACGGGCACCACGTGTGATGGATCGGCCGATCCGCCTAAGCATCGACACATGGAAAACGTCATGAATCTGACTTAACTCTGCCGGCAGTTTGAGCTGATAAGCTATCGGTCCTACTCGCTTCAATACAGTATATGGGCCAATGAACCTTGGGCTTAGCTTCCCTTTCCGCCCAAATCTTAGTACCTTCTTCCAAGGCGACACCTTCAGGAAGACCTTATCTCCTACCGCATACTCCATTTCTTTGCGCTTAAGATCAGCATAGGACTTCTGTCTATCCGACGCTTCCTTAAGACGAGCCTGAATCACCCTAACTTTGTCCTCTGTTTCTGCAACCAACTCTGGGCCCAACACTTGTCGTTCACCCAACTCTGTCCAATACGTCGGAGTTCGGCACTTCCGTCCATACAGTGCTTCGTATGGTGCCATTTGAATACTCACTTAGTAACTATTATTGTAGGCGAACTCGGCTAATGGTAAAAATTCCTCCCAACTACCTCGAATTCCAAGACGCAACCCCTCAGCATATCCTCTAAGATCTGTATGACCCTTTCGGACTGCCCGTCCGACTGTGGATGGAAAGCTGTACTGAAATCCAAACGTGTTCCCAAAGCTTGATGCAATGCTTTCCAAAACCTTGAAGTGAACCTTGGGTCCCTATAAAATAATTGATACGGGCACACCATGCAATCGACTATCTTGGCCACATACAACTTTGCTAGCTTCGGGTGAGTAATCCATTCTCACTGTCTGAATGGTGATTTAGTCAAGCGGTCTCGATTACCCAAAGCGCATCTTTCTTCTTTGGGCGTGAGGGGTAGACCACTGACGAAATCCATTGTGATCCGCTCCCACTTCCATTGAGGAATCTTTACCGGTTGAAGTAGCCCTAATGGCAACTGATGTTCAGCCTTAACCTGCTGACATGTCAAACACCTCCCTACGAACTCAGTCACTTCACGCTTCAACCCCGGCCACCAAAACTGTCTCCGCAAATCTCCGCACATTTTGCTGCCTCCTGGATGCATAGCGTATGGGCTGCTATGAGCATCTTGGAGAATTCTTTGTCTCAATTCCATATCCTTGACATCTGAGGCCGTCCTTGAAACATAATACACCATCACCGGTCAATCCGTACCCCTCCAAACCACCATCCTGAACTTGCATCTTTTCAGCACTTAACCCTTCATCCACTAACTGCTTTTCCCTAATCTCCTCAATCTAGGTGGGCTTCACCTGAAGTTCTGCCAAAAAACTTCCATCGTTATATAGACTCAAGCGAGCAAACATCGCTCTTAAATCTGACACCACCTTCCTGCTCAACACGTCAGCCACCACGTTAGCCTTACCCGGATGATATTCGATGGAACAGTTGTAGTCCTTTAATAGTTCAATCCATCGACACTGCCTTAAATTCAAGTCTTTTTGGGTCAAGAGATACCTTAGACTCTTGTGATCCATGTAAACTATCGACTTCTCCCCATAAAGATAATGTCTCCATATTTTCAAAGCGAAGACGACTGCTGCCAACTCCAGGTCGTGAGTTGGGTAGTTAACCTCATGCGGTCTTAGCTGTCGGGACGCATAGGCTACTACCTTCCCATCCTGCATCAACACACATCCCAAACCAGTGTGAGATGCATCACAATAGACTGTGAATAACTTCCCTGCCTCGGGTTATACCAAAACCGGAGCTTCCGTCAGAATCTTCCTCAGCTTATCAAAACTTTCCTGCTGCTTCTCTAACCATACAAATGGAATACCTTTCCTTAGCAACTTAGTCAACGGCGCTACGATCAGAGAGAATCCTTCCACGAACCTCTGATAATACCCTGCTAAACCCAGAAAACTTCGTATCTCTGCCACTGACTTAGGCGGTTTCCACTCCAACACCGCTTCAATCTTGCGGGGATCCACTCTAATCCCTTCCACTGACACTACGTGACCTAAGAAAGCCACCTCCCTTAGCCAAAATTCGCACTTACTGAATTTGGCATACAACTGTTTCTCCCTCAGTACTTGCAGAACTATCCGTAAATGCTTGTCGTGCTCCTCCTCCGTCTTTGAGTAAACTAATATGTCGTCTATGAACACCACGACAAATTGGTCCAAATATTGTTGGAATACCCTATTCATTAAATCCATAAATACCGCCGGTGCATTGGTCAACCCGAATGGCATCACTAGGAACTCGTAATGCCCATACCGAGTTTGAAATACCGTCTTGTGAACATCGGCCTCCTTCACCTTAAGTTGATGGTAACCCGACCTAAGGTCTATCTTCGAAAACACCGATGCACCCTTCAGTTGGTCAAACAAGTCATCGATGCAGGGCAGCGGGTACTTGTTTTGATCGTTAACTTGTTTATCGGCGAATCGATGCACATCCGCATAGAACCATCCTTCTTCTTGACAAACAACACAGCGCTCCCCGGAGATATACTAGGTCGAATAAACCCTCGTCCAAGAGCTCACGAATTTGAGCCTTGACTCCACCAATTCCTTTGGTGCCATTCGATCGGTGCTATAGATCTTTGGTGCCGTTCGGTAGTAAATCTATACCAAATTCGACTTCCGATCTAGAGGCAAACCGGAAGTTCCTGCAGGAATACATCAACAAATTCCCTCTTGTTGGGACTTTTCAGCTGCGACTCCTTAGCCTCCAAGGCATAAATTCGAACTATAAGCGCCTCACACCCTTTCCTAACCATCTTTTCGACCTTCAAGGCCGACACCACATTAGGCAGGTAATTTCTTCAATTACCGATCATGACCACTTCATCCCTTGGCCATCTTAGAACCATGCGCTTAGCAACGCAATCAACCTTGCACGGTACTTAACCAACGGTCCATTCCAAGGATCAAATCGAACTCCCCAAATGGTAGTTCTATCGGATCGACCATAAACATGACCCTTGGAGTTCTAGGGTACATCCTAAAAAGCTTGTTCACAACTTCTGAGAATGGCCTAAAGGGCTAATTACAGTCATTTCCCTAGCGGCGGTCTCGAGTCTAGGTTCAAAGTCTCTACCACACTACTCGCTACGTATGAATCGTAGAACCCACATCAATTAATGCATAATAAGGAAGACCAAAAATCGAAGCGTGTCGGTTATGACATCCGGTCGTCACCCTCCTCATGACGCCTGCATGCATAGACTAAGCCAGTGCCTTGCCTCTGTATTGCTGTGCCTGCCACAGTTCCACGACCACGATTAGCACCATTTCCCCTCTACCATTACCATGACCTCTCTGTGGTCCCACACTTCTATCCCGATGCGATTACGCCCCTACGATTGATTTCGAGCTCGCTTGGGACAATCCCTCACGCGGTGTTCCAAAGACCCACATTCAAAACAACCCTCTCACCGATCCAACAACCTCCCAATGGGACTTCCCAGCGATTGCCTTGAGTGGTCTCGATTAGTAATTCACGGGCCTTCTTTGCTGATTTGGCCCACTCTGCCTAGCCTTTTTACGATCATTACCACTTGGCCCGGATGGCCCAAAACCTCTCTTACCTTGAGCACAGTCGTAGTTTTGCCTCACGGTTGCCTTGATACCCTCGGCTACCTTAGCCTTTTCTACCGAGACAAAAACTCACGAACTTCTTTGCGGAGCAATCAGCGACCTCAAATCATCTCTCGGCCCGTCCTCAAAGCGGACCTGGCGCTCATATTAGTAGCCATAATGCCTCTCGCATATCTACTCGACCTTAGGAACTCCGCCTCATACTCAAACACGACTTAGTTCCTTGCACTAACCCCAGAAAAGCCTTTCTCTGCGCGTCAGTGTAGCTAGTACCCACATACTTTTTCTGGAAAGCAGCCTTAAAGTAATCCCATGTAAGATCCTCTGCTGTGGCACCATCTCGAACGGTGAGCCACCATTGATATGCTTCCTCCTTCAGAAGCGACACGGCTCCTTTCAACTTCTCCTCGTCAGTCAGGTCAAGATCGTCCATGATCCTTTCCGTGGACTCCAACCAGTATTCTGCTGCACTCGGCGCCACTCCCGACACACCTCGGAACACATCAGCTCCGTTGGACCGAATTCGCTCGGGAATAGATTTTCGAGCTCCCAAATTTCCACCAGCCCCAGCCACCAGCTCGAGAACCCGCAACACAGCTTGCGATACTGCCTCTCCTCCCGTTCGATCTTGCTCCTCCGCTCCAAAAGCTGGAGGTGGTGGTGGCAGTAGTACCTCATTTTTCGAACCATGTCCTAACCTAACGGGTTCGGATATGGTCATTCTTCCCTACCACGTCCATGTCGTACGTCCTCTAGAACTCATTCTATCTAACGCGCTTTTAATCGATTAAGAAAAATTTTATGAATTAGTAATTTGTTCCGCTTGATTACATGAAAAAATTTATGAAAAGTTGAATAAGGATTCTTTCGATCAAACAATGTTTTAAGTATTCTATCCTAGTTCACACAAAAGGCCACATTCATTCCTAATACTTTTCATACCTATTCACTCCTGGACGATTCATCTGTTTCTAACCAGGGTATTTTCGTCATTTCCTACAAGGGTATTTTATAATAAAATTTGAGAGATTTCAAACTTTGATAAAGCAGGTCACTTTGAAATTCCCAAAACTGGAGGGTATTATTGAAAATTGGTAAGGTTTGAAGTTATGGCATCATTTTGGAAACTAGGGGTATTTTGGTAATTTTTTCAACAAGGTAATTTTGAATTTTTAACACATCCGTGTATTTTAACAGTTGTAAAACTCGAGGTCCCTTTTGAGAGTTTTCCTTTCTTAAAACGATGATGTTGCAAAAATTTTGTACTTTCGAGTCGTTTTGGTAATTTTACAAGTTGAGGGCATTTTTGGAATTTTCCAAACCAAAGTATTTTATTGGCGATTTGTAAAGTAAAGTTTTTGGATATTTCTAAAATAAGGGATTTTTTTTCTTTTTTTTTGAGCAAAACCATTGGTTTGATATTTTATGAGTCGAGGGCATTTTAGTAATTTTACCCCTAAGGGCATTTCTGTAATTTCCACAATTCAACTTTTCAGGGAAAAACATTGTAAAAATGGTTGTTCTCATATTTGGAAGAGTGATTTAAAAGATTTTGAAGAAATTAGGGTTTTGTTGTTTTCTTCTTTTTCAAAAACATGGTTAGTTCCCTTTCGGGTTTTAGTCGTTATGTTTAGCCTATGACCGAGCCCTCTTGGTGAGGGTGAACCAAAGCTACGCACCAGGCGGGATTCGTATGGAGAGGAGGTGAGTCACGCGATTGCTTAAATACCAAGCTCCCACCGAACCTTTCTAGACATGCGCGGAGGTTACCACACCATGAGCCCTCACGAGTTAGGGTGAACCCAAGCTACGCACGGTGGGATACCCGTGAAGAGGTGGTGAGTCACTCGGACTGCTTAAATACCAGGCTCTTCCGGATCCAATCCTAGACATGCGTACAGGGGTTACCACACCTAGCTCAGTGACTTGGTCATAGGTTGGTTGAGTTCATTAAGTCTTATGCTCTGTCTATGTTTGAGTAGTCTAATCCTAGAGTTCAAACTCCTATAAGTCTATTCTCGTTCCATGCTTCCTACCCTTCTACAGAAAATAATTCACAAAGAGGTTCGAAGTACTTACAGGTGGATAGGTCTTGAGACTCGGGCCATGCCGTTCAAAAACCAAAATACTTCAAAAGGCCTACCAAAACATTTTGGGCCTTGGGCCCCAGTAGAAGTATTGAGCTGGGCTCTGATACCAATTTGTAATAGCCCAAACCCGGCCCAAACAATAGGATCGAATATGGGTCGTTACGGAGAGAAACTTTTTGAAACCCATTTTAAAGTCCAATTTAAGTTTTGTTGAAAACTTCTAGTTTTTAGTTATCTTACTAAAATCATACTTAGATTAAATTCAAAATTTATTTAAGTCAAGTTATTATACAAATTTCAAATGTGCTTGCAGCACGATAAAACATTTTTCGTGTTAATTTGGAAAACACATGACTCAAATTTATAGTTAAAAAAAACAAAATATCCAACATATGAGAAATAACAAAGATAAAGTATATGGAGGCCTTATTACATCCAAAATAAAATAAACCAATAATAAAATAAAATGACTAAGCTTAAAGTTCATTTAATTCAAGTCCTTTGCATGGCCACCTCAAGTCCCTCGGCTCCATATCCGATCTATGCATCACACGAAAAAAATAATGGAGAAGGTGAGTCACCAAGACTCGATATGTAACCCTTCCCGGTTTAAACCAATCTCATACAGATTATAACAATTAATATGCACAGACAATGTACCCAACCTAGCCAACCAAAGCGCCTCAATCTACCCGTTGTGGTACCAAACCACTGGTGGTGCCAAACCCTTTGGTGACATATAGTCACAGATGTAATGCCAAATCACTGGAGGTGCCAAACCTCTGGTGTCCATAGACACAATCGATTGATGGGGCCAACCCATCGTGTGATGCCAAATCACTGGCGTCAATCCCATATCTCAAAGTGGGGCCAACCCACGGTGGTGCTAAGCCACGAGGGCGAGGCGATGAGGTACCAAACCTCTGGAGGTACCAAACCTCGGTGATCGTAGTCACGGTGTGTTACCAAAACACTGGTGCCCGTCGGCACAATATCACTGCCCCCTCCGCTCATTTAACCCACAAAAGTCAAGTAATCATGATCAGATCTCATACATTTATCACATGTATCATAAAACCATGCTTCCCAAAAGCATAATAATAATCTCATATTAAAAGAGACTTACCGAAATCCTCGCTTGTACCATTAAGGTACTACATCCGTATCTACATCAAGCAAATTTACATACAACAATTATCTAGCACGATTATTAATTGCTATAAGTGTATGCGTACACACTGTCACCCACGGATAATCTAAATCCCGAATGGAGGTCGGTCACACTAGATCTCTCGCCTATATTCGGCCAAAACATGAGTTAGTATATTCGCCAAATCAAACAATTTAAAGGGTTCTCCTTTTGAACCCGAATCCTTACCTTACGCTTTTGGATACTAATCACAACACCCGATTCGAATCGCTTCACCAATTATCATCGGTTAGTAAATAAAGCTAATAGCCTTGACTTTTAAATACTTGCAAATTAAATCCATGAAAATTGATTCTTACCACCACTTACCACTTGATTGGTCACGAATGAAAACTTAGTTTGGCGATCTCAAAATCCAAAGCACCTAGAGCATTTAATTTCAACAAGTGATTAGCACCCTTAACGTCAATTGTCAAAGCCAAATACTTACCTTTATGGAAGTCGACAAGAAAGGAGAGAAAACATGGGCATTCGACCAAACATACTTACCTTCCCAAAAGTGATTAAAAGCCTCCCCTTGTACAATATTCTACCTAGGTGTTTAAAAAAAAGGAGAAAGAAATTCGGCACCTTGATAGGGATCAAATTCGGCTATGATTGATTTTATTATTAAATAAGGCTGGACTTTTAGTGAGAAAAAGAAGAAGAAAGGCAAAGCGAGTAGATTATTCGGCTAATGTGGGTAAAAGTAGAGAAGGAAGAATTAGGAGAAGGGAGGAGTGGGGAGTTTCGGCCAAAAGACTTTTATGAAGAAAGAAAATAAAAGAAGAATGAGAGGGAGGGGTGATCGGTCTTGAAGAAGAAAAGAAGTGGTAAATGGAAAAAATGCTAGCCGAAATTGTCAAGTATATGGCTAAGAAGAATTCGGCATTCCCCCATCACCAAGACCCCATGCCGTCCACTCCACTCCAACAAGGAGTCCAAAATTCTTCCAACTCCTCAATTCACTCTAGGCCACCCATTTAGTTTAATTCAAACTAATTTGATTTAATTTCTAATAATAAGTAATAATCTCTTAATAATCCATGTAATATCCTCATTTATCTCCTATTATCCTTAGAATAAGAATAAATAAAATCCTTTTAAAAGCTCATATTATCTTTTAATAATTATAAAAGAGTTTAAAGGAGGAAGACTCTCCCACATGTGCCGTCCAAACATAATGCAAAAAGGGGATCTTGCGACTCGAACCAAGGCTCGCCTTGCTCACCATGGCGTTACAAGTAGCTCCCAAGTGGCCCTCCCTCCGCCACTTAATCTAGGCTCATTTTATGACAATAAATCCCTTATTAATTCTTATAACCCTACACTGCTAGGGCTCCTCACCTTTTAAAGCTTAATAATAATAATATTTTCTACTATTCAACACAACTCCAAGCCCTTAATTAAATCTTATCATTCCATAAATATTATCTCAGCCATTCAGTACAAGCAAAATAATGCAAATACAAATAACCCCATTTTTAGGATGTTACACATTCCATTCTTAATGATAACATACTTTCACTTAGATAAAATCATCATTCATACTTGCATACAAACTATCTCAGTAACAATAATATCTCTAAACATTCAATTATTAAAACATACTTATGAAAGAAATGATTGAAACATACTTGAAAAATTTAAAAGTTTGACCAATTTATTTGCCTTACCCCCTTTTAAAAAGAAGCAATGCCCTCATTGCAAGAACAAAGTTTGAGTCATTAAGACTGCTTAAATACCAAGTCTTCCCTAATAACCCAATCCTAGACATGTTCATTCCTATTACCACATCACTTAGTCTTATTTTTTCTAAAGAAGTGTTAAGTTTGTTCATGCTTGCTATGTTTTATTCTGCAGAAATGAAATCCTAATTACGAAAGAAATAAATTCCTAAAGACCTCAAAATAATTAAATAAATAACAAGACAAGAATCCCCCATTTTATTTTTTCGACTCATTCCCCTTGTCTTCTTTAACTCCATCTCTGCTTGCATAGTCAATATCTTCTATCCATGTCTCAAATATAGCATTTGGGAACTTAGGAACAAAAGTATTAGAGATATTCTTAAAATTATTTCAAATTGAGTCATCTCTAATTTTTGCATATTCAGTAAGTTTGTTGTTGATTGTGCATGAACTTGCACATATCCAACAAAATTGACAACTCTGATTTCCTTGAAGTACTTGCAGAAGTCAGCATAGGAGTTGTATATTCATGTTGAACACTTAGCTTGACTGGTTCTTCTTCTGGCTCAACCCTTGGTTCAGGAATGTTCGGTTCCTTATCATATTCTTTCTATTCAGTGTCTGTAACTAAATTAGCTTCAGTTTTAGTTCCATCTATTGACTCTTTGGTATCCGGCTCAGTTGGCTCTTCTTGCTCGCCTTAATTCAGCTCATGCACCTCTCTACTAATCTTTCAAGATCATAAT